>CM053029.1:491121545-492321545 GCA_028564925.1 Lithobates sylvaticus
ATCGGAAATGTCCGTAATTGTCGGTCTGCGCATGCGCGGCCGACTTACGAACATTTCTGATTTAAGAACAGGAGGACAGTCGAGTTCGTAACTCGGGGACCCTCTGTACGACATATAGGGGAAAGGTTTCTTGCTTTGTCTCCATACTCCTAAACTGCGTGGGCATTTCCAACACATCCACACCTTCGCGCACCATCCTTGATATCCTGCTGTGTCCTGCCTAATTTAAAATAGCAACACTCATATCAGAGGCTCGCTAAGTAGAACAGCAAATATTAAAATAATTGCCCCAAAAGCAAAAACATGTCACCAGTATCAGTTCCTACTTTTCTATCAACAATGGCTGTTCCTATTTTTCTAACTTCTGGTACACTTTAATTGCAAAACTGCACACAGGCAAGGAAGTGATTTGTATTGTTCTGTACATACACTTCTGCAGTTAAACCAACACACTGAAATTCTTGATGCCCTTACTCCGACAAGTTTTCTGTATTTTCTTTCAGCTCTCTTTTCTCCAGTTGTCTAGTAGTGTCAGGATGGATATCATTGTAACCTCATAAAACTTAGGCCGCGTACACACGAAGGGACAATCCCGCGGGATTATCCTCTGGACTGAAGTCCAGCGGATAATCCCCTCGTGTGTAGGCGCCGGCGGACTTTTTGGCGCCAAAGTCCGGCGGACTTTTTGGCGCCAAAGTTTTAAGTTTGGTTTTAAAATTATCCGCTGGACTTGGCAGTCCGGCGGACAATCCCGCCATTAGTAGGCAAGTCCGCGGGACTTTTGAAATGAACGGACTTGCCGCTCATCGGCAAATCCGTTCATTTAGCACGTGACTTCAGGTTACGTAGCTAGCGTAGGCAGTTACTGCCGCCGCGCTAGCTCCGTGACCTGGCATGGATTTAAAGGGACTCCCCACGCCGAAAAAACGGCGTGGGGGTTCCCCCCAAATCCATGTCAGACCCTCATCCGAGCACGCAGCCTGGCAGGCCAGGAAAGGGGTGGGGACGAACGAGCGCCCCCCCTCCTGAGCCGTACCAGGCCGCGTGCCCTCAACATGGGGGGTGCCCTGGGGAAAGGGGGGCCGTGCGGCCCCCCCCACCCCAAGCACCTTGTCCCCATGTTGATGAGGACAAGGGCCTCTTCCCGACAACCCTGGCCGTTGGTTGTCGGGGTCTGCGGGCGGGGGCTTATCGGAATCTGGGAGCCTCCTTTAATAAGGGGGCCCCCAGATACCGGCCCCCCACCCTATGTGAATGAGTATGGGGTACGATGTACCCCTACCCATTCACCTAAGGTGTAAAATGTAAAGTACAAAAACACACACACTTTTGAAAAAATATTTTATTGCACTGCTCCGGGGGTCTTCTTCCGTCTTGGGGGTCTTCTCGCCGGACTCCTCCGCTCTCTTCTGCTCTTTTACCTAGCTCTTTCACGAGCGGAGGAGTCCGGCTACCTTCTTCGTCGTCGCCGCCGTCGTCTGAATGAACGGACTGCTCCGTGTGTGGGCAAGTCCGTTCATTTTCAAAAGTCCCGCGGACTTTTGGCCGGCGGATTATCCGCCGGAGAAGTCCGTGCGTGTGTGGGCAAGTCCACACGCTCGGAAAGTCCAGCGGACCCAGCTGGAAAGTCTGGCGGGATTGTTCGCTGGACTAAGTCCGCCGGCAAAAGTCCGCACGTGTGTACGCGGCATTAGTGTTACTAAAGCCACAACAGTAAAATCAGTCTGTATATGCAGTAAAGAACACTTGTTATACTCTTTGTGGAACCTAAGGGGTTAATTCTCTGCACTGTGTAAAAAGGCTGTTTGATCCTGTCGTCTCTGTTCCTCTGCTTCTTCCATAGTCCCCAATCCATCTCCTGATAGTACAGAGCCTTGGGGGCAAGCTGCACATGCTCAGTTTGGTGTTTATTGCTAGAGAGTTTTTTTTCTTCTTGGGAGAGTGCATGTGATCAGCACAGGGCCAATCAGTACTGTCCAGACAGAGGGTCGGGGGTCCTGCAGCCTCATAGGACAGTCAGCGTAGAATGAAAACTCCTCCTACAAGCTTTAACCAGACACTGATAGAAGTCACAAGACTGATGTGAAAAGTTATTTAGCAGTTTATATTTACTAAAATAATTGCATTTCCATTTTGTGTGTAATGTGGGAGACCAGATATAGCGAATGCAGGGTCCTGGGTTAAGTAACACTTTAAGGTCTCTGCTCAAGCTCCTGTGAATCCATCCAGTGTTTCATGCAACGATTTTGGAAGTGTGGCTTTGGATGAAGCTGGCTGCGGCTGCTTTCGCCTATTTATTAATGGCTTTGATAGCTGTGCAGTGTTTAAGACCTTTCTTTTTGCATATCCACCAGATAGATATTTTTATTTACTTATTCATTATTTTCTCCAGACTTGGGCCTCAATCACACAGCGGCACAATCAGGGCTTTTTTTTCTCAGAAAATAGGTGCAGGAACTCCCTCCTCCTAAATCACCCTTCGTCTCTGCCCCCTACCCATCTCTGAGCACTGTCTCTTGGCTCCAACTCCTACCCACTTCCCAAATTGCCCCTTTTGGAGAATACAAAACCAAGTATCATTTTGTGCTACTAAGTAATTTGTATGGAATTTGATAGACCCCACCCCAGCAACAGTAGACCCTCCAGCAACAATAGAGCCCACACACAACAATAGACCCCCCCCCAGTAACAATGCCCCCCGCAACAAAATACCACCCCAACAACAATAGACCCCACCAGCAACAACAGATCCTCCAGCAACAGTAGACCTCTCCCACAATAGTAGATCTTTCCCAGCAACAGTAGACCCTCTGCCAGCAACAATAGACCTGCCCAATAACAATAGACACCCCCACACAAAAATAGACTCCCAACAATGACAACAGGTCCCCAGCAGCCAGCATCAATAGACCCTTCAGCACACCCCAGCAATCCTTGCCAAAAAATGCATTCAGTTGTGGAGGTGCCGGAACTGCGTTCCCCCGCATTCCCGCTGAAAAAAAGCCCTGGGCATAATAAAATGGATGCCCATGGATGGCCATGTTTACCCACACAGGGATACACAAGTGTTCCATGCATGCCTTTGCAGGCAGTCCCATTCATGCCAATTGGGACGTAGCAGCTGAATGGACACAGACGCTGCTCCCAATCTGACATCTGTGTGGGTGCAGGTCAACACATGTGAACGAGGCCTTAAACAAAGCCTGTACTGTGAGATATATTCATGGCATGCCTCCAATGCTGACCACATTTGAAAGCGCTAGTTGCCTGGCTAGCTCTGGTTTTTTCTTTTTTTTTTTTTTTTAAGGTTCTCACCTAGGATAATAATGCTGCAAATAAACTCAGGAGAAAATCAGAACTTTTGAGCTGTATATTTGCCCAGAGCCAAAAAGTATTAAAACATTGGATCAGCATAATGGCCAGGAAACTAGCATTTTTAGAAGAGGTCAGCATTGGCGGTCTCTATATTTAATTCAGTATGGATTTACATTCAGAGAGCCAGTTGAAGACGATCCTTGTGCATACTGGGAAGCACATGGGTAGGGAATGTATATGTTTTATCGGAAGAGCTGGCACCTACAGCAGAGGAAAATGGAAGCGTAGTCAGAACTGCTCGAGTGTAACATACCGGTAAATTGGAATAGCAGATTTAAGCTGTTTATGTTCATGACATTAAAGGAATTATGAAACATATAAAAATGTATAGACTGTAACTTTTTTTGATTATTATTTTCTCTTGAAGTTTAAATCAGTTAAGAAGCAATGTTTCTAAAGAACATGATCAACTAAAGAAGAAGGAGTTACAGGAAGGTCCAAAAGCCTCATATGGATATGGAGGACAATTTGGAACAGAGAAAGACAGGATGGACAAGGTGAGTCTTTAAAATGTATGAAAGTTCTTAAAGTGGGACTCTAGCCCAATATGTTTTTTCAATTTAAATACGGTGGGGGAGGATTACATCCTTTGTTAGGTACTTTTTACTGTTTGTTAGGTTGAGAAAGTTTCCTTTACTCTTCATGTCCCAATAACAGCTGTCCTAGTAATCTTTTTTATCACCAAATTGTTTCTTGCTTGTTTTTACTGCCTCCTTGTAAATTTTTTCCCCTCACTTCTGGACGCTCTAAGCAAAGCAAGGCAAAGGAGAGTGCATATAGTCCTCAGGAATGGGGTGCTGGCTTAAAATATCATCATCCAGTAGTGGAACCTTAGTTGCAATCATGTGCACCGTTCTATGCATAATACAAATCCTAAAGTCCATAGTATTTAGTCGATCTCAAAAGCGATTAAGAGAGGGTAGCTAAATTCCTACATACAGTGGGTCCCACTCTTAGAGGGTGGCTATGTTTGTTCTTCATGGTCCATGAAGAACAAACGTAGCCACCCTCTAAGAGAAAGTTGGATAGAAGCAGCAAAAAAAAACTAGCTACTGAGATTTGGAAGAGGCTGAGAGTTTTTAAAGTTATAAATACATACTTGAGTAGATTTTTTTTTAAACCAGAGTTTAGTGTCACTTTAAAGCGGAGCTCCACCCTAAAGTGGAACTTCCGCTTATTGGATTCCTCCCCCCCTCCGGTGCCACAATTGGCACTTTTCAGGGGGGAGGGGGTGCAGATACCTGTATAATACAGGTATCTGCAGGAGTTTTTGTGTCTTGGGAAACACAGTTCACAGGACACAGCGGGGACCAATAGAGACGCGCAGCGCGACTCGCGCATGCGCAGTAGGGAACCGGGCAGTGAAGACGTGCGTCTTCACTTCCTGATTCCCTGACTGAGGATGGCGGCGGGGCAGCTGAGAGACGAGCGGTCGCTCGTCACATTCTGCCTACACCGCTGGAACCAGGAACAGGTAAGTGTCCATTTATTAAAAGTCAGCAGCTGCAGTATTTGTAGCTGCTGACTTTTAATATTTTTGGTGCGGGTGCAGCTCCGCTTTAAATTCACTTACTGTAATCTCAAATATGTACAATCCTACCGCCCCATCTCACCACTTGATACAGATTATAAAGATTGGCAAAATCATGATCATTCATAATCCATAGAGCTACCCATTCTCAAAATGTGGCATAATGAAGTTATTCATAATATTAGAACCTTAATTTGCATTGCCACCGAACAACCACTTTCTTCGACTGTCACCCAGGAAATTTTTTTTTACTAACCTCTAAATGCCGGTTGCTAGGGGGTCCCTTGTAGTCTGCCTCCTTCAGTGCCTGGGCTCTTGACGTCACTTCCCTCGGTGCAGGAAGGGAGATCAGCTCTGCCCCCTCCCTCTTGTCAATCATCTGGGACACGTCACAGGTCCCAGATGATTGGGCAGCCAATCAAGGCGCGTGGCGCCGCTGGCGCATGCGCAGTGGGTGCCCTACTGTGGTGCCCACAGTTACAATGCTGGTGCGCTGAGCGGAGGGGGAAACGAGTGGGGCTTCGATCCCCTGCGACCCTGGGAAAGGTAAGTGTCTGATTATTAAAAGTCAGCAGCTGCAGTATTTCTAGCTGCTGACTTTTATTTATTTTTTTTAAGCGGAACTCCGCTTTAAAGTGGGAGTAAACTCCCTTGGCTGATGATTTATACCTATAGGTAAGCCTATAATAAGGCTTACCTATAGATATAGTAAATATCTCCTAAATGTGCACCATTTAGGAGATATTTACTTGGGAAACCGATGGTGACGTCACCGGGACATGTGCTCTGAAGAAACAACATACCTGTGCCATTCCTGCAGAGCCCTGTGCCATGAACAGCGACTCCTGCACGTATGTGACGTCATTGCGGCTCCTCCATTCAAAGGACTGGAGCCTGCGAACCCGGAAGGAAGACTGGGTGAAGATAGAAGCAGTGACAGCACACCACTGGAGTGTTTAATTTTAAGGTAAGTTTCACATAATGTGCTGGTTTGCAATGCATACTAGCACATATTGCTTTGTAGGAGATTTTTTTTTTTTGTAAACAAATTTACTACTGCTTTAAAATCTATCTGTGCAAACAAACAATTACATTTAAAGCTTACTGATATCTTCTTCTTCCCTTTACAAGAGTGCCCTGGGTCATGACTACAAGTCAGATGTGGAAAAACACTCCTCACAGACTGATGCAGCTAAAGGCTTTGGAGGCAAATATGGAGTGCAAAAGGAAAGATGTGATAAGGTGAGTTTACCTTTCCAGATAACCAGAAGCAGGGATAATTCGTCAGCCTTCCATGATTCCCTAGGGCAGTGATGGTGAAGCTTGGCACCCCAGATGTTTTGGGACTACATTTCCCATAATGCTCATGCACTCTGCAGTGTAGTTGAGCATCATGGGAAATGTAGTTCCAAAATATCTGGGGTGCCAAAGTTCATCACAAGAGTTCTGGATAACCCATGCAAGCCGTTTGTGAGCACAGCTGGTGCTCTCCCGGTATTGGTACAATTATTAATATTATTAATCATAGACAAGAGGCAGAAATCTTCTCTTCACTGACGTGTCAAAAGTAAACTGAAATCTAATAATTTACTATAGGCTACTGCACTTTGCAAATCATAATTGCTCTTAACACTGCTTTGTTACATAATTCTAAATATGTTTAATTTAATTTATACATATACAAAATGTAATTTTATATTCATAATATATTCAGCATATATGTTCAAAAAGCTTGAATTATTCACTATCCATTTTTATATATATATATATATATATTTATTTATATTTATTATAAATACAATCTTTACATTACCCTGTTTAAATAATTCCTTTTTTATTTTAGTCTGCAGTAGGATTTGATTACAAAGGTCAAACTGAACAACACTCTTCCCAGCAAGGTGAGATGATTACTGTAACTTTATACATGGGCTACATCATTCAGCAGGAAGTCTATATGGGCATTTTAACCAGGAGGATCTATCATGTAATGGTCTGTGTAGGCAATACACAGGAACTTAGCACCACCAACAAGGACAGAATGGGGGCTTCATTTACTAAAGAGATAAAAGTACACCTGGGCTTTACTAAAGAGTGAGTAACAATTGCCCTAAGCCAGATTTACTACAGGGTGAAGTGAAGTGCACCCGGGTGTACCTCAAAGAGAAAGGTTTGAATTCCCTCAAACCATAGTTAGATGTGTGACGTACCTGTCAGTGACCTCATCAATGCTTTAGTAAAACAAAAACGTTGTAAATTATTCATGTCCCTTCACATTACATCACACTTTAGTAAAACAGGCTTAGGTTCACTTATCTTCATTTCACTTCACTTCAAATACCTCAGAGTTAAATCCATTTAGAAAGTCCCTATTTCATTAGCCTACATTCGCACAGGTGATTGCCATGGTGTGAATGGCAGTGGTGGGAATCTACCGATTCTTATTGCTGTGTTTGCTCAGGTGAGAGAAGCTAGCTGCAGCCGCATACCCCATACACTTCAATAATAGGTTGTCAGCAGCTGCAGCTATTGGTGACTGGTCACAGTGGGGCTGGACACCCACAATGTATATCCAAGTGCCTTTCTATCTGTAGCAAAACACTGTGTGAATGTAGCCTCAGGCCGGGTTCACACTGGTATGACACAACTGTTGTACGACTTTGCCCTACGACATCGGTCCTAATTCCATCCGACTTGAATGAACAGGATACAGTTTTGCTCCGACTTTGAGATAGTCCGACTTGTCCTTTGATCAATCAAAACAATCCCAGTGTGACATAAATTCCTTTTCCTGCTGCTTTAATCACCATGTCGGATGTCACAAGTCGGAGGATTAGGACGAGGATCTGAATTTGATCTGACTTCAATGATATTGAATGGGCTGAAAACAGACCAAAGTAGTGCAGGAATCTTTTTCAAAGTCAGACCGACTTGTGTCGGACCAGTTAAGACAGCTCCTATGAGAGCCGATCTAACTGGTCCTACTTTAGCAAAGGTTCCTGCATTACTTTGGTCCATTTTCAGCCCATTCAATATCATTGAAGTCAGATCAAATTCAGATCCTCGTCCTAATCCTCCGACTTGTGACATCCAACATGGTTATTACAGCAGCAGGAAAAGGAATTTATGTCACACTGGGATTGTCTAAAAGTCAGAGCAAAATCGTATCCTGTTCATTCAAGTCAGAGGGCAAAGTAGGATAACAGTCGTACAACAGTGGTGTCCTACCAGTGTGAACCCGGCCTCAACCTCTTGTCTATCAGTGCCATTTATAAACTGTGGCTCATGCTCGCTGCTGTTATAACAGCTGGAAGTGTGTTTACAACTGTCAAGCTAAATGTCAGCTTTCTGGTAATGGAATCACTCCCTTCGTACATGCACATGCATACATAAAAGTTCAGAAGGGCCGCATCTACAGATGAATAAGGCGATTGCATTAACCACTTCAATACAGGGCACTTAAACACCTTCCCGACCAATTTTCAGCTTTCAGTACTCTCCCACTTTGAATGACAATTACTCTGTCATGCTACACTGTATCCAAACAAAATTTTTATCATTTTTTTCCCACAATTAGAGCTTTCTTTTGGTAGTATTTAATCACCGCTTTTTTCTTTTTTAGCGATATAAGCGGAAAAAGAGCGAAAAAGAGCGATAAAATTTTTGGTTCTATTGTAAAATTTTGCAAATAAGTCATTTTTCTTCATAAATTTGGGCCAAAATATCTACTGCTACATATCTTTGGTAAAAATAACCCAAATTAGTGGATATTATTTAGTCTGTGTGAAAGTTATAGAGTCTACAATTTAGGGTGCAAATCACTGAAAATTGATCACATCTGATCATACCTGATGTACTGAAGGCCTATCTCAATTCCAGAGACACTAACAATCAAGGAAAGTACAAATACCCCCCCAAAAGACCCCTTTTTGGAAAGTAGACAGTCCAAGGTATTTAGTAAGAGGCATGGTGAGTTTTTTGAAGTTGTAATTTTTTCCCACAATTCTTGTGGGGCGGGTCCCCCTGGAAAGCAGGGAGAAAAATCAGCCACATCGATTAGTAAAAGCAGCACATATTACACATTGTTAGGCACACAGTTAACCCTTTGATTGCCTAGATGTTAACCAGACAGTGTATTTAGCACAGTGTCAGTGTATAGTATTAGCACTGATCACTGTATTAGTGTCACTGGTGATGTCAGTGACAGTTAAGCCCCATACACACGGTCGGACTTTTTCATGGATTCTGTCCGATCGGACCATGTTGTCGAAAAATCCGACCGTGTGTATGCACCATCGGACAGTGTACGTCGAATTGTCCGACGGACAAAGTCTTATCTCCTGCTGGATAGATTTGCCGACAACCCGGTCCGATCACACCAAATTCGATCGTGTGTACGGTTGTCCGACCGGACAAAGTGCTACGCATGCTCAGATCACATTACAAGACCAAAGCTATTGGCTACTAGCCTCTACGTAGTCCCGTCGTAGGCAACAAATGTCACCACGTTCAGAATGATCGGATTTTTCGACAACTTTGTCCGACCGTGTGTACGCAAAACCAACATCGGACAAAGTACGACGGACATGATCCGACGGACCTGGTCCGTGGATTGTCCGACCGTGTGTATGGGGCTTTAGTCAGTTCCCACCCAGTGTCAGTTAGTTTCGGATTTCCCACCGCAGGATTACAGTCCCACAATAGGTCGCTGATCACCGACATTTCCAGTATTATAAAAATAAATAAATAAAAATTCCAGTATATACTGTATACCACCATTTGTAGATGCTATAACTTTCACGCAAACCAATTAATACACTCTTATTGGGATTTTTTTTTTCTACATGTTCAGTCCTTTTTCATTAATATATTTAAAAAAAAAAAAAACAGTGGTGATGAAATACCACCAAAAGAAAGCTCTATTTGTGTGGGGAAAAAAATTTAGATTTCATTTGTGTACAGTGTTGCATGACCTTGCAATTACCAGTTAAAATAGTGCAGTGTGGAATAACAAAAAATGCCCTGGTCATGAAGCGGTAAAATCTTCTGGAGGTGATTTTGAAGTGGTTAAAAGTGTATTCCTACTTTTTCAGCCAAATTGGGATAACAACTACTATTTGTTACGTGTTTCCATTTGCATAACTTTACAAATATTTAACCACTTCCCGCCTGCCATATAGCAGAATGACGCCCAGAAATTGGTTGTATTATCCTTACTGGGCGTCATATGATGTCTAGCAGGATAAGCCACCAGCATGCATCGATTGGTGGTGTAGTGGGTCAATATGACACACCACATCTCTGATCCTGGTAAAGAGCCTATGACGTAGGCTCTTTACCATGTGATCAACTGTGTCTAATGACAGCTCATCACATGGTAACCAGAAAGTGACATTTATCGGCTTTTCCCTCTACTGCGCTGACATGGCACTAGTAGAGGAGAGATGATTGGCTGCTCTCCTGACACGGGGGGAAATGGCTAATTGGGCCCAATTTTGACATTTTCACTTAGGGGTGTACTCACTTTTGTTGCCAGTGGTTTAGACATTAGTGGCTGTGTGTTGAGTTGTTTTGAGGGGAAAACAAATTTACACTGTAATACGAGCTGTACACTCACTACTTTACATTGTAGCCAAGTGTCATATCTTCAGTGTTGTCACATGAAAAGTTATAATAAAATATTTACAAAAATGTGAGGGGTGTACTCACTTTTGTGAGATACTGTATCTCCCAAAAGCTTGTTTGTAATACAGACTATAAAAAAAAATATTCAGTAACAGTTTGAAAGTTAGTTACAAATTTTATAGTATATATTTTTAGATTTGGTAATATTATCTCTCTATACAGATCATTCCAAAGGTTTTGGAGGGCGTTATGGAGTTCAGAAAGACCGTGTGGACAAGGTAATATGTGTATGCAGTGCAGCAATGTTGACAGATAGGGAGGGTGATTGATTTATTATAGGACAGCTGTGTTGTATGAGGTCCTTAAGGAAAGAAATGATGTGTTATTATGAGCATTCTAAAGATAAGAAAAATAAACATAATGTAACAGAAAAGAGTATACATTTAAATACACAGTTTTTCCTAAAGTAATCCCATATAATCCTATGTTATACATAGGTTATTTGAAGTTTAAAAAAAAAAAAAAACTGCTAAATAATGTTCACAACTAGGTAGTTATAAGTTCTCAACCTATTCAACTACTACAGAAAATACACAAAATAAGTGTTTAACAAGTCAATCTCTGCCTTTTTGCTAGCAATAAAGTGGGAGTAAACTCCCATGTATGATTTTTACCTATAGGTAAGCCTATAATAAGGCTTACCTATAGGTACTGTAAATATCTCCTAAATGTGCACCGTTGAGGAGATATTTACTTTAGATACAGCTGGTGACATTGCGACTCTAGCACTCTGAAGGAATGGCATGCCCGTGCCGTTCCTTCAGAGCCGTGCTGTAAACAGTGACTCCTGTGTGCATGTCATTCATTTTGCCGAAGCCCGCAAACTCGGAAAGAAGACCAGATGAAGATAAAAAGCACCTTCAGTGGTGACAGCGCACTGCTTCATTTTAAGGTAAGTCTGTCATAATGTGCTAGTATGTGATGCATACTAGCACATATGAGTTAAACTGCCCAGGGCGCAATTTTTTTAAAATTTTATTTTGATGCGGTTTACTACCGGTTTAAAAGAAAAGCTAAAGCATAAATTTCTCAAGGAAAGTTAAAACAGTTTTTATGCTGAATCACAAGATTCAGTACTTTTTATATCATCTAATCAGAACAAGTATGCAGATTAGTATGTCAGCAATGATCCTGTTGATTTAGCAATAACTTTTCCATTACTTACTAAAAATATTTGTACATAGTTTTTCTTTTTTGGGGGGGAACGGGACAAAAAATAAGACTTTCTTTTGGCAACATCGTATCAATAATTATCAATTGTCTATATATTTTAAAGGTAAGAAGTTGATCAAAGTGGAAGAAATATTGTTGTGTTTTTTTCTCTGATTTCTCAGTTTTTTCTCTGATTAAGGCCCCTTTCACACTGAGGTGCTTTGCAGGCGCTAAAGTTCTAAAAATAGCGCCTGCAAAGCGCCTTCAAACAGCCGCTGCTGCGTCTCCAGTGTGAAAGCCTGAGGGCTTTCACACTGGAGCGGTGCCCTTGCAGGACGCTGAAAAATGTCCTGCAAGCCGCATCTTTGGAGCGCTGTAGGAGCGGTGTATTTACCACTCCTAAAGCGCCCCTTCCCATTGAAAACAATGGGGCAGCGCTCCAAACCCGCCTGCAAAGCGCCACTGCGGTTTTAACCCTTTTTCGGCCGCTCGCGGGGGGTAGAACTGCCCCGCTAGCGGCCGAAAAGCGCCACTAAAACGATGGTAAAGCAGCGCTAAGTATAGCGCCGGTTTACCACCAGCACGCCCAGTGCCTCAGTGTGCAAGTAGCCTAAAAGAAATGCTCATTTAATATAAATAACTCAGAAACACAAATACAATAAGCAATAAAAGTCCTTAAAAGCTGTAGCAATATTCCCAATAATTAAATGTTCAGAGTTATCAATGTGCAAGCATATCCTTAACGCTTTGCAAAAAAGTACTCAATCATCCAAAAAAGTGTTTAAAAAATTACACAGGCCAACACACATTTTAGTGTCTTGAATGTTAGACCTGTTCCTGGGTATATTTGACACAATGGGGTTGATATACTAAAACTACAGAGTTCAAAATCTGGTGCAACTCTGCATAGAAACCAATCAGCTTCCAGTTTTTTTGTCAAAGCTTAATTGAACAAGCAGAAGTTAGTAGCTGATTGGCTACAATTGGCTGCACAAGATTGTACACTCTCCAGTTACAGTAAATATACCACATTGATTCCAAAAATGCACCAATTTTTCCCTATCAGTTCTAATTTTGGAGATACAGCATATACCACCCTTCACTCTGGTCACCCATCAAAAAACAGGATATTTTAATGTAGTCTTTTTTTTTTAAATCCATTTGTATCATGAAAGAAACACGAAAAAAGTAGCCATAATCTCTATGGTGCTCGGTCTCCAAAAATGAAATGATTTGAGTGCAACATATAATATAAAGTGCAAAAAGTGCCGAAATGTGCGCCAAAAAATTAATTCATCCAGTTATGACTTTCACAGCTGAGTTCCCCCTAAATTAAATAAACTCACAAGATATGATGACCACTACAGCTAATGGTCAAATTACACTTGATAACATCAGTTCACAACATTCCCCTTTTCACCCCCCGATTTTCCATTCATTTCCCCTCTAGTTGATAAATACATAGAAAAGGTAGAACCTCCAAAAGATTACGAAAGATAAGAAAATAGTTGACTATAATAGATTGCAGTATTAGCAAAAGAGAGCCACCTAGCCTAGATAAGAATACACTTTAGTTCATAAATTAACAAGGTTAAAGGCCCCGCCATAGTTTTCTGATCTCACCTGTTGCCAAGAGCAGGAGAGACAGATCTATGTTAGCTATGAGTTGGCCAAGTTGTAGCTTAACATACTTCAGAAAGATCGTTAGTATTAGGGTGGAGAGAGATTGGGAAGGGAGTGAGGGGATGAACGAAATGCAGGGGCGCCGAAACCTTTCCATTATGTGCCTCTCCCTCAGCTGGGGTTTGTTCCCATGCTGTCAATACCGGCCCCACCCCTCCTTTAAAGCGAAAAAAGGGGGAGAGGGTAGTAGGAAGCAGGAGGAGGGTGTTGAAAAGTAAATACCATAGAGTTAAAATTACTGACATATAATGTCAGAGGGTTAAATACCCCGGTCAAGAGGCATGGGATATTGACGGAAATATAACAAAATGCAGCGAGCACAGTATTTCTACAAGAGACATATATAGCACAGGATACAAATGTGACATTATACTCAAAGCATCATCCAACATGGTACTATGGTGACTCTCAACAAAAAAAGCAAAAGTAGTGGCGATAGGACTAGCAAGAGATGTTAAGTTTATGTTAGAAGACAGGACGGTGGACCCGGAAGGTCGGTCTATATTTGTAAGGGGTAAAATACATGAAATAGAATATACTCTTGCCAATGTATATTGCCTAAACAAAAATCCAACGGGCTACCTGATAGAAATCTTAGGAAAACTGTTGGATTTTAAAAAGGGTAAACTAATCCTGGCAGGAGATCTGAACTTCTGCATGGATCCAAAAATGGATAGTACGTCGCAGGCACTGGGGACTGGGAAACAGCAACTTAGGAGACTAATACAAAAATTACATCAATGTCAGCTGGTGGATATTTGGAGGATCCAGCATTCTGGGATAAAAAAATTATACTTTCTACTCCCAGTGCACGGGACCTACTCAAGATTGGATTATATAATGGTAGCGCACAGATTGCTAGTCAGTGGTAGGTGCAACAATATAAATATCAACCTCTGGGGTATATGGGATTGTATGATATATATATATATACAGTGGTGTGAAAAATTGTTTGCCCCCTTCCTCATTTCCTGTTCCTTTGCATGTTTGTCACACTTAAGTGTTTCGGAACATCAAACCAATTTAAACAATAGTCAAGGACAACACAAGTAAACACAAAATGCAATTTGTAAATGAAGGTGTTTATTATTAAAGGTGAAAAAAAATCCACCATCATGGCCCTGTGTGAAAAAGTGATTGCCCCCCTTGTTAAAACATACTATAACTGTGGTTGTCATCACTTAAATAGGAGCTGCTTGACACAGTAAGGTCCACCAGAAGATCCTTAAAAGCTACACATCATGCCAAGACCCAAAGAAATTCAGGAACAATTGAGAAAGAAAGTAATTGAGATCTATCAGTCTGGAAAGGGTTATAAAGCCATTTCCAAAGCTTTGGGAATCCAGCGAACCACAGTGAGAGCCATTATCCACAAATGGCGAAGACATGGAACAGTGGTGAACCTTCCCAGGAGTGGCCGGCCGCCCAAAATTACCCCAAGAGCGCAGCGACGACTCATCAAAGAGGTCACAAAAGACCCCACAACAACGTCCAAGGAACTGCAGGCCTCACTTGCCTCAGTTAAGGTCAGCGTTCATGCCTCCACCATCAGGAAAAGACTGGGCAAAAATGGCCTGCATGGCAGAGTTCCAAGGAGAAAACCACTGCTGAGCAAAAAGAACATCAAAGCTCGTCTCAATTTCTCCACAACACATCTTGATGATCCCCAAGACTTTTGGGACAACATTCTGTGGACCGATAAGCCAAAAGTGGAACTCTTTGGAAGGTGTGTGTCCAAGTAGATCTGGCGTAGAAGGAACACTGCATTTCAGAAAAAGAACATTATACCAACAGTAAAATATGGTGGTGGTAGTGTGATGGTCTGGGGCTGTTTTGCTGCTTCAGGACCTGGAAGACTTGCCGTGATAAAAGGAACTATGAATTCTGCTGTCTACCAAGAGATCCTGAAGGAGAATGTCCGACCATCTGTTCGTGTACTCAAGCTGAAACGAACTTGGGTTCTGCAGCAGGACAATGATCCTAAACACACCAGCAAGTCCACCACCGAATGGCTGAAGAAAAACAAAATGAAGACTTTGGAGTGGCCTAGCCAAAGTCCTGACCTGAATCCTATTGAGATGTTGTGGTATGACCTTAAAAAGGCCATTCATGCTCGAAAACCCTCTAATGTAACTGAATTAGGACAATTCTGCAAAGATGAGTGGGCCAAAATTCCTCCAGGATGCTGTAAAAGCCTCATTGCACGTTATCGCAAACGCTTGGTTGCAGTTGTTGCTGCTAAGGGTGGCCCAACCAGTTATTAGGTTTAGGGGGCAATCACTTTTTCACACAGGGCCATGATGGTTTGGATTTTTTTTCACCTTTAATAATAAACACCTTCATTTACAAATTGCATTTTGTGTTTACTTGTGTTGTCCTTGACTATTGTTTAACCAGTTAACAACCGGCCCATAGCCGAAAAACGGCTACAGGGCGGTTGCTTAACTCTGGGAGGCCGTTAATTAACGGCCTCACAGAATTCTGCTCTTGCGCGCCCCCTGGTGCGCGCACTCGAGAGCATCCATGATCGCCGGGTCCAGAGGACCCGGCGGATCATGGATCACGGTAAACGGCCGCTCATCGCGGCCGTTTACCACGTGATCGCTCCGTCAAATGACGGAGTGATCACATGTAAGCAAACCGGCGTCATTTGATGACGCCGGTTCCTCTCTCCTCCTCTCTCTGTACCGATCGGTACAGTATGAGAGGAGAGGGGGAGGGATCGGTGGCAGCAGTGCTGTGGGCGGGATCTGTAGTGCCCACAGCCTGCTCTGCCACCACCGATCCATCCATCCATGCTCAGCCATCCCTCCATACCCTGCAATACCCAGCAATAGCCTGCAGTGTATTGCTGGGTATTGCAGGGTATGGAGGGATGGCTGAGCATGGATGGATGGATTCTCTGCCATCCCCCCCAATACTGTGCCATACCCCCCTATACTGTGCCATACCCCCCAATACTGTGCCATGCCCCCCAATACTCTGCCATGCCCCGCAATACTCTGCCATGCCCCGCAATACTCTGCCATGCCCCGCAATACTCTGCCATGCCCCGCAATACTCTGCGATACCCCGCCATACCCTGCGATACTCTGCCATACCCTGCGATACTCTGCCATACCCTGCGATGCCCTGCCATACCCTGCGATGCCCTGCCATACCCTGCGATGCCCTGCCATACCCTGCGATGCTCTGCCATACCCTGCGATGCTCTGCCATACCCTGCGATGCTCTGCCATACCCTGCGATACCCTGCCATACTCTGCCATACCCTGCGATGCTCTGCCATACCCTGCGATGCTCTGCCATACCCTGCGATGCTCTGCCATACCCTACGATGCTCTGCCATACCCTGCGATACCCTGCCATACCCTGCGATACTCTGCCATACCCTGCGATACTCTGCCATACCCTGCGATACTCTGCCATACCCTGCGATACTCTGCCATACCCTGCAATACTCTGCGATGCTCTGCCATACCCTGCGATACCCTGCCATACCCGGCGATACCCGGCGATACTCTACCATACCCTGCGATACTCTGCAATACCCGGCGATACTCTGCGATACTCTACCATACCCTGCGATACTCTGCAATACCCGGCGATACTCTGCAATACCCTGCGATACTCTGCCATACCCTGCAATACCCAACAATACCCTGCGATACTCGCTACGATCAAAGCCAGGATCGTTTTTTTATTTTTATTTCAGGCTTTCCAGCCTAGAGGTGAGATGTGGGGTCTTATTGACCCCATATCTCACTGTAATAGGAATAAAAGTGATCAAAAATTTTTTGGGGGGGAAAAAAAAGGGTCAAACTAAAATAAATAAAGTAAAATGAACAATAAAATATATATATTTTTTTTTTTAAAGCGTCCCTGTCCCCGTGTGCTCGCACGCAGAAGCGAACGCATACGTAAGTCCCGCCCACATATGAAAACGGTGTTCAAACCACACATGTGAGGTATCGCTGCGAACGTTAGAGCGAGAACAATAATTTTGGCCCTAGACCTCCTCTGTAACTCAAAACATGTAACCAGTAAAAATTTTTAAAGCGCCGCCTATAGGGATTTTTAAGTAGCGAAGTTTGGCGCCATTCCACGAGTGTGTGTAATTTTGAAGGGTGACATGTTATAGGTATCTATTTACTCGGCGTAACTTCATCTTTCACATTATGTAAAAACATTGGGCTAAATTTACAGTTTTGTTTTTTGTAAAGCACAAAACATTTTTTTTCCCAAAAAAACGCGTTCGAAAAATTGCTGCGCAAGTACCGTGCTAGATAAAAAGTTGCAACGACCGCCATTGTATTCTCTAGGGTCTTTGCTAAAAAAACATATATAATGTTTTGGGGTTCTATGTAATTTTCTAGCGAATAAATGATGATTTTTACATGTAGGAGAGAAATGTCAGAATTGGCCTGGGTGCTCCAGAACGCCTGATGGTGCTCCCTGCATGTTGGGCCTCTGTATGTGGCCACGCTGTTTAAAAGTCTCACACATGTGGTATCGCCGTACTCAGGAGTAATAGCAGAATGTGTTTTGGGGTGTAATTTGTGGTATGCATATGCTGTGTGTGAGAAATAACCTGCTAATATGACAATTTTGTGAAAAAAAAAAAAAATTTAAAAAAATCTTGATATTGCAAAGAATTGTGGGAAAAAATGACAACTTCAAAAAACTCACCATGCCTCTTTCCAAATACCTTGGAATGTCTTCTTTCCAAAAAGGGGTCATTTGGGGGGTATTTGTACTTTTATGGCATGTTAGGGTCTCAAGAAATGAGATAGGCCGTCAGTACTTCAGGTGTGATCAATTTTCAGATATTGGCACCATAGCTTGTGGACTCTATAACTTTCACAAAGACCAAATAATATACCCCAATTTGTACTTATTTTTACCAAAGATATGTAGCAGTATAAATTTTGGCCAAAATTTATCAAGAAAAATTACAAATTTGCTAAATTTTATAACAAAAACGAAGAAAAATTCATTTTTTTACTGAATTTTCAGTCATTTTTCTTTTATAGCGCAAAAAATAAAAAACCCAGAGGTGATTAAATACCACCAAAAGAAAGCTCTATTTGTGTGAAAAAAAGGACAAAAAATTCATATGGGTACAGTGTTGTATGAATGAGTAATTGTCATTCAAAGTGTGAGAGTACCTAAAGCTGAAAATTGGTCTGGTAACGATGAAGCTAAAATTAGTAGAAAGTAGAGATCAGATGAGTACCTGGAGGTTCAATGAAGAATTATTACAGGATGAAACCGCAGGGGTAACTGAAACTACGATTAGGGAGGCCCATAAAGCCTATATTAGAGGCATTTTGATCTCTACTGGAACCAGGAAAAAAAGGGAAAGGACAGAGAATATGTATAGGTTAATATCAGAAATACAGAAGTTTGAACAACTGCATAAAAAGAATATGGACATAGGAGCACAGCGTAAGCTAATATTAAAAAGGAAAGAGTTAAAAGAACTAATGGACCAAGACACAAGACGGATCTTCATTCAAGTAGCTAAAGATAGATATCAATGGGAAAATAAGCCAGGAAAATATTTAGCAAGAAAATAAAAAAACAACATCAACTTCATAGGAAAAGTAAAAAACGAAAAAGCGGTAATATTATACTCGACAACAGAAATAGTCCGGGCCTTTCAAAGTTAATATAGTGCGCTATATTCAGTGAGAAAGAAGGGTACGCAAGAAGCAGAACAAAGCAGAATACAAAAAATACACGATTATTTGTAAGAAGCAAATCTACCTAAAAATCCACAGAAAGATTACAACATTTAAAAGAACCAAAAACTTTAGAAAAAATAAATTCAGCATTAAAAAATACACCAACAGGGAAGAGCCCAGAGCCAGATGGCTTTACGACAGGGTACTATAAAAAGTTTAAAGAGCAACTACTACCAAAACTATGTAAGTATATAAATGGACTAGGAGAAGGGCGGCACAGTGGTGTAGTGGTTAGCACTCTCACCTAGCAGTAAGAAGGGTCGCTGGTTCAAATCCCAACCTGCCTGGAGTTTGCATGTTCTCCCTGTGCCTGCGTGGGTTTCCTCCAGGTACTCCGGTTTCCTCCCACAATCCAAAGACATGCAGGTAGGTTAATTGGCTTCTGTCCAAAAACTTTATAAAAAATAAAATGGGGACCTTGGATTGTGGGCTCCTTGAGGGTAGGGACCGATGTGAGTGTGTGATGTACAGGGATGGGGACAATTGTAGACACTCACTCAGGTTGAACTGGATGGACTGATGTCTTTATTCAACCTTACTAACTATGAAACTAGGAGAAGGGGAAAAATATGAGGAAAGAATCATTGTTAGCACATATCACAGTGATACCTAAAGAAGAGAAAGATGCAACTCTGTGTTCTAGCTATAGACCAATAGCACTATTGAATGCAGACACAAAAATATATGCTTAAGTCTTAGCCACCAGAAAGAATTAATGCCTGATTGGATCTATGCAGATCAGACAGGATTTATCCTGGAAAGAGAGGGTAAAAATAATGGAATAAGAACATTACTCCTATTGCATAAACTGAAAAGCCGATAGATTCCTTCCCTATTTCTGTCAATAGACGCCCAAAAGTACACTGTGATTTTATGATAAAAACAATAGAGAATATTTGACAGAAACCAGGAAATTAGACCGAGACAGAAGTACAGTTAAATCACAATTGTTTAATAATAAAAGTAAATAGAACAAACGTAGTCAAAACATAGCCAGATTTCAGGAACCGGAACGGATAGTCAGACAAATGAAAAATCAGGGAGCGGGAGATGAGCGTAGTAAAACAGCAAGCAGGATCTGAAGCCAGAAGGGATGTCAGCCAAGCAAGTCTTTTAACAGGAATACAGGAGAGCGTCTCTGTGATGTTGACTATGACTAAGGCAAAGGCAGAGATCCTCTGGGCTGGATGGCTTAAGTAGGCAGGACTGATGAGCAGGATATCATCAACAGCTGAGTAACTGTGGAGAGATAGGAGCTGGCAATTAGCCGACAGCTGAACAGCCAGCTCAGAGAAGGAAGGGTTGAGCCCAGCCCTGACAATATTGGAGCAGGCCCTAGGATGGTTGGGTGGATTAAAGTGCTATACAACCATCCTACGGCCTCAGTAAAATTTAATGGAAGCCTGTCACCCCCCTTTGAAATGTTAAATGGTACAATACAGGCATGTCCCCTGTCACCCTTTTTGTTTGTCCTGACATTGGAACCACTTTTGGCAACTATAAGAAACATGAAAGGGGTGAAGGATCGGGGAAGAAGAACGTAAAGTAGCAGTATATGCAGACAATATCCTGTGCTATATAACCAACCCCAGAATTACATTAACAAATTTTATAAATGAATTAAAAAATATGGAGAACTGTCTAATTTGAAGATAAATCCGATAAAGTCAGAAATATTAAACATGAGTATAAGTAAAAAAGAAGAACAAGCTTTACAGGGAGAGTTCCACTTTACATGGGGAAAACAGACTTAAAATATCTCGGAATAAAAGTAACCTTTTCCTTTGGGAAATTATACCAAGCAAACTATATCTCATTACTAAACGAGATTAAGATGGAACTTAAAAAAATAGCTATATAACCACTTTCTTGGATAGGATGAATAAACATAGTAAAGATGGTAATACTCCCGAAAATATTGTATATGTTTAAGATGATTCCAATAACACTACTCCAGACATATTTTAAAATACTAAAAGGAATAATATCAGAGTTCATATGGCAGAATAAGGAACAAGGGATTAGCTGCACCAGATATAAAAAGATACTATGATGCTGTAGTATTAGCACGAATGGTTGAGTGGACTAGGATAAAAAATGACAAAAAATGGGTGGAATTAGAAAACATGTTGAGTAAAACACAATTAGATAAAAAATATTTGGTTCCCACATAAATATAGAATATTAAATGAAAAAGTCCCAGAACTGACTAGAAATGTTTTTCGAGTCTGGGATAGATTGCACGACAAGCACAGTGGGAATATAATTCACTTTTAATTTCATTGACAGACACAAATTATTTTTTACCAGGAAATAGGGCACAATTTGGGAACTGGGTTAAAAACACACAGTTAAAAGATATTATAGAAAAAGGTAAACTATGTCCATTTCAAGAATTGAAACACAAGGGAGAAATGGAAAAATTGAATGAATAGAGGTATTTGCAGCTAAAGCATTTTGTGTCAACGCCCCCATAACCGATACGTTCAGAAGAAAAGTTGAATTAATTTGAAAAGCTATGTAACTACCGGGGGCCTGTTAAACATTGTATATAAAAGATATACAAAATAATTATGGAAATGGCGGAGCCGAAAATACCTCCATACATTGGAAAATGGGAAAGGGAATTGGATACACAATTAACAGAGCAACAATTAAACAAAACACTAAGGCCCCTTTCACACCGGGGCGTTTTTCATGCGGTACAGCACTAAAAATAGCGCCTGTTCACCGCCTGAAAAAAATCCGGCCCCTTTAACTCCAGTGTGAAAGCCGGCGGGCTTTCACACTGGAGCGGTGCACTAGCAGGACGGCAAAAAAAGTCCTGCTAGCAGCATCTTTGGAGCGGTATAGGAGCATTGATTTGAATGGGAAACCGCGGTAAAAACCGTGGCAATACCGCTACGGCGGTGCTCTGCGGGGGTGTTTAACCCTTTTTCGGCCGCTCGCGGGGGGTAAAACCGCACCGCAATCGGCCGAATACCGCGGTTAAAACGACGGTAAAGCAGCGCTAAATATAGCACTGCTTTACCGTCACCGCGGCTCCCCCCCAGTGTGAAAGGGGCCTAAGAGCTGTATATAGTTATTCAGTAGATATAAATAGCATAAAAATATATATAAATGCCTGACTAGATGGTAAATAACTCCGGTTAAAGCACATAAATATCAATCAGAGAAATCTCCATTGTGCTGAAGAGGATGTAATTCACAAGGTACCATGACCCACATATGGTGGAAATGCCCAAAGATACAGGAACACCGGTGGGAGGTGCAGCAAAAGATAGTCAACATTTCTGAAACAGAGGTACCAGATAATCTTTGGAGCTGTTTATTCCACAGTACAAATAAAACAATAAAACAGTATAAGAATACAATAGTTCCTTTTTTTTTAAAACGCAGCTAAAGGAGTAATACCATAAAAATGGCTTGACCCAGAAAGACCTACAATAAGGGAATGGTTTAAAATAATTTAATATATTATATATATATATATATATATATATATATATATATATTAAATAAAAATATAATTATTTATATAAAATATGGCGTATTTGAGTAGTAAAGAAGAAGACCAGACAGAGAAACGTTTGCTGGAATATGAAAAAAGTGAATAGATTTAAAAAAAAAAAAAAAGTGTGGGGAGGAGGGAAGAGGGAGGAAGAGGAGGGGGAGCCCTTTGCAAGGGGGGCGCCTTGGGGAAAAGGGGAAATATATATTTATTTTATATTTATTTTATATTTCTGATGAAGAGATGTAATAAGTTTTGTGTATAAATAATTCTGTATATGGAAAAATCAATAAAATATAAATAAAATAATAAAAAAACATACTTCAGACACATGATATAATGTGGTTACTATGGGTTGCAAAAATGATTTGTGTTCTGTAATTCTTTTTGTTGATACTGACTGCTGTAGGTATCGTACATGCAAAAAGTGTAAATGCATGATATCCTTTTGTACATAAGGTATTGATGTTTTTTTTTGTTTTTTTTTGCCTTCCAAGATAATGGAAGTATGTAAAGGTTTTGGCAAGGACATGTATTTTTAATCCTTAAAAGTGTCCCTCTTGTCAGTCTTGGAAAAACTGACAAAAATCATAGGATAGATGGAAAACATCCAAATTCATGATGGGATGCAAAGTGAAAGGCAGCTGAAAAACTAGAGTTGACCACAACAAGTTCCCTACAGCCAATTTCCAAGACTTACAAATAATAAATACTTTGTAAAAAAATGTAAAATTTATTTTACTGTATGTTGCCTTAGAATTCAGTCCATTTAAAATGTTGTTTTTTTCAGTCTGCACTAGGATATGACTATAAGGCTTCTGTGGAACAACATGCATCTCAGCAAGGTGAGCAGTTAACATCAATAAAATGTACAGTATACAGCCTGCAGGTTAAAGGGCAATACAGACTGAATTTATATTAGCTGAGTATTGTAATAATGCTTTGGAAGCTTCTTGGATACAGCAAAGGGCTTTTTTACTCCTATGGAGGAATATATTGCATGCCTTTTATCATAGACAGGAAGAGAACAACAAACAAGTGCACAGTGAGGAAAGCAAACACTTCCTCTCATTACATTACCATAGAATACAAATTATAATACTGCAGCGCCACCTGCTGGATAGAAAGGTATAATGCATATATATATATATATATATATATATATATATATATATATATATATATATATATATATATATATATATATATATATATATATATAGAGTTTATAATCACCTTAGGAAGCTGCTTTACATTACATGCTGTTGTTTTTCCAACAATTTAAAGGTCAGCACAGTGGATAAGTTATTAGTACCTCCACCTAGCAGCGCTAGGGTTGTCGGCTCAAATCGCAACCATGGCACTACCTGCATAGAGTTTGCATGTACTTCCTGTGCCTGCATGGATTTCCTCCGGGTAATCTGGTTTTCTCCCACACTCAAAAAACATGCTGCTAGGTTAATTGGCTCCTTTCTAAATTGGCCCTAGTATTGCCAAAATTATTGGGGCACCTACCTTTACACGCACATGAACTTTAATGGCATCCCAGTCTTAGTCCGTAAGGTTCAAAATTGAGTTGGCCCACCCTTTGCAGCTATAACGGCTTCAACTCTTCTGGGAAGACTGTCCACAAGGTTTAGGAGTGTTTCTATGGGAATGTTTGATCATTCTTCCAGAAGCGATGTTGCGAGGTCAAGCATTGATGTGGATGAGAAGGCCTAGCTCGCTGTCTCCGCTCTAATTAATCAGGACTCTGTGCTGGGCAGTCAAGTTCCTCCACCCCAAACTTGCTCATTCATGTCTTTATGGACCTTGCTTTGTGGATTGGTGGGTGTTGGAACAGGAAGGGGCCATCCCCAAACTGTTCCCACAAAGTTGGGAGTATAAAATTGTCCCTGATCCCACCCCCCACCACCATCCCTCTGCCCCTGATCCCATCCCCCCACCGCCATCCCTCTGCCCCTAATCCCATCCACACCACCACCATCCCTCTGTCCCTGATCCCACCCCCCACCACCATCCCTCTGCCCCTGATCCCATCCCCCCACCACCATCCCTCTGCCCCTGATCCCATCCCCCCACCACCATCCATCTGCCCCTGATCCCATCCCCCCACCACCGGCACTGATCCCACCACTGCCACTGATCCCATCCCCCCCACCACCATCCCACTGCCACTGATCCCATCCCCCACCACCATCCCTCTGCCCCTGATCCCATCCCCTCCACCAACGGCACTGATCCCACCCCCCCACCACCATCCCTCTGCTATTACAATCTTTTACATAAAATTGCCATAAATGTATAAATTTTTAACCATTGTAATACAGTATATTACAATAAAAATATAGAGACTGTTTTTTTAAAGTAGAATTCCAGGTTTCCAGGTTTGCTTTGACGTTAAATCATTTGTTTGGGCTAAGCTGGCCCTAATTAACTATTTCCATTACTAATTGAGGTGGATGCTATGGGGTTAATTTACTGAAGGCAAATATACTATGCACTTTGCAAAGTGCAGTTGCACTCTGCAAGTGCAGTTGCTCCAGAACTTAGTAATTGAGGTAAAGCTTCACTTCACAAAGAGTACCCAATCACGTGCAAGGAAACTAAAGCAAAACAGCATTTTTCCTGACTGGACATGACTGGATGATGGAAGTCAGCAGAGCTTCTGCTCATTTACTAAGCTCTGGAGCAACTGCTCTTGCAGAGTGCACAGTCTAGTTGTCTTTAGTAAATCAACCGTGTCTGCTGGATTATACTTTAGTAGCATCAGGCCCACAAAAAGTAAGTCAATATAAACTTGTATATCTACATTAGTAATACATTAAAGTGTTTGTTAGCCCAAAAAAACATATTGCTCCTGCTCCTTTAAAGCATTTTATACAGCACAGTGCCTGTTCTCTATTATTTGGCCCCCTGTAACACCTGTAATACCTGGCTGATCCTGTCTGGTTCTGCCCTCCCTTATGTAAACTGACCACAGTATATCATGGCTGCTGAGCCCTGACACCATGGTCAGTTCACGTACCTCCGTCATCCGAAGCCCTGTTTGAGCCACCCCTCCCCCTTCACTGTTCTGAGCAGTGCACACATTACTGCTCCCAATCACTATCATTTTCCAACAATTCTTCTTCTAAATACCGTTTTTCTTATTCCGGAGCAGTGGTCATGTTACCACCCGGTGCTGTCTTTCTCAGATGTTTGTATTACAGAAGGAGATCACGTTACCACCCCAAATACGTCAGAGGAAGATCTCGGGCCCTCCCTCTGTAATGCAAACATCAGAGAAAGACAGCGCGTGACCGCTGCTCGTGATAAGAAAAACATTATTTATAAGAAGAATTTTAGCAACTGCCACATAGTATATACTGCACGTAATCATAGCAGAGGGGCTGGCAGTGGCTGCGTGCACTGCCTTAACAGCCCCTTTAACTTTACTTGATATTCCTGACCACCTGATCGCTTTGCACTAATTTCATTTTCTACTAAGGAAAAGTTGGAAAAATCTAAAAGTTCTCTGCAATCTCCTGTAGTCAGCCTTCATGTAGCTCACTGCGAAGGCACTTGCCAAATTCTGAGCCCTGCAACTTCCTCTATCTCTGCTTCCTTTATTACCAAACACATTGAAACTTCCAAAGCAAGTGTGAACCTGATGGCTGTAGTAAAAGTCTTAGTACTGACTTTTTTTTCTGTTATACTTTTTGGATTGGGAAAACAACAAAAACAACCCCTATGTATTGCGACAAATGGACAAAAGACCTTGGTTCTGCTCCACAACCAGGTGACTGGTGTAAAATGTGGGAGGCCTTGTTTAAAGCATCTCGTAAAGTTTTGGCTCTTGAAAATGATTTCAAAGTTATGTCTCATTGGTATTTTACCCCAGCTAGGATCGCGACAGGTCTACCATCATTCCCGTCCAACTGCTTTTGAGGTTGCCAAGATTTGGGCGATATAAAACATATATGGTGGACCTGTCCCAAGATCCAGAGGTTGTGGATTAGGGTATACACATTGGTCGATATGGTCCTCCATGTGAATTTACAGAGACCCATGGTAGGCACACTTACATAAACCTATCGCAGACGCCACCATTGGGAACGCACCCTAATTACTCACATTTTTATGGCAACGAAGCAAACTTTAGCATGGTCATGGAAAACACCACTTTTTAGCTTTTGAAGGGGTCAAAAACCGGGTTCATGGTTTGTGATTTGGCAGCCCTGGATAGACCACTTTCTGCCTTCTCAAATGGCCTCCCGATTCTTAGAACTGTAAAGGTTCCATGTGGTACAGCTTAAAAACCCATGGGGTGCCCGTACCCCCCTCTATTTCCCCTTCTTTCTTCTCTTTCTTTTTCTTTTCTGTCTGCTTCTTACTTTTTCATGCTTCCTCCCCTCTTTGTGGAGCTCTTGTAAGCCTCAGATTAATAGTGCATTCTGTGGCAGTCTATTTCTTTTCTTTCTTCTCTCCTTTTTTTTTTTGTGCAGGGCCTTTCCTTTATATCCTTCACTCATGTCACAAATTTGCTAGGACATTAATGGTCCAACGCATGATATTGATTTGAATATGTCTTAGATGTTCAACTTACTCTTACAAATTGATGTTCCGCAAGTCCTGTCTTATCCGTGACCTATTGCAGTATAAGACGGTTGCCGCTCTCATTTTATATTTGGAGAGCAGTATACGTGCAAAGTGTGTAGATATTATCAATGTTTACATCTTGTTTCTGTACCGTTCCTACCGCTCTTGTTATACTGGAAAATTTCAATAAAAGTTCAGTAAATGGAAAACAACAAAAACAACATCTGGCCTCTGGTCTCACAAGCAAAAGTTCTCCGATAACTAGAATACTAACACAGGGGAGTGGAGTGGATTGGTATGCTTTCTCTATGTCTGGATGAAAAAATTAAGAAAATTTCAAAGCTTTATTTTCAGTTTTTACTAGAGTGTACCATTAAGTCACACCTCTGCAGGTTGCCACTTAACCTATCGACAATGTAGAAACAGTGAGAAAATAATCACATCATAATTTTCATCAATTTATTTCACTTATTTTTACTTCAGATTATTCTAAAGGATTTGGAGGTAAATTTGGTGTACAAAAAGACAGACAAGATAAATCAGCTCACAGCTGGGCCCACAAGGAAGAGGTACAGCCACATCAGTCTCAGACAGGTATGTAGACCACCAACTAAAGTAAAAATTCCATGAACCTATGATTTATAATTGTGATTATAGAGATAATGAGGATGATTTACTAAAAAAAGCTAAGAATCTTCATCAAAAAATTGTTTGATTTTGTTTGTTTATTTATTTATTTTTTATCTGATCATGTGAATCAAAGGAAGGAAGTTATATTACGTGTAAAAAGTGAAGATTCTCAACTTCTTTTGTAAATCAGATTCAATATCTGAAAAGTGAAGCCAATCACATAAACAGTTATGCCACGTAGACACGATCGAATTTTCCGACGGAAAATGTTGTATGTGAGCTTGTTGGCGGTAAGTCCGACCGTGTGTTACAAAATGAAAAGCGATAAATGAAAAACGCGAAAAGAAAAGCACAAATCAAAACTTCTACTAACACAAAATTAGCAGGAGCCCAAAGGGCGGCACTAAAGAGCTGAAAAGACTCTTCTCGTAATTGTTGGCCAACATTTGTGTGACCGTGTGTATTCAAGACAAGTTTAAGCCAACACCCTTCGGACAAAATTTCCTGGTTTTATTGTCGGAAAGTCTGATTGCGTGTACAAGGCTTTAGTCTCTGCAACATCAGGGGTTCTTCTGAAACTACTGTACTGGTGTCCTGACATGGTAATTAGATATTTACTTAAAGTGGAAGTAAACCCCCCCCCTATCGTTTTCAGCTGCCATCTTTGCCTCTGTTTAATCTTTAACTGCCACAGTGCTGCACATGTGATCCGTTATGACACCAGCCATTGGATGGTTTGACTGTTTGGTTGAGAGCACAGCCAATGTGCAGTTAGCATTCACGGCATACCTTTTTTTTTTAGACTGTTAAATCGATGGGTTTACTTCCGCTTTAATACCCACTTCCACCCAAAACATTTTCATTAAGTTTTGGTTAGAGTGGGGAAGAATTAGAATCTCAGGTCAGGTTTTTACTACTAGTTGAAGAAAGTGAAAAAATAGCACTGGACATGTAAGGTTTTCTTAATGTTATTGCAATCTTAACCCCTTCCCGCTGACGTCTCCTGGCCCTTTATGAGCTTTTAGATTCTGGGAGGTGTGCATTTAAGTCATGTGACCACTGTGATTGACTGTCACATGATCAGAAAGCTTTTGAGCACAAGTATGCATCGGTAGCTTTCCAATCCCCGCCGGTGACTGTGCATATATGTGGCCTCTCAGTGTGTGTGGAAGGCGGGAAGAGGTTAAAGTGTTGACGTTGCTGAAAATAATGAGTTTCCTTGGCAGGCAGCTTCTAAACCCTCGTGGATCTCTACTGTCTCCTTGGCTTGTATTGGAATCTAACAAAAATTTAAATTGAAGACCCACACCTATTCTAAGAGATCCAGATACAACTGTCAAACCAGTTGTGACAAGGCTTGTGCTTGTAATCACTCTGGAAGAAATAACATTAAAGGTCCAATTCACGTCTAGCCTATTTACATTGTTTTCAAGCCCTGATGAAGAGAGCATTTTTGAACTGCCAAAATGCGTTGGATAATTTGTGGATTGACCCTATAATTTTCATTGGAATAACGTTGTATCTGGACCTCTTAGCAGGGGTGTGGCACTTCAGTTTTCATTTTTGTTCTTACTACTATCTTTGTCCCCACTGGAGATTTCCACTTTTTTTTTTGTCCACAAAATGGGAGGTGAAGAGAAATCTTTGCACTGGAGAGACAGACAGAAAAAAAAAAAAAAAAGCTTTTTAAAAGGTTAGAGGGACTTGATCCAAAGTTGGTTTACATTCTCAGTATGAAGGTAAGTCACTACTGTAGAGTATAAAGTACCTTGGCTCTTTAACCCAGGAAAGTGGAAGAAATACAAAAGCTCGACGCTAAAGCTTAAGACGTCCAAGAGTATTTATTTCTTCATGGAAATTCAAATATAATAAGCCAACACATTTAGAAGGCTAAACTATTCCTCTTATTAGGGCTCCAACTGCTGATTTGAATAGAGTGATGGACTTGTGCAGGACTTAATGGAGTGTGATTTAAATTTTATATTTGTTTACAAACTATTTTATTATGTGAAACAGTCATAATCGAATACACTCATGTTTAAGAGATATAGGTGAGAAATTTACAAAATTCAGATATACAAATGGCTATAGGTAGGTAACATATATATATATATATATATACAGTGGTGTGAAAAAGTGTTTGCCCCCTTCCTCATTTACTGTTCCTTTGCATGTTTGTCACACTTAAGTGTTTCGGAACATCAAACCAATTTAAACAATAGTCAAGGACAACACAAGTAAACACAAAATGCAATTTGTAAATGAAGGTGTTTATTATTAAAGGTGAAAAAAAATCCAAACCATCATGGCCCTGTGTGAAAAAGTGATTGCCCCCCTTGTTAAAACATACTATAACTGTGGTTGTCCACACCTGAGTTCAATTTCTCTAGCCACACCCAGGCCTGATTATTGCCACACCTGTTCACAATCAAGGCATCACTAAATAGGAGCTGCTTGACACAGTAAGGTCCACCAGAAGATCCTTAAAAGCTACACATCATGCCGAGACCCAAAGAAATTCAGGAACAATTGAGAAAGAAAGTAATTGAGATCTATCAGTCTGGAAAGGGTTATAAAGCCATTTTCAAAGCTTTGGGAATCCAGCGAACCACAGTGAGAGCCATTATCCACAAATGGCGAAGACATGGAACAGTGGTGAACCTTCCCAGGAGTGGCCGGCCGCCCAAAATTACCCCAAGAGCGCAGCGACGACTCATCCAAGAGGTCACAAAAGACCCCACAACAACGTCCAAGGAACTGCAGGCCTCACTTGCCTCAGTTAAGGTCAGCGTTCATGCCTCCACCATCAGGAAAAGACTGGGCAAAAATGGCCTGCATGGCAGAGTTCCAAGGAGAAAACCACTGCTGAGCAAAAAGAACATCAAAGCTCGTCTCAATTTCTCCACAACACATCTTGATGATCCCCAAGACTTTTGGGACAACATTCTGTGGACCGATGAGACAAAAGTGGAACTCTTTGGAAGGTGTGTGTCCAAGTATATCTGGCGTAGAAGGAACACTGCATTTCAGAAAAAGAACATTATACCAACAGTAAAATATGGTGGTGGTAGTGTAATGGTCTGGGGCTGTTTTGCTGCTTCAGGACCTGGAAGACTTGCCGTGATAAAAGGAACTATGAATTCTGCTGTCTACCAAGAGATCCTGAAGGAGAATGTCCGACCATCTGTTCGTGTACTCAAGCTGAAACGAACTTGGGTTCTGCAGCAGGACAATGATCCTAAACACACCAGCAAGTCCACCACCGAATGGCTGAAGAAAAACAAAATGAAGACTTTGGAGTGGCCTAGCCAAAGTCCTGACCTGAATCCTATTGAGATGTTGTGGTATGACCTTAAAAAGGCCGTTCATGCTCGAAAACCCTCTAATGTAACTGAATTAGGACAATTCTGCAAAGATGAGTGGGCCAAAATTCCTCCAGGACGCTGTAAAAGCCTCATTGCACGTTATGGCAAACGCTTGGTTGCAGTTGTTGCTGCTAAGGGTGGCCCAACCAGTTATTAGGTTTAGGGGGCAATCACTTTTTCACACAGGGCCATGATGGTTTGGATTTTTTTTCACCTTTAATAATAAACACCTTCATTTACAAATTGCATTTTGTGTTTACTTGTGTTGTCCTTGACTATTGTTTAAATTGGTTTGATGTTCCGAAACACTTAAGTGTGACAAACATGCAAAGGAACAGGAAATGAGGAAGGGGGCAAACACTTTTTCACACCACTGTATATATATATATATATATATATATTAACAGTTCAATAATCTAAAAGTAATGTACAGGGGGTCCCCGAGTTACGAACTCGTTAGGGACTGGCCCCGTGTACGGAAGTCGGAAATGTTCGTAAGTCGGCGCGCATGCGCAGACCGACAAATACGGAGATTTCCGGACATTTCCGATGTTCCGTCTGTTGCCGTTCTGCGCATGCGCGGCAAATTACGGACATTTCCGTATATGTACATTTAGTATTATTTGTCAAGGAGATTGTAAATGTAGAGAGATATCCTATTGTTTCAATTTTTATCAAAAATATGCATTGTATCTGAAAGAACATGATGAATGCATAGAAAGAGAAATTAACGGGTCAGTGAGAAACAATAGAACATTAAAATTCTCTGGAGTCTTTAGTGTAACCTTTAATGCTTAAGTTATTTCGGATAGCAAAGGTGAAGAGTTCCATGGCTAAAGCAAATAGGAGTGGAGATAATAGACACCCATTCCTAGTGCCCCTGCACAGTGAGAAAAAAAAATCTGAATTATTACCAGGGAGCTTAATTCTTGTTTGTGGATCTTGATATAACGCTTTGAATCCATGTAAAAATTCATTACATATGCCATATTTAGGGAGTAATTGGTCTAAATAAGTCCGGCTGACTCTATCAAAAGCCTTATGTATATCAAGACTAAGTATGAGCGCCTGGTGTGAGTGCAGATTAGAGTCTTGGTGTGATTTAAAATGTGAAGGAACTAGCTGCTTTTCTTCTTTTATACAACCAGTTGGTGAAGCACACTATCGGAGGAGAGGATCCCCAAGGAAGGGGGAATGTTATAGCTCCCAAATGCATTGGATTGCTATCTTTGGGCTTCTATTATGAAATAAATACTCTTAGCACTCATCCAGCAATAAAGGGTTGAAAAATGTTTTCACTCTTCCCTACTATCAAAAATTAAAAAGAAGCCTTGGCTAATGCTGGGCTTTAACATTTTATTTGTGTATAATATAAGGAATCTTTCTCTCTGAAGAAACTGAATTGACATGTGGATGGAAATAATGTGCATGCTTTGTCCAAATGAATGTTACAATGTAACAGTACAATGGATATTACAATGTAATACAGTTAGAGCCGGTTTACACTACCGCGACTTGGGGGGCGACTTGTCAGACCGCAAGTCGCCCCAAGTCGCTTGACATCAGAAATTACATGCAAGTGAATGAGAGCAGTCTTAATGAACGCTACTGAAGTAGCTCAGACTTAGAAAAGGTTCCTGTACTACTTCAATCCGACTTCTAGGTGACTTGTTCCCATTGATTTCAATGGAAGTCGCCTCCAAGTCGGATCTCCATCTATATTGAAGCGACAGTGTCACCTCGAGGGGGAACTCCATGCCAAATTTTAAATAAAAACGGCATGGGTTCCCCCTTCAGGAGCATACCAGGCCCTTAGGTCTGGTATGGATTTTAAGGGGAACCCCCTACGCCAAAAAAACAGCGTGGGGGTCCCCCCAAAATCCATACCAGACCCTTATCCGAGCACGCAGCCCCGCAGGTCAGGAAGGTGGGTGGGGACAAGCGAGCGCCCACCCCTCCTGAACCGTACCAGGCCGCATGCCCTCAACATGGGGGGTGGGTGCTTTGGGGAAAGGGGGCGCCCTGCGGCCCCCCCACCCCAAAGCACCTTGTCCCCATATTGATGAGGACAAGGGCCTCTTCCTGACAACCCTGGCTGTTGGTTGTCGGGGTCTTCGGGCGGGGGGTTTATCGGAATCCTTAAAGTGTTATAAGTCGCCCCAAGTCATGTTGAAGTCGCTCCAAGTCGCGCTTGTATTCATAATCAAGTCGTGTCCAAGTTGCCTCCAAAAGTTGCGCTGGAAGTCGTGTTGCCCCAGGGTGAACCGAGCCTTAGTGTAGTTGGGATCATTTTAAATAAACATTATCTGAGTTGTCCAGACCTCCTGGCTCTGCACAGATCACTGCTATAAAATCAGAGGTTTAAATATGTTGCTTTTGCACAGCTAATAAATTAGCAATGACAGCACAAATTCAAAAACTAAAACCAATTTCTATATTGTTTCATTCTGCTCACTGTTCCAATACTTTGTATATGACAGAGTGACAGTAGTAAATAATATATTCAGTTTTTTGATTTTAAATGTAGCTTTTCCACCTATATTGCTACTTTTATTTTGGCCTCATTAGATCATTCTCAAGGATTCGGAGGGAAATTTGGAGTACAGAAAGACAGACAAGATAAATCTGCTCACAGCTGGAGCCATAAGGAACAGCTACAGTCCCATGAATCTCAGACAGGTAACATGTAGACCCAACTAATCAGAATGTTGGCACGTTGCTCTTATGTATAAGTCATATATTTGTATGTTATTTTTTTCTGAGTAGGGATGGGCTGAACACCCCCCGGTTTAGTTCGCACCAGAACACCTCGAACAGGCAAAAAGTTCTAGCAAGCATGCAAACATTATTGCCATAAAAAGTGTATGGGGACCCGGGTACTGCCCTAGGGGACATGTATCAATGCAAAAAAACGTTTTTAGAACAATTGTTTTTTCAGGAGCAGTGATTTTAATAATGCTTAAAGTGAAACAATAAAAATTAAATATTTCTTTAAATATCGTTTTAAACCCTTAATCTGCCTGTAAAGTGGTGCATCTGTGCGATGTGTATAACAGTGCCACAGCAATAATGACATTTCTAAAGGAAAAAATGTACCGTATTTATCGGCCTATAACACTCACCCCAAGTTTAGGAGGGAAGTTTAAGGAAAAAAAAACTTACATTTAAATGCCCATCATTGCAGCCTTGTCCATCCTTGCAGCTTTGCCCAGTGCAGCCCTGTCCATCCTTGCAGCCTTGCCCAGTGCAGCCTTGCCCAGTGCATTTGCAGCCTTGCCCAGTGCATTTGCAGCCTTGCCCAGTGCAGCCTTCTCCATCCTTGCAGCCTTGCCCAGTGCAGCCTTCTCCATCCTTGCAGCCTTGCCCAGTGCATTTGCAGCCTTGCCCAGTGCATTTGCAGCCTTGCCCAGTGCAGCCTTGTCCAGTGCTGTTGAAGCCTTGCTCAGTACAGCCTTGCCCAGTGCCTTTGCAGGCTTGCCCAGTACATTTGCAGCGTTGCCCTGTATATTTGGAGCGTTGCCCATTTAAATTTGGCGCCGAGTGGGAGGACGAGCGCCGCGTGACATTACGAAAGCCGCGTGTATTTTCGGCTATTTTCAGGCTCCTCTTGCAGTTCCGCCCACCTCCACTGATTGCGAGAGGAGCCGAGCGCTGACAACATACAGGAATCCGAGTTCGGCTAGTCTCGGCTCTGCTCGCAGACAGGGGCGGGACATAGTCGAAAATAGCCGAACTTGGATTTCTTTATGTTGTCGGCGCTCGGCTCCTCTCGCAATCAGTGGAGGTGGGCGGAACTGCGAGAGGAGCCGAAAATAGCCGAAAATACACGCGGCTTTCGGAATATCGGCTCCGCTCGCTCCCAGAAGAAAAAATCTGCGGGAGATCGGCGGGTATCGGCGTATAACACGCACCCACGATTTTCCCCTGATTTTAAGGGGGAAAAAAGTGCGTGTTATACGCCGATAAATACGGTAATTTAAACTTGCTCGCTGCTGTAATATATTGCCGGATCCCAGCAATATAGATGAAAAATCTATGAAAAAAACGGTATAGGGTCCCACCCCAGTCGATACCATACCTTCTGGCCCTGGGCTGTGGTTATCGGGATCTGTGGGCGGGGGGCTTGGCCAATCAGCAGCCATCAATGCACTGCGATGTTGCAGTGTATTATGGGGTGCTCCGCGGTGGGCGAACTTGCCGTGAGCGCCCCATATGTTCGTTTGCTCGTAAAAACAAACAGCTGGTGTTCGAGCCCATCCATATTTCTGAGTCTAGCATACTTCTCTCTGCTAGGGATAGGTAGCTCAATGATAGGTAGCTCAATGATAGGTAGCTCCATAAAAAGGCAGCATAATACAACAATTACAAATGTTTTTTTTTTTTTTAATGTTTTAAGTGTATTAATATTTGCTATTAATTACCCATTGCCTGAAAAAGGTTACCAATGCCATTAACGGCCAAAATTAATAAGTTGTATTTGCCAAAATGTAAAGCCTTCTCAGAAGCTAGCTATCATGTTTGAAATATATGTGATCCCCATTCCCAATTCTGGTTGTCCTACTGACCCTTATTTAACAATAAAGGTCCAATTTACATCTAGCCTATTCACATTGTGAAGGTTAATGGAGTGTGATTTAAAATTTGAAGGAACTAGCTGCTTTGCATCTTTTACACAACCAGTTGGTGAAGCACATTATTGGAGGAGAGGATCCCCAAGTAAGGGGGAATGTTATAGCTCACAAATGAGTTGGATTGCTATCTTTGGACTTCTATTATGAAATAAATACTCTTAGCACTCTTGTTTATCCCCACCATCCAGCAATAAAGGGTTGAAAGATGTTTTCACTCTTCCCTACAATAAAAAATGTAAAAGAAGCCTTGGCTAATGCTGGGCTTTAACATTTTATTTCTGTATAACAGGGGTAGGCAACCCCCGGCATGCAAAGCCTCTTTTGCTGGCACACGACTCCCTCCCCAACAGCAGAGAAGTGCAGGGAAGTGTCAGTGAGATGCTAATGCATTCCAATCTCACAATTCCCCATGCTGCACCTGCACTTGGGGGAAGGCACTGTGACCCCACACATTGTAAACGATGGGAAACATTGATTGGTTATCTAACTTTGGTGTAGCTGCAATCATCAGATCTTGTGATAGGGAAGAGATTGGGTGCAGTTCTACTAGGGGGGCGGCCCCTGTTTCCAGGAGGAGGAGGACTGTGATTGGCCACTGCCAAAGCCAATCACAGTCCTGCTAGCCCCACCCACCATCTGGAGGAAGATGACTTGCTTGGTTGCCACTACCAATCTCAGAAAGAATGGATTTCACTGTGATTGAGAAAACCACAATCAGGTGACAGTTTGTGGAATTACTGTTGAACTTCTGGGAACTTTTTTGAAGAAAAAAAAAACAACAACAAAAAATAATATATATATAGATATATAATATATCTATATATATATAGATAGATATCTATATCTATATCTCGCTTTCTCTCTCTCTCTCTCTCTCTCTCTCTATATATATATATATATATATATATATATATATATATAGATAGATAGATAGATAGATAGATAGATAGATAGATAGATATATATCTATATATAGATAGAAGAGCGGGGGGGGGGTACAGAAGTGGAGCATAAGAGCAGGGGGGTACAGAGGTGGGGCAGAAGAGCAGGGGGGTACAGAGGTGGGGAAGATGTGCAGGGGGTACAGTGGCGGGGAAGTGGAGAAAGCAGGTACATTGGTGGGACAGATGAGCAGAGGGTTACAGTGGTGGGGCAGAAGAGCAGGGGGAACAGAGGTGGGATAGAAGAGCAGAGGGAACAGTAGTGGAGCAGATGAGAAAGGGGGTTACAGTGGTGGGACAGATGAGAAAGGGGGTTACAGTGGTGGGGCAGATGAGCAGATGGGTTCAGTGTTAGGACAGGTGAGAAGGTGGTTCAGCAGTGAGACAGAAGAGCATGGGGGTACAGCGGTGGAGCAGATGTATTTAAATTAAATTTAAATTTAATTGATCATGCCAACTTTCCTGATGAAGCCATTTAGGCAAAACATGTAGAAGCTTGTTGGATGTATGATCATGTATATATATGTGAACACAATATTATCTTTGTCTGTAATAGGAATCAGGTGTATGTACAGTGGTGTGAAAAAGTGTTTGCCCCCTTCCTCATTTCCTGTTCCTTTGCATGTTTGTCACACTTAAGTGTTTCGGAACATCAAACCAATTTAAACAATAGTCAAGGACAACACAAGTAAACACAAAATGCAATTTGTAAATGAAGGTGTTTATTATTAAAGGTGAAAAAAAATCCAAACCATCATGGCCCTGTGTGAAAAAGTGATTGCCCCCTAAACCTAATAACTGGTTGGGCCACCCTTAGCAGCAACAACTGCAACCAAGCGTTTGCGATAACGTGCAATGAGGCTTTTACAGCGTCCTGGAGGAATTTTGGCCCACTCATCTTTGCAGAATTGTCCTAATTCAGTTACATTAGAGGGTTTTCGAGCATGAACGGCCTTTTTAAGGTCATACCACAACATCTCAATAGGATTCAGGTCAGGACTTTGGCTAGGCCACTCCAAAGTCTTCATTTTGTTTTTCTTCAGCCATTCGGTGGTGGACTTGCTGGTGTGTTTAGGATCATTGTCCTGCTGCAGAACCCAAGTTCGCTTCAGCTTGAGTACACGAACAGATGGTCGGACATTCTCCTTCAGGATCTCTTGGTAGACAGCAGAATTCATAGTTCCTTTTATCACGGCAAGTCTTCCAGGTCCTGAAGCAGCAAAACAGCCCCAGACCATCACACTACCACCACCATATTTTACTGTTGGTATAATGTTCTTTTTCTGAAATGCAGGGTTCCTTCTACGCCAGATATACTTGGACACACACCTTCCAAAGAGTTCCACTTTTGTCTCATCGGTCCACAGAATGTTGTCCCAAAAGTTTTGGGGATCATCAAGATGTGTTGTGGAGAAATTGAGACGAGCTTTGATGTTCTTTTTGCTCAGCAGTGGTTTTCTCCTTGGAACTCTGCCATGCAGGCCATTTTTGCCCAGTCTTTTCCTGATGGTGGAGGCATGAACGCTGACCTTAACTGAGGCAAGTGAGGCCTGCAGTTCCTTGGACGTTGTTGTGGGGTCTTTTGTGACCTCTTGGATGAGTCGTCGCTGCGCTCTTGGGGTAATTTTGGGCGGCCGGGCACTCCTGGGAAGGTTCACCACTGTTCCATGTCTTCGCCATTTGTGGATAATGCTTCTCACTGTGGTTCGCTGGATTCCCAAAGCTTTGAAAATGGCTTTATAACCCTTTCCAGACTGATAGATCTCAATTACTTTCTTTCTCAATTGTTCCTGAATTTCTTTGGGTCTCGGCATGATGTGTAGCTTTTAAGGATCTTCTGGTGGACCTTACTGTGTCAAGCAGCTCCTATTTAAGTGATGCCTTGATTGTGAACAGGTGTGGCAATAATCAGGCCTGGGTGTGGCTAGAGAAATTGAACTCAGGTGTGGACAACCACAGTTATAGTATGTTTTAACAAGGGGGGCAATCACTTTTTCACACAGGGCCATGATGGTTTGGATTTTTTTTCACCTTTAATAATAAACACCTTCATTTACAAATTGCATTTTGTGTTTACTTGTGTTGTCCTTGACTATTGTTTAAATTGGTTTGATGTTCCGAAACACTTAAGTGTGACAAACATGCAAAGGAATGGGGCAAACACTTTTTTACACCACTGTACCTAGGACTCTGGATGTATGTGTATTCACTTATTTTTATCTATTTTTCAATAAAATTATCTGTAAAAAATAGTTTTTCTATAAGAGCAATTCATTTGACTGTCTTCAATATGTACCCTTAAAATCCCATATCTCCATTTTTGTTACTTTTCAATATATAAAGGGGTGTTGGTACCATTATTTAGGTAAATTGTTGGCTAATTGATCTCTGACCACACTCTTAACAGGAAGATACAGTGGTGGGGCAGATGAGAAAGGGGGTACATTGTTGGGGCAGATGAGCAGGGGGGGTTACAGTGGTGGGACAGAAGAGCAGTGTGGTACAGTGGTGGAGCAGATGTCCAGAGGTTACAGTGGTGGGGCAGATGTGCAGGGGGTTACAGAGGTGGGGCAGATGAGAAAGGGGGTACATTGTTGGGGTAGATGAGCAGGGGGGTTACAGTGGTGGGACAGAAAAGCAAAGGTGGTACAGTGGTGGGGCAGATGTGCAGGGGGTTACAGTGGTGGGGCAGATGTGCAGGGTAGTACAGTGAGGGGACAGATGAGCAGTGGGGTACAGTGGGGGGACAGATTTGCAGGGTGTACAGTGATCTGAGGTGTGAAGGTGCAGGAATTGGGGCTGATCTAAGGCATGAGAGTGCAGGATGTTAATTAGTCACTATTACTCAAGTAGTTTACAGCATTTACTTTATAAATAATAATTTTCGTGAATGAGAGTGTAAAGTTAACCTATTTGTTATAAAATCGGCACACTTAGTTTCTTTGAAAACATTTTTAGGCACACTGTGCTCAAAAGGTTGCCTTCCCCTGCTGTATAATATAAGGAATCTTTCTCTCTGAAGCAACTGGATTGACATGTGGATGGAAATAATGTTACAATGTAACCGTACAATGGATATTACAATGTAATATATTTAGTGTAGTTGGGACCATTTTAAATAAACATTATCTGTGTTGTCCATGTACAGAGCAGGTTGAAGACCTCCTGGCTCTGCACAGATTACTGCTATAATCCTTGTTTTTGCACAGCTGATAAATTAGCAATGACAGCACAAATTCAAAAACTAAAACCAGTTTCTATATTGTTTCATTCTGCTCACTGTTCTAATACTTTGTATATGGCAGATTGACATTAGTAAATAATGTATTCAGTTTTTTGTTTTTAAATGTAGCTTTTCCACTTATATTGCTACTTTTATTTTGGCCTCATTAGATCATTCTCAAGGATTTGGAGGGAAATTTGGAGTACAGAAAGACAGACAAGATAAATCTGCTCACAGCTGGAGCCATAAGGAACAGCTACAGCCCCATGAATCTCAGACAGGTAATATGTAGACCCAACTAATTAGAATGTTGGCATGTGGCTCTTATCTAGAAGTCATATATTTGTATGTTAGTTATTTCTGGGTAAGGATGGGCTTCCAGATTCTGATAAGCCTCCCGCCCGCGGACCCCGACAACCACCGACCAGGGTCATCGGGAAGAGGCCACTGTCCCCATCAACATGGGGACAAGGTGCTTTAGGGGGCACCCCAAAGCACCCTTCCCACGTTGAGGACAAGCGGCCTGGTATGGTTCGGGGTGGGGGCACTCGCTCGTCCCCTTCCTTTCCTGCCCTGCCAGGCTGCATGCTTGGATAAGGGTCTGGTATGGATTTTGGGGGGGACCCCATGCCATTTTTCTAAAAAATTTGGCGTTGAGTTCCCCTTAAAATCTATGCCAGACCCTAAGGGCCTGGTATGGATTTTGGGGGAGCCATGCCATTTTTTTCTTAATTCGGTCATAGGGTTCCCCTTAACCACTTCAATACACTGTATTATGTACTCTGCACTATATACCCTGCACTGTATTATATATACTACACTTATTGCTCTACATATTCTCCACTGTATTATATATACTACGCTGACTGCACTATATACTCTGCAATGTATTATATATACTACACTGATGGCACTATATACTCTCCAAAGTAATATATATACTACACGGACTGCACTATATATTCTGGACTGTATTATATATACTACACGGACTGCACTATATAGTTTAAACTGTTTGCTATCAATTACCCATTGCCAGAAAATGGTTACCAATGCCATTGATGGGCAAAATTAATAAGTTGTATTTGCCAAAATTTAAAGCCTTCTCAGAAGCTACCATGTGTGAAATATATGTGATCCCCAGTCCCAATTCTGGTTGTCATACTGACCCCTAATTTACACTTCTAAGTCATCAACCTAGTCCTAGAACAAGCAGCCATGTGCAAACATCCAACCCGAATACTTACTGCAGGGTAATGGCTTATTAAGAAGGGTAGCCAAAGGATCGGCATGCCAGCTAAGCAACTTACACTCATGAAAGCTTTATTTTTTAATAAACAAGGATATATATTCAGAAAAAAATAAACTTTAGTTCCCTTTTAAGCGGGATAGCCGATGGAGGGAGAAAAGCAATGGATATTCCAAGATTTGGAGCCGGCCACAATACATTTAAAAACACACAAACATTTTCCACCCAAATATCATAATGTTCATGGCATTGTATACACTGAATCTAGTCGGATCTTATTTCGATTTTTAGTTTACAAACAAGGTGTCTATGGCTGTGTCCTCTCTGTCTGCTCTGTGCTGTATTTGCCATATGCTTTGCTTCCTATTTGTATAGGGCACACCCATAATAATGTAGCCATGTTTTTGCTACTAGTTCATTGCCAAACATCTGATATTCTATGATAGTTACACCTCCAATAAACTGCAAGGATCTGGCAGAAGAGAAAGCAGGTCTTTTTATTCTATCGGTATGAATAGATATTGTATGTGTGTGTATATACAGTATAATAAACAATATAGCACAGGTTAGGTGCCCATTAAAGTGTCATGTGCACCTTGTGCTTGATATTCTAAGGATTCGTTCAAATGGGCACTGGCACCCGTCCTTTGTGTAGGCTGCTTTTGTTTTGGTATCTGCATCCGCCCCTTGCTTCATGAAGGCAGCCTATAGAGGTGGATACTGACACAAATAGTGTATTTTTGGGACCAAGCAGCTGCTCCTTTATGGTTGCATCTGCATCCACCTCTTTAGGTTGCCTGCATGCAGGGGTGCATGCAGGCGCCAAAACAAACATAGCATGCATGCAGGACAGGTGCTAACATGCATCTGAACAAAGCCTAAAACCTTAAAAAATATTGGTGCTATTACTATTCTATTCTATTTTGATGATTTAGATTATGCCAAAGGGTTTGGAGGGCGCTTTGGAGTACAAACGGACCGTGTGGACAAGGTGAGAAGATCAGATTGCACTCTTTACTATGCAGTAATGGCTGATTAGAAAAGATTGCTTTGTTTGTCAAATTGTAACAGTTGCAATCCATTATTGTATTTAAACCAGTGAGTCAAGGCAATTCTAATCTCTAGTTGTGTTATTTACCTAGAATCCTAATTGCACCCATAAAAAGGCAAATTTTCTATTTAAATATTGTAAAAGGGATAGAATGGCAAAGTTATAATATTTACATGTGTTGATAATAAAGCTACCAACCCTACACCTCCCAGCGAAGTGACAGTTAAGGAAATATAGTATTTTAAAATACACTCTTTTCCAACTGGTATGAATCAAAAGAAAAGCAGCATTTTTGTTCTGTATACTAAAGTAATAAATATGGTGAGCTTTCTGCTCTTTTCTCAATTGAGTCCATATGATCACAGTGCATGACCGAAAAGTGATAGTTCTGTGTCAGGCGTTTACATATAGGCAAACGAGACATTCAAAGGAAAATTGTCTCAAAGAAAAAAGCAAATCTGTCATGTTAGAAGAATAAATTCTGCCATTTCTGGCCTTCTGAATATTACATTGACTGTCTTGCTTTAGTACTTTGAGTCTCCACCCTGGAACAGGTATGCTGATTACAACTGTCCTGACCTGCATACCCTTCTATGTCAATTAAAGAATTAAAAACAATGTGCCAGTCAACTATCAGAACCTTCAGAAGGAGGTTATCAATGGCAGCCATTGTTTCATAACATATTTACTTTAAGAAATATAGGATCTTGTGATGTAACTTTGACATAGCATACTAAAGAGATCGATAAATAAGGTCATACTATTGCAAGGTATGAATGACTATGTCCAAACATACCATAATGTGGTGGGTTTAGAGTGACGGCCGTAGATCTGAACCAATCATCAGAACCTTGACTGGTAAAGTTGTGTCCAGTTCTCAGTTATTTCCTAATCTGTCATAAATGACCTGGTGTTTGACATACTGTATATATATTAAAGGGAATCTGAAAAATAGGTTTAAAAAAGGACTAATTGTGTATGCGTACCTCACCCTTTTTAATGTATTTTGTCCCTACAGTCTGCCTCAGGGTTTGCTGACATTGAAGCACCAAGTTCTGTATACCAGAAAACTCAGCCCCTGGAAGCCAGTAAGTTCCAAGAATTTGACTATGTTTATGGAAACAAACCAAGAACTTTTTTGGCACTTTTCTGGCACTTTTTGTTTACAAGTTTAAAGCAGTATTTTTTTGTAGACAAATACTTAGAGCCCCCGAACATAAAAAATAATAAAAAAAAAAAAAAAAAAAAAAAAAAAAAAAATATATATATATATATATATACTTAGCAGAGACTCTAGAGAAAAAAATGGCGATTGTTGCAATATTTTATGTTGCGCAGTATTTGCGCAGCAGATTTTCAAACGCAATTTATTTTAAAAATACAATTTCATTTATTTTAACCCAATTGTTTTGATAAAATATAAAAGATGATCTTATGATGAGTAAATAGATATCTAACATGTCATGCTTTAAAATTGTGCACGCTCGTGGAATGGCGACAAACTACGATACTTAAAAATCTCCATAGGTGACGCTTTAAAATTTTGAAATAAATACAAATAAATGAAAATATGAAATAAAAATTTCATATGCGTGCGTGACTTATGTATGCATTCGCTTTTAAGCGCGAGCACGTAGAGATAGGGTGCTTTAAATTTGTTTTCAGACTTATTTTATTTTTTATTTTGACCCTGTCCCTTTAAGTTTTGTAAACATCCCTTGTAATAGAAATAAGGGATGACAGGTCCTCTTTATAGAGAGATCAGGGGTCAATAAGGCCCAAAATCTCTCCTCTACCTTCAAAAGCAAAATATAAAAAAAAAAAATGTTTACTTCCGCCCTAGACCAGAAGTGACTTCATTACATCGCTCTGGTCCTCCAAGACCATAGAGGCGATCAGAGATGATCTGGTCTCTGGTAACCTCCATGGCCAGTCACACGACCCTTTGGATTGTTTCTCAGGCACACAGGTAAAGTGACTGCTTTCATGAGAAAGCCAGTCGCTGGCTAAAAATAAAGATCCCGGGGTTATGGCTGATAGCTTCAGCCATAACCCTGGTAAACCACTTGCAAGTTGCAACGTATATATACGTATTGCAGTCGGCAAGTGGATATTTATCAAGCAGGGAATGTGACACTCACCAACATTCATGGGTGGTTAATTGTTCTCAGGAGAAAACCATTGATGCAATGCTTCCAAGGACGTTTGCCTAGAGACAGAGTTCCTTAAATATGTTATGAAAGCAGGAGGGCAAAAGTTTATGGCGCTTCGGGAGAGGCCTATGCACGCTAATCCCCAAAACGAAAGGAGAACGACAGAGCAAGCCTTTCTGAGTCACTTGAGATGGACATAGTTCTGTATCTCCAAATCTAGCTTATCCCTAGTAGTAGCTTCAGTTCCGAAAATGGTCGACCAAACAGAAGAAGTCCACTTCTTCAGTAATGCTTCAGTAATGCTCTCCGGGGCAACCAGGAGGCATATATAAATCCATTGTGGATAATGAGATGAACACCCCCAAGGATCCTGGGTGGGGGTGTCCTGATGTTGGGCCTGATCCAAACAGCCTTAGCAGAGGATACTGTGGTATGGAGCGCTCTCCAGTTTTAGTAAACCGCCATCGCATCTTTACCTCACCCATGGTGCTCTGGAAATCATTTGTTACACATTAAAAGATTATTTGTAAAAACAAAGTTCATGTGTATAAACACAAGTATAAAACAACAAGTTAAAAATGTATAAACTGAAAGAAAACAACTAAATAAAACTATTACAGTTTTCCTTTAAAAAGAGGACACTAATTTCATATAAGCTTACCTATATGAGCAGAAATTACCCTTGGCAATGTAATAAATGTATTACCCTGGTGTCTGTGATGGTTATAATTTTTTCAGTCATAGTAAAACTAGCAGTAGCTAGCCACACTCAACTTGACTTGTTCTGTAATGTTAAATATGTTTTGCAGCTTATCCAACAACTTCTTCAGTTCTAATGAGTGTCAGAAACTTACTCTGACATTTATTGACACAAGGGCAACACAGTCACATTAATCCAGTCACCACAGAATGTGTCAAGGCAGATGTTGATTGTCAAATAATAGAATGAGAGGCGTGAAGGTTATGAATTCACCCCGTTTGAATTACATAATCCCATCCCTTGGTGTCAGTAGGTCTACTTATATGTTTGTCTTTTGATATACATGGCTGAAGGGGTGATTTGTGAAATTGCCAGATTAGAGATGGTAAAACAGCAATATATGTGGGAGACAGATGTTGTTCTAGTTTGACATAAATGGCCTTTTTCTCACCTCTTTTGAATCAGTTGTCTTTTCTGTCAAAACGTACATCTCGCTATCCTTTAAAGAATGTCCCCTTTGCTTATGGTGTAGAAAAATGGTGAGTCCAGGCCTGTATAATTTTCCCTCCTATGCTGGACCACCTGTGTATTGAGAGACCGTTTTGTCTCCCCCAAAGTGCAGGTCCTTGCATTCTCTTGCTAGGGTTTGGGTGTTAGGAAAGCACTTGGGAGAAAAAAACAACCTCTCAATGAACAGATGATCTAACATAAGAGGACATAAGACACAGAAATTAAAACCTATGGTAATAGGTCAAAAAATCCTTAAGAGTCCAAAGTTTATTGTTCAACTGGTTACAACAAGCAAGGCAAATGACAGCCAAGACTTTTGGCACACAGTCCCCCTTTATCAGGGCTGGGTGAAATGGCAGAATGTTAAAAGGACTCAAAATTACTCCTAAGCAGACTAATCTGCAAGAAGAGAAGTGACCTCTAATGTTGGATTGTCAGTGGAAAGCTTAGTGGTCAGTGGAAATGTGTCTTTAGCAATGGTCAGCAGAGAAGAGGCACGGGTGTCAGTGTAGTATACTCTTATATTGTTAGTCAGTGGTAAAGTCTGCCATTACACTGGTGTTCTTTACCATGGTGGTCGGTGGAAAATTGTCCCCTTACACTAGTAGTCAGTACTGTGTCCTCCTACCACAATGTAGTGTCCCCCTTGCGATGGTGGTCAGTGAAAAAATTGTCTATTTACACTGGTGATAAACTGAGAAGTGCCTGCTTGCATTGGTGGTCAGTAGGTGATCAGATAGATTCAGAGTGTCAGTGGTTACTTACCTGAGATAGGAGAGGCTCCACCACTCCCACACTGCTAACTCCAGCTCTTCTGAGTGAGGCTGGCACTGTATAATTACAGACACTGTTTGGTGGGCTGTCAGGCTGTCCAGTACCGGCTGTAATTTAATTCTCTAGAGACAATAAACATATTGCTTGTTTCTTGGGGAAACTGCTTCAACCAAATTGCTCTTGTCACATTGGTTCCAACCCTTATTCAAAAGCAAAAAACATTTGCCAGTGCTTTATGCAAATTTATCAGCAAGTATTTGCTTAAGGTAATATATTAGAGTGTTGAGGAGCCTATGTATTATTTTTCAGATTTTTACCATTTTCAAAGTGTATAGGTTGTGTTTGGATCACATTTATGCTTGAGGGTAGTATTTTTTTTTTACAGTAAAAATCCTAATAACAGCATTTCTTTTGTTAAGTGACAAGTGATGCTCAGAATCTAAGATCACGATTTGAAAACATGGCCAAGACAGCAGAGGAAGAAAACCAAAAGAAAGCAGAAGAAGAGAGAGAAAGGAGACAGAAGAGAGACAAGATGGAGCGACAAGGACAAGTAAAAAAAGAGGTAAGACATTTATCACTGTTGGGATAAAAATTTTAATCTTACAAAATATCAGTTCACTAGGAATTTCCCTTTTTAACAGCAAACGCCAGAACTCCTGGGCCAAAGGTTTCTAATCTCTTCTCCCAGTACAGTACATGGTCACAATGGCTACCTAGCATTTTGATTAGAAAACAATACAAAAAAGGCAAAGGAAAAAAAAAGATGAGAAATAATCAGAGTAACATAGTCTATGTAGCTGAAAGTTTACAGTGAACCTGAAGCAGCTTGAAAGGTTTACTTAGACACCCCTCCCCTAGTAGCATATACTCACCTTTTCTCATTCCACGACTGCTCTGTTTGGGTGCAAGGAGCTAAGTAAAATATACAGCAGTTCCAAGTTTGGGTAGGCCTGCAACTCATTCCCCCTTTGCCCTCTCCGGATTGGACAAGTTCTGTTACATGGGGCTGACAAGGGGATCATAGCCCTGTGTGAGCTCTAGCAAGTCAATCTGGAGCTTACATAGGACCACCTTTCCCATGCCTTGCATGAGAATAACTGATATTTCCAAGCCTGTAGACTTTACCTTACACATTAGCCGTGTGTGGGGAACTGTATCGAACGCTTTTGCAAAATCCAAGTATACCACGTCCACAGCCACCCCTCTTTTCAAGGTTTCACTTACCTCTTCATAAAAAGAAATCAGGTTTGTTTGACAACTTCTGTCTTTCATGAATCCATGTTGTCTGTTGCTTAAAATATTTTTTTTTCCAGCAAGAACTCATCTATGTGGTCTTTTATTAAACTCTCCAGTATCTTCCCGACTATAAAAGTTAAACTAACAGGTCTATAGTTACTTGGTAAAGACTTTTTTCTTTTTTAAATATAGGCACCACATTGGCCCTTCGCCAATCCAGTGGTACTAATCCCGTCATCAATGAGTCCCTAAAAATTAGATACAATGGCTTTGAAATGACAGAGTTCAATTCTTTTAGGATCAGTGGTAAATGCCATCTGGTCCAGGTGCTTTACACACCCTTTATTCTGTCTAAATATTTCTGGACCATATCACTTTTTAGCAATTGTAGATCATTTGGGGCTGTGTCAATACCACCCCCATTATGGACATGAGCTCCCCCATGCTCCTTTGTATACACAGAGCTGAACAAAGTATTTAAAAAATGTGCCTTCCCTTTGTCCCTAGTCACCCACTCTAGATTATTTTGTAAAGGGCCTACATGCTCAGACCTGACCTTTTTACTATTAATATATTTGAAGAACTTTTTGGGGTTTGTCCTACTATCTTTTGCAATCTGTCGTTTGATTTGAATTTTTGCATCCTTGATTTCCTTTTTACATATTATGTTATATTCTTTGTAACATTTAACCACTTTCAGACCGGACCAATTTGCAGCCAAAGGACCAGGCCCCTTTTTGCGATTCAGCACTGCGTCGCTTTAACTGACAATTGCGCGGTCGTGCGACGTGGCTCCCAAACAAAATTGACGTCCTTTTTTTCCCACAAATAGAGCTTTCTTTTGGTGGTATTTGATCGCCCCTGCGGTTTTAATTTTTTGCGCTATAAACAAAAATAGAGCGACAATTTTGAAAAAAATGCATTATTTTTTATTTTTTGCTATAATAAATATCCCCAAAAAATATATAAAAAAAATTTTTTTTTCCTCAGTTTAGGCCGATACGTATTCTTCTACATATTTTTGGTAAAAAAAATCGCAATAAGCGATTATTGATCGGTTTGCGCAGAAGTTATAGCGTTTACAAGATAGGGGATAGTTTTATAGCATTTTTATTAATAATTTTTTTTTTATTATTAATGGCGGAGATCTGCGATTTTTTTTGTGACTGCGACATTATGGCGGACACATCGGACATTTTTGACACGTTTTTGGGACCATTGTCATTTTTACAGCAATTAATGCATTTAAATGCAATAATTTCTGTATAAATGACACTGGCAGTGAAGGGGTTAACCACAAGAGGGCAGTGTAATGGTTAAGTATGCCTAGGGGTGTGTTTTTTACTGTGGGGGGGGCGTGGCTGTCAGCTAATGAATGCTGATCTCTGCTCCAATCACAGGGAGCAGAGATCGGCGTCACTAGTTGCTAGGCAGAACGGGGAGATGCTGTTTATCTCGGCATCTCCCCGTTCAGCCGCCCCGTGAGACGATCGCAGATGTCCCCGCGGCGATCGAGTCCGCGGGGACCGCGATCGACTCACGGGGGTCCCGACCGGCGCGGGAGCGCGCCGCGCCCGATGGCACGGACAGGCTAAAGGAGGGACGTATATATACGCCCTCCTGCCTGTACGTGCCATTCTGTCGACGTATATCGTCGTGCGCCGGTCGGCAAGTGGTTAAACGAAAATAGTGTTCCTTCATTTTTATCTTTTTTTTAAAAAGCTCTTTTCTTATAGTTTATAGCTTTTAACTTTGGCTGTCAGCCACATAGGTTTTATTTTTAGCCTTTTAAACTTATTGCCAATGGGAATATACTTTGCAGTGAGTTCACAAGCAGTATTTTTGAAGAACTCCCATTTTTGTTCTGTGTTCATCAATGCCAATATTCCCTCCCAGTCTAACTAAATTTGCTCTCTTAAAGTGTTGTGTTTTTTTTTTATCTTTCCCGTATTTGTTTTTTGCTTACAGCTAACATCAAATTAAATCATGTTATGGTCACTGCTACCCATATGTTTCTTTATATGAACATTAGTAACAAGCTTTGCATGGTTTGAGATTACCAGGTCCAACAGAGCATCATTCCTAGTTAGGGCCTCAATAAGGAACTGAATTTATTCTCTCTTGATAAGAGGAGATTAAGGGGGGATATGATCAACATGTATAAATATATAAGGGGTCCATATAGTGAATTGGTGTTGAGTTATTCACTTGATGGTCATCACAGGGGACAAGGGGGCACTCTTTTTGTCTAGAGGAGAAGAGATTTCATCTCAAAATACAGAAAGGTTTCTTCACAGTAAGGCTGGGTTCACACTGCTGCGGTGCGGGAACGCTGCGAATACACTGCGAGTTCCCGCACCGCATGTCTCCCGCCGGCAGTTCACACTGCCCTATGCGAGCTGCTGGGGGTGTCAATGAAATGTTAATGACACCCCCATAGCAGCTCGCATATCGCAGTGCGATCTGCAAACTCGGACAGGAATCGGATCGCATGGTGAGAACACCATGCGATCCGATTCTGCTGCGGAGCGAAAAAAAGGGTCCTGTCCGATTTTGGGCCGAATGCGATGCGAATTCAGCCATACTATCTGTATGGCTGAATTTGCATCGCACAGAGATCGCATATGATTTGAACTGCAGTGCGGTGCGAATCATATGCGATCTCCCGCACCGCAGCAGTCTGAACCCGGCCTAAGAGCTGTGAAAATGTGGAATAGACTCTCTCCAGAGGTGGTTCTGGCAAGCTCTGTAGATTGCTTTAAGAATGGCCTTTATTCTTTCCTAAATGTACATAATATGATTGGGTATTAACATATATAGGTAAGGTTGATCCAGGGTAAATCCAATTGCCTCTCGGGGGATCAGGAAGGATTTTTTTCCTCTGCTGTAGCAAATTGGATCATGCTTTGCTGGGGTTTTTCGCCTTCCTCTGGATCAACTGTGGGTATAGGATTGGGTATATGGGATTGTATGATATTATTTATTTATTTATTTATTTATTTATTTTTTTTATGGTTGAACTAGATGGATTTTTTTCAAACTAACTATGTAACTATGAGTAAACAGAAAGTTCACTTTAACAATCATTCTTTTCAATGTCACTCACTAGTATAAAAAAAGACACAAAAAAAAGTTAAAAACTTATTTGCAAAAATGTTATTACATAATATCGAGTGAGTGAGCCCCTGTGCGTCAACACGTTTTGCTGCTCCGCTTTCTCAGGACTCACAAAAGGGGAAAAGAAACAGGTTTCACTACACAAAAAGAGACATCTATGAGTCAATTATATTGTGTTCAGAAATTAGACATTTAATATTGGCACATCGTAAATACAGACTTGCATCTTTTCAAATGTTCTTGTATTATTGTACAGGATTTATATAGCACCAACAGTTTGCGCAGTGCTCTACAACATGAGGGCAGGCAGTACAGTTCCAATACAATTTTTAATACAGGAGGAATCAGAGGGCCCTGCTTGTTAGAGCTTACAATCTCCGAATATTGCACACAACACAAATAGTGAGTGAGCCAAACTGTTTACCAGATGGTATTGACCCTAAAAAATTTGAGTGGTCAAGCAACGCCTTTATGACATTAATCACTAGGGCTTCCTATGCTCATATATCCTGATCTCCACAATGCCCATTCTACAAACAATTGCAGTGAATGTGCTCCCGCCTGATGTTCAACAGGGTGTAGTCCTGAACGTCAGGAGGTAGAACATTCAATGCAATTGTTTGGAGAAAATGCTTTGTGGAGATTGTGATGTATGAGCGTGGGAAGCCTTACTGATTATTGTGGTAAAGGTGCTGTTTGACCACTGAAAATTTTGAGGGTCAATACATTCTGTTTTTTTTTGCATTCTCTATTGGGACTATTTGAATGGACACCTTATTTATTATATTGATATTTTATTCTTGTAATTCATGTTTATTTTATATATGATTCATTCATGTTTACTGCTGCATTTATTTATGAAGTGATATTTTCTAATTTGTGGTCAGAAAATTGTGTCAGCTGCTTTACACCATCTTACTAAGTCTGAACACAGTATTACCACTTTTAAGATTACATTTTTTTGTCATCTTATTTTAGATAATTTTAGATTGATATCATCACTTGGTCTCTGGGCTATGCAATGCAGACAGATTATGGCTAGTGGAAGGGGCCAGCAGGATGCTTTGTTAAACTATCCCAGCACCTGTCCTCGGCCCTGATAAAAACAGTGGGCTGACTCTTTGGTGGAGTTTTGCAAATATCAAACTGCCTTGATGGAGGGATGTCAGTGTGGAGGAGTAAAGCCCTTTACACACAATCAGAATATCGTACAAAAAATTCCGCTTTCAACGAGATCGTACGATAATCTGATCGTTAGTACACAGCTGTCGTTCAAAATCTTCCGAAGGGACAAACACGATAATTTTTCTTGTACGATACCGGATTGTACGATTTTCATTTAATCAGTACACTTTTTGTCAGAAAATACTACACAAATGCACTACAACACATTACATCACTTCTGAATTTTTATTCTGTCATACAAAAATTTTTGTACTTCAGTAACCTATTCATTTTCGATATAGAGATTAGCATCCAAAGAAACACGGACGATCATTCATCTGATTATCTCATTGTGTGTACTAGGCTTAAGTGTTCCTAGGCAAGCTGCATTTGCATGGTTTTAATTCTTGGCAAGGCCCACATGTGATGATGTGCCTCTATAAGTTAAAGAACTGAAATCCAATAAATGAAAAGAGTGGGCCAGCGGTAGTCAGTCTGGGGAGGAAAGAGGGAGAGTTGACAGTGAGTATCCTCCATCCAAGAGCCAGGTAGCTGAATATGGCTTGCTGCCACCTCTAATACACACTATGACTAAGCAGTTTCAGTAAAGGCAAGGAGCCTGAACAACTGTAAAAGACTTAAGGTAAAAATAGGATTCAAATTTAAACTGTTCATTTTGTTGTAGGTTCAAGAGAATGTAGAAATTGAAGTGCCTCAGGGGCAAAAAGTTCCAATACCGGTTCCTACTCCAATTCCACGTGTTTCCACAGTGACTTCCAAACCTACTGAAGACGAAGTAAATACATTTACATAGACTTTTATATTAGATATGGGATCTTCCACATCTTGCTATTATACCCTTCACATCTGTCCTTTATTTATTACAGGATCCTAACTATGAAGCACCTCCAATGGTCCCTCCCAAATTGCCAATGATGATGGTTCCTGTGCCCCCTCCATATGAATCAGGCTCTGAGGAAGAGACATATGAAGACATTATTGAACCCCCACCTATCACAGAAGAGGAGTATGAAGCTATTCCAGATCCTCCACCAAGGGAGCAAGAAGAACAGGATGGGGATGATTATGAATGTATCCTGGATGAACCAGTTAACCAAAAACAGGAAGAGCTTTATGAAGAATTACCAAAAGATGGTGAGTAGAATTAGAAAATTCAAAAATAATAAAAAGAAGAGAAATAAAAACCGAAACGTTAACCCAAGTTTTTGTCAAACATATTTTATTTATTAAGATTTTCGAAGTAAATACAAAAACACAACATAAAAACCGATACAGCCAAATACAGTTCAAAATAATTTGGAATTTAATAAGTACAGTATATTATGTTTGTTTTATCAATTTGTGTAATTGGGAAAGGAACCAGAGGAGTTAGGGCCCTAGGGCAGTGATGGCAAACCTTTTTGAGCCCGAGTGCCCAAACCGCGATGCAAAACCAATTTATTTCTTTCAAAGCGCCAACACAGAATTAGACCTACCATTGGCTCTGTACAGAGGATGGGACTGATCATCCCTCTGAATGAGCCCTAAGGGTCCAAAAACGTACGATTCTGCCAGATTCGCTCAGAATGCAGGGATCAGGAATGCATGGTGCTCAGAATGCACCGTGCAACATACACTGACCTATCTGACACATGCACTGACCTATCTGACCATTACACTCGCCTACCTGACCATTACACTCACCTACCTGATACATGCACTCACCTACCTGGCACATACTTTCTGCACTACTCAGATCCCCATCCCCCCCACACAGTACAATGTAGATTGGAGGATCCATCCTCCTCCTTACTTTTCCATGGCCTCACCGTCCAACTCTCCCCGGGCAATATTGTAGGAATCCCCACAATCAAGCCGCTCCTCGATATCCCCACTGCCGGGAGGTCAGCTAGCAGCCACTGCACCTCTCCCCATGACCATGGATGATCTGCTCCAAGCACCGCCCCTCCCACTCCGCTGTTTCACAGGCTGCACTAGAGGGACAGACTGAACCAAGCCCACTCCCCCCGCCGATATCACTGGCACTGATGCAAGGAAGGGAACTGCTCCTCCGTGCCTGCACTGCCACTGCAAGTGACTGCCTGGCTGGGGGATTCCCCAAGAGGGCTTGGTGTGCCAGCCGTGGCATGCGTGCCATAGGTTCGCCATCACTGCCCTCGGGCATTCTTTCTTATACTTTAGACATCAGAATATTCTGGCATCTAGCCAGCAGGACCAGATGTGTTCAAATTTATGCATGGGGTTATGTAGAAAGTGAGTGTGTTTCTCAAAAGCTATACACCTATTCAGTTCTTGTAACCATTCTTCTAGCTGGGGGGAGGGGGGGGAAGTGTGGAGACCCATTTGATGTTTTATGACATCATTTATATTTGATGTTAAAGTGGGGTGCCCCCTAAAACAAAAAATTAAAAGTCAGCAGCTACAAATACTGCAGCTGCTGACTTTTAATAATCGGACACTTACCTGTCCCAGGGTCCAGCGATGCGGGGGGAACGAAGCCCCCCCTCGTTCCCCGCTCCGCCTGCGGCACCGGCATTCTTACTGTGGGCACCCGGCTGTGAAGCCACAGCCGGGCACCCACTGCCGTGATACAACGCACAGTCATCAGACAGTTTTGTGGAAACACCACTTTAATGCAGCAAACAATAATCTGGAGACCGCTAGAAATGTTCATTCAGAGAGGAGGATTTAAAATTACCCAAAATTCAAGTAAATGGCGTCAATGTCTAGCGAGGTACCCATTACAATATTGAGGGCTGTGATAACTCTGAAACAGTACCTTTCAAGTTTGTGGCTAACCTGACTAATTTACTTTAATGTTTTCTCTACTGTCCACACTGATACGTTTTTCTTGCATTGTTACCTTGCAAGATAAGCACAAGAAAATGTTTCCTTTTAAATCCTATAGGATTCTTCACACCACTGCATTATGGGTGCGGTACGTTTTGAAGTCCTGTATGCTGCATCTTTTGTGCGGTTTTGAAAACCGCACCCAAAATGGAGCTCCCCATTGAAATAAATGGAAAATGCATCAAAATCATGGTAAAATAGTTTTGTGTTTCTGGTGTATTTTTGAGTCACATATCTATTTTTCACAGGTGCAGGCAACCCAAAAGTGCACCAGAAACGCACAGGAAATGCATCTGAAAATGCATCTGAAACACAGGATATGCTTTTTTACTGCGCTTTTGCTACAGAGCAGTGTGAAAGGGCCCGTGTCTACATTGGCTACATATTGTCACTACAAAATTTAAGAAGTACAGCCAAAGCTCATTTGGCTGTACTTCTCCTTTGGATCACAGGAGTGCAGTTTGTTCTGCACTCCTGTCACCCATTTTCAGAAGCCCGCTGTCAGCTGACGTCACAGAGCCGGTCCAGCCTGGGGAAAGATCCTGACCATATGGTCAGGATCCACCCAGGAACCTTGACCGGCACCTGGCTCAGCCTCTCAGCGAGCCACTGAGAGCCTGGGCCAGCCACTCCCACCCCCTCCACAGCTTAGCGCTCCAGTGAGCGGGGGGTGGGGCAGAACAGACACTGGAGACTGATAGTCACCAGCTCTCTGCTCATGGAACACTGAGAACCAAACAATTAGCAGTGTTTGATCGCTTGGTTCTCAGCCTTAGAGCCGGCTGGGAACACATGCAGCATCGCATCAATGCTGCATCCATCTAGGTAAGTATGATTCTGAATAAAAAACATTTCCTATATTTCTTATTTAATGATTTGAAATTGACATCTGTTTATATAAATTCCCTGATCAGCATAGTCATTGAAGGCAGCAGAATGCCAATTAACAGGGGGGAAATGCAGCTGTTGCTAAGTTCTAGGCAGCAAGTGAGGCGCCTTTTAAAGAGACTGATCACTCATGCGCATCTGTAATAATGTAAATCTCCATTGTTGCCCTGTATCAGGGATTATTTAAAGTAGTAGTAAACCGCTGGTGGTCAAAAAGAAAAAAAATTCATGCAAGGCAATGTCATAATGTGCTAGTATGCATCGCATACTAGCACATTATGAGACACTTACCTTAGAACTAATCGCTCCAGTGCCGCGATGTCGCCACTGAGATGGCTGACATCTTCCCTCAGGCTTCCTTCCAGATTTGCGGCCTTCGGCTACATGAGTGGGCAATGGCGCAATGACGTCACTCCCACACAAGCGCATGCGGCACAGGCTCTGAAGCTCCGGCACTGTAAGCTGGACTTATTATAGGCTTACCTGTAGGTACTAGTGGTAGTGCAGAGTTTACTACCACTTTAATGTGTTACTATTCACTTGCATTTTCAGATCATTTTTCCAGGCTTTTTTTTTGCTGATCTCCTCCCCCTAGTGATTTCCTTTGGCTAAAACAAAATGCCTAGATGAAAAAAAAGCCTGACACATTTGCAATTCTGCTCAAAAAATGCTCAAAACACTTGAAAAAACACCCATGAAACGTGACTCTAGTGTGAATGTAGTTTTATGCCGCGTACACACGAGCGGATTTTCCATCAGAAAAATCTTGGATGTTTTTTCCGATGGAATTCTGATAAAGCTTGGCTTGCATACACACGGTCACACAAATGTTCACTGAACTTTCGACCGCCAAGAATGCAGTGACGTACAACACTATGACGAGCCGAGAAAATGAAGTTCAATGCTTCCCGAGCATGCATCGAATTGTTTCCGAGCATGCGTAGGAATTTTGCGCGCCGTAATTGCTACAGACGATCAGAATTTCCGATCGGAACTTTTTCCAACCGAAAAATTGAGAACACGCTCTCAATCTTTTGCTGACTGGAATTTGGCCAGCAAAAGTCCGATGGAGCATACACACGGTTGGAATTTCCGACCAAAAGCTCTCATCTGTCTTTTGCTGGCCAAATTTCCAATCGTGTGTACGCGGTATAAGCCAATCCTATCTCTTTCCAGAGGTCAGTGTTGATAACAGATATTCCATATTTGCCATACAACAAAGGTGCTATCTGGATTTCTTGAAAAAAAAAATTGTCAATGGACAGTTTTATGATCCGTCACCTAGAAATAACAAAACGTGCTGCATCATAGAACATGTATTAATCAACTGTTATATAGGTTTTATTGTAAAAGCTAGTGGACACTTATTAAGTCCTTCAAACAAGAGTGAAGTGAAGACTGTACATGCCAGTCTTTCTCAACCTTTTTTTCTTGAAGAAAACCTTAAATCATGTTTAAAGGAGAACTCCATTTTTGCAAATAAAAAAAACAAATCACACACACACACACACATATATATATATATATATATATATATATATATATATATATATACACTGTATATATAGTCTTAGGAAATTGTTACACAAGCTATTTTGTCATTTGGAATTATTAAAAATTACCTTTATATTTTAAACTGAAGTCGCTGTGTTAAAAAAAAAATTCAATGCAATATGCCATCCTGGAGGTGTTCTGTACACAGTTAGTATACAGCACGTCCCCAGAAATGTAATTTCCTGCTTGTGTGATTGGCTCATTGATTTTCTCAGACAACTGTGCAAAGATGCTAGTAACATTTTAGGTATCCCTGCAATAGGAATTTGATTTTGGTTAACTACTTCTAAAGGGATGCAGACATTGCAACTTTCCTCACTAGAACACTGAAAGTGCATCAGGCAGTTATAATGAGTGCAGACCCTCCCAGCCAGGAATCAGCCTGGACTGGACTTGGTAAAACAAGCAGCTTTTTTCTTCAGGACAGAAAAAGGCAGGAACCTGCTACATAGTCTGTGACAATTCTTGCTATGTACATGGATCACCCCAAGGGAACTTTCTTTGGAGACAAAAGTAGAGTTACACTTTAAGTCTCTGCCAACCCTGCTAATAATTATTATATCTACAGCTTATGGTACATCATAAAAATAAGCCTGGTGAGAGAGGTTGGCATATACACTAATGTGGAAAAACAAGGGCCATTGTCATTCGATTCTTCCTAGAAGTGCATTTGCTTTTAGAGTTTTCTTCAAAGATGCATTTAAGCTCACATCTTTTTTTTCTGTTCTTAATTAAACAGGCAACTCCGGATCCTCTGCTATTGCTCTGTATGATTATGAAGCAGGTAAGCTGAAAAATTTATATTTTATTTTCCATTAAAATACCAATAGCGAGACAGTCTTATTGAAATGGAACTTTCATCCTAAATTTTGTGGGGAATTTAAAGAATTCATATTTAGAAACTGTAAGGAATTACTGATGTTTTGTTCTCATATTCTATTGTCCCTTATATATGGCTCTGTCTAGTCTGTGTGCAGTCTCAGTGCTAAATAAATGCAGATACCTTACGAGGTATTAGAATTTCCACTGTAAAGTCAGGGTTGGGATATACAGCATGTGGAATTCTATGAAGTTCTCTTTGCAGACATGTGACTTTGGCAGGTCATGTGACCAGGCTCTTCTCCTGGCTTTTTTCTTTTACTACCTTATTTCATTTAGTGGTGGTCCACCAACTTCAGAGTCCTGAATCTGGTGGCATACTAAGCACATCCATAAAGTACATTGTGCTTTATAAATGTGTTGTTTTATTTATTTCATAAATATATAGACTTCCCTTATTTTATTATGTTCAAGGCTAAAAAATAAAATTACTTTTAAACGTTTTTATTCTTGCAAATAATAAATATTGCATATGCATGTTGCCTATTTTCAGCTAACAATTGGAGCAATTAGACAAGCTTACCAGGCTAGCCTTAACTGTTGTGCCAACAAAAAAAAAAAACACCTGTTTACACAGCCCAGTAGCTGAAGCCCAGATTGTATGCTGAATAAGCCAAAGGAGTGACCCAGCCCTCCTTCTCCCCCCTCTCTCCTCTCCCTGCTGTGTTGGCCCCTATACAGAGTTTAAATTACACACAGACTATCATAAAAGAAGCTATTGTTGTGCTCCTCCTTTAGAAATCTCATAATACCATGCAAAACTTGTGCCACGAATATATATTCTCATTCACACGGGTGCTGAGACCCGTTGTCTGTGAATGGGCCATGTGTTAAGTGGCTGAGAGCGGACCTTCAGTCATTTTTTTCAACTTTCCATCTCTTAAATCTTCTGCCCTTGTTTTAACTTTGGATAGTAAAACATTTTTTTTCTGACAGTAAATAGTGTATACAGCCCACATCCTGTTTCTTGTCTGGTTATTAGCCTAGGCTTATGACATCATGCACAGTTCTCTCTCTCTCACTCTATTGAGAGTTTGCCAGGAAGGGAGGATGAGTCATACAAGGGCCAATCAGAGCTGCAGGGCTGCAGAGCTAGAGGTGTGCCTCCTGTGTGTCTGTGTAAATCCAGAAGTGAACAGGCAGCAGCTTCAGCTGCCCACAGTTAAAATGGATGCAGCCAGACTCAGAGGAGGGGGATTTCTGCAGCATATTTGGCAAGTACAGAATGACAGTATATATAAAATAATAAGCAAAGTGGTTGGAGGGAAGCTTCAGAATGGCAAAGATGTTTTTATAAAAATATTATGTGAGCAGACTGCAGTTCCTCTTTAACCACATAAGGACCGAGCCGCTTTTTAGGATTTGTTGTTTACAAATTAAAAACATTTTTTTTTTTACTAGAAAATTACTTAAAACCCCCAAACATTATAAAAAAAAAATTCTAACACCCTAGCGAATAAAATTGCGGTTGTTGCAATACTTTCTATCACACCGTATTTGCGCAGCTGTCTTACAAGCGCACTTTTTTTGGAAAAAATACACTTTCTTTAATAAAAAAATAAGACAACAGTAAAGTTATATTGTGAACGATAATGTGATGCCGAGTAAATTGATACCAACATGTCACACTTCAAAATTGCACCCGTTCGTGGAATGGCGACAAACTTTTACCCTTAAAAATCTCCATAGGCGGCGTTTAAAAAAATTCTACAGGTTGCATTTTTTGAGTTACAGAGGAGGTCTAGGGCTAGAATTATTGCTCTCGCTCTTCTGATCGCGGTGATACCTCACATGTGTAGTTTGCACACCGTTTTCATATGCGGGCGCTATGCACGCGTGCGTTCGCTTCTGCGCACGAGCTCGCGGGATGGGGCACGTTTAATAATTTTTTTTTTCTTTTTTCTTTTACCTTTTTATTTTTTATTTTTACACTGTTCTTTTAAAACAAATTATTGTGTCACTTTTATTCCTATTACAAGGAATGTAAACATCCCTTGTAATAGAAAAAAAGCATGACAGGACCTCTTAAATATGAGATCTGGGGTCAAAAAGACCTCAGATCTCATATTTACACTAAAATGCAATAAAAACTAAAAATAAAAAATTGTAATTAAAAAAAAAAAAATTTCCCTTTAAGAGCTATGGGCGGAAGTGGCGCTTTGACGTCGCATCGGCCCTGCAATGGTATGGAGACGGGTGGGTGCCATCTTCCCCTTTCTCGTCTCCATACCCAGCAAGGGGAAACATCCGATCGCCTCCGCCGCTGCCGACGACTCCAGTAAGCGGTGGAGAGCACCGAAGCGTGGCGGAAGCGGGGGGCCCTCCGCAAATAAAAGTGATCTTGCAGCAAATCCGCCGCAGAGACCGAAGAAGAGGATACCAGGGTTATGGCAGCTAGCTGCTGCCATAACAACGATATTCCTCTTCAAAGTTAGGACGTATATCGGCGTGCGGCGGTCCGTATGTGGTTAAGGCACCAGGTGCTACATGCAGGCAACACTTGTCCCAATCTGACAGTGTGGATGAGTGGCCCCGATTGTACACAATGTGTACAGCTGTCAAATTGACTTTAATGGGCTGTCTGCATCCAGCACTTCTTGGTGGCTCAGGCCTCTTCAATGCATGGCCCATTCACAGACAATGGGTCTCAGGGCCTGAGGCCTAAAGGAGTTTTGGTGAAATATAGAATTTATTTATAAAAAAAAATCTATACAGCACAAGTTTACCAACTTTTAAACATAAACAACAAATAAAAATAACCTCAAACCATTAGACGTGCCTTTTAAATAAGCAGTATAGCAGCCAGATGGTAAGAGAAGGTTTAGTGGATTATGATTTATTCCTAGTATTATAAACATGGTCAGTGAGTGACTCGCTCTTTTGGTAATGAACGCAGAGCTTAGTTTCATATACACAAAGAGTAACACAGTATACCAACTATTATTTACCAAAGATACAAATACATTATACTTTAAAAACAATAATTGATCTTGTTTTTTTGCCACCCTTTTCAGACTATTTTTATTGTATTTGAGTGATGCCGCTATATAGAGTAGAATCAAATGTACAGAGGGTTAAGGTAATGAATTTAAAGGCCGAATCCAGATTTGAATAAAGTGAAGGAAGGTTTAGAACCTCTGTCTAATTTGTTTTACCATTTGTGTCCCCGCTGGGGAGATTTCCCTTCTCTTCTTCTTCTGATGGCACAATCCTAATTTACTGTCCTGGATGGCACTTGTCATTGGAACAGAAATTGAAGGGAAATCTGCTTACAGAAACATAGACAGCAATAAATACATGACAAATGTTCTAACACTTCACTTCCTCAACTAAATATGCATTTATACCTATATATCCCCATCGGAGGGATTTCCACTCACTTCCTGCTCTAGTAAACAACATGAGGTTAGTGGATAGTGGACAGCATTTAATTACTATTAGGCCTCGTTCACACAGGCCCTTGTGCAAACATGGCTCTGGCATGGGTGTACATCTAAGTACACCCATGCGAGGGCCATATTTGCCTACATGGGTATGCACAGGTGTTCTGTGCATCCTCGAGCAGACAGTGCCATTCATATCATTTGGGAGGTAGTGGCTGCACAGACACAGCTGTTGCTCTCAATTTCACAGTCATGTGCCCCAGGTCCCCGCCCCGGGGTTACAAGGCCTTAAAATGATAAAATGTTTTGTTTTAAATTACCAGTATACACATGAGATAAACAGTACAAAATATGTTAAGCTTTCTCCATTATATTATGCTTTCTAACACACAATTAAAATCTACAATCAGATTGGTCTTACCAGCACCCTCAAGTAGTATTCCTCAAGTATTTTATTAAAGTCCAATGGAAGTTTCATTTTACAAATGCTAAATACATTTCATGTCCATCAAAACAAAAAGTGTGCAAATCACACTGTTTTCTGCCAGCATGCTTTAGAACAGGACCTTTGTTCTCTGTGCGGAAGCAGTGGTATCTCTGCAGAGGTCTCGCACATTACCCCGCTGACCCTGACTTAACCACTTTAAGACCAGGGCTTTTCTGACACTTTTTGTAAAAATCTGTATTTTTCTTACTAGAAAATTACTTATAACCCCCAAACATTTTATGCAGTGGGTATAGAAAAGAATCACCCCCCTTTAAAATAATCACGTTGTTGCATTGCAGCCTGAAATGAAGAAAGACACAGTTTTTGTTTTATCCAAGTGTATTTACTAGTGCAACTTATAAGATCCATGTAAGTGAAAGATATACCACCAACATGTCAGGAAAAAATGCATTGGTGTGGTAATATCCTGTTATGGGTGAGTTTCCGCTGCAGCAGGGACTGGAGCACTTGTCAGGATAGAAGGAAAATAGGATAGGGCAAAATATAAAATTCTTGAGGAAAATCTGCTGCCCTCTGCCAGAAAGTTGTCAATGGGAAGAAGGTTTACCTTCCAACATGACAATGACCCAAAGCACACAGCAAAAATGACCACACAGTGGGTGAAAGAGAAAAAGGTGCATGTCCTTGCATGGCCTAGTCAGAGCCAAGACTTAGACCCCATTGAAAGTCTGTGGAATGATTGAAGATTGAAGTCCACAAATGGTCACCTTCAAATGAAACTGAACTTGAGCAGTTCTACAAAGAAGAGTGGGCAAATACTGCAAATTCTAGATGGGCAAAGTTAGTAGAGACATATCCCAACAGACTAAGGGCTCTTTCACACGGGGCGGATCAGTGCAGATCCGCCCCGTGAATAGCCGCTTGCTCAGCGGGGATCGCCGGAGCGATCTCCGCTGAGCAGGAAGATGACAGGTCCGTCTCTGCACTCCGTGCAGGGACGGACCTGTCAGAGCGCCGCTCTCCCCTATGGAAGATCGGGTGACGACGGACCGTAGAGTCCGTCGTCATCCGATCCGCTCTGCAGACGGATGAAAAAATTGGGTTTTCCTCCGTCTGCAGAAACAGAGCATAGCGGGCACGGACGAGAGCGGGTGTCAGCCGATGCTCATCCGCTGACACCCGCTATCCCATAGGGATACATGTATGTCCGTTTTTCATCCTAAAACGGAAGGATGAAAAACGGACATACGGTCCGTCAGTGTGAAAGAGCCCTAAAGGCTATAATTAAAAAAAAATGTGGTCCAACAAAATACTGACACAAGGGGGTGATCCTTTTTCCAACTCAGTGATTCTGTCTTTGAATTTTATTTTTTTCCTGACATGTTGGTGTAATATCTTTCACTTGGATGTTATAAGCTGCACTAGTAAATGCAGCTGGATAAAGCAAAAAAATGTATCTGTCGTCATTTCAGGCTGCAAAGCAGCAAAATGTGATTATTTTAAAAGGGGGTGATTCTTTTCTATACCCACTGTATATATATTTATATGTATATATACAGGCGCGTCTCGAAAAAAATCGGAATATCATCAAAAAGTTAATTTATTTCAGTAATTTAATTCAAAAAGTGAAACTTGTATATAATATAGATTCAGTGATATATTTTAAGCATTTTTCTTTTAATTTTGATGATTATGGCTTACAGCTAGTGAAACCCCCAAATCCAGTGTCTCCGAAAATCCGAATATTACATAAGACCAATAAAAAAAAAGGATTTTTAATACAAAAATGTTGGCTTACTGAAGTATGCCCATGTACAGTAAAGTATGCACTCAATACTTGGGCAGGGCTCCTTTTGCATGAATTACTGCATCAATGGGGCATTGCATTGCTGAGGTGGTATGGAAGCCCAGGTTGTTTTGATGGCATCCTTATGCTTGTCTGCATTGTTGGATCTGGTGTCTCTGATCTTCCTCTTGATAATACCCCACAGATTCTCTATGAGGTTTAGGTCAGGTAAGTTTGCTGGCCAATCAAGAACAGGGATACCATGATCATTAAACCAGGTATTGGTACTTTTGGCAGTGTGGGCAGGTGCCAAGTCCCGCTGGAAAATTTAATTAGCATCTCCATAAAGCTGGTCAGCAGAGGAAAGCATGAAGTGCTGTAGAATTTCCGGGTTGAGGGCTGTGCTGACTTGATAAAACACAGTGGACCAACACCAGCAGATGACATGACTTCCCAAATCATCATGGACTGTGGAAACTTCACACTTGACCTCATGCAACTTGGATTTTGTGCCTCTCCACTCTTCCTCCAGACTCTGGGACTTGATTTCCTAATGAAATGCAAAATTTACTTTCATCCGAAAAGAGGACTTTGCACTACTGAGCAACAGTCCAGTCCTTTTTCTCCTTAGCCCTGGTAAGATGCGTCTGACATTGTCTCTGGATCAGGAGCGGCTTGACAGATGGAACACGACAGTTGGAGCCCATGTCCTGGATACATCTGTGTGTGGGGGCTCTTGAAGCACTGACACCAGCCATAGTCCACTCCATGTGAATCTCCCCCATGTTCTTAAGTGGCCTTTGCTTTACAATCCTCTCAAGGTTGCGTTTATCCCTGTTGCTTGTGCACCTTTTTCTACCACACCTTTTCCCTCCACTCAACTTTTCATTAATATGCTTGGATACAGCACTCTGTGAACAGCCAGCTTATTTAGCAATGACCTTTTGTGACTTACTCTCCTTGTGGAGGGTGTCAATGACTGTTTTCTGGACAACTGTCAAGTCAGCAGTCTTCCCCATGATTGTGTAACCTACTGAACCAGACTGAGAGACCATTTATGGCTCAGGAAATCTTTACATTTGTTTTGAGTTAATTAGCTGATTAGAGTGTGACATATGAACTTTTTCACAATATTCAAATTTTCTGAGATACTACATTTTGGGTTTTCACTAGCTGTAAGCCATAATCATTAAAAATTATAGTGTAAGTAAACCCCCTATCGTTTTCAGCCAAGGAAGCTGCCATCTTTGCCTATGTTTAATCTACAACTGCCATGATGCTGCACATGTGATCAGTTATGACACCAGCAATTGGATGGTTTGACAGTTTGGTTGAGAGCACAACCAAAGGGAGTGTTACATTTCCAGCATGTGCTGGAAATAAAACTGTTTTATAGAATTGCTTAAAATATATCACTCTGTGTGTAATAAATCTATATACAGTAATATGAGTTTCACTTTTTGAATTGAGTTACTGAAATAAATTAACTTTTTTTTTAGATGCACCTGTGTGTGTATATATTAGAGAATAAAATGATGGGTTTTGCAATTTTTATGCCACGCAGTATTTGTGCAGCAGTTTTTCGAACACAAATTTTGGGGAAAAATTCACTTTAATGACATTCAATGCACACAAACACAATATAATACCCATCTTTTGGTAAAAGATGGTGTTGCACTGTTTAAACAGATACCAAACATGTCACGCTTTAATTGCGTACGCTCATGGAATAGTACTAAACTATGGTGTTCAAAAATTCACTTTAAAAACCTTTACAGGTTACCAGTTTAGAGTTACAGAGGAGTTCTGGTGCTAGAATTATTGCTCTCACTCTGCTGTTTGCGACGATACCTCACATGTGTGGTACGGTTGCTGCTTACTTATGCAAGACCAATGCATGTGTTTGCCTTTGCGCGCAAACAAGGGGAACAGGGGCGCTTTTTAAAAAAAATTATCACTTTTATTGCTGTCACAAGTAATGTAAACATCCCTTGTGATAACTATAGGCAGTGAGAGCTACTCTTTATGGAAAGATCTGGGGTCTATTAGACCCCAGATGTCTCCTCTGTCCTTAAAAGCATCTGATCAAACCAAGATTGGTGTGAACAGATTTATTTAATTATTTAATTATTATTTAATTTAAAAATGGCACTCTTTACATCCGGGGAAACTGGAAGTGACAAAATACTACTCGCTTCCAGTTTCCTTTACCATAGAGCTGATCAGGGACCTTCTGGTCCTCAAACAGCTCGCTGGTAAGCCCTAAAACTGCTGGCTTCATTCTAGGCTTGCCAGTGGGATGGTAGAGGCCAGAGAAGCACCGGTGGGTGGCGGGAGAGGAGAGCCCCTCCTGCCGCCTGGAAAAGCAATCTTGATGCTAATTAGCCACTAGGGTAGATCATCAAACCAGCCGCCAGCTGAAAAAAAAAAATACCGGGATGATTCCCATAGCTGCAGGTATCATCCCAGCATAACACTTGAAACTGCTGACACACATGTATGTTATAAAAATGTTATAAATCTCAGGCTTGTTGCTGATTGCAGAGCTCTAATTCTGACTTAGCAAGGCATATGTCAGAACTCTCCAGAGAGACCACTGCTTGTACACATAGAACAACAATCCTCTACAGCATAATGGCAAATAACAAGTTGTTATTTTTAGGCTGCCTGTGACTGCTTTGTATAAATGCACCTAGAATGTAGGTAAACTGCTGATTGAAACTAAAAGTTTAGTGGGGCTTTAAATAAAGTTCTGACCAATATTTCATTCAAGCTGAAGTTTATCTTCAGCAGTGAAATGTACTGGAAATTACAATTTGGGACAAAAAAAAACAACAAAAAACAATATGTACTGTATCTGTATGATGTGTGCATCTACATCTTCTTGTTTTGTAATTCACAGGTGGTGATGATGAGATCTCATTTGAACCTCAGGATATCATCACAGACATTGAAATGATAGATGAGGGTTGGTGGACTGGATCCTGCAATGGGCGGCGAGGGCTCTTTCCTGCTACATATGTGGAGCTTATGCAGTGATAACCCAACCTTACAATTATACGCAGCGTTCAGATTTCTGATATGTCATGCTTCTTGAAAACATTTTATTCCAGTTTTGTTTTGTAACGTGAAAGTCTTTTAGGCCAGTAATATACACTGTAAGATGAAACATTCATAACTGTTGTTCAAACCCAACTCCAGCACTGACTTTTTTGTTTTGTTTTGGACATAGTGGGGAAGCGGAAGGGATCGATGGTTTCACTTGTAATCTGTGTTGCTGTTGGGTAGTTTTTTCCAATTTAATGGGAAAATGTTCAACTCTCTCTTATTAAAGTGGTTGTAATGGAGCTGGAAATTAGGGAAACATGCTGTGGAATATAAAGGAGTTGCACATGGTGGGGTCCACTGATGGATGAATATTAGAACAACTATTGGGATGGTATATCAGAGGGTGTCTTTTGGTGTCTACTTAAATTACAGTAACTCATATTTGCAACTGATTACTCCCTTTTTATTACATTTTAAATACATATTTACTATTCCCATACTTTTATTGTATGAGTGTTTGTTTAGACGGAGGGGTGTTGGGGCATGGCAGGTTTAATAGAATTTACCAGTCCCTAAGGTTAAGAACCATTGCCATAGACAACCACTTCATTTATTCACCATTGTCTGAGGGACAGGAAGTGAGGTGAAATCTCTCCAAAAGGATCAAGGACAATAATAAATACCTTATTTTTTCAGAACGATCCAAGAACAAAAAGTCATGGCTGAAGTTGAGTTTTTACATGTACAATTTCTAAACTTGCATTAAAGTTTCTATAATTACTTTTATCTACAATGCATCCGTCAATAATTATTCTGCAATAAACATATGAAAAACTTACTAAGACTAAGTGCATTTTATGTGAAATTGATCAATATTTAGCAATTGATCTGATAATTTAATCATATCATAACCCTACAAGCATACCATAGTTACATAGTTAGTCTAATTGAATAAAGACACAAGTCCATCTAGTTCAACCAATAAAAGGGGGAAAAAAATCATACAATCCCATATACACAATCCCCTACTCACAGTTGATCCAGAGGAAGGTGAAAAACTCCAGCAAAGCATGAACCAGATTGCTCCAGCAGGGGAAAAAAATTCTCCCTGATCTCCCAAGAGGCAATCGGATATTCCCTGGATCAAGGTGGAAGAGAAATTGCGCTACGGTAGGTACACGCAAGGTGTGTATATATCTAAAGTGTAGGCCTTAAAAAACCTTACTGGAACTTGCGACTCTACTGTAAAACATAACTACAGTAAAAGGATAAATGGAAAATAAAAGAGTAGCGCTTAAACCAAACATTATGTGTACATAGTCAACATAAATGACCATGCCAAATGCCAGCTATAATAATTAATATAGACTGAAGTAAACCTGGAACCTATATGTGTGTGCAACACAACTGTAGTGAACAAAAGGACCAAATGACAGTCCCTAAACAAATGAAAATTGCTGTATAAGTGACAATGTGATATACCCCCACATACATGTGAATTGTATAAATCGTGATTAAACCATAAACTATACATAGAAGATTGAATGAAATTAACAGTAAATCGATAGTGCTAAAAATCCAACAGAAAAATTCCAAGTATAATGAATGTATCATAAAGGATGATTCCACCCGTGCAGCATGTAACTGAATAGATCAAGAACAAGTCCATCCATCAAAAGTAATCTTTAAATCATAAGCCGCAAGTGATCCACCACCAAAGAAAAAGATAAGATTTACTTCTTACCAAACATCCATGACACCCCGTTACAGAGTGTCATAGTAAGCTTTCATAGAAATTACCCTTACCTTGACTTTTAGGTGATACAGCAGATATGACCTGCCTGGGTAAAACACTCCACACTCCTCAGTCCACCTCCAATGAACAAAAGCTCATCAGTGTGTACCAGTGGCGGCTGGTGCTCAAAATTTTTGGGGGGGGCGCAAACAAACAGCCTCACTGTGCCATCAAACAATGCCACTGTGCCCATTAAACGCTGCCACTGTGCCCATTAAACGCTGCCACTGTGCCCAAAATGCTGCCACTGTGCCCCAAGTGCTGCCACTGTGCCCATCAAACGCTGCCACTGTGCCCATCAAACGCTGCCACTGTGCCCATCAAACGCTGCCACTGTGCCCCAAGTGCTGCCACTGTGCCCCAAGTTCTGCCACTGTGCCCCAAGTTCTGCCACTGTGCCCCAAGTTCTGCCACTGTGCCCCAAGTTCTGCCATTGTGCCCCAAGTTCTGCCACTGTGCCCCAAGTTCTGCCACTGTGCCCCTTAAGTGCTGCCACTGTGCCCCAAGTGCTGCCACTGTGCCCCAAGTTCTGCCATTGTGCCCCAAGTTCTGCCATTGTGCCCCAAGTTCTGCCATTGTGCCCCTTAAGTGCTGCCATTGTGCCCCCAAGTTCTGCCATTGTGCCCCAAGTTCTGCCATTGTGCCCCTTAAGTGCTGCCAATGTGCCCCAAGTTCTGCCAGTGTGCCCCTTAAGTGCTGCCACTGTGCCCCTCAAGTGCTGCCACTGTGCCCCTCAAGTGCTGCCACTGTGCCCCCTGCCTGCCCTCTGCACTTACCTTGTCCCGGTGTGCAGCTGGTGACGGCGTCAGGCGACGAGCGGTGTCTCCGTCGGATGTCTTCTCCCGCGCTCCTCCTGTCTTCTTCTGCTGTGATTGGACGCTAGGTGATTGGACGCCTAGCGTCCAATCACAGCGCCTGTGACTTCAGCCAATCAGGTGACAGGTAACAGACCTGGCAACCTGATTGGCTGAGAGGCGGGTCCATATAGTGTAAAACCCAAGATTTTATTCAAATACTTTAAAAAACATTGCACTTACATCAAAACAGATGGATACGAGCCTTAAGTATGGTGCGCCGGCCGGACGCACTCAACACAAACCCGTCCTTCCTGGATCTCCGATATCAAAACAAAGGTGACGCCAGCGCGTCACTCCGCCCTACCGGTTTCGCAATAGAATTGCGTCGTCCAGGGGCACTAAGATGTCCACTCGGCCCCTGGACGACGCAATTCTATTGCGAAACCGGTAGGGCGGAGTGACGCGCTGACGTCACCTTTGTTTTGATATCGTATAAGTATTTGACTAAAATCTTGGGTTTTACACTATCGGAGCTCCTTATCTCTTCTATGTAACTGGTTCACACCGACGAGCTTTTGTTCATTGGAGGTGGACTGAGGAGTGTGGAGTGTTTTACCCAGGCTGTGGATATCTGCTGTATCACCTAAAAGTCAAGGAGAGGGTCATTTCTATGAAAGCGTACTATGACACTCTGTAACGGGTGTCATAGATGTTTGGTAAGAAGTAAATCGTATCTTTTTATTTGGTGGTGGATCACTTGCGGCTTATGATTTGAAGATTACTTTTGATGCATGGACTTCTTCTTGATCTATTCAGTTACATGCTGCACGGGTGGAATCATCCTTTATGATACATTCATTATACTTGGACTTTTTCTGTTGGATTTTTAGCACTATCGATTTACTGTTCATTTCATTCAATCTTCTATGTATAATTTATGGTTTAATCACGATTTATACAATTCACATGTATGTGGGGGTATATCACATTGTCACTTATACAGCAATTTTCATGTTTAGGGACTGTCATTTGGTCCTTTTATTCACTACAGTTGTGCTGCACACACATATAGGTTCCAGGTTTACTTCAGTCTATATTAATGATTATAGCTGGCATTTGGCATGGCCATTTATGTTGACTATGTACACATAATTTTTGGTTTAAGCGCTACTCTTTTATTTTCCATTCCCTGGATCAACTTTACCTATAAATGTTAGTATCCAGTTATATTATGTACATTTGGGAAAGAATCCAGGCCTTTTTTTAAGCAATCTACTGAGCTGGACAGAACCAGCCCTTGAGGGAGTCTATTCAACATTTTCACAGCTCTTACTGTGAAGAAACCTTTCCATATTTGAAGATTAAAGTGATTGTTAAGCCACTATCTCCTCTTTATATCATCCCTTCTGTCAGATAAAAAGCTACATCCTAATGCCTGTGCTTTATAAAAAAACAAATGATTTCTACCTGTTTTAACAGTGTCTGCCAGCAATAAGATGACTCCAGGTTCTCAGCTCTCCCCGTCTGATATCTCCAGTGGGCGGGCCGAAATTCCCCTGCTGATGTCAGCCAGAGCGGAGAGGAGCAGAGAGCCTGAAGTCATATGATCTCTGAAAGACACTGTTAAAATAGGTAGAAATAATTTTTTTTTTTATAAAGCACAGGCAACTAGGACATAGCTTTTTATCTGTCAGAGGGGATTATATACAGATCAGTTAGTTTTGAAGCAGCAGGGAGAGGAGCAGATCAACAATAGTGAGAGATGACAGGCAGGGAGGGAAGGGGAGAGAGAGGACAGAGGGAGACACAGGAGAGCTGCAGATAGCAGCATATGACGAATGTATGTACACTGACAACAGTGTCAGGGCTCAGCAGCCCTGATATATTGCGGTCAGCATTCAGGGGGGAGGGTAGAAACTGGCAGGGTCAGCCAGGCATTTCAGGTAATAGAGGGGGCCAAAATACACAGCACAAATACTGTGCTGTATAACATGATTTAAAGGAACAGGATCTTTATTTTATTTTTTTGGCTTAACAAACGCTTTAAACCTCTTTCCTCCAGACATTAAGATTGGCCCCTTGTCCGCTGTGATGACCTTAGGCCTCATGTACACCACTGCTGCTAGTAAACAGACTTTAGGAGCAGTTGGGCATTTTTTTCAGCTGCCCCTGAACTCTCCTCTATGTTATCTTATCAGTACATGTACACAGTGTCATTTATAGTCTTTCCAGGCAGTTGAGTTTAGAAGCCTTTTTGGAATGCAAAAAATGGGTTCAGATGGATGTTCAGAGGCATTTGAAACGCCCAATGCCTGTAACAGCTTGTAAACGCTGCTAAGCGCGAGTTACCGTGTTTAGCAGTGTTAAGGAAATTTGTAAGTTCTGTATTTAATTGTATTCTATTTTGTATGTATTGCGCACTGCCCTCACTATGCACACTGCACTAATAATGTTTTCAGTACATGTTTGCATTCTTTTGAGTCCTGATTAGAATTAGTCTGCCTATGTTACGCACCCTTGTTACCATAAACGTACGATTGTAATATTAATGTGATACCTACGTAATCATGTGTATAAAAACTTTCAATTGCGTCATAAGGCAGAACAGTTATTTGGAAAGATGCTGAGCGTAACTTTTGTGTCTGTTCCCTACTGCAGTAGTTATTATTAATTTGGAACCACTAATCAATATGAGGATAGGAGTTGCCTATCTATAAATAGTCCAGGTCAGCAGCTTTTTGTTTACAGACGTTTTCTATTTTAACAAAAAAAAAATTAAATTTTTTTTTACAAACGCTAGACTCAAACATGGCTAAATCCGGCATGTAAACGTGGCTAAACAGATGTTTTTAGATGCCGGTTTCTAGCTGTCAAGTTAAATCGTTTAGGAGAGGTTAAACAACGTCCCCGTGTACATGAAACGATAACTCAACACCAAGTTCACTATATGGACCACATGACCTAATACTTATTTTTTAAATCAATTTATCAAATGCAAGTCAATTTCATTAAACAACCAGCATATTTGAAAACATGACCAAAGATTATCAAATTCCCCTAGTCAAAATATAACCTAATTCTCAACCATATTAAAAAGAAACAGATTTATACAGTTAAAGGACCACTGTCACAAAAAATCTTGGGTTCTGACAATGCATCTTCATTGATCAAAACAAATACTTGACTTTTTTGACACCTTAGTGCACCACAATGCATGTGTGCTCACATCTATGCCATTTAACAAGATTGGAAAGTTAGACTAAAGTCAGAATGCCTACTCTGCACTTTTGTTCCAAGCCTGTTCCTCAGTATTGATGCCATTGAATCAGTATGACAGCAAGGAACCTGGCATTTGAGAATGGGGGATTAGCAATGGCCTCCTCCATTTTCTCTCAGCACACTTTTAAAGTGAACCTGTGTTTTGTGCATAGTTTCGCTGTAATGATGTGCCCACCAGTAGCTTATACTTGCCTTCCCTTTGCTGCCGCTGCAGAAATGAGGAGGATAATAAGTTGGGCCTGTGTAAGTAATGACTAGGAACATAGACAAGGACTCTCTTCCTACCCCCATGTAACAGCTCTGGGTGGTTAAGTGGCCAGTGCCAATAACCAGCACTGTCAGGTGATGTCAGGAAGGTAAGTGAGTGACCCCCTCTCACAAACCCAAAAGTACCAGATATTGTTATTCAGTCTTGACGACATTAAAATGTGCTTCAGATGTGGCCACCATTATAGGGGAACTTTTTTTACCCTGCAATTAGAAAAAAATGGTTCCTTATAAGTTTGATTTTCTTTCAATTCTAATTCTTTCAGTTTTTTTTCTGCATAGGATTTTCCTCAGTACTCCAGTCCAAAATCTCTCACCAGCAGTTTTATTGGCTCTGGTATGATTTCTCCTACCCCTTCTACAAAATGCCACATTTCACAAAAAAACACCTAGGGAGGAAAAAATAGCACAAGGGGTTAGACACCACAGTTAATATCGCATTGGCCCCATCTGCTTGAAGTCTTCTGGGAGCGGATACCCCCAGTTGCCTGACATATATTGTTCTTAGGCACTAATGTAGGGGTAAAAGCAAATTTTTTCGGGGGAACAACCTTTCTATTTCCTGTACTAAAACACAGGATTAAGGGATCCCATATCTTACCACAGGAGCCACCTTCTAGACCGGATCCGACAACTCTACTGTTAAAAGTCGGGATTGATGGAAACTCTACTTTTTGTTCCTTAATGTCATATTGGGCTCCTCTTGATCATTTTATAATGTATCGAAATCCCACAATTCCACATTGTTATACGTTAGAAAAAGGTCTAAGGCTTTCATGATCATATACCTATTATTATTTAGGATGCCTGTGTAATACTTTAACTACTATCATTGAATACCCCCACTATGATATGTAACTACTCCTAACCTATACAATGTGTTATGCTTTGTAACCTCATACTGCAAATCCTTTCTTGGTTCTGTAATCATCTTCTTTTTTGGAATCTTCAATAAAAATCAATTTAAAGAAAATACTTACCACCTTACATACAGTACCTTGCCAATGGCAGTTAGGCTACCCTAACCTTCTTGTGTGATTCTGGGAATTGCTGGTGATCCCAAATCCCGTGTGAAGACACTTCAGCCTCTCAATAAATGGCCTGTGACATCAACCTTGTGCAGGTGTGTTTTTATATTTATTTTTTACTTATCAGATCTTTTTTTAATTAAACAATTACTTTTTTATTTGAGAAAGTGCTTACAGGAACAAATACAAAGAGAAACTCACTGGTACAAGCTATAGCAAACAACAATCTCCACTATATAGATAATGTAATGCATGATAAAGGCGAGGAGTAAAAGGAATCTATTACCTTTATCTATGTCTGGTTGACATTTGTTTAATAAAGTAAGCTTAAAATTTGCTTTCATAAGTGTGTTTTTTTTTTTTTGGGGCCTTTTGAGCAAGGCATTTTTTAATGGGAGACCAGGGTATAACAAGGAAGACAACCTTATACTTTGATGCAAGTTCCTTTACTGATGTAAGCATTGTTAGCTGTAATTAAACCTGGGAGGAACTAAACTACAAAAAAGCACTTGCCTAAAAATCTCTGCTTGTGATTAGGAAGTGTTCGTTTACCCAATGTCACTACACAAAATAAAAGAAGCTGCTCATGGTGGTAAAAGAATAGGCAAACAGAAATTGTTGTGTGAATGGACAGTATTCATTTACTTAAGAATGACGAGGAATTTGACTGTCTTTGTGCATCGTTAATGTTTGTAGTACTGCTATAGGTGTACGCAGCCTATTGCATTAGGGTGTGCACCCTAAAACTTGTGTGTCTACATACAGTATATATGACCCCGGCTCATAGGTCTCCCTGCTGGAACAGTGAAAGGGAAATATGTAAACACTTCTCTTATGGCAGAGCCAAGATCTTTCCCATATTCCTGCTGGCACACAGAGAGATAATGCTAATGCACATGGGGTGATTAGGGTGTGCCCAGGCACATCTGGCACACAATGTGTGCAGGCCTATGAGTACTGTAAAGATGAGGAATTTGACTGTCTTAGTGCATCGTTAATGTTTGTAGTACTGCTATAGGTGTGCGCAGCCTATTGCAATAGGGTGTGCACCCTCAAACTTGTGTGTCTACATACAGTATATATGACCCCGACACATTGATCTCTCTGCTGGAACAGTGAAAGGGAAATATGTAAACACTTCTCTTATGGCAGAGCCAAGATCTTTCCCATCTTCCTGCTGGTACACAGAGAGATAATGCTAATGCACATGGGGTGATTAGGGTGTGCCCAGGCACATCTGGCACACAATGTGTGCACACCTATGAGTACTATAATAGAGATTTATCAAAATCAAAATACACTCTACCCAGGTTGAAACCAATGTAAAATGGTTTCAGGTAAAGGATCCTAGAAATAAGTTGAAGCCATATAAATAATCTGCAATAATACTCTATGGGATACAATTTCTCCCTATCTTCTAGCTAGATATTTTTATAATCATCTTGGAAATTTCAAAAATATTCACATTTCAAAGATTACTTTTCTTTTTCAACAGTGTCAGTCCACATTGCTATAATCAGCTCTTTGAGTAACAGGTGTTCTGTGTCTTGTACTTATCAAGGTGTGGTCATAGAAACAAAGATGTGCGTGCCGAAATCCATAAGACCTGTCTATCTGTCATTTCTGCCCACCACCCAGATCGATGTTTGTACATTTTCAATATGTTACTCACCCTGAAGACTACTCCCTGAGTATATGACCACTTATTCAGTTCTATAAAGGCTAGCTTGGACAAAAGTCCAAAAGTCAGTAGTAGAAAAGACAATATCATCATTCCCATCACCTGGTTGTTTCTGCACATCAGAAAAGGACAATGACAAGTACCGTGGGTTTCTTTCTGCCTGTCCTGGGTCTTTGCATCATCATGGTGAGATTCACAGAGGGTAAGTTACTCTAAGCACAATGAATATATCAAAGTATACTGAAATTGGTATTCACTGGAAAGCCATTGCCTCTATATAAATTATCCAGATGCTTAAAAACCATGCCTGTTATTTATAAATACATGGTATTAGTACATGCTATGAAATGCACAATCATGTCTTATGATTATAATATGACTTTACTAAGATGCCTATGTGAATGTATTCCTGTGTATAGTCATGACTGTAGAATCAAAACTAAGACTGCCAGAACAATACAATGACCATATATGTCCTTTGTTGGGGGTTTGGCTTGTTCTGGGTGTGGCTTGCTGCTGGCATGACCTGGGCAGAGCACTGTTAATAGACAATAAACTTCAGGTTGGTTACACATTATTTTATCTTAACTCATAAATAGTATCACCGCTGACTTCCCTGCTCCCCATTGCCACTGTCTAGTAGTTTTATTCTAGTGCTTTGGGGTGCATGTTATGGGGACACTACCCCTGTCCTGAAAAGTGGGCATGTTTGGATGCTCTCACATGGGGTGGGCCTGAGGGTTACGTATGCAGTTTGCAAAATCTCCTTTTCTGGAAAAGCTTATTTTTGCACAAATTATTTGTGAGGGCAGCAGGGGGACAGGTGAATGATTAATGGTACTTTTAGTAAGTGGCTGTGATTCAATTATAGTCATATGGCCCTCAAAAATAGCACTGACTTGGTTACACACAGACAGCAACATATAACTGAACTGTGGTAATACAGGTGCAAACATGGCAATACATAAGAAATTGTTGTAATTCCTTGGCAGCAAACTAGCATTCATGGCACTTTGCCAATCGTGACAATATGGGGGTACCACGTTGGCAATTGTTACAATTTATAGGTATAAAATGTGGTGATCATGATAGTAAAGCGGTTGTAAAGGCTCAATTTGTAATAACACACATGTTTTACTTACCTTCTCTGCGGTCCCAAGTCTCTCCTTCTGAGGTACCCTATAGGGGTGCACTTGTGGGCTCCTTCCCGAGCCTATAGACACACACAGCACAGCTCGGCCCCCTCCGCTCCCTCTTCACAGGATTTGGTCGACAGCAACAGGAACCAGTGGCTGCCGCTGCTGCCTCTCTGTCTTTGTGAGGAGAGGGAGAGTTCAGCACCACTGCAGATAGCACAGCAATGGACTGAGATAGGAAGGTAGGTAAAGTAAGTATAAGGGGTGATACTTCCACTGGAACATTTTTACCTTAATGCAGGGAATGCATTAAGGTAAAAAATGCTCTGCTTTTAGAACCACTTAAGTGGCCAACATGTATTTAGAAAAGAATTATTACTACAACCTATTTTTTAATACCCCAGGAGCATGTAGCACCAGATCCCATTCAGATCTCTGTTGTTGTTAAGGGAAAAAAATGAATTTTTTAATGTTTGTAGCTCCATCACAGGCTGAAGCCCAATTTATGGGCATTTCTGATGGGGAGGTACATGCAACACACACCTTCTGTGTGCTGTGTGTTTCCCATTATATGTATGGTTTCTGTGATCAGGTATTCCAGGACAACTGTTGTGAATTACCTGATTACTCTGGGGGGGGGGGGGGGCGGTGCAAAGCTGGCTGAATAGGATGCTCAGCAACCACAACACAGAATGGAATGGGGGAGAAGTGCTGGATGCCCCCCTGGAGGGTTCATTTTTTTCTTGTAGTAATACCTCCTAATACCTTCTTTAAGCTAAGGGAAGTAAAATTAATTAAACATATATACACACTTTTCTGCAACCCTACATCTATAAAACATCTTGACACTTGGTGAAGACTTGGGTATGTGATCATTTAAGCTCACGCTTCATAAACTACACCACCATATCAGAAGTAATTTGCAAATGCCAAGGAAAAAAGAAAAGCAAAAAGAAAAGCAAAAAAGAGAAAAGAAGAAAGGAAGAAAAAAGATTTCTCCTGTGCAGAATGTAGTGTTGTTTTCAGGGACCAACCTATGGATACATTTACCCGGACAGTCATTCATCTGGTGTGTGGTCAGTGTCAAGCAATTAGCTGGAGGTTGGTCTTCAATGGCACATTCTTCTGCTTCTTGATTCTTCTTCTTCCTCTGTTCTTGATTAATTGCAAACAAAATCTGGTGCTACCCCTAACTGTTATTCTAACCCATCCTTTGGCATCATCAACATCTACCTGATTGTGATCCCCTTGTGTTATACAACCAGTGATGTAAGTAACTGAGTTAAAATAAACTGAGTTACCTAACGCAGTTACTTTAGAGGGTAACGAGTAATCTAACTGATTACTTTTCCCCTCATGGTAACTCAGTTCCCATTACTTTGGCTTAGTTACCCCAATTACATCTACCGCCACTAGATGGCAGTAGTGTAAATCCGGTGTCCCCCTAAAAAAGTTCCCCCGCCGGATAAGGACCCCCTGTACTGCGCAGGCGCAGGGCTTGCGCAGTACGAAGGACTACGGAGCTTCCGAAAATTGCCGAACCTAAACAGCTCTGAGTGAACTCTACACCACGCAGGTGCAGTTAACATGTTATTGTATGAGGCGATGCCGCACGCACCTGATGCTCCTGCTACTCTGCAAGGGGCATCTATCGTGTAAGTAAGGGGTGGGTCTAGTATTACTGTAACCAAGGGGCGCATTTATTATTATTGTTATATATCGAGCTCTGCCCATTCATTTAACATTCGCCCTATTCTGTAGCCATCCGCCCCTTACACGATATAATAATAGACCCGCCCCTTGCTTACACGCTATAACAGATCTGCCCCTTGGTTAGAGTAATAATAGAGCAGCCCCTTGGTTACACGATACATAACAATAATAATAAATGCGCCCCTTGGTTACAGTAATACTAGACCCGCCCCTTAGTTACACGTATAGAATATGTAAAAAAAAAAAAGTCAGTTACTTTGCTGCGTAACTGATTACTTTTCCAATGTAGTAACTGAGTTACTAACGCAATTACTTTTTGGGAGAAGTAATTTGTAACTTAACTAATTACTTTTTTAAAGTAAGATGACCAACACTGTATACAACTACTCTGTGTATGTGCATCACCTAGTATAGTTTTGGTTTGGCTCTGGACTGTGGTGTATGAATTTGGTAATGTCCTCAATATGTAGATACTGCCATAGTTATAAGTGTTTCCTAATGACCCTGATATATACGTTTTCAAATGTGAACGTATACCCGCTGACCCATATGATCAGGCATGTGTTTCTTTCTTTAGCTGCATCAGTCAGAATATCATGTCCCCCTGGCTGGTTCTTCTACAGATCACATTGTTATGGCATCAGTAAAAACCCAGCAACATGGGCTGATTCAGAGGTAAGTCATTGCATTGTCATTGCAGGTTATAAACAGTTTTATTCAGTAAAACACTGAAAGGAATACTGTACAGTACTAAGTGCAAAATGTAAGGTTCAGAAACCATCTTCTGTTTGTCTGACTATGCACTTTTCTAATTGCACCGTTTACTGAATAAGCCCATTAGGCTGTGCTCCAATCAGATTTAGGGTCGTTTTTTATATGCGTCGATGAAGAAATGCAGCATTTTTTTTACATCAGTTTGAGATGCTTCAGACATCATTCAACATTATTAGCAGGTGTACTTGACCTGCATTTGGCCTGCTTCAAGCTGCTTTCGCATTCTCATTTACAGTACTTGCGTGGGCAGGGAAGCAGTTCTGGAGTAAACAAAAGCCATCATGTTCCTTCTATGTAAAAAAATATATATCCTGCATATATTTACAGATGTTTCCATTTATTGATTACAATTATTATTGCTGTGATGTGAGTATGGTCTCAGATAGTAAAAATAATAAAAGTAGAATTCAAAGTACCATCATCCATATTATAGTTTTTTTGGAAAACGGGGTGATAGGGTCAAAGGCACAGTTGCTGATACTGTATCTCAAAACACCAAACCCACAAGAATTGGTTGAAAAGTGGACTATCTCGGTACTGATCAAAGTAAGGAAACAACATAGTTTTGGAAAAAATATACAAAAATATTTAATAAAGAATTGACATACAAAAAATATAAAAAATATATACATCTAAACAACTTATAAATTGTTAAAAAATCTGGTTAACCGCTCCGCTCCTTTAGCCAGTCTCCTTATTCTTTCTTTTCTTTAACTGTATAACCTGTGTATTACTTCATTTGCTGTGCTTACAATATACTTATAAAGCCATGATATTTTTCAGATTATACTCCTGATGAAGCGGCTTTGACCGCAAAACCAGTTGAGGATCCGCCCCCAACGTTTGTTCAAATCACTCTTGTGGGGAAACCCAACATAAATGGTGTCGATATATTAGTTGCGGAGCGGTTAACTAGATCTTTTAACAATTTATAAGTTGTTTAGATGTATATATTTTTTGTATGTCAATTCTTTATTAAATATTTTTGTATATTTTTTCCAAACTATGTTGTTTCCTTACTTTGATCAGTACCGAGATAGTCCATTTTTCAACCAATTTTTTGTGGGTTTGGTGTTTTGAGATACAGTATCAGCAACTGTGCCTTTGACCCTATCACCCCCTGTTTTCCAAAATAAACAGATTACAATTAAGCATTAGCATTAAACTATAGGCATAATACAAACTATGTAGTTAGTGATTTGGCATTTGATTATAAATGTTATCTTTTACACTAGGCAATACTGATAAAGCAGCACAACAATTAAAAATTAAAGCAGAGTTCCATCTTTTTTTTTTTTTCTTCCTAAAAAACACCCCCGCAATGGTCGCATCCTATATAATACATTCTGGCATACAGTATGTAGTCAATGTAGTCCTTTTTATTAGATATTTCTGAATATTACTCACTGTCACCTCCTTAGGAAGTGTGCTCCCATCTTTAGTGTGGGTATCTGAAGCCCGCTCGTAGCTTCTTCCGGGATACAGTGCTGCTGGCTACCCAGCACCTCCCAATCTTGCACATGCATATTGTGTACAAAGTGTGGCTCACTCATTGTATTGCGGAGGCTGCTCATTGACTCCTGGGATTGATTACACTTATATCTCAGGAGCCAATAGGCAGCCAGATATGAAATACCTGGTGAGGTACAGTGGAACTGCAGCTGTCTACCCAGATAGCAAGCAATTGTTCTGTGAGTTTAAAAATGACTTGCTAAGCTATTGCTAGACTTGTCAGGCTTCACAAGTTTGTTGCACAATTGCAGCAAGTCTGCATTGCATGACTCCAGATCAACTTTTTTTGCAAGCATTCTGTAAGTCTGCTGCAAGTTCTGGTTCAGTTATGTTGTGCAATAGTCTTCCTACCACAGGGGTCACTGATGTAGACTTGCAAAGCTCTTGCTGTAGACTCACCACTGCAACTTTGCTCTTGCTAGAGACTTGCCACACAAATTTGCTACAAATTGGAAAAGTGTCAACTAGAACTTGTGCGTCAAGTGTTCTGCAAGTGTACAGTACAACTTGCTAGTGAAAATGTGCAGCAAGTTAACAGACTTACAGCACTTCAACACTTACATAGCTCAATTGTCAATTGCATGTGTATGTCTGAGGTACTGGTTTATAGACACAATATTTGCTATATGTTTATATCACACCGGTGAATAAGTATATATCTTGATGCATGATCTATGGAATTATAGCTATGTATATATATATATATATATATATATATATATATATATATATACTTAATGAATTTCTCTACATTTTCTTTTAGAAATTGTATATAAGCTCCCAGACATGTCGAGCTTCCTGTAATTTATACTTTGTACTAGCCGTCATGACAATAGTTGGGGTTGTCACCAGTACACCCCTATTGTAGATGGCTGTCTTGGAGACATTTATTTTATCACTGTGTGTTTTCTCAATTACTGTCTTTTAAATTCTGTTTTATATTTATGTGGTGTGTTTAATAAAATGTATTACTTTTTATCAGTGGTGCCTATGAAGTCAATTTTTCCAGTTATATTTTTCCTCAATTTCTCAATATGTTAGAACGTGGTGCTTTGTTATTTTTGTACACCCGCAGTGCCATCCTGCGTTGGTGTGCTTAGCTTTTTTCTTACAATTCAACACTGCCACAAATTTGTGGCAAGTTAGCCTTGCTATCTGGGTACTATTCAAAAAAGGTAATAAGCTTTAAAAGACAAACAAAAAAAAAAAAATTCTGATTATTAGTGGCAATGTGATAAGCAATGCAGGGGCTCGAACTTCAAAATTTGTGTGGGACTCCCCTTTAAATCACTTGAGTATGTAGCCAACACAATGTAGCCAACATGCATAACATTGTATCAAACAGTATGATTATAAATATAAACACAATTGGATCCTCGATGCTTCCAGATTTCAGGGGTCTCAAACTGACGGCCCTCCAGCTGATGCGAAACTCCCATGAGTCATTGCAAGGCTGAAAGTTACAAGCATGATTCCCACAGCATGATGGGACTTGTAGTTTCGCAACAGTTGGAGGGCTGCCAGTTTAAGACCCCTGTTCCAGATCATAAAGTGTCCAGGTCTTCTAGATGCATATTGGAAAATTGGTGTCTTTGGGTTTAATCCCACTAATCTGGGAAGCCAGCAGATCCCAGTACTGAACAGCAGCCGATGGCGATCAATTATTCTGTTGATTTTCAAATTTGACAAAGATCGCCTCTTCCTCACAACTATTGAACCAAGGACTTAACTGCCGGTGTATGCCCAGTTTTATATATATGATTACCTACACTAAAAGGCCTGATTAACAGTGCATAATCCAAATATATTGTAATGAACCTAAAGGAAAACTCCCTGAGTTTATATTATTTGTATTCACTCATAAAACTTTGCTTTGTGTCATTGGACATTGATGTACATTCATAGGAAACAGCTTATTTGTTTTGTTGCATTTTCTTACTGGGTACTGTGTTTTCAATTTTTAAAAGATCTGTTAACATATTTTTCTTTTCAATTTTTAAAAGATTTTTAAAAGATCTGTTAACATATTTTTCTTTTGTAGTATGAGTGTACAAGTTATGGACATGGTGCCCATCTGGCCTCCATCATGGATGAATCAGAGGCATCCATTATTGCTAGCCATGTGTCTGCAAGTCAGGATTCGGAGGCCGTGTGGATAGGACTGCATGACCCTGACAAGGTGTGTATATCCATTGAAAATCAAAAACCAGACTTCCACAATAATCTTATGAAGTAGTCTTTAAAGCCCAATGTTTAACTTTCAGAATGGTCGTTGGAAGTGGACGGATGGATCCATGTTTAATTTTCAAGCCTGGAAAGCAGATGTTCCTGATAATGCCAAAGGAAAAGAATATTGTGTTGTGCTAGTCAGTGGCTCCAGTAAGTGCATAGTATCAATAGTATCCATATTTATATAGAATATCTATTAGCTGCGATAGTGTTGGCAGGTATAGGTTATGTAGATATATTTTAGCTTTTTTTATTCCCTTACTACAACTGTATAGCCATCCATGTTATACCTAAGTGCCCAGGAAGTACAGTGGTGTGAAAAAGTGTTTGCCCCCTTCCTCATTTCCTGTTCCTTTGCATGTTTGTCACACTTAAGTGTTTCGGAACATCAAACCAATTTAAACAATAGTCAAGGACAACGCAAGTAAACACAAAATGCAATTTGTAAATGAAGGTGTTTATTATTAAAGGTGAAAAAAAATCCAAACCATCATGGCCCTGTGTGAAAAAGTGATTGCCCCCTAAACCTAATAACTGGTTGGGCCACCCTTAGCAGCAACAACTGCAACCAAGCGTTTGCGATAACGTGCAATGAGGCTTTTACAGCGTCCTGGAGGAATTTTGGCCCACTCATCTTTGCAGAATTGTCCTAATTCAGTTACATTAGAGGGTTTTCGAGCATGAACGGCCTTTTTAAGGTCATACCACAACATCTCAATAGGATTCAGGTCAGGACTTTGGCTAGGCCACTCCAAAGTCTTCATTTTGTTTTTCTTCAGCCATTCGGTGGTGGACTTGCTGGTGTGTTTAGGATCATTGTCCTGCTGCAGAACCCAAGTTCGTTTCAGCTTGAGTACACGAACAGATGGTCGGACATTCTCCTTCAGGATCTCTTGGTAGACAGCAGAATTCATAGTTCCTTTTATCACGGCAAGTCTTCCAGGTCCTGAAGCAGCAAAACAGCCCCAGACCATCACACTACCACCACCATATTTTACTGTTGGTATAATGTTCTTTTTCTGAAATGCAGTGTTCCTTCTACGCCAGATATACTTGGACACACACCTTCCAAAGAGTTCCACTTTTGTCTCATCGGTCCACAGAATGTTGTCCCAAAAGTCTTGGGGATCATCAAGATGTGTTGTGGAGAAATTGAGACGAGCTTTGATGCTCTTTTTGCTCAGCAGTTGTTTTCTCCTTGGAACTCTGCCATGCAGGCCATTTTTGCCCAGTCTTTTCCTGATGGTGGAGGCATGAACGCTGACCTTAACTGAGGCAAGTGAGGCCTGCAGTTCCTTGGACGTTGTTGTGGGGTCTTTTGTGACCTCTTGGATGAGTCGTCGCTGCGCTCTTGGGGTAATTTTGGGCGGCCGGCCACTCCTGGGAAGGTTCACCACTGTTCCATGTCTTCGCCATTTGTGGATAATGGCTCTCACTGTGGTTCGCTGGATTCCCAAAGCTTTGGAAATGGCTTTATAACCCTTTCCAGACTGATAGATCTCAATTACTTTCTTTCTCAATTGTTCCTGAATTTCTTTGGGTCTCGGCATGATGTGTAGTTTTTAAGGATCTTCTGGTGGACCTTACTGTATCAAGCAGCTCCTATTTAAGTGATGCCTTGATTGTGAACAGGTGTGGCAATAATCAGGCCTGCGTGTGGCTAGAGAAATTGAACTCAGGTGTGGACAACCACAGTTATAGTATGTTTTAACAAGGGGGGCAATCACTTTTTCACACAGGGCCATGATGGTTTGGATTTTTTTTCACCTTTAATAATAAACACCTTCATTTACAAATTGCATTTTGTGTTTACTTGTGTTGTCCTTGACTATTGTTTAAATTGGTTTGATGTTCCGAAACACTTAAGTGTGACAAACATGCAAAGGAATAGGAAATGAGGAAGGGGGCAAACACTTTTTCACACCACTGTATGTTGTGTACAGCAGAATGCACCTGTTTAACAGTGGACGTTGACCAGCCAAGTTGATTGGTTGAGTTGATAGGTTGAGTTGATAGGTTGAGTTGATAGGTTGAGTTAAAGAGCAACTACAAATGATTTGTATATATGATAAAAGCAGATCTTTCAGACAGTCCAATTGTATGTTATATAGGGATTGGAAACAGTATTTCTATAAAGGTAAAGTAGTGACCTACTATATACTTCTATTTGTATACCACTGGGGTTTGCCTGTGTAATGATGAACAAACATGTTTTGGATTTACCCAAATATATTACCGTAGATATGTTCAGTTTGTGGAAAATAAAACAATTCATAAATGCTGTAATTCTCTGCAGCTAAAGCAAAAAAAAATTCTGACTACCCTAATAAGTAAATCATTAAACTCAGCACTATATTCAATCCACAAATGAATACACCAGGATAAGAATCCTTTCCTTTTTAAAAAAAAAAAAAAAAAAAGGGTGACAGTTATTTAAACTGGGTCCAATAAGGTTTGAAATTGTAATCACATTGCTAAAATAAGGATTCTTATCCTTATGTTAAAGCTTTGTGGATTGAGCCTATAATATGTGTTTCTATAAAAATATGGTGTAGACTTTTAAAGCAGAACTCTTGCCAAAAATATCAAGGTACAATTGAATAGCCCATTAAAAGATAAAATCACAAAACCATATTTTGCTGTGTTATTCACCTTCAATCTAGAGCAGGGGTCTCAAACTCACGGCCCTCCAGCTGTTGCGAAACTACAAGTCCCATCATGCCTCTACCATGCTTGTAATTGTCAGCCTTGCAATGCCTCATGGGACTTGTAGTTTTGCAACAGCTGGAGGGCCACCAGTTGGAGACCCCTATCTAGAGACTTCCTCTGCAGTACTTTTTTCTGAGATCAGATGTCCTCAGTCCGATGGCCTGAATCATTTAACCCAGTGGTCATCAACCCTGTCCTCAGGGCCCACTAACAGGCCAGGTTTTAAGTATTACCTTGGGGAGATGCAGACTAGAATACCGCAATCACTGAGCAGCAAATGATATCACCTGTGATGTATTTCAGTTATCTTGCAAACCTGGCCCGTTAGTGGGCCCTGAGGACAGGATTGATGACCACTGATTTAACCCAGTACTTCTGACCCCAGGTTGTTTTGGACTCACCCCTGCCTCTGACTGGACTGTGAAATAAAAAGCAGCACATCGATGAGCTCATCTCTCTGTCACGTTGCTTTCTCCTCCTTTCAGCATGATTCTTGCTAGCACATGAATTGATGATTTGCTGCTATTCCTTACCCTAACACAAATGCCCTTTTGTACAGGGATTGGAGACTGATAATAGGTTAAATTCAGACAATTACACTACTTGCATTTAAAAATAAATGTAATGGTATATTATCATATATTATATGTTGCCGCGCTAACATAATGAAAACAATTTGCTAAAAGTCTATATCAAAATTAAATTTGGCAAAGGTAAAGTATATGAAATAGTCCAAATCCAATATGTGTCTTGAGGAAAACACCACTGATATTGTGTGGAGGTTGTGCTACTCCATTAATGTAGTCACCATGTGGGCCATCACCATTGTAAGAAATAAACTCTTACCAAACTGAAATGACCTCAGAGTCTGATTCGCCTGTTATAAATACTTCCATTGGGAACATGCAGTTCGGACCCATTGGTTCCAATATGTCAGGCTGGCTTTCACTCCAGGATTAGTAGAGACAATGGTGACCATTTATAGTACTGTATAATCGAATAGCCATATGTAATCAAAGCAAGGAAAGCCACATAGTGTAAATCAGCTAAAAACTTTAATGTAAACACACGATACACATTTTACTCACATGATAAAAAGGGGATAAGAGCATAAAAAGTCACAATTTCAAGCTGTACAGCAAAGGTTTCAACTCCAAAGAAGCGTGGCAGTGTCGCGTGCGTAGGCTCATCCCAACGCGTTTTATCCCATAGGACATCATCTGGAGCATGGGATAAAAAGGGTAGGAATGAGCCATCAGCAATGTCCACATCATACAAAAGGAGATACACGTGTGGGAAGGAAGCTAAAGTTTTCTAAAAAGGCGCAGTAGATGAAGTCACAGTAGTATGGGCAGAATTTCTGCCAGTTTAGGTGGTGTATCTACACGGGTACTTGCAGAATATTGCTGGACACACACAGATCTAATTGTCTTCAAACTCAGTGCAAGTACCTAGTGACAGAAGTGCATGTGTAGTACGGTAGTACCTAAGCCTCTTTTGCAACAAACAGCGGCTTCTTCTACCTGTATCTACTTGAGGCGCTTATTATCACTTCTAGAACATATTATAGGGGTCACATTTCATAAGGGATGCATGTCTTGTTTTTATTGGACCATTTATGACTAGCCTTTAAAGTGCTCCTTAACCAAATTACTGTTGCAGCTCCTTTTTCAAAATTTAACATGGACCACTAATTTTGCTGTAATTCACAGTCTCATATTCTTATATTTAGCTACACCCAAAAGATAAATGTTTGAACTGAATGAAATGTATGTTATACTTACCTTTTCTCATGCTTTGCTTCCCTGTTCTCTTCCAGAATATAAGAAGTGGAATGATGTTGGGTGTGGAGGAAAGAGGAGCTGTGTCTGTAAATTTAAGCCCTGAACTGCCTTGTTTTAAAATCCAACATGTTCACCCTATTTCCTAATAAAACAGCATAACGATGTACCTTTTTAGTTGGAACAGTGCATTATTTGATGTTGATATTTGTATTTTAATTGTATTGTATTGTATTTTATTGTGTGCTGCTGGAAAGCGAATTTAAATCTGTTAAATTTTTCTAAAAAAAAAATTCTATAAAAAATATTGCAATAATGTACTGTATGTGTGGACATGCTAGTGTAATGATCAGAGAAATGGCAAAATATTGTAAGCAACAAAAAAGAATCAGATATCTCTTTAAATGTTTTTTTTTTTTTTTTTTCAAATAAACCCAAATAAGTGGCCGCTAAACAGTAGATTACTTATGACAAGTGTGAATATAATATTAAAGTGATTGTAAAGGTCCGTTTAAAAAATAAATAAATAAACATGTTATATGTACCTCCTCTATGCAGTTGGTTTTGCACAGAGCAGCCCGGATCCTCCTCTTCTCGGGTCCCTCTTCTGCTCTCCTGGCCCCTCCTCCTATCGAGTGCCCACTCAGCCAGCAGGTTGCTACAGCTGGCCAAGTCAGAGCTCCATGTATCCATTCAGACACGAGGGCCCCAACCTGGCCCAGCCCCCTCTCCCCCCTGATTGGCTGACTGACTTTGATTGACAGCCGCAAGAGCCATTGGCACTGCTGCAGTGTCTCAGCCAATCAAGAGGAGTGTCTGGGACTGTCTAAGACAGTCGTGGACATCACTGGAGAGAGATGCGGCTCAGGTAATAATTAGGGGGGTGCTGGGGAGGCTGCTACACACAGAAGGTTTTTTTATCTTAATGCATAGAATGCATTGAGATAAAAAAAAAACCTTCTGCCTTTACAACTCCTTTAAACACAAGGAAAGAATTTTAATAAAAGCAAATTAAAGTATTGCAGCACAAAGTTGGATGTCTACAGTAACCCACAGCAAATATAGTAAAATGAGAAGTGGATTATTACCAACTGGACAACTTTATGACTGCCTTTAAACTGAAGGGTGCTTTACTGTGGATTTATAAATATGTAGCAGTATGTTATCACACAGCTATAACCCAGTTTGCCAAATGCTTGAATGTTTGTGCTGATATGGCAGTAAATAATTCAATAGGTGCGATGTGTGTACAGATCACGCAGCAATTCCTTGGGCTGAGACGATTGTCAAAGGCTGGAGCAATGTTAAACTACAGTATGTATTTACATTACAACCGTTAATCAGACAGTATTGCACCCTATCAGGTTAGAAGTACAGTTTATGATGAAGCGGAGATCAAGCAATGCTTAGTTAGTGATAAGAATAACACGGTATCTTGCTGCCAGAAAACCACATTTTTAAAAACATGCCAGCCAAGAAACTTGTAGCCCGATGAATCAGGCAGTGCCTGAACAGCTTCACATGCATGAATTGATAAGAAATAAAAACCAGACAATACTTGCTAATTGAGCTGATGCCAATTTTATATACTTGGCAACGAAGCTTGCATTTATGATTCCTCATTCACCTTTTAGGGTTTTAGGCCTGCTTGCCTCGCTGATGGATATGATTACTTCATGCATTTGGAAATCCCCTACTTGAACAAATAACCAGAGAATTGTTGCAGCACCACTTCTCCATAATATACTACAGTGGCACCCACAGAGTGCAGGACATTGTGAATAGCTTGTTTCAAAACCAATACAATAACCTGACTGCTCAAAATTGAACACACGTGCACCCTGTGGGCTTTATACTGGCACAATGCAGGCTCACATGCTCCTTATGCATTTTGGGTCCTCTAGGCATTGCGTTGCATAAACCAGCCCCTGCAATCAGATGGTCCTGCATGAAGTGCTTTTTCATTACAAAATTAAAATAGGGGACTTCTAAGTGCAGAGTGTAACTTAGGTTCTCTAAGATAGGGTGATCTCCTGCCCGATGATGCCTGTATAGTCCCAGTCCTCCCCATAAGAATTGGTGCAGGACATAGAGCCTACAGGGTAAGTGCCACTGAACACTAATGCTGTAGCTACATTTCTCCCACTTAACACTAGTGATAGGGCTACATTACTCGGACTGATCATCAAAGATAAGGCTACATTCCACAAACTGACCACTAGTTAACTCTCTACTTCGTCCTCCACCGCCTCCACCCGCCAACTCACTCACTGCCCAGGAGATCGCCAATCACCCCACGCTTTACACTTCATGCCCACAGGCACAATCATTACTTCCCTCTTTCAACCCCACCACTATAGACGAAGTTGCTAAACTACTTGATAATGTCCACCTTACAACCTGCCCTCTGGATCCTGTTCCCTCACAAATGCTACGTTCACCCTCTGTCTCTATGCTACACTCTCTAACCCACATCTTCAATCTCTCCCTCTCTTCTGGGATCTTCCCCAACTCTCTAAAACACGCACTTGTCAGACCCATACTTAAAAAGCCCTCACTGGACCCATCCAATCTTAACAACCTACGCCCCATCTCCTTGCTGCCCTTCTTATACAAACTCGTTGAACGTCTGGTCTACAACCGACTGAGCGTCCACCTCGCTGATAATAGTCTTCTTGATCCCCTTCAGTCTGGATTTCGTCCTCAACACAGAAACTGCTCTCCTAAAACTAACAAATGATCTACTAACGACCAAAACCAATCGACATTATTCTGTACTCCTACTCCTGGACCTCTCTGCTGCCTTTGATACGGTTGACCACCCCCTTCTCCTCAAAAAACTCCACACCTTTGGTCTCCGTGACTGTACTCTTCGCTGGTTCTCTTCCTACTTATCCAACTGCACCTTTAGCGTTTCTTACAACTCTACTTCCTCCTCTCCTCTTCATTTCTCTGTTGGGGTCCCCCAAGGTTCTGTTCTTGGACCTCTTCTATTTTCAATCTACGCCTCCTCCCTGGGTCAACTGATAGCCTCCCATGGCTTCCAATACCACCTCTACGCTGACGACACTCAAATCTATTTATCTACCCCTCAGCTCACTCCCTCTGTCTCCTCATGTATCACTAATCTACTATCAGATATATCCGTCTGGATGTCACACCACTTCCTCAAACTCAATCTATCCAAAACCGAACTTATAATTTTTCCTCCCCCGTATGCCCCTTCCCCTTCCCCTGATCTCTCTGTCAAAATCGATGGCACAACTATCAGCCCATCCCCGCATGCCAAGGTTCTAGGTGTAGTCCTGGACTCTGAACTCTTCTTCAAGCAACACATCCAATCACTGTCCAAATCCTGCCGCCTCAACCTCCGCAAACATCACCAAAATATGCCCCTTTCTAACCAATGACACAACAAAGCTCTTAATTCACTCGCTCATCATCTCATCTCTCGCCTCGACTACTGCAACTCCCTTCTCATTGGCTTACCTCTACATAGTTTATCACCTCTGCAATCCATCATGCTGCTGCTGCCAGACTCATCCACCTTACCAATCACTCTGTGTCTGCCACTCCTCTCTGTCAATCCCTCCACTGGCTTCCGCTTGGCCAAAGAATTAAATTCAAAATACTAACAACTACGTACAAAGCCATCCACAATTTAGCCCCCAGCTACATCACTAGCCTAGTCTCTAAATACCAACCTACTCGTTCTCTTCATTCCTCTCAAGACCTCCTGCTCTCTAGCTCCCTCATCACCTCCTCCCATGCTCGCCTCCAGGACTTTTCCAGAGCCTCTCCAATCCTATGGAAGGCCTTACCCCAATCTGTCCGCCTATCTCCTACTTTATTAGCTTTTAGACGATCCCTGAAAACCCTTCTCTTCAGAGAAGCCTATCCGGCCCCCACCTAACAACTGTATTTTAATTTTCTCCATCAGCTCATCCCCCACAGTATTACCTTTTGTTCCAATTGACCCTCCCTTCTAGATTGTAAGCTCCAACAAGCAGGGCCCTCTGATCCCTCCTGTATTGATTTGTATTGTAAGTGTACTGTCTGCCCTCATGTTGTAAAGCGATGCGCAAACTGTTGGCGCTATATAAATCCTGTATAATAATAATAATAATAGTTATGGGCATACATTTTCCACACTGACAACCAATGATGGGGCTACATTCCTCCCTCTGACCACCAGTGATGGGCCTACATTTCTCCCACTGACTGCCAATGATGCGGCTACATTCCTGACACTGACCACTAATGTTGGGGTACATATTCTGACCACCAATGATAGGACACTATATTCTGATCACCAATGAGAGGGCACTAGCACAGAGCTTTCTAGCACCCTGCAATTTATTACAGCCACTATCATGTGAAATGATCTCCTGCCCAATGGTGCCTGTATAGTCCCAGTCACGACATCCCCACAAGGAGTGGCACTGGGACATTCAGACTGCAAGGTAAGCTCCACTGAACAACAATGGGGCCATATTTCTCTAACTGAAAATCAACAATGGGACTACATTCCCCTCACTGACAGAATATTGTGCCCCAATGACGGGGCACAATATACTGACCACCATGATAGGTCACACTTTTTCCTACTGACCACTGATGCTGGGGCATGTATTACTCCCACTGGCATTTTTTTTTTACTCTTGCTGACCACTGATGCAGGGCAGGGGCAATAGACTAGAAATCACAGTGCCCCATAGCAAATATTTTAAGCTAAAAATAGAAAAATAGATACACATTGTACAACTAATTACCATGGCGGGGGATAAAAGACTGAAGAGGACATGGTGATGATATTGAGGTAAGTATGGATGTGTGGAGGAGGGAGGGTGGAATCTAGATGGATGGAATCTAGAGAAAATGTAAAAGTGTACTTTGTTTAAAAGTATAGTCCCAGTCCTGATATCAGCACAAGAAGTGGCACTGGAACACTGAGACTACAAGGTAAGTGCAGTTACATGTAATGTAAGTTACATTCCTACAACTGAAAACCAATGATGGGGCTACATTCTTCTCACTGAACCCAATTATGGGGCACAAACATCCTGACAACCAGTGATAGGGCACTCTTTCTTCTTCTGACTACTGATGTTGGGCACTTTCACAATGGGGCGAGGGCATTAGTTGTAACAGCGGTGCTTTTCAGACGCTAGCGGGATGATTTTAACACCCGAATAAAAGGTTAAAAGAGCCAGCAAGGAGCTGCTAAAGCGCTTTGCAGGTGCTTCGGCAGCTCTGCCCATTGTTTTCAATGGGCAGGAGCAGTGGAGGAACGGTGTATACACCGCTCCTCCACCGCCCGAAAGATGCTGCTTGCAGGACTTTTTCTAAGTGCACCACCCAAGCCTAATTGCTTTCACACTGGGGCTGCAGGGGAGGCGTTTTTCAGGCTCTTTACAGGAGCTTTTGGGCTAAAAATGAAAAATGCCCCAGTGTGAAAGGGGTTACTGATTTTGGAATTCATTACTCCTATCGACCAATGATGCAGGGCAGGGCATAACTAGAAATTACAGGGCCCCATAGCCAAATTGTTATGCTATCCCCAACAGAAAAACAGACACACCATTGTACAACACCCTAATAACCATGGTGGGTGAGGAAAGACTGAAGAGGACGTGGTGATGATACTGAGGTAAGTACAAACATGTAGGGAAGGAAGGTGGGTCTCTTTCAGCCATGGGGCGCTGAGAAAAAAGTAAAAGTATACTTTGTTTAAAGATACACTTATTCGCTAAAGTGACCCCAATTTAAAAAGACACTGAATTCTTGCGGGGTAAATTAACAATGTCTCTGCAAAGGGTATCTTAGCCTTGCTCCCTTACCACTCCTTCCTCCTCCACAGATGATGACACAACAGACAGCACTTACAGCATCAGGGACCATGTAATCTCCTCTCCATTGACTGTGCTCAGGTAAAAAAGCCAATTGCTAGGCCCAAGCCTTGTCACATGAGGGTGAGGATGACACCACAGATCCCCCACAGTTGCCAATACCTCAGATTTCAATGTGGTGGCAGAGAAGAAAGGATCCTCAAGCAAGCAACTGACACAGTGAAAATAAGGGGTTCAGGAGGGCCCCTATGCATAGACACTGTCATTTAGGACTGCACTGGCAAGTATTATCCTAAAATGTCACTGTATTGCAGATCTCTGGTCACATTAGTATCCACACAAATATTTATAAATAGACTTAGAGTCTGATCTTACCCACTGAATACAGTGCACGATTTTGCCCCTCAGGACAAAATAAATGTTTTTTATATGTATTTTCTTTTGTCTGAGCATACCTTAACCTGCTTCAGCTGGCCATACACATATATGCGGCCACTGGGGTGGTGGGCTTTACTGTCAAGTGGCCATATATATACGTCTATGGGGAATGTTTTTTTTGTGCTGAGAGTATGCTCACTGCGTGCTCTCAGTATAGTAGCTAAGCTGTCACGAACAGCTCCCAATGCATGCTTGTGATTGGGAGCTTCCAACAGTCAATCACAGTGGTCAGAAGATTGGAGAGTTCACCTCTGCCTCCCAGACTTTAGATCCTCCTAAATGGCTGGGGGCAGTGGTGGCAAGGGGTTAAATAAGAACTTCAAGTGTTACTAAACCCACAACAGTAAAATCAGTCTGTATATGCAGTAAAGCGTGCTTGTTATACTCATTGTGGAACCTAAGAGGTTAATCCTATGCATTGTGTAAAAAGACTGTTTGATCCTGTATGCACAGATCCTCCTCTTCTTCCACCAACTCCAAAACAGGTCCGGATAATACAGAGCATGCACTGCACAGTTTGGTGTGTATTGCTAGAGAGTTTTTTTTTCTTGGGAGAGTGCATTTGATCTGCACAGGGCAATCAGCACTGTCCAAACAGACGGTGGGGGTCCTGGATCCTGATAGGACAGCTCAGTGCAGCTGTCCTACAAGCTTTAACCAGGAACTGATATAAGTCACAAGACTGCTACAGTATATACTGCTGATTAGAAAAGGTATCTAGCAGTTTATATTTACTAAAACAATTGCATTTCCATGTTATGTGTATTGTGGGAGACCAGATATAGTGAATGCTGGGTCCTGGGTTTAGTAACACTTTAATTTTAATAGTTGGGGACTACTTAGAAAAAACAAGTGTTGAGACAAAAAACATTTGGTCTGGAGTATAGAACATTCAACTCACTGTACACAGTTCACCAGTTAAAATGATGTGACTAAATGACAAACCATCACATAACTAGTAACCGGAAGTGGGGATTGATTTCCCTACTCTCCTGTACTATGCCCACACTCGTCTTAGGTCTGTTACTGCCGCTGACTACTGACGAAGTGTCATTTATTAACCCTACTGGCATCAAGGCATTTATTACTACTACTGACCACTCACACAGAAGTATATTCCTCTTTTTCACTTCTGATGCCTATGCATATACAGTATCTCATAAAAATGAGTACACCCCTCACATTTTTGTAAACATTTTTGAAGAAATTACACTTTGCTACAATGTAAAGTAGTCCCCTCAAAATACCTCAACACACAGTCATTAATGTCTAAACCGCTGGCAACAAAAGTGAGTACACCCCTAAGTGAAAATGTCCAAATCGGGCCCTATTAACCATTTTCCCTCCCCGGTGTCATGTGACTCGTTAGTTTTACAAGGTCTCAGGTGTGAATAGGGAGCAGGTGTGTTAAATTTGGTGTTATCACTCTCACTCTCTCATACTGGTCACTGGAAGTTCAACATGGCACCTCATGACAAAGAACTCTCTAAGGATCTAAAAAAATGAATTGTTGCTCTACATAAAGATGGCCTAAGCTATAAGAAGATTTCCACGACCCTGAAACTGAGCTGCAGCACAGTGGCCAAGACCATACAGCGGTCCAACAGGACAGGTCCCACTCAAAACAGGCCTCTCCATGGTCGACCCAAGAAGTCGAGTGCACGTGCTCAGCGTCATATGCAGAGGTTGTCTTTGGGAAGTAGCATGTCTCCAGACCTAAACCCTATTGAGCATCTGTGGGGCATCATCAAACAGAAGGTGGAGGAGCACAAGATCTCTAACATCCGCCAGCTCTGTGATGTCATCATGGAGGACTGGAAGAGGACTCCAGTGGCAACTTATGAAGTTCTGGTGAACTCCATGCTCAAGAGGGTTAAGGCAGTTCTGCAAAATAATGGTGGCCTCACAAAATATTGACACTTTGGGCCCATTTTGGATATTTTCACTTAGGGGTGTACTCGCTTTTGTTGCCAGCGGTGTAGACATTAATGGCTGTGCATTGTTATTTTGAGGGGACAGCGGATTTACACTCTTATACAAGCTGTACACTCACTACTTTACATTGTAGAAAAGTGTCATGTCTTCAGTGTTGTCACATAAAAGATATAATAAAATATTTACAAAAATGTGAGAGGTGTACTCACTTTTGTGAGATACTGTATGTGCATCCCACTGACCACTGATGAAGAGGCATTAATCACCTCTACACACAGCCAACATAGGGGCATTTATGATATATATAATCGTATGTGCTTTGTGTACTGTAAAATTGCAACACTACATATATCCAGATACAGGAATATTAACTATAAAGCCAAAACAGTGTACATGCTCCCTGTGGATGTCCTACTGCCGATGAAATGCATGTATGTGTGGGGCTTGCGGCCAGTGACTTTATAGTTTGCCCGCCAGTGTACAATGGTGTGTCGTTTGTTGTTTTTAACCTGTGATTTTGTGAGTACCTTTTCTTATTCAATAAAGAAGTGTTTTACCGTTATTACCCTATATTGGATTGCTTTTCTTCCTATTATTCCTGGGGTGAGTTGTGCATACTGGAGTTTTGGCTTTGTTTCAGAAGGGGAAACATGTGGAAGCACACAGTGGATCTGGTGGAGTTTAACCTCTTTTCCCAAGCGGATTTGATCTCTTTGTTATATAGAGATCATATATTTCTGGTAAGAAGCTGGCAATTTTGGTGGATTGGAAAATACTTCAATGCTCAAGTGCTATATTATGTTTTAGTGTTATTACCCAATGTTGGTCTTCTTTTTCTCCTATTACATCTGAGGGGAAATGTGCATTCTAGGATATTGGCTGTATTCTAGAAGAAATATGTGGAAACATACAGTGTGTCCAGCAGGGTTTAACCTTTTTCATAAGCACATTTGATTTGATTTGAGAGCATATATTTCCGGTAAGAAGTTGGCATTTTTGCTGGTCTGGAAAGTTGGAAGCCCCAAATGCTTGATTTAAATGCACAAATTTCATACCATGCATTAGCACTCCTTTGGGCTATTCGTGGACACTGAGTGTGGACTTTATTTCCATATGTTGAGTTAACTTTTGGCTATACTTTTTATTTTGTAATCAGTTAATGTTTTATTATTTTTATTGATGTAAACATAGCAGAAATATTTTGTTGTGCAAAACAGACTGGTTCTTACATGGTTTTGCCCACTATTTTGGCGTTATAACGTCTATTGACTTCTGATTCTAGGCCATTTTTTAATCCCAGTTACCCTAATAATTTTGTTGCCCTTTGGTGAACTTATTCTAATTCAACAACATCTTTCCTGAGGATTGGTGACCAAAACTGTGCTGCATATATTAGACTGAACAAGTGGTTAGTAAAGGGGTATACTTTCTGATTTTCCCATTTGAATATTTTGCTAACTAGTTTCTACTGGGGAACACATGAAGATTGGTCCAAGTGTAAGATCTACAACTACCCTAGATAATACTGAGAATGAAAAGATATTCTTGGGACATTTTAGGTCTTTCTTTCCTTCTCCTGATCCCTCTGTATGCCCCAAAGAGACATTTATGTTTTTTTATTTTATCTCTTTTTATTTCCTAATGAAGTAGATTGTTTTGTGAGACATGTTGTGTCATCTTTATTGCTCCCCCAAACATACAATATACCATAAAGCACAAGATATGTACAGTATTGAGAGTTAAATGATGAATGTTAATTGTAGTTGCAAATATATTATCCTTAGCCAATAGGAGATACAGGTCTAACAAAAGTGAGGATATTATGTTGCATGAATTGTATATATTGCTTATGCTGTGTACACACGAGCGGCATGTCCGACAGAAAAAGTCAGACGGGAGCTTTTCATAGTATATTCCGATCGTGTGTATACCCCATCGGACTTTTTACGTTGAAAATTCTGACGGACCTAGAAAGAGAACATGTTCCAAATTTTTCCGATGGAACCAATTCCTATCGGGAAAACCGCTCGTCTGTATGCTGTTCCGACGTACCAAAAACAACGCATGCTCTGAAGCAAGTTTACACACACAAATCCCTGTGCTAGCGCTCGTGCAACGTGATCGCGTGTGGCTGGCGGCGATCGTGCCCACAGGCTATGCGCATCGGTTCCCCCGCCGTGCAGTGGGCACGCGTGCATGCCCTCTGATGGCCGCTAAAGGAATGGACGTACCCATACGGGATTTTGCCCAGGGGAGCCATTATGCCGCAGTATATCTGCGTGAGCCGGTCAGGAAACGGTTAAAGAGACTCTATCACATTGCAAAAGCTGCAAAGTAAAGACAGACTGGAAAACTGTATGAGGAAAACTTACAGAACCCCAACTTATGCAGTGCAATGTTAGGGAAACAGGGTGGCATTCCTGCTGCAAAATCCAATTTCCGGGCATGTTGAATCGAGAGCCTTTATGCTCTTTCCCCTTTTCTACATCATTGGTGTGTTTTAATATACATGACATAAAATTTTGCATAAAATTGGCAGTAAAAGCTTCAGCATGGTTAGTTGACTATCGTTGTTTACTATGCATTGCCTTTTACTTATCTTACAAAATGCTTCTACGTGCTATTGAAATACACCAATTACATAGAGGCTGGTCGAAGGGTGGATGGCACTGTGGGTGGCCAGTAAGATCTGTGGATCATGAAAATGTTGGCAAGATTGCCACCCTGATATCTTTACCTAACCGGGTCAAGCCGGTGCACTAAATACTCCTAACAAAGGTTTAGTAGGCAGCGTAGTGGGTGGTGGCACGGATTCTAACTGTAAGTTTGCGTGAAGCCCGTTCACTAAGCCAAGTTGATATCAATATTTGAACATAAATTTATTTAGTTTAACACTAAAATCTGTTAATTAGATAGAACGTTGGATCTGTCTTTTTAAGCCATCCATACATGGATCAAAATGTGGCTAGTTCAGCAGGGACCGGACAAATTTTCATCCATGTATGGGCAGGAGTGGTTGTACACAAGTCAATCTAGTGATCAACATATGTACAAACAGCCTGTTGGGTTTTTCCAGAACTATTGTGCCGCTGGCTATAGCGGTAACACTGATCGTTGTATCCTAATGGTGGGGAAGTCTCCCCGCTGTCAGAATACAATACCACAGTGGGAATTTGTGGATGGGGAAACCGAGGCATTTTCTTTCATCCAACCATCTGGTTGGAAATCTAACTGGGAATACTATGAAATTTCAATCATTTGTTCTGTTCTTCTGCTCCTGTCAATTCAAAACCTCTGAACAGCTTTCTTTACCACAGAGTTCAACTATCAGTGATGGAATTATACCCTCCTTGCGTATTGTCTCTAGAAGAATATAAAGCTGGAAACCTTGTTCAATCTAAATTGGTAAATGAATGGTGAATGGATCAACAGAATTATCTGAAAACCTGTTGTTAGGTTAAGTGATTCAGCTTTGCATTACATCACAGATTAAATGAGAGAAAGTTTAAGCTATAGCAAAGCCTATTTACACAACTATGATCATTACATTATTAGTGTAATTATCTATATTTTCAGAGCAAACAGTATGTGCCACAGATTTATCTCACCAGAGGCATCAACACCAGCAGTTGTTTATCAATGGCGTAGTGCTCATTTTATTTTACTATTTATGATCTGGGTGGATGGTGAAAATCCTTTAATTAGGTGAAATAACCATATCCTTTATTACTTCCGATCTTTGTTTCCTGCTCTCCATATGGCATGATTGACTCTCCTGTGAGGTATAAATACACAATCTGTGAATAAAGAGCACCAACAACTCAGACAATCCTAATTATACTGACTGTTCAGGCTTCTGTGGCAGGTAAGCAAAGGATCTATAAATGTCAACTGGAATTGCAACTATATATATATATATATATATATATTTTTTTTTTTTTTTCCAGCCCCATAGAGCTATGGGGAAAATAGTATACTGCTTGCAAAACTACAGGCTAAAACGTCACTTGTATACGCATTTTAATTTAAAATCATCTCAACACAGTACAGCCAACTTTCTGCAACTATTTGGTTTGACATATTTTTGAGCAAAACAAGGTAGGTTTGGATTTACCAGGGTTAAGGTAATATTAGGTCAGGAGTTAGGTTAAGGGTAGCGTATAAGTCAGAGGTTCAAAGTAAAGTGTATGTAAACCACAATACAATTAACCTCTCTTACTTGATCCTTTTTGGTCTGTTAAATATACTGTAACATGGAAAGAGTTTAGTCATATCTCTTTGACAAGTGGAAAAAAAAAACAGTTGATCTTGCCAGAAATCCAGTGCTGTCCTGTGCACTCTGCATTGCTATCACAAGGAGTCTCCTCACTTAGGCCTGTTTCACACAGGCTCCAGATTGCCTACGAGCAGAGTGAACAGAAAGCTTTGACAAAGCATTTTCAGAGCTTTCAGCAAGCTTTATTGAAGCTTTTAAAGTGCCATTCAACTCTAGTTTGTAAATGTTGAACGCAAATCCTAATGGGAGTGTTGACACTTTAGGCCATTTGCTAGCAGGCTTTAGTGGGCTTTCAACAAGCTTCATAAAGTGCTGAAGTCTGCTAGCAGCTTGTTTAAAGTGGCAATCAGCACTCCCATTAGAATCTGTGTTCCACATTTACAAACTGGAGCTGAATGGTACTTTAAAAGCTTCAAAAAAGCTTGCTGAAAGGTCTGCAAATGCTTTGCGAAAGCTTGCTGTTTACACTGCTCTTATACAAGCTGAAGTCTGTGTGAAACAGGCCTTCAGTTACCTCTCTGAACTACAGACCAATTAACTTGCTATGTTATGAAGATGATGAAAAGGGTAGTGCCAACACCCTCGTCCCCTAGAGCATAGCTCTCAACTGTCCCTGATTTTAAGGGACTGTCCCTGATTTGGAACAAAGTCCCTCTGTCCCTCTTAACCCTTCATCTAGCCATCATTTTGGTCTGATCTATATAGTTGTATATTAAATGCACTATTTATTCTTCAAAAAGTCTTTCCCAGTGCTAAACCTTTCATCCAAATTCTAAATCGCTGCACTTGTAAATTTCAAAAGCCAGTATAAAGAAATAGTACTGCTAAAAAAAGCACTTGTGGGTTTAACTAATCATTTTTTGGTATAATTCTCCTTCAAGAGGGCGTGGCAGGGGGGTGTTTCATATGCCTATATACTTTTGCTAATAGGTGTACCTCGTTCCCATCTCAAAAAGTTGGGAGGTATGCTAGAGTGACGACGCTGCTCCTCCATAGACACAGTACAGCAATTGGTCATCGTCATCCTGGACAGGAAGTCTGTAACTGGCAGGGTCCCCAGATGAAAATAAGGTAGACAAAAAGACTAAAAAAATAAAATGAATGCAGCCACCAAGTCATATACTGTATATCAAAATGTTATTGGGTTCAATCACTCTTAATGCTTGAATGTAGGAGTTAAGTAAAGGCTTTGAGGTAAGTGTTGGGGTCAGAAAGCATTACGTTTAGTCTAAGTCCTGTAGTTAAGTCAGGGGAGCCCAAACTTTTGAAGAGCGAGGGCCACTTAAGCAAATTGGTAACTGGTCGTGGGCCACAATGAGCGGAGAGGGAGGATGACAGGTCCGTGTCCACGGACACAGCCCACTCTACTCTATGGGCCCTCTGATCCAATCCGATTCGCCCAGATGGAAGGGGCAGATCCCTTTCTATTTTTTTTAGGTAGGTGGGTGTAAACAGACACAAGTCCGTTTACATCTGCTGCTCCATAGAGGTGAATAGTAAGACCAATTGGGTCAGACCAATCATGTGAAAGGGGCCAAAGACTGCTTTCACACTGATGCGCTGCGATTTGCCCAAACCGCGGGTGCAGCGCAGTGAACCTGTGGATTTTCTGCGGGTTAGCTACACTTTGTCGTAAACTTTGATTATATCCTGCAGGTGTGGTGCACTTTCTGAAGGCGAAACAAACCTGCAAGTAATAACATACGTCTATGGCTCAATGCAGGTAACCCGCAGCTGCACTGCACTTGCGGATCCGTTTGAAAGCAGCCCAGTAACCACTGCAAATCACATATATCCATATATACTGTAAATTTTGTAGTAAACTTAACTTTAATAACCGTCTTCCATTCTGGTATCCCTGGCTGTTGCTGTCCCAGGTGGAGTGCATTTGATATCACTCCGCCTGTGACAGGAGCGGGCGCTATACAGGAAGCATTGGCTTATGTGGCTCTGCCCCGCAGCCACTTGCTTCCACTACCAGCGGTTTCATTCACAAAACTGCTGCTCTGGGATGGCGGGTCGGCAACCTGTGATCTGGGCTTGCTAACCTGCCATCTTAGAGCAGGAGGTCGAGAGCCATATCAGAGGGCTCCGCGGGCCACATGTGGCCCCTGGGCCACTGGTTGGGCACCCCTGAGTTAGGTTAAGTGTTCATTTGAAGGGATGGGTTGAGTTTTAGGCACTTAGGAAAGGGTTAAATAGTATCTTTTTTAAAAAGTTTTATTTAGAGTTTGAAAGCGTTAGATTGTCAAGTTTTATTTCTGTCTGCATTGCCCTTAGGGAAATTCACCCTCTTTGTCTTGGTGACCATTGTCACTGAGAAACGGGTGACACCTGTCTAAGGCTGGCCACACATTATTCATTTTCTTTCGTTCAACCACCAGGTTGAAGAAAAGAAAATGACTCAATCCACATATTTAATGTGGATGGGGGAATCCCTCCCGTGGAGCCATTGTATTCTGACCACAGGGGACATGTGTACAACCAGCCTGTTGGAAAATGTTTGCTTGATCATTTCTGACATTGGAGAGATTTACCCACTGTCAGAATACCCTCATCAGCACTGAAAGAACAAAATTGTTTTAACAGGCTAGTTGTACAGATATCGATCGACTTCTGTAAAACCAGCCTGCTCATAGATGGATCGAACTTCAGCCGGTCCCTGCTGAACTGGGCAAATTTCAATCCATCTATGGCCAGCTTTAGGCTCCATGCACACTTTTTGTTAAGCTCCTAGAAGCTGTTATTAAAAAAATTTTTCCATGCTCCTAGAAACGAAATAGTACTATCCTATTTATGCACACTACTTTAGGCTATTAGTGTTTTTTATGCTTCAGCATTTAGGAGCAGAGTTTCTTGAAGGGTTTTTCCAGCAGAAACGCTACTAATAGCATTTTGTTTAGCTCCCCCCCTTTTTAAAAAAAAAATAACTGCTTAAACGCCACTACCAGCATTTTTTATCCAGCGTTTTTTTTAGCATAAAAAAACACGAGTGTGCATGGAGCCTAATAGAGCATTTCCCTTCACTTTGTAGAGACTTCCATTTCAAGGACAAGAAGTAAAGGCAAATCCCCTCGATGAGACACAGATAGCAAAAAAATACTGGAGTTCTAACTAGTCTCAACTGTTCTCTAATATAAACCTTTAAATACACGTTGGCCTGTATACAGAATTTTTGTCTGAACTGCTTTTGTATGCACACAGGTCAATGGGAATGTAAAAGCAGCTTGATGCAGCTTAGGATTTCAGATACAGATTACATGTAGGCCAACTGCAGGTCAAATGTACCTGTGAAAGGAACTGAAATGCAGGCTGAATATACCTGGAAGTACGCTGCATTTGCCCACTTACACACCATACACAAGTACTTTAAGTGAAAGACCAAAAAGTGCCAAGAAAAGGTACTGACAACTAATGCTGGTGTTTCAACCAATGGGCAAAAATGTAATCAACTGAGGCTTACCAGTCCTTGGGTGTAATAGTTGTATTCGTTTTTTTCAGGCTTTTATATATTTTTTTATTTTACATAGAGACCCTGCCATTAACACACTTTCTGTCCTAGGGTGCAAATCCAAACAGTGGACGTCCTGAATTTGACTGCTTTCAGCTTCTTGCCGTCCCTGTATATTAGAGCTGTGTGTGAGAGGAAGAAGCAGACCAAGGAACCAATCAGTTAATGTGCTGATAAGAAGCATGCTGATATGAGGACAAAGCAGGGTGACAGAGTTCATCACTGTTCTCCTTTCACTTCCCAGTCACAGGCTGGGCTGGGTGCAGGACAACCTGGGCTCAAAGAAATAGGGCTGAATGATGCTGGCTATCAGATTGAAAGTGATTGTAAAGGCTCGCTTTTATAAAAAACAAAAAAAAAAACAAACATGTTATACTTACTTGCCCTGTTGCAGTTTTTTTGCACAGAACAGCCTGGATCCTCTTCTTCTCGGGTCCCTCTTTGCTCCTTCTGGCCCCTCCCTCCTGTCGAGTGACCCCACAGCAAGCAGCTTGCTAAGGGGGCACCCGAGCCGAGCTGCAGCTCCGTGTGTCCATTCAGACATGGAGGTGCTGTTCGGCCCCGCCCCCTCTCTTTCTTGATTCACTAACTGACGTTGATTGACAGCCGCGGGAACCAATTAGCGCCGCTGCTGTTTCTCAGCCAATCAGGGGGGAGAGTCCCGGACGGCTGAGGGACACGTGGACAGCGATGGGGCTCAGGCAAGTATTTGGGCAGCAGAGGGTGGCTGCTACACAGAAGTTTTTTTTTTTTTTTTTTAATGCATAAAGATAAAAAGACCTTCTGCCTTTACAACTCCTTGAAGGTATCTAGCGGCGAAAAAAAAGCACCATCATGGAAATCCCTGGATTAAAGCTGAATTACAATGACATTTTTAAAAAATACTAGGTTGCGTTTTAGCTCCATGCCAGTCTATTATTAAAATGTCTCTGTTAATATTTCATAAGGTTTCTTATATATTTCTTGCCGTCCTTAGGATGAGACCCTCCATTTCTCTTGCCCTTTTGGGTCTTCTGGTTATTGTTGTGTCCGTGTCAGAAGGTAAGGATGGGTCCTTTCATTAATCATTGTAAAAATAGCTCTACGAATGGGTTATTTGTGGGTTTGGGTAAAAATAGCGCTATAAACAGGTGGTGTTGGGTAGCTGTGCAGGGAATTTTTTACTTAATCATGGTAAAAATAGATCTACGCATAAAAATGCTTCGAACTACAAAGTCAAAAAGCACAGTTGTGTAATCCTTTAGGCCACTTTCACACTGAAGCGCTTCTAAACTGCCAGTAAAAACACTGAGCGCTTTTGAAGAGCTTTTCATGCGCTTTTGAAGAGCTTTTCAGGCGCGTTTGAAGAGCTTTCCATTAATTTCAATGGGGAGGGGAGGGGAGTTTTTCACAGCCCTACCAGCCCACTGCCCCAGTGTAAAAGCGTTCATTGATTTTAATGGAAATAAGTTTTCGTGAGCTTTTTAGGCGCTGTTTTTAGCGTGAAAGCGCCTGAAAAGCGCCTCAGTGTGAAAGTGGTCTTATAGTGTGGGAAGTTGAACTTAACATTATTTCTAAAGAATCTATGATCATGCTCATGTCATGGAAACAACAAATGAGGAATGTGCAAAACATCTGAAAGGAAATTAGGCTGAAAAAAGTCTTCATGTCCATTCTATTTTTTTGAATCTATTCTTGGTCATCTTGTTATCCTGCAGTTACACCTGGTGGTTCTATACTTGCAGTTCTGAGAAGGGACTTTGTATAGGAGTGAGAATGTTGGCTGTTCAGCCTGAAAAAGCCTTCTTATAAAACTTTTTTGACGCCATCATTACATTTTGTTGTCACTATGCCTTTGCTGATCCAGTAATATAAATGTTTTTCAGTTCATTTAAAATAGAGGCTCGTTTATAGTCCCACTCTGCTCATGTAGTATACAGTATAGTTATACTAAACAAGCAGTTTTAGCTAACTTTCCTTATAAACCCAGATTTAATTTTTTTATACAAGTCTCAAATTATTTTTGTTAAAAAAAAAAAGTTAGACCTTGTTCTTTACAAAAACATTGCTGAAAAGACTGCTTCACCCAGGCTGTTTATTTAGATTTGGGTAAATACTGTGGGATACAGGTGTAGGTACTCTCTCCACCCTGACCTACCTCTGAGCACCGTCCCTTGTCTCCACCCCATATTTACCTCTTCCCCAGTACCGCTCATTTTAAAGAATACAGAGCAAAGTATCATTGTATGGAATTGGTTAATAATAATAGACCCCCCCCCTCCAGCAACAAGAGAGCCTTCCCAGGAAAATAGACCCCATCAGGAACAAAATGCACCCATCCCCAGCAACAATAGATCCCCACCAGCAACAATAGTTATTACCCAGCAACAAAAGACCCCTGCTGGCAACAACAGATCCCCCAGCAGCCAGCATCAATAGACACCCCCCCCCTCAACAGTGGATCCCCTCCAACAACATTGGACCCCCAAAGCAAAAGATCCCCTACCAGCAAACAATAGATCCTCCCACAATGGTTGAACTCTCAACAATAGACACCCCTCCCCAGCAACACTACAACCCCCCCCCCCCAGCTACAATAGATCCCCAGCGGTCAGCATCAATAGACCCTCCAAGACACCCCAGCCCCCTTTGCAAGTACATACATTTTGCGCTGGAGGTGCTGGAACTGTGTTCGGTGTTTCCACTGAAATTATCCGATTAATATGACTCAGGGACTCTGGAGGCAAGATCAGCCTGAAATACCCGGGTCTATTCAACTGTCCAAGCATTAGATTGGTTTTCAGCATGGGGAGTCAAGCAGAAGGACGGAGACACAGAATGGCTTTATCTAGGTGAAGTCAAGCCTTATCAGCAGCACTTCTTTAAATGTTCTGATACAGGACTAAGCACCCCTGGCCTAACCTTTAGTCAGAATCTGAAAAATCTTACTTATAAATACAATGATTGGAGCCAAGGACTATAATCAGGTTATAGTTTCGCTTTTTGTAGGCTATTTTACAAATAATAGACAAGCACAAATATATTAAAAGTAATTTCCACACAGCTGCGCCTCGATCCTCTTGTCCACCCGGATGGTTCTTCTACAAGGCTTACTGCTATGGTTACTTCAGATTCCGCCTGACCTGGTCCGAAGCCGAGGTAATTGGCAAACAATAAGGGAACTGAAAGGGGTTCAATACACTCTGCTGTTTATTATGTTGGTGTTCAATTATTTTTTCCTTTTTTCGCAGTTTGAATGTGTCAGCTATGGTCATGGTGCACACTTAGCCTCCATCTTAGATGATGCAGAAGCAAACATTATTGCAAGCCACGCGAGTGCTTATGGCAAAACTGTAGACATTTGGATTGGACTTCATGACCCAGAGGAGGTATGGTCAATGCACCCATTAGATCCCAAGCTAGTTTTTGTTGAGACAAATGTATTCAGAGTCTACACAATACATCCTCTATAACTATAATCTTCCAACCTTGGTTTTCTTAATAGCTCATCTTGTGTAAAAATGTGTCATTTAATGTGTATTTACATGTTTGCATATTATAGGGTGAAGTTATGTTTTCCAAAAATAGAAATGAGACTCTGTTCCAGTTAATAGCAGCAGGCTGATATTTTCTGGAATAGCACCAAATAGTAGAACGATCTTAGGCTGGGTTCACACTGGTGCGCTGTGCGAGATCGCATGTGATTCGCACTGCACTGCAGTGCAAATCTCATGCGATGTCCGTGCAATGCGATTTCACCCATACAGATAGTATGGCTGAATTTGCATTGCATTCGGAACAAACTCGCACAGGATCCTTATTTTGTTCACACCTATGCGATCCGATTCATGTCCGAACTGTCAGGGGGTGTCATTAACATTGTCAGGTGCGATGCGGGAACCTGCAGTGGATTCGCAGGATTCCTGCATCGCACAAGTGTGAACCGGGACTTAGTGTTTTACAGCAGCTCTGTATTGGGACATTGGGGTTTATTTACTAAAGCTGGAGAGTGCAAAATCAGGCTCACTTCTGCATAGAAACCAATCAACTTTCCCACATCAGTTTGTTCATCTAAGCTTTGGCAATAAAACCCCATTGTCTCATTATTGAGGGTGAAAGTGGGAGCTATACAAGAAATAAACAAGAAAGAGAGGCGCCTCTGGGTGCAGACTGTATGACAGTTTTAATAATTGTGCAAAAGACAAAAGTAAAAAACACTCACATTGGGTAGGTGAGTGTTAGGCAAAAGAGTGTCCTGTATGGTTGGAGTCAAAAGCTGGGGCTGGACGAGCAGCAATGACGTCATTGCTGCTCATCTGAATCGCAAGCTTGAGTCCCAAGCCTCGTTTTGGCACCCCATCCACCACGGACGGCCAGGAAGACATCAGCCTCAACTTGTGGACATGAAACCCCTGCAGAAATCCAGCCCCAGCTTTTGACTCCAACCATACAGGACACTCTTTTGCCTAACACTCACCTACCCAATGTGAGTGTTTTTTACTTTTGTCTTTTGCACAATTATTAAAACTGTCATACAGTCTGCACCCAGAGGCGCCTCTCTTTCTTGTTTTTTTCTTCTAGTGTACTGGGAATAACAGTTTCTGTTCCCACTGGATGGCTGCCTTTGTTACGGACTTATTGTAGTATATCTCACTACCCCTCCCTGTCATACCATTCCCCCCTGGTTATCACCACACTTTATATTTATTGTCATTTTATCATTTGCTCATTTTATTATCTTTACGATTTTTATTGCTTTTACCATTATTATTATTATATTATTTTCGTTTTTTCAGCAGCCATTGCCCTTGCACGCATGTATACACGTTTGTATACATATATATGCTGCTAACCACTGCTAAAAAATGCTCTGATAATAGCTTTTTTGAATTAACGTATTTGGGTCGTTGCGCCATTTACTTGTATTGCTATACAAGAAATGTTTGCATAATTAAATCTATATGATAAATAGGTATATGCATGAAGTACAACTATTTATTAAAGAACAAACGTAAACAATTTCAGAACAGAATAGAATGCCCGAACCTGTATTCCAAAAATGTTTTCAAGGTATGACAGGAGAAATAGAGTATGTTGCTTTAATACATTAACACAATTGTGAAAGCACCTGGAAACCTAGAAAATATGACCTGTATGTGGTCCTTTAGGAAAAGAGTTGGCAAACAGACCTCGTGATAACAGTATATTATTAGGAAGAACATGTCCATCATCTTTCACAGCCAAGGTGATGAACCACTGCCAGGGGCTGCCAATTCAGAATTCCCAGTAGAGGTCAGGCAGAACACAGCAGAGTAATGTCGCACACTGAGATAAGCCTATCCCAGAATTGAGGCCACCTCTAGATGTTAGGAAATGGCAAGCTTCAGCATTTCTTAGAAGCTTTAGCTGTGGCAAGTAAAAATTCAGTTAGCACAAACATTTTTAATTAATAAAAAAATATATTAGGTCCATGCTTTCAATGTAACAACATCTTTTTGGAACAGGTGACAGTGTACTCTACTGTAAAAGTGTCAGTGCAAAAATATTCTGTAAGTTAAAATCAATGGCGTCAAATTGTTCTTTAAAGGAAAAGGGAATTTCAACAAAAATATTATTTATTCAGTTGGTAATATTTATTTATATAATTTATATATTTATTTATTACATTTTTCACAGAAAATCTACAATGTAACCTATGTAACCTTAAAGTCTTGATTATATGAATCAGAAGTCATTTTACTTGATTTTATTTTGAGACATACAATATATTTATATACATGTTTATACTTTATTATGTGCACAGAATTATTGACAATAGTAGATACTGTTTTTTAAGTTTACATGTACAAGTGAAATACATTATGCTATTCTCTCATGGACAGCCTTTCTCCTGAAACAGAATATGTTTTTTATATTTCACTTTAACGTTTGATAGCCACTGACACTGGAAAGTGATACATCATATAATAATTTATTTAATACAAATAACATTTTCCACACAATATAATTTCTATTGTTCCTATGTTTCTCACATTTAAAATGGAATCCCACCACCTATATAAAAGTTAAATTAAATATTAAAATATTTTCATGCCTTAAACTAAAAATGTGTGTTCCCGATCAATACAACCCCACTTGTGTTTGTCTTCTAAACCTTTACTGTGTAATCTGTTAAAAAAAAACCTTTACTGTGTAAATTTGATCATTTTTATTTGCACCAGGACAGACAATCAATACTTGGGACTTCATAATTCAAGTATCTACAGCCAGCTTACACACTTCTAAATATGACATTTACTAAATCAGTGTTATCAGTGTTCTAGTTTCTTTACTTCTGCTATCAAATAAACTATTTTGAAGTTACTTCTCCTAAAACTAAAGTCATTGGGATTGATTCAGTAAAGGAGTAAAAGGCTGTTCACTTGGAAAGGAAAATATTCACTGTGCAAAATGAGTGTCAATTTGAAAATGATATGAAGCTGCGCTCACTACAATCATTCAATCATGTGCATGAAAAATGTAAAAAAAAAAATAATCAAAAACACGAATTGTACATGATTGGATGATTGAAGTGAACACAGCTTCAACGTTAGCATTCTCTTTAAGTGAACACAGCTGAAAAGCAAGCATACTCTTCACAAAAGTACATTTTCATTGCGCTAAGTGAGCAGTAAATCAGTCCCATTACCTTAAATTACTAATATGCCATTTATTTAATTGATATATATTAACATTTTAAAGGAGTACAGTAGATTGATATGGACAATTAAAACAAGAAGTGCAGGGTAAACGTATTATTATTGTTGTTAATGTTCTTTTGGTAATTATTGTCATATATGTGGTTCTAGAATCGCCGCTGGAAGTGGGCTGATGGCTCCATGTATAATTATCGTAATTGGAAGGCTGGTGAGCCCAACAATCTGCAAAATGCTGAAACCTGCGGAGAGCTGACCAAGGAAACAGGTGAGTAACCAGACAAGATGGAGTTGGTGAACCATGCTGATTAATATTGTAACATACACACAATACATATTCTGTTTTTCCTTCTACAATAATCTGCATTGGAAGCGTATTTTAGTATGATCTTAATCCTCAAATTTCAAATATCTGTGTGTAATATTACTGGTTGGACCCCCACATGTCCTCCCTTCTTACAGTGGTAGGGAAGGCTGTACAAAACTGTATTTAAACTCCTACATTCAAAGTAGTGTAACCTGTAGAAAAATCCAAAGAAATGTAAAACATGAATAGCTTCCCCAGGATTATTATTGTTGATAGGGCTATGGTTTTGTCAGAAGTAGGGATCTACACCTGTTCCCCCAACACTGATATGCAATGATGTAAAGGAGAGAATAGCCTGTGCAGCATAAACAATATCTATTGCAGACATACAAGCTGAACATAATTCTTTTTTTTAACAATTATAAGATCAGTATTCCTATGGATTCATTTACTCGCTTAATTTGAATAATTTCTTGTCTTCTTCCTCTGTCAGATTACCGTCAGTGGAACGATTCTCCATGTAGGGAACAAAACAACTTTGTATGCAAATATAAACCGTAAGAACATGGTCCTACTCTGGGATAAATTGGGAGTTGGGGCACATCAATATTTCCTGCATTCTGTAAACCTTAATAAATATCTTTCTCCAAATTGTTGATGTTTACTGATCAGTGCATGATAAAGGGTTTGCTGGAAAATGGTTGGGGTGAAATGACAGGTGACGCAAAGAAGCAGTAAAATTGTGCCATTGGTTTGCGTGCACAGATGGTATAGATAGACATTATTTACATACATTCCATACAGCACTGCTATATATATATATATATATATATATATATATATATATATATATATATAGATTGCTTTTAACTTACAGCTATCAGGCTTGTATTGTTATGGACAAATAAGAACAAAGTTTGTAAAAACACATTTAAATTCTTGCCCGGGATCAGGAATGGAACAGTTCACTCTTCAGCGCTGGTGAAATGTATTCTGCAGCGCACTTCCAAACTCCAGCATGCAATAGTTTTGGTGCATTTTGCACTGTGTGCAGCGAGAGGCATTTTCCTACTGCACTTTGAGAACAGCGCACAAATATGAATAAAGCTTAATAAGCAGATAACATTTTTCAAGTGAGTAGAAAGTACAACAAATCAAGTGATGTGTCATGTGATCTCACAGAGGTGGCAATGTTTTACCGTTCACCACGAGGAGGGACAGTGAGGAGCTGAGCCAGATCCCGCATAGACTGACAGATCCTTTGCCCAAAACGGTGAGAATTCTGGGGAGAAGTAAGAAGATTAGATAAGGTCTAATTGAAAAAGGGACTGTTCACAATGTGTGATTCCGTGACTCTACCATAGAACATTTGTCAAATTAACTGAATCTAGTGAAGGCAGCTCAACCTTAAACGCTACTCTACAGCTATTTAAACTTAGTATATGCTGTAGCCTGCACTTAGATTTAAATGATAATATCCACACCCTGCATTTCTGTATTTCAATACATGCATATCAAGTTGAGAGAAAAATGTAAAATATTTATAATACATAGCATAATATCCTACGAAGCAGGTACAAGTGCATTTAAATACCAAAATGGAATTGCATGATTGTGAACAGGCCCTTAGATTGACTTTCAATGTAATATAGATCATAAATGTACCCACAACATAAACAATATAGCTCCTTTTCATTAATATGGGGCACATTCTGTATATAGCAATTATCACATAAAAAGCAGTCAATGAATTCCATATAAGTGAAAATAATTATATACAGTAATTTCACCTTGTCCAAAACATATATAACCAACAATCATCCATGGTGGTGAATAGAAGTGAAATATGACCAGTAATACTGGTATTGGTTATTAAAAGTTAATAAACAAAAGCTAAAAGTAAGAAAAAAGAGCACAGCATACATTAGAAACCAACGGAAATACATATTTTACTAACAGAAATACAAATGATTATTTCTAATACTAGTAACACCATTTTAGTAATTGAAAAACATTCATGGAAAGACTACTATATGCGGGGGGGGGGGGGGGGGGGTATTTTGATGGGATACTACCAGCATTGTAAACTGGGATAAAAACTTTAGGTTTCAAATAAACTAGTCCTGTTAAGGTACACTTTGTATTTCTTGGATGAAACATCTCATGCTAAGAAAATGTTAGTGCTGATTGAGGTTTAGCAGTAGGACTGGATGGATGATGGTACAGTATTCACTATGACATCAGCCTCAAACACCAATCGAATAAAAGGTGCTCCTTTAAAAAAGAGGTCTCTTGTCTTTCTAGATCTACAAATACTGACATATCACATGCACTGCCTCACAATGTAATCACCATAACCAGACTTTTAGTAGTACCGGCAATGTACAGTATGTCTTGCCTATTAGATATAGTGCCAACCTTTGGTTACTGCAGCACCCAGTCTAATATTGGTTTGATGTGTCAAAAGCAGTGTTTGTCCCTCTATTAAAATTATCTGATAGCTACAGGGTACTAGAAATGTTGTATTATCAATGTTCTTTGTACTAATTTATTAAATTAGTCTTTTTGAGCCTGAATACAATTCTACAAGAACAAAACTAGATAAGAGCAAATGATCCTGCTAAGTTAACTATGTGACAAGTCAACGGGACATGAACAAGTTTTTATATACACTTGAATGATCCATGGTGGAAAATAAATCGGATCTGCAATAGATTTGGTAATTGGGAAAGGCCTAGTATGAAATATATGGGAAATACAGGTAAGTTCCAGCCACTCATATTGTACTAGGGGTTATCCAAAAGTTGTTCAGGAGCCTCTTACCCGCATAGTTGTGGCCCTTAAACATCTTTCATCCCACCCAGACTATATCTGAAAAGATAGCTAATGGACAGGTAAGTCAGAAGCCCACAGGCCCTACAATTATCAGGATTGAAGATCTCAAACAAGCCTTTTCTGCAGTAACCTGCCCATATATGCACAATGTGTCTCATTTGGTGACTGCCTGGCTCTAGCATAACAAAATGTATAAGGTGACTCTGCATATATAGGTTTACCTAATTATAGGGGAGAGGTGCACAGACAGGCAATCTTACTAATGAAACTTTAGACTGTTACATGTTAAACTGATAAAAGGTAGAGCAATATAGTGTGGCTACTTGGTAGTCAAAATAATTCTGCATATGAGACTAAAATATAGCATGTTAAAAAAAACTACACACTGACCATACAACTCATTATTAAAGCCCAAGTTTAGCAATATCATGTTTGTTTGTGTTGTAAATTTTGAAGAAGAGTGGGTAAGGGGTGCATTCATGCATGCCATACGAATGCTTTGTACACACGGTCAGACATTGCGACCACAAAATCCGTCGGATTTTATCCGAAACTGGTGTTGCATACACACAGTCGGACAAAGTTGTCAGAAAATCCGATCATTCGGAATGTGGTGACGTTCGTTGCGTAGGACGGAACTACGTAGAGGCTAGTAGCCAATAGCTTTGGTCTCGTAATTTGATCTGAGCATGCGTGGCACTTTGTCCATCGGAATTCTCTACAAACGATTGGAAAAAGTCTGATTGGATTTTTTTGTCGGAAAATTTTAGATCCTAAAAAAAAATCCGATAGAGCGCACACAGGATCAGATTTTCCGACAACATAATCCGATCGGACCTTTTCCGTCGGAATTTCCGACCGTGTGTACAGGGCATAATACTTTTCTAATTGGATTGTGTAAAAATAGTAAAACATCTACTTTTACACCCATGTTAAAAAATGTAGGGCTAATGGGAGAGCATATATGTATTTTTCCAAAAAATATATAATCTTAGACATTTAAATTAGATTGTCTATAATTAGGAACATTTTAGTGTAATATGTTTTGAGACTGGTTTTCACATATTATTTATTGCAGCTCTACTTTACTACTACAAAATGATAGATATATAGTATGAAGATGGTTTGTATAAAATCCTCTGCATTATTGTAATTCATCTCTGCCTGCACTATATAACTGAAACCAGTCCATGGTTGGAAATACATTTCACACAACAATGTGAAAAAGAAGCATAGTTCAAGACCTAGAAGCATGACAACTGCGATAACAATAATTCAATAATTTAAGCTACAATACAATTTAAGCTACAATACTTCCCTGGAACTACTTGATAATTTATTGGTCTAGATGTAATAATTTAATGCTAAATGATGTCTCTATTGGGAGAGAACTAATTTTATATGCACTAAGGCTTTTGCTGGCTACTATTATTGTTATGAAATTTATAATAAAACTGACTTTGGGAGCATTAACTTTGTTTTGGATTTCTTTTATTTCTATGAAATTAGAAAAATTAACAAAAATATGATGTGATGAGCATTTTTTAGATCAGATTACAACTTTTTTTTAGACTACTGTCAGTTTTACATGTCACAGATGATATTTAGTACAGGCATACCTCGCTTTTTAGTACACAATGGGGTTTATTTACTAGAGCTGGAAAGTGCAAAATCAGGCTCACTGCTGCATAGAAACCAATGAGCTTCTAACCCCAGCTTGTTCAATTAAGCTTTGGTAATAAAACCTGGAAGCTGATTGGTTTCTATGCAGAAGTGAGCCTGATTTTGCACTTTCCAGCTTTAGTAAATAAACCCCATTGTGTACTTAAAAGTGTCGTATGCCTGTATATGAATTCCTATTGTAATTCACAGCTTTATATTTTCTTTACATTTACATGCAGGCCAATCTGTCCAGCAAAATGACAGTAACGAGGGTAAATACACTACCAGGGGTGCTTCAGCAGTTGTGGCATGTGTGCATTTTTAGGTCGATTTGAAGCCCAGTTGTAGTCAGATAATTAGTAAGATAGACACTGTATTGCCCTCCATTTTCAATATATACAATCCTATATATACAATCCTATACCCACAGTTGATCCAGAGGATGGAAAAAAAAAAAATGAAGCATGATCCAATTTGCTCCAGCAGGGGAAAAAATCCTTCCTGATCCCCCAAGTGGCAAACGGATATTCCCTGGATCATTTTTACCTATACATATTAGTATTCAGTTACGTTTTGTGTATCTAGGAAAGAATCCAGGCCTTTCTTAAAACAATCTACTAAGCTGGCCAGAACCCCCTCTTGAGGGAGTCTATTCCACATTTTCACAGCTCTTACTGTAAAGAAGCCTTTCTGTATTTGGAGATTAAATCTCTTTTACTCCAGACATAAAGAGAGCCCCCTTGTCCTCTGTGATGACCTTAGTGAATAACGCTAATAAATAATAGTGATGAGAGATACTCAACTAATCAAACATAATTATTGGATTGGGAGGGCAGGAAATGGATTTCCATTATGACTTTAAAAACATTGGGAATAAAGGGCGATCTTTGTACGCAACCCTGGCAGTTTTTTCCCCAACCCCTGTAACTGTCAGTTTTGATGGATAGCTTGTAAATCTGGAGAAATATATAAAAAAAAATTAATCTAGAAGTAAACTGAAATAAGCATTATAAAGTTAATTAATACAATTACAAGAAAGCTGAAATTGCTAACAATAAAACAGGTAGCAGGTGCTTAAATCGTACCGTCTCAGGGCTGGAAAATTTACTGGAAATGTGAAGGGTGATGACATTTTCACCAGCAAAGATGTAAGACACACCATAACCATCATCAGCCACCTATAAGATCATAAAACAAGATTTGGAAGTCATTTTATGTATAGTAATAGAATACATATATACAGTATTTAGAGGTAGAAGCAGCTGTTTGAAATATACAGCGGGTATAGAAAATAATCACCCCCCCCCCCTTTAACCACTTGCCTACCAGGTACGAACACCCCCTTCCTGACCAAGCCATTTTTCAGCTTTCAGCGCTGTCGCATTTTGAATGACAATTGCGCGGTCATGCAAGGATGTACCCAAATAAAATTTTTATAATTTTTTCCCACAAATAGAGCTTTATTTTGTTGGTATTTGATCACCTTTGCGGTTTTTATTTCTTGCGCTATAAACAAATTAAGAGGGACAAGTTTGAAAAAACGCAATATTTTTTACTTTTTATTATAATAAATATCCAATTTTTTTTTTTTAAACAAATTTTTTCCTCAGTTTAGACCGATACGTATTCTTCTACATATTTTTGGTAAAAAAAAAATCACAATAAGCGTCTATTGATTGGTTTGCGCAAAAGTTATAGGGGATAGATTTATAGCATTTTTATTATTATTTTTTTTTTACTAGTAATGGCGGCGATTTGCGATTTTTATCGTGACTGCGACATTGCGGCGGACATATGGGACACTTTTGACACATTTTTGGGACCATTCACATTTATACAGCGATCCGTGCTATAAAAATGCATTGATTACTGTATAAATGTGACTGGCAGGGAAGGGGTTAACACTAGGGGGCACTGCAGGGGTTAATATGTTCCCTATGTAAGTGATTCTAACTGTGGGGGGAGGGGACTGACTGGGGGGGGGACCGATCAGTGCCCCTATGTACAAGGGACACACCATTGGTCACCTCTCCTCTGACAGGACGTGGATCTGTGTGTTTACACACACAGATCCACGTCCTGCTCAGTTACCGGGCAATCGCGGCCGCCGGGCACGCGCATCGGGTCCCCAGCGACGCGGCAGGCACGCGCGCGCGCCTCCCGCGGCGCGCTTGCCCCCTAGTGGCCAAAAAGCCACAAGAGCTGCACCGCTCCGCAGTCATTTGACAGTGGGCGGTCAGCTACAGGTTAAAATAATCACATGTTGTTGCTTTGCAGCCTGAAAAGAAGACAGGCACAGTTTTTGTTTTATCCAGCTGTATTTACTTATAAAATCCATGTGAAAGATATAACACCAACATGTCAGAAAAAAAATAAGAAAATTTCAAAACAAAATCATTGAGTTGGAAAAAGGTTCACTCACCCCCCTCCTAAAAATGATTTGTAAACACAATCAGGTGTAGCTAATCACATAAAGCCTTTTGACTTTCAACTGTAAACAGCTGGGATCATTTTGATTAGCTCAGCATGAAAAGAGTGGCAGGGCACTGTCCAATATTTCTGGGATACAGTGGCTAAAGACAAGCACAAGTCAGGAGATGGATACAAAAAAAGTCAAAGGCTTTATCTTTGCCTAGAAGCACAGTGAAGTCTATTATTATAAAGTAGAATGTATTTGGTACAACACAGACCCTCCCTGGATCAGGATGTCACTCCTTACAGGATGAAAGAGCTAGGAGGAAACTGGTCATGGAAGCTACCAAGAGGTCTACAGTAACTCTGAAGCAGTTGCAGGAATTTATGACAAAGAGTGGTCATTGTGTGCATGTGACAACAATATCACAAAATTCTCCACAAATGTATTGTATTGGAAGGTTGCAAGAAAAAAGCCACTCCCCAAAAAAGGCCACATGCAGTCATAACTGAGCTTTGCCAAAACGCACATTGAAGATTCTGAGGCCACATGAAAAAAGGTGTTATGGTCAGATGAGACAAACTGAATTTGGACTCAACACCAAACGATATGTCTGGCAGATGGCAGAAATCCTATACAGCTCGTCATCCAAATAACACCATTCCTACAGTAAAGCATGAAGGTGGCAATATCCTGTTATGGGGTGTTTCTCTGCAACAGGGACTGGAGCACTTGTCAGGATAGAAGGATAATTGGATGGGGCAAAATACCATAAAACTCTTGAGGAAAATCTGATGCCTTCTACCATAAAGTTGTCAATGGGTAGAAGATTTACCTTCCAACATAACAATAACCTAAAGCACACAGCAAAAATGACCACAAGGTGGTTGAAAGAAAAAAAGTTGAATGTCCTTGCATGACTTAGTCAGAGCCCAGACCTAAACCCCATTGATAATCTGTGGAATGACTTGAAGACTGCAGTCGACAAACGGTCACATTTACCTGAACTTGAGCAGTCCTGCAAAGAAGAGTGGGCAAATATTGCAAAGTTTAGATGTGCAAAGTTAGTAGAGACATATCCCAACAAACTAAAGGCTGTAATTAAAGCAAAAGGTGGTTCAGCAAAATATTGACAAACAAAGGTGATCCTTTTTCCAACAGTTATTCTGTTTTTTATTTTAATTTTTTTTATTTCTGACATGTTGTTGTTATATTTTTCACTTGGATGTTATAAGTTGCACTGAGTAAATAAAGCTGGATAAAACTAAAACTGTGTCTGTCTTCATTTCAGGCTGGAAAGTAGGAAAATTTGATTATTTTAACCCCTTCCCGACCAGCCACTGCAGTTGTACTGCGGCAGGTTGGCTCCCCTGGGCAAAACAACGTTACCTTACATCGCTTCGTCTTTTGACCACTAGGGGGCTTGTGCGGGCGTGATGACTACCGGGCACCCACGATCGCTCATGACAGAGCAAGAACCCGGGATCTGTGTTCTCTCAGGGGAGAGGAAACAGATTGTGTGTTCATACTAAGTATGAACACCAATCTCTCTCTCCTCCTAGTCAGTTCCATCCCCCCCACAGTTATAACACACACTAGGGAACACAGTTAACCCCTTGATCACCTCCTAGTGTTAACACCTTCCCTGCCAATGACATTTACATAGTAATCAGTGCATTTTTATAGCACTGATCGCTGTATAATTGTCACTGGTCCCAAAAATGTGTCAAAAGTGTCCGATTAGACCGCCGCAACATCGCAGTCCCGATAAAAATCACTGATCAACGCCATTACTAATAAAAAAATAATAATAATAAAAATGCCATAAATCTATCCCCTATTTTGTAGACGCTATAACTTTTGCGCAAACCAATCAATATACGCTTATTGAGATTTTTTTTTTTACCAAAAATATGTAGCAGAATACATATCGGCCTAAACTGAGGAAAAAAACTTTTTTTTTTATTTGGGATATTTATTATAGCAAAAAGTAAAAGATATTGGGGGTTATTTACTAAAATAAGTACCAAGTGCACTTGGAAGTAAAGTCGCAGTAGATCCGAGGGGGACATGCAAGGAAAATAAAAAACAGCATTTTAGCTTGCACATGATTGGATGATAAAATCAGCAGAGCTTCCACTCATTTCAGATCTACCGCTTAGATTTAGAGCGACTGCACTTGAAAGTGCACTTGCAGTGCAAAGTGGATTTGCCTTTCGTAAATAACGCCCATTGTGTTTTTTTTCGAAATTGTCGCTCTTCATTTGTTTATAGTGCAAAAAAAAAAAAAAACGCACCGGTGATCAAATACCACCAAAAGAAAGCTCTATTTGTAAGAAAAAAAGGATGTTGATTTTGTTTGGGTACAGCATCGCGCAATTGTCAGTTAAATCGACGCAGTGCCGAATCGCAAAAAATGGCCTGGTCATTGAGCTGGCAAATCTTCCGGGGCTGAAGTGGTTAAAGGGAGTGATTCTTTTCTATTTCCACTGTACATTTTAACCGCCTAGGTTTAACAGAGATTAATAAGAAAACATCAGTCAGTTAAGAATAATGCAGAGTATTTTCCTGCTAATGCAAGACGAACTGATGCTGATGGCTCTTTCTGAACCTAAAAAGCTGAATGCTGGTTTAGCCAACAGTGAAGTAATTACATTATAAGGAATAAAGTGATAAACCTGTGAAGCAGCTATCTGACTAGTGCCAGAGGATATTAGTGCTCTACTGACAGTGTTAAAACAACATCCTGAATGTCAGTGATAGTCGGGCACTGCTAAAAAGAACGAAAGTGTCATTCTTGTCATCCCCACCATGGTACAAAAAAAGTAAAGGACCACTGCTGCTTTACAATGCCTGTTGAATTACTCACCAAAAATGGCCATCCTCCAAAAAAACTAGGCCAAATAAACTATTGCTGGTGCAGAGTGAAAATTTCCGAAAGAAATGCAAAATTATCAAACGTCGTGAGTTGTGACAAATTATTATGTCACAGTGATCATAGAACCAATTTGGATATGGGGACATGATAGCAGGTCTGTCTAACTATCCTCTCATGTGCCCATCAGGAAAGGACAGTGAGCCAGCACAGCTAGGGGGTTTTCGCCTTCCTCTGGATCAACAGGAGGGCGGTTAGGTTAGCGGGCCCCATCACCACTACCACCAGAACATTGGCACCGTCATCAGCACCTCAACATATCACCACTGTCATCAGCAGGATCCTTTGGGACCACCACCTACTCAGCAACATCGTCGGAGCTACATCAGTATCATCATCGCAGGCATCCTATCACCATCAACTTTGCCATGTGCAACTTCAAATACTCAGCGGAAGTTCTCCACAGGCTAAGAAACACCACCTCAACATTACCAACCTCCATTCAAAAAATCTTATGAAAAGAACAACTACTAAAGACCAATCCACAATCAACCAACAAACACAGGAAGACACCAATTCAACAACAACAATTAGCATGCGCCATGATCAACACCAGATCTGCAGTCAAACACAGACTGGAAGTCCACGACTTCATCACTCAAAACAACATAGATTGCCTCTTCATCACAGAAAGCTGGCTAACACCCGACTGCAACGCCATCCTAACCGAATTGGTACTTGAGAACTACAGTATCCTAACTGAGCATAAAATAGGACAAAAAGGAGGAGGCCTAGCAGTGATCTTTAAATCTCACCTGGTGCTCACCAAACCAGCCTTACAGAACTCAGTGCCTTTCATGGAGACACTTACTCTACATCTTCAAACAACACCCCAAGACACCATCCATATACTACTATGCTATAGACCACCAGGACCAAAGACTAATCTCCTTACACCCCTCACTGAATTCATGTCAATACACACCCTGAAAACCAAAAACTTTCTGGTACTTGGAGACTTTAACCTCTGGGCAAACTCTACCCAAGACGCTATTGCTACCGCCTGCATTAACCAACTGGAAGAATTAGGTCTCCAGCAGCTCATAAAGGCTCCCCCACATGGGTCAGGACACACTCTGGACCTCATTTTCAAACAAAATATGGATATCAACATATTTGACAACACACCGCTACCTTGGACGGACCACCACGCCATCAAATTCAAAATCACCACTAACACCACCCTCCAAAAACGGAAACACGCAACATCAACACATTGGACCAGATCTCAGAAGAAACTTCACTCCGAGCTCTTCAAAACCACACTATCAAACAAAATAGCAAGGCTAAACTTAAACCTCTCAACTGAACAAACACTCAGCTCCCTAAACAAGGCAATACTACAAACAGCAGTCTCAGTGGCGCCAAAACGCAGAACACTCATCCGGAAAAAAAAACTGGGGATGGTTTAATGTCACACTCACTCTACTCAAGCAAGAATGCAGAAGAGCTGAAAGAGTATGGAGAAGAAATCCTACCAAGAAAAACCACACAAACTACAAAGCACTCACAGAGAAATACCACAAAGCAATCTTCAAAGCTAAATTTCTCGAACACCATCTCATCTGCCTTAAACCACCCTCAGGGACTTTTCAAAATAGTCACTCATTCAATGAACCCTACCTGCTTAGAGCCCCCAACAAACAAAACTCAAGAATTCTGCAATGAGTTATCAGATTTTTTCATCAACAAAATCGACAACATCAGGAACACAATTCACCAGAAAAAAAACAACCAACCCCATTCAACCAAAGCAAAACGAATATATCGACACGAACATCACAAAATCACAGAATTTTTCTCTGACCCCAATCACCACTGACACCACTAAAAACATAATCAAAAGCCTCCGAGACAGCACATCACCTATCGACATCATTCCCACAAAACTCCTAAAAGAATGTGCCGACATCTTGGCGCCTACCATAACGCACCTCATAAATCAGTCATTCAAAGAACGGACTGTTCCAACCACCCTCAAGTAAGGCATCATCAACCCCTGCTAAAGAAACCAAACCTCGACCCTCAAGACCCTATCTACCGCAGACCGATAACAAGCCTTAACACCATCTCCAAGATTATGGAAAAAGTGGTAGTACAACAGCTACAACACCACCGGGACACACACAAACTCTTGGACCCTCTGCAATCCGGCTTCCGCCCAGGCCATGGCACAGAAATGGCACTTCTCATAATTGGGGGCAACGTCCTCGAAGCAGCAGATGACGGAGAATCATGTCTCCTAGTACTGTTGGACCTCAGTGCAGCGTTTGATACAGTGGACCACAATACTCTACTCATCCGCCTCGCAGAAGCAGCAGGAGTCTCCGATGCAGATCTACAATGGTTCGCATCATTCTTAGGAAATCGTTCTCAAACAGTGAAACTAGGAGCCTACACCTCTGAAACCTGGGCAATCTCTTGTGGAGTCCCTCAAGGTTCACCCCTGTCACCAGTGCTCTTCAACACCTACATCCACCCACTCCTCAAAATCATCAGAATATCAGACCTCTGCTTCTACTCATACGCTGATGACACTCAACTTTACTTTTGCATCACCGGACAGAAAGACCATCATCAGCAACTAGAAAAATGCCTCACCTTAATAGACGACTGGATGACCACTAGCTCCCTTAAACTCAACGAATCAAAAACAGAGCTTCCTCTCCTACACGCAAACCAAATTCAAAAACTAAGACCCTGTGGACACCTCCCACCATCTTTAGACAGACAATCTCGCCAAGCACCAAAAATCTTGGAGTCATCTTTGACTCAGAAATGTCAATGGATGCACAAATAGGATCAGTAGTCAGCGGATCTCACCATCTCCTCCGCCTGCTACGTAGACTCATCCCCTTCATTCCAACAGAGGACAAAGCAGCAGTAGTTGGAACAATCATTAATTCCTGACTCGACTATGCAAACTCCCTCTACATAGGGCTACCCCAATATCAACTTGAACGCCACAACTCATCCAAAACACGGTGGCAAGACTGATAACGGGAAAAAAAAAACTGGGAATCCATCTCAACCGCCCAGAGGAGCCTACATTGGCTAACTGTAAAGAATCGGATTACATTCAGGACCCTCTGCCTCACCCACAAATGCATACAAGGAAACGCTCCCCAATACCTATGCGAGAAGATAACACACTACACACCCAACCGCAGTCTTCGATCATCTAACCAAAACCTCCTCCTCCTTCCCAAATCCCGCTACAAATCAAAGGGACAACGAAGATTCACAGTCCAAGGACCACGGCTATGGAACGCTCTACCGACTTACACCGACTTAGACATAACTTTCTGTTAAGTATTTGTGTACAAATTTTCGATGCACAGTCACATTTGACCAGTCTTAACATGTATATCTTTTTAATATGTACAATAAAGCTTGTTATATTTTTTCGATGCTTATACATTCATGCCCCTTAAAGTCCCATTTAGAGGGTTTGGTTTCTGCATACTTATGATAGGGATGAGGGCATTCTTCCCTTAAACAACATCTATTATACATACGATCTATTTGACATTAGTATTTAGCCAGAAGAAAATGAACAACATAAACACCCACATACAGCACATCCGTGATTTACTTTTCTTGTGCAAATACAGTACTGCAGGACCTGCATATTTGTATGCCATATACTAAAACATACTTACTGGTCCGAATCCTCCACCAGCAGATATATGGTCTGGGAATTTCTCCAAATCAAACATTTTTAGCTGCTGTTGAGGTGTTTGAGATGTAGAGAGACGCCAGGGTTCAGACAACACCTAGGAAAAGCAAAGTAAACTATCAGGGTTAACAGAGCAAAAAATTCTCCTCAGCTCCCACCCCACCACAACACAGAATTCAGGCACTGGACTAAAATAGCAGAAAATATATGTCATGGAATTGCAGTAATGATTCATGCCCTGTCTGAATGCCTACCACTGGTCTGTGTATAAACTTTAGGGACTGTACTCTAACACTTGCATGTTTAAGTAATCTTCTCTCAGCATGGCCTCTAACAGGAAACACTATTTAACACCCTGCACTTCAAGCCTGCCTTGCCCGAGCAATAGTGTGTTTAGGCTCCCCTGTGTGTTTCTTGTCGTGTGCTTTATGCGTGTTTCCGTGTACCGACTTTGGCTTGTATCCTGACTATCCCTGTCTGCTTGTAGCCCTGACCTGTGGCATGTTCTCCTGACTATCCCTGTCTGCTTGTAGCCCCGACCTTTGGCATGTTCTCCTGTCCATTCCTGTCTGCTTGGTACCCCCGACCCCTGGCTTGTCCTTCTGACTATTTCTTGTTGCCCTGCACTGCTTTTTCCTCTCCATCCACCAGAGCCTGCCGTGGGCGTGACCTGGGAGACCCTGGGGGCCGGGACCTGGAGTCAGCTGCAGCAAAGACCATCCTCACCATCAGAGGCCCTGGTGAAAACCCGCTGACTCTAATGCGGCGTACACACGGTCGGAATTTCCGATGGAAACAGTCCGATGGGAGCTTTTCATCGGATTTTCCGACCGTGTGTATGCCCAACTGTCTTTTTCTGTCGAATTTCCGACGGACTTTGAATTGAGAACCTGTTCTCAATTTTTCCGACGGAAAAATTTCTATCGGATTTTCCGATCGTGTGTATGCAATTCCGACACGCAAAATTCAGACGCATGCTCGGAAACAATTCGACGCATGCACGGAAGCATTAAACTTCCCTTTCATAGTGCTGTCGAACGTGTTTTATGCCGCTGTGTTATTGACCGTCGGAATTTGGTGTGTTCGTGTGTAGGCAACACAGCTTGAGCGGGAATTCCGTCGGAAAAAACGTCAGAGTTTTTTCCGATGAGAATTCAGATAGTGTGTACGCAGCATTAGACTCCACGCCCTGGGGAATCTTATGTTCTAGCTCCCTGTTCGATCTGTGTCGGTGCTCAGGTGGAGCTGCCTTTCTGAACCATCCAGCGCTTCATCCGCAGCATTCAGCCAAAGGGTCCACAAGCTTAGCGGTGCTCTCCTGACCCCAACAGTGTGGACTCAGGTGACCTGACAATATATAAATATGTATCTAACTGCATATATTTGAAATGACCTTGGCCCTGTGCTGAAAAAGATTATTAAAAATGGACAAGTGAAGGCACCATCCACAGTCAATCAGGCTTCCTCAAGGCTTTTTAACATAAGGGTCAATATTTTTTGAACAGAAACAGTTGCTATAACAGTAGTGAAGAATATATAGTAGTTAGGACTGACTTCCCATTCTAATATAACATATAAGTTTACCTTTAGTTCCCCTTTATTGAAAGCCACATTAAAAAGAAATGAAACACAGGTTATAGAGCAGATTCACATAAACTACAATAAACATTATAACTTTTCTAATGATAGACATTCTCACCTTCTGAAGGAAGGGAGACTCAGTTCCCAGATACTTAGACACAAGATAGAGACAGAAAAGGTGGCGGTCAATGCCTTTTCCTGTCATCGCTAAACGATACATGAGTTGGTGACGCTCAGCAGCTGCTCGGTAGAATGCCAGACGGTTTTCTCTCTGTGTGATGATAGTTGAGAACTTAACTGGAAGCATTATTTTATATGACAAAGTAATTCATTTCAAAAAGGACTTGGTACCCACAGTTTCATTGGGGTCCTCCATGGCCTTCACAAAATCACAGGATTCCTTGGTGCAGGATCTCACAGTCTCTGTTCGACCCTCACGGAATAAACGGGTCATAGAGGCTTCATAAGTCAAACAGAAGTGCCCTTTATCCTGTGATATCAATAAACCAAAAGGGAAATTAAGTTTGCCTCATCACGTTACGAAATTAAATTAAGATGCTGCAATTCATTTAAGCCTCGTTATTGCTGATCCTTTGGGCTCTTTCACACGGACGGACCGTATGTCCGTTTTTCATCCTTCCGTTTTTGGATGAAAAACGGACATACAGGTATCCCTATGGGATAGCGGGTGTCAGCGGATGAGCATCCGCTGACACCCGCTCTCGTCCGTGCCCGCTCTGCTCCGTTTCTGCAGACGGAGGAAAACCCTATTTTTTCATCCGTCTGCAGAGCGGATCGGGTGACGACGGACTCTACGGTCCGTCGTCACCCGATCCCCCATAGGGGAGAGTGGCGCTCTGACAGGTCCGTCCCTGCACAGAGTGCTGAGACTGACCTGTCATGTTCCTGCTCAGCGGAGATCGCTCCGGCGATCCCCGCTGAGCAAGCGGCTATCCACGGGGCGGATCTGCACTGATCCGCCCCGTGTGAAAGAGCCCTTAGTCAACTTCTTTAATAGCCCGATAGGGCAGCGCTGAGGCTTTTTAAAAACCATATGTACCTGCACACCTAATTTCCATCACACATCCCAAAAACAAAGGGTTTGTTCCTTGCTGTAGGACATATCTATGTAAATGAATTTCTTTTAACTCTAGGGCAACTGTACATTCACAGGTTTATAGAACAGATACAACCTAATATTAAAGAGCCCTTTATTTCCAACTGCATACAGCTGTTTCAAGCTTGTCAGCCATCAGTGCAGTGTATGGAAACCGTGGCTTCTATAGAATAGGTCTTGGGACGCACTGACAAAGAATCTTCCAATACCACCGCAAATCTATCTCTCTACTTCTCACCTCACCCCTTCAGTCTCCTCTCACATTACTAATTTACTAACTGACATTGTGATGTTGCAGCTCTTCCTTAAACTAAATCTTTCTAAAACCAAGCTGGTAATATCCCCCCCAACCCCCCCCCCGCCTGTGACTCCCTCCATGACTTTTCCATCAAGATCAATATAATGCTACTATCAGTCCCTCTCCTCACGCTAGCGTACTAGGCGTAATCCTAGACTATGACCTGTCCTTTTAGCCTTAAATCCAATTGCTGTCAAAAGCTTGTAGACGTTACCTCCGTAACATCTCTAAAATTCGCCCCTTTCTAAGTAAGGAAACCACCAAGTTACGCATTCACTCCCTTGTTATCTCTCGCCTTGACAACTGCAACTCCCTTCTCATAGGCCTACCTCTCCATAGACCTACCATCTCCTCTTCAGTCTATCATAAATGCTGCTGCCAGACTCATATACCTTACCAACCACTCAGCGTCTGCCACCCCTCTCTGCCAATCCCTCCACTGGCTTCCAATTGCCCAGCAAATTAAACTCAAAATACTAACAACAACTTACAAAGCCATTCACAACTCCGCCCTGAGCTACATGAGCCAATCTCATCTCCAAATCTCATCTCCAAATATGACCTAAACTGTCCTCTTCACTCCTTTCAAGACCTCCTACTCTGAAGCTCCCTTGTCTCCTCCTCCCATGCTTGTCTCCAGGACTTCTCCAGAGCCTCTCCCATCCTCTGGAACTCTCTACCTCAATCTCTCTGGTTATCTTCTACTCTGGCTGCCTTTAGGTGATCCCTGAAGACTCATCTTCCAATCACACCTCCAACTTACTGAACTTTTATCACGTCCATCATCTCATCCCCCCAGTTTTAACCTTTTGTACCACTTGCCCCACCCTATTAGATTGTACGATTATGAGCAGGACCCTCTTATATTGTATTGTATTGTAACTGTACTGTCTCTTTTTATATTGTAAAGCGCTGCGCAAACTGTTTGCACTATATAAAATAGGAGAAGTTGTAACTTTTTCCCATTCTATTCAAAATGGGAAAAACATGTCTGACATGGAGATACCCTTTAACTCACAGCAGGTAATGACATTTCAGTCTACTGTGGTGGGATAAACAAAAAATGGTTTTATTATTAGTTCATATGAGTTACTACAAATTTCCCGTTCTCTTGACTTACAGAAGAAGCTGACAGTGTTTAAAGCTGAACAATCATAAATAGAAAAAGCTATCATATGTCAAAAAAAGGTGAATGTAATATATATATATGTATATCAGATGAACAATTACAATAAATGTATGGTCACTGCACGATTCTGCTCCTCCATACATGCATACAATACCATGACACTGCTATTACATATAACTATTGTGATTTAGGAATGCTTAGAACACAACAGCAATACATACTGTTCGCATTCATTTGGACTCTGGAGTATATTTCTGTCTTGATGACAACTTTATGTTTTTTTTCCCATGTGTACACAGAACTACAGTATATATCTACAACATAAAGCGAATGAAAGATACTTTTCTTATATTAGACTTTGGTGTATTGTGCGGTTTTTGGTAGGTGCTGTGAATTGTTCCACAACCAGTGCTCCAGGAATAATAATGGTAGTCCACAAAGCAATTCTCTTCAGCCCCCGGAAGGATTTACCCACTTCCTGATCAGGCCATTTTTTGCGATACGGCACTGCGTTGCTTTAACTGACAATTGCGCGGTCTTGCGACGTTGTACACAAAAAAAATTGATGTCCTTTTTATCCCACAAATGTGCTTACATTAAAAACGAGTATACCAGTGCCAGCCCTTCCTGGTTTGGAAAACACACTACTCACCATTGTCATTTTTCCTCCCGACTGGTCCATCCATTGTCCCATCCTTTGTTCACCTGAGGGCCACAGGTGACATAGATGGTACCTTCACCAGCAGCGGGTCGCATATGAGGCGGTGGATTTGTTACACTTTCTGGATCTGAAGAGGGTGCATCATGAAAGAAGAGTTGACAATGTTGATAAAGGGCATGATAAAGAATCCTGAGGGTAAGGGTAAATACTAAGGGATGCACAAGGAAGCTTGTTTTGGTAATGTATTGCACTGGTATACACATTTTTAATGTGAGCACTTTCTTATATAGTTTTGGGGGTTGAACATACCACACCACATGTTCTCTGTTTTTTTTTTAGAGAATTATCAGAGGAGGAAAATATAAGCCTGCAGATTTGAATTTCACCTGTGAAATAAAGATAAAGTGTTCATGACACACTCAGACTTTTGGCAAATGCACTTTATTTCATCCAGGAATCTTAAAGAGACATATTGAGAAAACGCTGTTTAATTAATTGCTTTGTGGACTACTATTATTATTCCTGGAGCACTGGTCGTGCAACAATTCTTCTAGCGTGCTGATATTTCATATGACTATGAATACTTGGTAGGGGCTGTGCTTTACAGGTTAATTGTAGACTTCAACAAGAAAGTGGAAATTCTACCACTTGATGTCCTTTAAGTATTTCTAAGTGTTGTAGCTATAAAGCTGCCATTTTTAGACCCTTAAAAACAACTGATTCTGTTTAAGAATGTAGCAGGGCATCATCCACTGGCCTACACTGAAAAGAAACAAATGAATAACCTGAGGAACATAGATAATATGTAGATATTTTTCTACGACACAGTGAAATAGCACTTTAGGAACTCTTTACCCGGTAGTGAGCCAGCTGTAGTGATATTTGGAAGAAAGCATCGGGGCTGCTCCGGCACTTTTTGATAAGTCCTTTCCCAAAATCTGTGAAACGAAGGCAGTTAAAGTCCACGTCATCTGCTAGGGTCTTGGCTGTGAAGTAGGAGTGTTCAATGGCCTCACGACACTAGACAAAAGTAAATTCCACTATTAAAGTTATTTTTGCCTGACAAAGACCTTGTAATACATCAAAAAAACTCCTAATGAAGAAATGAGGTTGAAGAAAACAAAGGCACTCTTAGGCCCCGTACACACGGTCAGATTTTCCGATGGAAAATGTTCAATGGGAGCTTTTTGTCGGAAATTCCGACCGTGTGTAGGCTCCGGACATTTTCCATCGGAATTTCCGTCACACAAAATTTGAGATCTGGATCTCAAATTTTCCAACAACAAAATCCGTTGTGGGAAATTCCGATCGTGTGTACACAATTCCAAGGCACAAAGTTCCACGCATGCTTGGAATGAAGCAGAGTAGCAGCACTGGCTATTGAACTTAATTTTTCTCGGCTTGTTGTACATGTTGTACGTCACCACGTTCTTGGCGTTCGCAATTTCCGACCAACTTTGTGTGACCGTGTGTATGCAAGACAAGTTTGAGCCAACATCCGTCAGAAAAAATCCATGGATTTTGTTGTCGGAATGTCCGATCAATGTCCGATCGTGTGTATGGGGCATAACGTAAACGTATTACTTCACGAAACAGGATAAAATGACAATTATTAACAAATAGATAGACCAATGAAAACAGTGCTAGCAAATCTGGAAATAACATACATATGGAAATAAATAAAAACTCATGTCAATAGCCAAACATGTGAAAATAAGTGAAGACTCATACCAAAAAAACGCAATATCTCACAATAATTATCATTTAGATGAGTCCAACATAAATAAAGTGCATACAGTGTGTCCCCCTTCTTAGACCGCACTCACCAGGCAGGCAAACTTTCCAGTCCAAAAAATCAAGCAAATGAGTGAACTGATCATGTAGGAAGTTCCAAATAGGGACATAGGGTACCTCACTGGATCACAGGGGAATTTTCATGTTCCATCGGTAAAAAAGAGAGAAAATTGTATGGTGAAGTACTGTGAGGCTCAGTTAAAGTTGCGCGCTAGGCGCTTCCTACAGGATGAGATGAGAAAGCAAACTTTCAGCCAAGAGACTTCCGCGATCGCCGCTCGAATAGCATGTGCTCCACGGAGGCAGGAAATGGCGTCACTGGTTAAGCCGTAGGCCCGAAATTACGTTGACGCGATTCGCCCTTCCTCCAAGGCGTTATCAAAGACATCTTTGAAACGCGTACCCTATGTCCCTATTTGGAACTTCATACATGATCAGTTCACTCATTTGCTTGATTTTTTGGACTGGAAAGTTTGCCTGTCTGGTAAGTGCGGTCTAAAGCCCCATAAACACGGTCGGAAAATCCGACCACCAAATCCATCGGATTTGGTCCGACGGATTTAGTCCGACACTGGTGTTGCATACACACGGTCGGACAAAGTTGTCGGAAAATCCGATCATTCTGAACGTGGTGACGTTTGTTGCGTACGACGGGACTACGTAGAGGCTAGTAGCCAATAGCTTTGGTCTTGTAATGTGATCTGAGCATGCGTGGAACTTTGTCCGTCGGAATTCGCTACACACGATCGGAATTGGTGTGATCGGACTTTGTTGTCGGAAAATTTTTAGAGCAGGAGATACAACTTTGTCCGTCGGACAATCCGATGGAAAATGTCCTATGGTGCCTACACACGGTCGGAATTTCCGACAACATTGTCCGATAGGACAGAATCCATCGGAAAATCCGACCGTGTGTATGGGGCTTTAGAAGGGGGACACACTGTATGCACTTTATTTATGTTGGACTCATCTAAATGATAATTATTGTGAGCTATTGCGTTTTTTTGTTATGAGTCTTCACTTATTTTCACATGTTTGGCTATTGACATGAGTTTTTATTTATTTCCATATGTATGTTATTTCCATTTTTGCTAGCGCTGTTTTTATTGGTTTATCTATTTTTAAAGTTTTAGCACTTTTTTAGCAGCAGCTGCAATAATTCGCATTTATTTATTTTTTACTTCACCTTATCACTTCAGCGCCAGTTTTGTGTTTTATATAATTATTAACAAATGACAATTAATCTTTAATAAGTGAGGGTCTTCATCAATATATCCATAAAGAGATGTTTAAATTAGAACACTTAAATAGCAATAAATGTTAATTAATTAGGTGCCATTGTTCTTTTTGAAGCCAACAGCTCAACATTTTGGAATCTTTGCAGATGTTCGAAACCTAACCTGGAATAACTACTGACTGACTGTTGAATAGAAGCCAAGAATTGCATAGAAAAATGCATACCAATTAGTGCGAATTGTTCTTTTTTCAGTGCAGGGTACACAAAAGTGAATATTTTATTTGTTGCTTCAGCCACAAGTGATCTTTTTTAACTTCTAACTGTTGCATACCAACAGCAGAACAGGAAAATTAAAGGATAAATTCACCCTGCATTTTTTTGCAGTTTTTTTTTAGGGCACCTGCAGAGCATTGCACTGAAGATCAGCATATCACAGGTGCAATCTCAGGCTCCTGCAGACTCCCAACTTAGCTGTCTGCCTGTACCTCGTACAGGGAGGCAGTTATTTGAGCCCGGGTTCACACTTGTGCGATGTCAGACATCGCATGTGATTCGCACCCGCACTGCGGTACCGATCACATGTGATGTCTGTGCAGTGCGAGTTCAGCCATACAGTTGTATGGCTGAACTTGCATTGGATTCACACAAAAAAGGTGCAGAGACTTTTTTTTCCCCACACTTAAATCGGTTCACAGATCGCAGTGCAAACTGTGGATTTGGACAGGAATCAGCTTGCATGGGTGAGAACACCCATGCGAGCTGATTTCTGTCTGAATTCACAGTCCGCACTGCCATCTGTGAGTGTCATTAACATTGTATTGACACCCACAGTGTTTCACAGAGGGCAGTGTGAACTGCCTGCCGGAGAGATGGGATGCGGGAACCAGCGCTAGAATCGCACTCGCACTGGTTCCCACATCGCTACAGTGTGAACCTCAGAACACGACGATGAATGGACTATGAGAGTGCTCACCAGTGACCTCATAGTGCATTGAGAACTACAAACTGTTGGCCACAATGGCTGACAGTGTTTTTAAGGATTCATTCACAGGAATCTGCAAATGAATAATGCAGGCGTGTGGGCGGAGCCCAAAATGGCTGCACTATTTTGAAATTGTGATAGCAGGTGCAGGGAGAGGATCCCTCATCTGCTATCACAGAGAGGGTGTGGGGGGTGGGGGTAAAAGTCTGTAGATGCTGGAACATGTTACATGTTCAAACCTAAAATAGGGTGGAACATGTAACCTGTTCCAAGGGTGAACTTATCCTTTAAGCGCAAGGTTCAGGACAGGAGGTTTTATTATAATGAACTCACAGAATGAACATAATGTACCCCTTTGCAGAACTTAACATTGATATATACATGGAAAAGGCAACTGTTATAGCAGGGGCAATTAACTTATGCTGGGGTGCAAATACTCTGTGCTCTACTTCAAAAGATTAGAGTCGACTGAAATCTTCTGTTTTGCTGCTGCCACTTAAAATAGACCTGAACTCAAAAAGTGAAGTTATGCTATGCTATAAATAGAGATCATCTAAAAACATTCATTGTGCCTAAGATGTACCCTGAAAATGTCAGTCATTGAATATGGAAGTAAGCATCTATACAAATACAAAACCATACTCTCCCCTATGGATCCTCATTATAATAGACATGATAGCCTTTCAGCTTTTACAGGATACGGTCCAGAACAAGATCCACCGAAAGCCTAACCAGGGGGGTCCAAAGTTTGTTGAATTTCCCCATTACAACCTCTGTGCTGGTACTCTGACTACTTCTTAAACATAATAACACAAGTTATCAACTAATTAGTAACCAGCAGGGCAGCTTGAATGTGAGGAAGCAAAGTCCTGTCAAAGATACCAAAATGGTCACCTCCACACAGAGACACAGTGCTGTGGTAAGTCAGAAATGGGAAAAGATCGGCAGCAAGGAGAGCACTGGAAATATTGGTGGCTGGTAATTTGCCCCCTGCCTGTCTTTTTTTAGGTACAATTTCCACAAATTGGTTCCTTTTTTAAAAACCCACCTTTGCTGGAATATCCCACTGTAATCTGTATGGTGGAGGTAATGAGAGTCCAGGATCTCCATGGCAATTCCCATCCTCTGTGTAACCCAGTTCAAAACAATCAGTGGCCAGCATAAACTATGGCAGAAACAGACACAACATAAAATGTATGACATACATGTGGAAATTGATTATAGAATATTATAAATTATGGGATTAGGCAATATAAAACAGATCTGAAGGACAGGGTGAAAAAGTAGAGGTGAGAAGGATAACAAAAACGAATAGTATCACGAAACTTGACAAACTGGTTAGAGACGTTTATGTTGCTGAAACAATGAAAGCAATCTACAGTCACGTTAATGTAACACACACCTGTATGTCTATGAAAAATATAAAGGTTTAAAGTAGATCCAAAGTCAAAGCTTTTTTGTTTTATATGTATTGAAGTGTTATAACCCTTATCAGGTCTTTATTATTATTATATTTGACACTGCAGGGGAGATAAAACCTCTCCCAACATGACCGAAAATATCAGGGAGTCCAACATTTTTCAGTTGTAACTGACAGGAACACTGTCAGTGTGAAATCTTCCAATGGTCACACTTGTTTTCATAATGGCGGTCTAAGAGGGGCGTTCTTCTTACTTTGGAGTGATTACACTTCTCTTCCTGTTGTGTTGTAGGGACAAGAATTGAAGAGAAATTTCCCTAATAGGACAAAAACTAACAGGGTATTAACAGCCCCTTCTATATTTAAAGTTGTTGTAAAGGCAGAAAGGTTTTTGTTACCTTCATGCATTCTATGCATGAAGGTAAAAGCCTTCTGTGTGCAGCAGCCTTCCCCCTAATATTTACCTGAGACCCTCTTGATCCAGCAATGTCCATGAGAGCCTTGCCTCTCCAGGGACTCGCACTCCTGATTGGCTTTTGGCAGCAGCAGGAGGCATTGGCTTCCGCTTCTGTCAATTACAGCCAGTGAGCCAATCAGGAGATGGCGGGGCCAAGAGGCAACTCAATGTGTGAATGGACACACAGAGCTGCGGATCAGGAGCGCGCCTGCTTGGTGCCCCTGACAGCAAGATGCTTGCTGTGGGGGCATCCAGCATGAGCCAGGAGAAGAGGGGAAATCTGGGCTGCTCTGTGCAAAATGACTGCACAGAGCAGATAAGTGTAACATGTTTGTATTTAAAGAAAATAATAATTTTAATATCACTTTAGAACAAAAAATGTTTTAACAATAATATTACTGAAACACCATATCCTGCAGCAACTAGTCAAATTATTAATGTACATCCCTCATGTCCAACCTGCAGTCCTTTGGTATATGATTTTTAGCCAGGACCGGGACAAGGGGTGGGCAGAAGGGGCGGCTGCCCTGGAAACTGTGGGTGGGGGGGGGCGCCACAAGGAGATTAGGGGGAGGGGATTAATGTTGGAAGGGAGGATTTGTTTGGGGGCTGCAGGGGGTAAGTATTGTTATAGGATGGGAAATTTGGGGGAGGGGGGTGCTAAGAGTGAAGATTTATGGGGATTTGTGTTGGGAGAGGGAAAGAAGATTTGTGCTGGGTGGAATTTGTGCTAGGAGGCAGGGATTTGAAGTGATGGAGGGGGACTGGGAACATGTGTACTAGTAGGGGAAGTTTTAGGGGTAGAGGATTTGTGCTAGGAGGGGTAAAAAAAATTTTGGGGGGGGCATTTGAGCTGGTGGGATTAAGGGGATGGGGGGGCAAAGATTTGTTTTGCGAGGTGGGATTTCAGCAGGGGGGTGGATTTGTACTGGGAGGAGGGGGGGGGGGTTATACTTAAGGGGTAAGCATGCAGATTAGTGCTCAGTGTTTTTGTGGGGCTGACACAAAATGCTCATACATCTTGGGGGCTCATTTTGGCATGTTCGCCCAGGGCTCTAGATGATCTTGTCCCGGCCCTGTGTGAGGCCCTCAGACCTCAGCAGTCTGTAGTGGGAACATTGATTAGGGTAATAGCATTGATCTCTACCAGCCTCATGCAACATATTCCCAGTTTCGTATTCTGTAGCCAATCCCTAGCCAAAAATGTAGCAAAAATGTAGCATGTCCACTATGACTCTCATTTCCTCTATTAGGGTTGCAGTTTCTGACAGTCCCTCCAAGCATTACATATATTGAACGTTAGGTGTAACCCTTTGGTGATGTCAGGGGTTGCATTTGAGGCCCCCTTTAGCTCATAAGTTGAAGAACACTGGTATACATCTTAAAAAGCACAGATAACAGTGAGAAGTATACACGGCCAGTTCAGATATAATATCAGCTTTGTTAATATAGACCTGAGTACATCACATCAATTACAGCAGTGGTCATCAACCCTGTCCTCAGGGCCCACTAAGGCCCCTTTCACACCGAAGCCTTATTCAGACGCTACAGCGCTAAAAAATAGCTCCTGTATAGCGCCTGAAAACAGCGGGTCCTTTCACTCCAGTGTGAAAGCCGGAGGGCTTTCACACTGGAGCGGTGCGCTAGCAGGACGGTAAAAAAAGTCCTGCTAGCAGCATCTTTGGATCGGTGTATTCACCGCTCCTATACCGCTCCTACCCATTGAAATCAATGGGACAGTGCGGCAATACCGCGGCTATACTGGTGGCAAAGCGCCGCTGTAGCGGCGCTTTGCGGGGGGTTTTAACCCTTTTTCGGCCACTAGCAGGGGTTAAAACTGGCCGAATACCGCTGCTAAAACGACGGTAAAGCAGCGCTAAATATAGCGCTGCTTTACCGCTGACGCCCGCACCGCCCCAGTGTGAAAGGGGCCTAACGGGTTTGCAAGATAACTGAAATACATCACAGGTGATATCATTTGCTGCTCAGTGATTGCAGTATTCTAGTCTGCATCTCCCCCAAGGTAATACATAAAACCTGGCCTGTTAGTGGGCACTGAGGACAGATTTGATGACCACTGAATTACAGTATGTTAGTACCTCCCACAGGTGTCCAACGATCGGAGCATCAGCCCAGGAATGCTCAGCGTTGAGACCCAGTCTCCCGTTACTGAACACAACCAGATTAAAGGATTTATCAAACCACCTGCAATGAAGTAGAGGGAAAAGTAAGTGAGCAGTTAAAGAAGTCAGCATCAAGCACACAAATTTAATTTACAGTCAGTGTCTTGTCTCATAGTCATTTGCATGTTCACTGGCCACTTTATTAGATACACCTGTTCAATTGCTTGGTAACACAAATTGCTAATCAGCCAATCACATCCACTCATTACAACCAAGGTGTACAGAATACCATCTCTGAATGCACAACACATCACAACTTGAAGCAGGTGGGCTACAGCAGCAGAAGACCACACCTGCCAGCTAAGAATAGGAAACTGAGGCTAAAATTCGCACAGGCTAACTAAAATTGGACAATAGAAGATTGTAAAAATGTTGCCTGGTCTGATAAGTCTCGATTTCAGCTGCGACATTCAGAATTCAGGGTCAGAATTTGGTTTAAACAACATGAAAGCATGGATCCATCCTGCCTTGTATCAATGGTTCAGGCTGATGGTGTCATGGTGTGGGGGATATTTTTTGGCACACTTTGGGCCCCTTAGTACCAATTGAGCATTGTTTAAACACCACGGCCTACCTGAGTATTGTTGCTGACCATGTCCAATCCTTTGATGACTACAGTGTATCCATCTACTGATGGCTACTTCCAGCAGGATAATGCACCATGTCACAAAGCACAAATCGCCTCACCACTGGTTTCCTGAACATGACAATAAGTTCTCTGTACTTCAATGGCCTCCACGGTCACCAGATTTCAATCCAATAGAGCACCCTTGGGATGTGGTGGATTTGCATCATGGATGTGCATGATGCTATCATGTCAATATGGACCAAAATCTCTGAAGAATGTTTCCAACACTTTGTTGAATCTATGCCATGAAGAATTAAGGTACTTCTGAAGGCAACCCTGTACTAGCAAGGTGTAACTAATAAAGTGTCTGGTGAGTGTATATGCACTAAGGCCCAATTCACAGGGGCAGACCGTTCTGGTCCGCCTTACAGTTTTTGAGGCGGACCTGAACGGACGCTCCATACAGAGCGACGGATGTCAGCGGTGACATGTCCGCTGACGTCCGACGCGCTCCGATAGGGACGGATGTAAACCCTATTTTTCCATCCGTCTGGCGGATCGGATGAAAACAGACGGACCCTACGGTCCGTCTTCATCTGATCCCCCATAGAGAAGAGCGGCGCTCTGACAGGTCGGTCCCTGCACAGTGTGCAGAGACCAACCTGTCATCTGCCTGCTCAGCGGGGATCGACGGATCGATCCCTGCTGAGCAAAGTGGAGCACGTACACGGACACGTCCACGTGAAAGGGCCCATAGGCACATCATATTTAGCAAAACACACACAATTACAACTTTTATGTATAATATCCAGTTGTTAGAATGCATTCTCAGTTAACAATAAAAAGAAAAAGGTTAATGTCATTAAAAAAAAAATGTGATCAATAAAATTGTTTTCTCCAAAAGCACTTGAGATAATGGCTTATATCTTTAAATTGCTAAGTAATTTTTTTAATGATGTATCAACTACAACAAAAGTTATATAGCTGATGATTGTTCTATAGCATCAGACTGAAATTCAAGTACTAACCAAGAAATAACGTGAAATGTTTAAATACTTTTTTTATAATATATTGTATTGTACATGTTATAAATAGATAATAGTAATAAATATTAATTGTTAAAAGATATACAGTATTTAGGCTGTATTCACACCTGAGCGTTTTGTAGCTTGAAGCCTGAAGCTACAAAACGCTAGAGGGAAAAAAATACATTATTCTCTATGGAGATGGTTCACATCTCCACTCCAAAACGCCTGAAGCCCTACGCCTGAAGCTCAAACAAGTTCTGGACCCTTTTTTGTCGCGCGAATCGGGTAGATTTGGGCGTTTTTATTCTTTTTACATTGGTGACCTTTTGCTCTGCACAAAATTTGCGGCAAATCGCGGTAAAAAACGCTGCAAAAACGCTGCAATTCGCGATTTTCTGCCTGAAAAGCTATGATATTCTGTCTTTTGTTACCTGTTGTAGCAATTCCCATGAAGTAAAGATTTAGCATATACACTGAGAGAGTTCTTATCCTCCTCTTGATATCCTAAGGCATCCGGGTCCAGGCAAACAAAGAAGACACCCTTTTCAATGCAGCTCAGTGATACCCGATTCACACTGTGATTGAAGAACTCGGAGCGAGCCTTTGCCCAAGAGACTCTGTTACGTCATTTGAAAGGGAAAAAGGAACAGTTTCAACAAGTGGTAAGTGTATAAAGCAAGGAAAGAAAGAGGGAGACAAGCAGAAAGGGAAAGGTTATATTTATAATATATATATATCCATATTCTGCCCATGCCTATGAGTCTTCCTAGTCTTTTCCCCTTTCCCCGATCTCACCGGTCCCCAGCTGTGAGTGCTGCCAGTTTATCCTCGCCTGGTTGTGGTGGGCTTGGATCATCAAGAATGCGTTGAATTTGTGTTTGCAACTGGCGTGGGCTAAGCAGAGTTCTGTCCTCATATAGGCATAGCCTGTAGAAGCGGCCCTTGTGGTACACACATATATGTCGACTTTCTACCAGATGCTGAAGATGGTCTGCAGAACAAAAAAATATAAATAAATTGGATTTTATGTATGTTTATTGATATGACTAAATGATGATTATAATAGAAATAGCTGCTGTGTAATGCTTAATGTACAGAGAAGGCAAGTACTAGGGTTGATTTACTAAAACTGGAGAGTGCCAAATCTGGTGCAGCTCTGCATAGAAACCAATCAGCTTCCAGGTTTTATTGTTAAAGCTTAATTGAACAAGCTGAAGTTAGAATCTGATTGGATACCATGCACAGCAGCACCAGGTTCTGAGTGAGCTCCAGTTTTAGTAAATTCCCCGCACTGTGTATTCACATATTATTGTCTGAGGTTTATTGATTCTTATCTTGCTTTTCAGTGGTAATAATTATCCACTGTTCACAAATTAGTTTTTTAAGGTAGATATAGTATTGTGCTCTTGTTGACATAATGAAGTACACTATTGCACACTGTCAGAAAATGATCAAACATCTAATTGCTGACATATGAAATGTTTTTTTCTATTTATGTATAGAAGCAAAACCTTCCTGTATCTGACTAATCATGGAGGCAAAAAACAATATAAAAAAAAAAAGGGATCTTGCTTAACCACTTCAATACTGGGCACTTTCACCCACTTCCTGCCCAGTCCAATTTCCAGATTTCAGTGCCGTCGCATTTTGAATGACAAACACTGTACCCAAACTAAATATCATTTTTTTTAACACAAATAGAGCTTTCTTTTGGTGGTATTTGATCACCACTGGGGTTTTTATTTTTTGCGCTCCATATAAAAAGGTTTTTCTTTGTTTCTGTTCCAAAACTTTGTAAGTAAGACTGGCCATACACCTATAGATTATCTGCAGATTTTCTGTGGTCAGATGGAAAAAGTGGAACAGATTCCTCCATCTACGCTGAACTGTGTGGATGGAAGAATCTCCCACTGGCCCAAGCTTCCATATCTTGCTAGTCGGCCCCGCTGGCTCTCACAATACCTGAACATTCTGATTGGGTGCAGGCATTGTTTAGGTTGAGAGCCAGCAGGGCCGACTAGCAAGATACTGAAGCTTGGCCCAGTGGGAGATTCCTCCATCCACACAGTTTAGCATACATGGAGAAATCTGTTGCACTTTTTCCATCTAACCATAGAAAATCTTCAAATAATCTATAGGTGTATGGCCAGCTTAAGTAAGTTTTCTCCTTCACTGATGAGACTGCACTGACAGGCCCTGATGAGGCAGTACTGATTGGCACTGATGAGGTGGCACTGATGATGAGGCACTTATATGCAGCACTGATGGCCACTGATAAGCAGCAATGATAGGTGGCACTGATATGCAGCACTTAGGGGCACTCATAGATGCCACTGATGGACACACATAGGTGGCACTGGTGGGCACTTATAGGTGGCACTGATGGGCAGCACTGATAGACAGCACTAATCAGGAGGCACTGACAGGCAATCACTGATGGGCACAGAGTGCCATCCTAATGGGCACTGATTGGCATCCCTGGTGGGCTCACCTGGTGGTCTCCAGTGGGCATCCTCAATGGGTCTGCACTGATAATCAACGCACTGATTATCAGCGCAGACCCCCGTCAGGAGAGCAGCCGATCGTCTCTCCTCTAATCGTGTCTGTCAGTGCGAGTAGAGCAAAAGCCAATAAATAGCTCTTCCTGTTTACACTGTGATCAGCCATGATTGGACACAGCTGATCACATGGTAAAGAGCCTACATCAGAGGCTCTTTACCAGAATCGAAGATGCAGTGTGTCAGTCTGAAACATCACACCACCGATCGCCGCGCTGCGGGCTCACACTAGCGGCTTATCCTGCTGGACCTCATATGACGTCCAGTGATGATAACTTAACCACTTTACGGCCATCATTTTGTTATATGGGGGGCTGGAAGTGGTTAAAGGATAAGTTTACCTTTTCAGGCAGTATTTCACTTTTTATAATGAATAGAAGCCTTTTCGGCCCAGCCATCCCAATGTGCTTTTCTCTCACTTATACTTCACTTCCTGTAGGTCATCTCCCAGAAGCCTTCACCACTCTGGACCACACCTCCCTCATTACAATACTACCTTCCACCTACTCCCTATACAATCTGATTGTACAATCTCCTTTAGATCTCCCATCAGCTATGTAGTACAAGGGCCTTTCTGATTTGATACAAACGGAATGAATTGGTCAGGTGTGTCATCCTCAGTTCTGGTAAATCTAAAGATTGCCTATTGTATGGCCATCTTTTTCCACTTCAGCCTCGGAAGGATTTACCCCCTTCCTGACCAGACCACTTTTTTGCGATACGCCACTGCGTCGCTTTAACTGACAATTGCGCCGTTGTGCGGCGTTGCACCCAAACAAAATTTACTTCCTTTTTTTTCCCCACAAATAGAGCTTTCTTTTGGTGGCATTTGATCACCTTTTATTTTTTGCACTATAAACAAAAAAAGAGCGACAATTTTGAAAAAAATGCAATATTTTTTAATTTTTGCTTTAATAAATATCCCCAAAAAATGCATAAAAAAAACTAATTTCTTTCTCAGTTTAGGCCGATATGTATTCTTCTACATATTTTTGTTAAAAAAAGAAAAAAAGTTATTGATTGGTTTGCGCAAAAGTCTACAAAATAGGGGATATATTTATGGCATTTTTATTATTCATTTTCTTTTTAATAGTAATGGCGGCGAGCTGCAATTTTTATCGTGACTGCGACATTATGGCGGATACATCAGATACTTTTGACACTATTTTGGGACCATTAACATTTATACAGCGATCGGTGCTATAAAAATGCACTGATTACTGTGTAAATGACACTGTCAGGGAAGGGGTTAAACACTAGGGGAGATCAAGAGGTTAAGTGTGTCCTAGGGAGTGATTCTAACTGTGGGGGGGGGGGGATTGTCTCACTAGAACATGACAGAGATCACTGCTCCAGATGACAGGGAGCAGTAGATCTCTGTCATGTTGCTTTAAAATGGAAATGCCTTGTTTACATATGCATCTCCCCATTCTGCCGCCCAGTGGCACGATCGCGGGCCCCCGGCGGACATCCAGTAGGCGGCAGGCACGCGCGCCCACAATGCCGCAATTTAAAGGGGGTGTACCTGTACGCCCATTTGCCCAGCCGTGCCATTGTGCCGACATACATCATCGTGCGCTGGTCGGCATGTGGTTATACAAGTACATAGCAGAGAGTGGATGGAGATGCTCAGTTGTCAGGCCTCGTTCACATCTGCACGAAGAAAAAACTCACATACCCACATGCATTTGTTTTGGGTGTATTGGAGTGTTTTTTCTCGTCACGCATAGGGCAGCTCATCCATTCTTCACAATTAGTGCTGTGAAAATGTGGAATAGACTCCCTCAAGAGGTGGTTCTGACCAGCTCAGTAGATTGCTTTAAAAAATGCCTAGATTCTTTCCTAAATGTACATCATATTACTGGATACTAACATATAGGTAAAGTTGATCCAGGGAATATCCAATAGCCTCTCGGGGGATCAGGAATGAGTTTTTTTCCCTGCTGGAGCAAACTGGATCATGCTTTGCAGTTTTTTTTTCTTCCTCTGGATTAAATGTGGGTATAGGATTGTGTATATAGGATTGTATGATTTTTTTTTTTTTTCTTTTATTGTGCAAACGCTGCAGAGCTGTTCAGCGGCTCAGGGCTCTGAGTGATGACGAGGAGCTGGCCCGCCTCCTTCATTGGCAATGGTCGGGACTCGTGAGGGGGTGTGGCCAGGCAAGGGGTGACCCCGCCTGTCACTGGAGGGCAGAGCGGCCGGGTGGTCTCGCGTGCTCGGTCAGAGCAACATGGAGGTAAAAAAAAAAAAAGGGCTCTAAAAATGCTGTTTTCTTTTTTTATGCAGCCACTGGACTAAGAGAAATTGGGTTGAAAACTGCTCTGCTTGATTTCTTACACTCAGGCCAAACAGATACCATCTTGAGCTTTGTCAACTTAATTACTTCTATCTTTAGACTTTTACATATAAGTAAAAAAGTTCTGTTAGCTGACAAAGATCAAGATGGTATCTGTTTTTTCCTGTAGCACTGTCCTCACTGTAAGTTTTCAACCCAATTTCTCCCAGTCCTCTGCCTGCTGTCACCCAGTCCCCTGCTGTCACCCAGTCCCCTGCTGTCGCCCTGTCCCCCTGCTATCACCCAGTCCCCCTGCTGTCACCCAGTCCCCTGCTGTCGCCAGTCCCCTGCTGTTGCCCAGTCCCCCTGCTGTCGCCCAGTCCCCTGCTGTCGCCCAGTCCCCCTGCTGTCGCCCTGTCCCCTGTTGTCGCCCAGTCCCCCTCCTGTCACCCAGTCCCCCTCCTGTCACCCAGTCCCCTGCTGTCACCCAGTCCCCCTCCTGTCACCCAGTCCCCCTCCTGTCACCCAGTCCCCCTGCTGTCCTCCAGTCCCCCTGCTGTCGCCCTGTCCCCTGTTGTCGCCCTGTCCCCTCCTGTCACGCTGTGTTATGTCTTGGATTTGCAGTTTTTCAGTTGTGTGCAATGTGATCTTCTGTTATATTTCATTTGTACTGTTCTATAACACACTCACCAGTCTCCACTCCTGGAATCCGTGAAGTGTTAAACATCCTCTCCATCTGATAGGAGCACATGGGGACAATGCCAAGAGCCATGACCTGGTCACAAAAGAATCAACATTAGCAGAATAAATAATAGCCGTTTCTGTGCAATGGACTATAGAGGAATATGGGAGTGTGAGATTCGTGGTCAGCTGCTGTCACCAAGTAATATACCCTTCAGGGTATATATATATATATATATATAAGAAATTACATTAGATTAATTATGGTGCAGCTTTAACCTAACCTCTACTTCCTATTCTGTTTCCAATACTGTCTGTGGATATAAAAAAATAACAATAAAATAAAAAGTGTCAGTACTACAATGTGCCTCCCCCTCTTTACATGAGAATTCAAATACCATATGTACCGTATATACTCGAGTATAAGCCAACCCGAATATAAGCCGAGGCACCTAATTTTACCACAAAAAAATGGGAAAACTTATTGACTTGGGTATAAGCCTAAGGTGAGACATGCACAGCTACTGTAAGTGGAAAAGAGGGTCAACAATGCCCATTTGCAGCCTCACTGTGCCTATTTGCAGCCATAGGTCCCCTGAACTTCAAACTTGGTAGTTAAGAGTTCCTAGATGCCCCCTAGCTGCAGCCAAAATTTGGGGTCTCTGGACCCAAAGGGTGCCAAAATGACATTGCTGCAGATGGACACAGTTAACCGACTTTGGGGCCCGTATCTCTTATCATACCAAATTTGGGGTTCCTGGCACCAAGTGGCCCCAAAGTCGGGTCGGAAAATGTCATTCTCTGCTGCAGAAAAGTGCTTGACTCCAGTATAAGCCAAGGGGGGCATTTTCAGCACAAATAAATGTGCTAAAAAAACTCGGCTTATACTCGAGTATATACGGTACTTCAAATGTGCCAATGACTGTTGAGAAACGACCTACATCAGCACTCAAAAAATCCTTTAAATGGCACCATACTACAAAACATATCCATTAAAATTCTAAAATATAAGTCAAAGAAAAAAACAAAAGGCAAAAAACAAAGCCCGCATCAAAATGTGCTCTGTCCCTATCTATTTTTTCTCCTATCTAAGATTATTTTCTTTTATCTTCTTTCTCTCTTCTACTTTCCCCCCCTATTCTCTCTCTCCTCTTTCAATTTACTCTTTATATAGTTCTGGTAGCAGAACTTTTATTTCCTTGGTTATCATTATACCAATGGTACATAGTTCCAATATGTAGCATAAGATTTTAGATTCTATAATACATTTTTTTTCTTATTATTTAAAAATGATACTCTTGATAATAATTAAGACCTTTTTTTATTTTTATCTGAGATCATTTTATGTTAACCTGGTCTAAGTTGGTTTTATCCTTTCTTATACAATTTATGACGTAATCTAGTTAGATCCATGCTAACATTGTTTTAGTTAAACTACTTTTAGTTTATGTTGGAACTACTACTCAATATTATTATTACCAAATATGTGATCTTTTCTTTTGCTGCCACCATATGTACTTATGTATGCTAATTGTTAAAGTTCAATAAACAAACTTGACAAGGAAAAAATGTGCTCTGTACATAAATATAAAGTGCATGTTCAGGAACTACAAAACACCTTCCACATAAATAAAGGAGAGGAGGAATTATTGGAGTGATCAGTGAAGACGTGGAGATGTAGGTCGCTTCTCAACAGTCATTGGCACATTTGAAGTATATATGGTATTTGAATTCACATGAAAAGAGCGGGTGGTGCAGTGTAGTACCGCAGAACTTTATATGCACTCTTTTATTTTAATTTTATTATATACACAGTATTGGAAACAAAATAGGAAGGAGAGGTTAGGTAGCTCTACAACATAGAATAATTATTTTAAATGAAAAAGAATGGGGTTTTAAGGTAGGGTTGCTGATAAGGCAGTACAGCCAGACCTCCTGTACAGTACCCTGGTCCCATCAGTTAAAAAAAAGAGCCCATGCACCTGCTGAGCAGGAGGGCTGACTGTACTGTCTTATTGCAGAAACCAATCCTCTTCTGCCTCCCCCTGCAGTGCTGCCAGTTTATTCTCCTCTTTTTTTCCCCAGGCTTCACTTTAGGGGGATTGGTTCTAGCACATGCGCCCCTTCCATCAACTGTCCAGGCCCCCCTGTGTACCCCTATTCCTTGCAGCACTTCCTCATCTCTCCTGCCGACAGCTGCTGCAGGCACACAGGTGTATGTTTCAGGATGGAAAGCTGGGGAAGGGGCTGGTAAATATATAGTTTATGGGCCCCTTCCTTTCCTGAATGAACACAGTGAGTGACCAACTGGTGCCATCCGGGGTGTGTCCGGAGCTTGTCATGCCGCGCATCGACGTTGTCAAAGCTACCCACTTGTTTCCATCTGACATCAGGTGCGGGTTGGTGTCACTCAATTCTGGCGCATGCGCCGGATGTAGGCTGTCCTTCCCCGTCCAGTTGGCATCTGCATGGCGTTTGGCGGGGACCCGCCCATTGTCATTGGGGTTATTTAGCCGGGGTTAGCCGGGGCCCCACTCTGCAATATCCTTTCCCATGGGTGGTCAGATTTGGAAGTGTTCATCCATCAATTTCACTATAGGTAGGATGATCGTTGACACCTTCACTTTTGCACAGAACATTTTGACTTTGGTTTTCTTTGGGTCTTTGGCAATTGTCCAAGGCCTGTTTTTTTGTGTTTTGTTTTTTCTGTTTATTGGCTTGAGTTTTTAGTTGTTTTCACATGCTCACTTTTTATCTCATCACTAGTATCATGTGGAGGACTATTTATCCTAAATTTTGGAGTTGTGGGTCACTTCACCAAACTATGTTATTCATTATATTACTTACCTTTTTTTGCATATTCATTTACACACATATTTTTATAGACTAGTTTGGTTTACACATTTTCTCACACTCCACGATTTTGCAGATGGGGTCCGGGTTTTCCTCTGGCTGGATTTTCTCTTTGAACTGGGCGATTTATCCTTGCCTCCGCCCCCGGGCGAAATGGCTGCTCTGACTCTCACCCCCTCCCCTGTTGCGTCAAGCCCCTGATGATAGGACAGGCGTCCATGAAATGCTTCGGGCTCCACAGATGCCAAGATATACTATTTAGAGATCTACTAAATGGTATATTTTGTCTTTCGACTGATAATCTATGTCCTCAGTCACTTCCAGCCAGGAGGGAGGGGGTCCCTGTCAGGTAGGTTGTTTGGGGCCCTGTGATTTCTAACAGCAGCTCTGTTTTCAGGTGCTGCATCGTGTATCTATTGCATAGAAAATATAAAACCAAGCATATTTCTATCAACTAAATAAAATTCCCACTACCCCGCATGTCATGTTTGAAATTATCATTTCGTTTTTTTATTTCATCTAGGTATAGGTATCTTCCCTCACTCCAGAGCTGGACTGATCTACCTGGAAATTTCCCAGTAGGCCGGCAAGTACATAAGTAGATATGGTGGCAGCAAAAGAAAAGATCACATATATGGTAATAATATAGAGTAGTAGTTCCAACATAAACTAAAAGTAGTTTAACTAAAACAATTTTAGCATAGATCTAACTAGATTACGTCATACATTGTATAAGAAAGGATAAAACCAACTTAAAACCAACTTAGACCAGGTTAACATAAGATGATCTCAGATAAAAATAAAAAATAAAGGTCTTCATTATTATCAAGAGTATCGTTTTTAAATAGTAAGAAAAAAAATGTATTATAGAATCTAAAATCTTATGCTACATATTGGAACTATGTACCATTGGTATAATGATAACCAAGGAAATAAAAGTTCTGCTACCAGAACTATATAAAGAGTAAATTGAAAGAGGAGAGAGAGAATAGGGGGAAAAGGTAGAAGAGAGAAAGAAGATAAAAGAAAATAATCTTAGATAGGAGAAAAAATAGATAGGGACAGAGCACATTTTGATGCAGGCTTTGTTTTTTGCCTTCTGTTTTTTTCTTTGACTTATATTTTAGAATCCTAAAGGCCCGTACACACGATCGGACTTTTTGACAACAAACATGCAAATGAGCTGTTTTGTGGCAACATCTGACCGTGTGTGCGCTCCATCGAACAAACTTTTTCTGTTTTTATCAGACTTTTGTTGGCTGTGCGAACGGACAAACTTTCTGCCAACAAAAGTCCGATGGAGCAAAGTCTGATCGTGTGTACACAAAACCATCGGACTTTTGTACAAAGTACAAACACGCATGCTCAGAACCAATGCAAAAGATCAGACAACAATACAGAAGTTGACCAAAGGTGTCGCTGGAGTATTTGACCGTCCTCTTTTGAAGTGTCGTCAGTACTTTGAAACGTCCTGGGGCCGCTTTGAGGGCAGCGGCATCCGTAAAAAATATGTGCTTTTATATCTGTATTATCTATATACAGTTGTGCTCATAAGTTTACATACCCTGGCAGAATTTAGGATTTCTTGCCCATTTTTAATAGAATATGAATGATAAAACAAAAACCTTTCATTCACTCATGGTTAGTGTTTGGCAGAAGCCATTTATTATCAATCAACTGTGTTTAATCATAATGACAACAGAAACTAGCCAAATTACTCTGTTCAAAAGTTTACATACCCCAGTTCTTAATACCGTGTATTGCCCCCTTTAACATCAATAACGGCTTGCAGTCTTTTGTGGTATTTGTGGATGAGGCTCTTTATCTTCTCAGATGGTAAAGCTGCCAATTTTTCTTGGCAACAAGCCTCCAGTTCCTGTAAATTCTAGGGCTGTCTTGCATGAACTGCACGTTTGAGATCTCCCCAGAGTGGCTCAATGATATTGAGGTCAGGAGACTTCAGTTTCACTTTATTCTGCTGTAGTCAATCAATGACAGGTCGACTTGGCCTTGTGTTTTGGATCATTGTCATGTTGGAATGTCCAAGTACGTCCCATGTGCAAAATTCCTGGCTGATGAATGCAAATGTTCCTCCAGTATTTTTTAATAACATATTGCCATCAATTTTGACCAAATTTCCTGTGTCTTTGTAGCTCACACATCCCCAAAACATCAGCGATCCACCTCCGTTCTTCCTCATCTTTCTTCAAGTGCCTCCTTATTGTGCATCTCGAAACAGCCACACCACATGTTTTTTCAGAGAGTCCTGTATTTTATCTGAAGTTATTTGTGTTTTTCTTAGCACCCCGAACAATTTTCCTGGCAGTTGTGGCTGAAATCTTAGTTGGTCTACCTGACTGTGGTTTGGTTTAAACAGAACCCCTTGTTTTCCACGTCTTGATTAGAGTTTGAACACTGCTGATTGGCATTCTCAATTCCTTGAATATCTTTTTATATCCCTTTCCTGTTTTATACAGTTCAACTACCTTTTCCCGCAGATCCTTTGACAATTCTTTTGCTTTCCCCAATGACTCAGAATCCAGAATCAGTGCAGCACTGGATGAAAGATGCAAGGGTCTGTCAGGAGTCCAGAAACCCATTGACCTTTTATACACACACACTAATTACAAGCAAACAGATCACAGGTGAGGATGGTTACCTTTAATAGCCATTCAAACCCCTTTGTGTCAACTTGTGTGCATGTTATCAGGCCAAAATCACCAGGGTAAGTAAACTTTTGATCAGGGTCATTTGGGTAGTTTCTGTTATTATGATTTAAAAAGAGTAAACACTGTTGATTGATAATAAATGGCTTCAGCCAAACACTAACCATGATTAAATGAAAAGTTTTTGTTTTATCATTCATATTCTCTGAAAAATGGTCAACAAATCATAAATTCTGCCAGGGTATGTAAACTTATGAGCACAACTGTATATTACACTTTTCAAATGTGCTTTAAAATGCATGGTTTTTGATTTTATGAACAAGGAAATAATGACTTCATGCTGTTGGGCTGGTATAATAATGCTATGGGGCTGGTATTAAATTAATTCCAGGGCTGTTTTTTCGCAGTTCGGTCCTGCTTCACTCTACTATCTATTCAACAAAGCAAGTTTTTTTGCATATTGAATATAAGCTACACCCCCCCCCCCCCCCCCCAGAAGTGCCATTACCAGAATATTGTAGCTATTACAAATCTCCACAATTTTGCTTGTTAGACATGGCTTAACATTATACACTTGATAGTGAATAGAGATGAGGCAAAAAATTTGGCAGAACACACGAACACCGAACAGTATATGGGACATGCACATGAATAATCAAAAGTGCTAATTAAAAAGGCTTATATGCAAGTTATTGTCATATAGCCTGTAAAGTGGCACATTTTTCTACCGTGTTTAGAACAGTACCACAGCAAAATGACATTTCTAAAGGAAAAATTGTCATTTAAAACTGATCGCGGCTGTAATGAATTGTCGGGTCTCGGCAATATAGATAAAACTCATTGAAAAAAGGAGCATGGGATCCCCCCCAGTCTATTACCAGGCCCTTTGGGTCTGGTATGAATATTAAGGGGAACCCCGAACCAAAATGAAAAAAAAAATTGAGTGGGGGTCCCCCTAAAATCCACACCAGGCCCTTCGGGTCTGATATGGAAATGAAGGGGAACCCTGCACCATATTTAAAAAAAATGGTGTAGGGGTCCCCCCAAAATCCATACCAGACCAAGGGTCTGGTATGGATTTTAAGGGGAACCCTGCGCCAAAATTAAAAAAAAACGGTGTAGGGGTTCCCCCCAAAATCCATACCAGACCCTTATCCGAGCATGCAACCTGGCAGGCCGCAGGAAAATGGGGGGGCGAGAGAGCGCCCCCTGAACCGTACCAGGCCACATGCCCTCAACATGGGGAGGGTGCTTTGGGGTAGCCCCCCAAAACACCTTGTCCCCATGTTGATGGGGACAAGGGCCTCATCCCCACAACCCTTGCCTGGTGGTTGTGGGGGGTCTGCGGGTGGGGGGCTTATCGGAATCTGGAAGCCCCGTTTAACAAGGGGACCCCCAGATCCCGACATCCCCCCCTCCCCAAAAAAAGTGTCAAAATTTTAAAAACGACAAAACACAGCTTGGGACAAGTCCTTTATTAAAAAAGAAATGTCCCACGCTGTCCATTCATCTTCTTCTATCTTGCCGCCCAGACCAAAAAAGAAAAAAAAAACCTGCGACCGATCCGCCTCCATGGGAGGCTCCCGCCATCTGACATGTCATCGCTTTTGACAGCTCTTATATAACTGAGGTCGGGCCACCCGGTGATGTAACCGGGTGACCCTGCCCCCTCTGATTCCACGGGGACTTCCCCATGGCTTCCCCCGGGGTGTCAGAGGGGGCGGGGTCACCCGTTTATGTAACAGGGTGGCCCGCCCCCCTCAGACACCACAGGTCCTGCCCCGAAGTAGATTTTAGAGGGACATTTTTGCAATTTAAAAAAAAAAATATTTGGTTTGGGGTTCCCCTTAATATTCATACCAGACCCAAAGGGCCTGGTAATGGACTGGGGGGGGGGGATCCCATGCTGTTTTTTTTCTATAAGTTTTATCTATATTGCCAAGACATGACAATTCATTACAGCTGCAATCAGTTTTAAATAACAATTTTTCCTTTAGAAATTTCATTTTGCTGTGGTACTGTTCTAAACATGGGAAAAATGCGCCACTTTACAGGCATACTATATACACCCCCCAGGTATAATATTTAAAGGAATGTTTCATTTTTATTGTTTCACCTTAAGCATTAAAAAAATCACTGCTAGCCTTTAAAAAAAAAAAATGCATTGAAACATGTCCCCTGGGGCAGGACCCAGGTCCCCAAACTTTTTATGACAATATCTTGCATAGAAGTCTTTAAAATGAGCACTTTAGATTTTTCATGTTAGTGTCCCATAGACTTAAACGGTGTTCCGGCGGCTTTCGTATTTCCCCCGAACACCGCATATTGTTCGGTGTTCACATTACATCCGAATGACCAAAGTTCGGCCCAAACTTATGCTCAGGCCGGACCGTTTGCCCGTCCCTAATAGTGAATATCTCCTTGTCTTAGTGGACAGAGCATTATACATTACATGTTGTCGTGTCACTGATGCATCGCTCACTAAATACACTCACAGGAGGTATCAGGCCCCTTTCAAGCTTTCTTCGGTATAGTAGCATTGCATGAATGGCATTTCCTGCTCTTGCTGCTTGGTCAGTGGTCGGACTCACAGTTAGAAAATCCTAAAATAAAAATATATTCATGTCAGAAGGTTAGACAAGGATGTAAAAACATTGTACTACTTAATATTTGAACAATAAATTGTGTAAAATACAATACAAAAAATGACAGTCAACTTTTCATGCACACATACATTAAAATTAAAGTCAAATCAAAACCTTTTTTTTCTGATAAATGATAAAATATTGCAGCACCCTGGAAATTCAAACCACAGCTCTCCTAACCATACACACGATCAGAAAATCATCTGCAAAATACTGCTTTCGAAGCGATTGTACAATAATCTGAACATTAGTACGCAGCTTTCGAAAACCGATCACGACAATTCATGTGAAATTATCCAAAGGGACAAGCACAAAACCTTTTATCATATGATACCAGATCGCACAATTTTTGTTTAATCAGTATAGTTGTTGTACAATACAAACACACTACAACACATTACATCACTTCCGAATTTTAATTTTGTTGTACAAGAATTTCGGTAACTTTAGTAAACTCTTAATTTTCGATATGAGACTAGCATGCAAAAAAATAAATAAAATGGATGATCATTTGTCAGATATTCTCATCATGTGTACCAGGCATTACACATAGCAGGCCATCTGCTCTGCTTTAAAATTTGAACCCCCCCCCCCCCCCCCCCCGCCCAAACAGTGCAGCAATGAACAAGCATTGCTGAGTATTGGGGCAGCGATTATTGGGGCTTTACATTACTTGGATTTTTAATTTTTAATCTGTTTGACATATTCTACACTCTTTGAAGTCAGTAGGATAACTGTAGTAAGTACCAGGTAGAGGCATGAATCTACCCATTCCTATATATGCGAATCAGATGCGTTTTGAACCACATCTGATTCGCATAACAAGTGAACTGGCAGCCTTCTCAACGCAGCCGGTTCACACATGTGCGGGGAAGCCGTGGCGTGGTTTTAAAAAGAGTCCTGTGCGTTTTTCAGTCTGGTTCAGGTATGATTTCAGGTAAAAAGTGGCACCTAAACCGGTGTACAGAACCGCACCAGACTCCCACGCTGAAACTGCGGCCGCATATATGTGAACCCAGCCTTCAAAGCCATGACTGGAAAAATAGTCTTTACATAGAAATACAATGTCTGATAATATAAAGTCATCTGAAAATGATTTACTGGTGATTGTTACTTCTGTATTCACATCACCCCTTTCACACTGAGGCACTCAAAACGGCCCATAAAACACTGGGAGTTTTTGCATCGATTTAGCGCCGTTTGTGGCATTAGCGGTGTGCTTTTTTTTAAGGTCACGTGACGTTTTGTGGAGCTTTGGAAGCGCTTCCCATTTATTTCAGTGGACAGGGGCGTTTTTGAGGCGCTTTTTAAAGCACTCCAAACATTCCCCAAAGATGCTGCTTGCAGGACTTTTTGCACGGCCCCACCAGCGCACAGCCTCAGTGTGAAAGCTTCCATTGAGATGAATGAGAAGCAGTTTTCAGGCGCTTTTCAATTGCTATTTTTAGCGCAAAAGCCCCTGAAAAGCGCCTCAGTGTGAAAGGGGTCTTAAAGTGATTGCAAAGGCTCATTTTCTTTCCCATAAAAATAATAAACATGTTATACTCGCCTGCTCCTCTGCAGTGAGTTGGACAGAGAAGCCCAGAACCTCCTCTTTTCGGGTCCCTCTTCTGCTCTCCTGGCCCCTCCCTCCTGTTCAGTGCCCCCACTGCAAGCAGCTTGCTATGGGAGCACCCAAGCTGAGTCACAGTTCCCTATGTCCTTTCAGACACAGAGCCCCGGCCCCTCTCTCCCCTTATTGGCTATCTGACTTTGACAGCAGTGGGAGCCAATGGTGCTGCTGCTGTGTCTCAGTGAATCAGGAAGGAGAATCTCAGACGGCCGAGGGACTTGTGGACATCGCTAGACAGAGAGGGACCTCAGGTAAGTGTTAGGGGGCTGAGGGGAGCTGCTGCACACAGAAGGCTTTTTATTTTAATGCATAGTATGCATTAACAACTTTAAAAATCTGAACAACTTAAGACCCATCTCATTGCTCCCATTCACCTCTAAACTTCTTAGCTCCTACCTCAGTGAAAATAACCTTCTTGACCCCTTACAGTCTGGCTTTCGCTCGAAGCACTCCACGGAAATTGCCTTATTAAAACTCACTAACGATTTACTAACTGCTAAAATGAACAGCCAGTACTCCATACTCCTACTACTTGATCTCTCTGCGGCCTTTGATACTGTTGACCACCCGCTCCTTCTCAATAAACTACATTCCCTTGACCTCCGAGATTCTGCTCTGTCCTGGTTCTCCGCCTATCTGTCACAGCGCTCCTTCAGTGTCACCTACAACTCTGTCTCCTCCTCTCCATTGCCCTTTCTGTGGGGGTCCCCCAAGGCTCTGTTCTTGGACCCCTTCTCTTCTCTATCTACACCTCCTCCCTTGGTCAATTGATAACCGCCCAGGGCTTCCAATACCACTTATACGCAGATGACACCCAAATCTATCTGTCTACTCCTCACCTCACTCTTTCAGTCTCCTCTCGCATTACTAACTTATAGGGTTGTCCCGATACCGATACTAGTATCGGTATCGGGACCGATACCGAGCATTTGCACGAGTACTTGTACTCGCGCAAATGCTCCCGATGCCTTAGCCGATACCTGGAAGTCAGCGGGCGGAGTCAGCGGGCGGAGCGGAGGGCGGAGAGAGGGCGGAGCGGAGAGTGGAAAGTGAGTCCTCCGTGTCTACAAGCAGGTAGTGCAGGGCTGCATCTGGATAGGCGACCGGAGCCGTCACATTCGGTAATGCAATGACGCTCCGTGTTGCCGTTGTAGCATGAAATCCACTATCCCGTGAAAGACGCTATCCCCTGACGCTACTGCGCATGCGCCGGTTTCAGTCAAAAGAAACCAAGCGCAGAGCTGCTCAAAACTAATACAGGTGGATCGGATTAACCCCTCACACGCCGATCGATCGGGGCTCACGGCGGCGGACACAGGCTGTATCACATACACTGGCTGTATCACATACACTGGCTGTATCACATACACTGGCTGTATCACATACACAGGCTGTATCACATACACTGGCTGTATCACATACACTGGCTGTATCACATACACTGGCTGTATCACATACACAGGCTGTATCAGTATCACATACACTGGCTGTATCACATACACTGGCTGTATCACATACACTGGCTGTATCACATACACAGGCTGTATCAGTATCACATACACTGGCTGTATCACATACACTGGCTGTATCACATACACTGGCTGTATCACATACACAGGCTGTATCACATACACAGGCTGTATCAGTATCACATACACTGGCTGTATCACATACACTGGCTGTATCACATACACTGGCTGTATCACATACACAGGCTGTATCAGTATCACATACACTGGCTGTATCACATACACTGGCTGTATCACATACACCGGCTGTATCACATACACAGGCTGTATCACATACACAGGCTGTATCACATACACTGGCTGTATCACATACACAGGCTGTATCACATACACAGGCTGTATCACATACACAGGCTGTATCAGTATCACATACACTGGCTGTATCACATACACTGGCTGTATCACATACACAGGCTGTATCACATACACTGGCTGTATCACATACACTGGCTGTATCACATACACAGGCTGTATCACATACACTGTGCCCCCTGTGATATGCATGGTGTGTGTGTGTGTGTATGTGATACAGCCTGTGTCCACCGCCGTGAGCCCTCGCCATGCTGTCATGAGGCGATCGATCAGGGTGTGAGGTGTTAATCCGAGCCACCTGTATTAGTTTTGAGCAGCTCTGCGCTTGGTTTCTTTTGACTGAAACCAGCACATGCGCAGTAGCGTCAGGGGGTAGCGTCTTTCACGGGATAGTGGATTTCATGCTACACCGTTACACATCTCGTCCTCGTCAGTGCTTGATAATCCCGACGCCCATCTTGGTATACCCTGCACTCTGCCACATTAAGCCAGCAGCAGACATCTTGTTACACCCAGCCCATATAGTTCGGGCTGGGTGTAACAAGATGTCCGCTGCTGCTTTTATGCGGCCCAGTCCAGGGTGTACCAAGATGGGCATCACAGGCAGCATAGCAAAATAGTTTAGTTTCCTTTCCTCTCATGTCGTTTATTTCAGTTCCTGCCCATCAGTGCCAGCCACCTGTCAATGCTCATCAGTCAGTGCCATTTGTCAGTGCCATCTATAAGTGCCCACCCAACAGTGCCAGCCATCAGTCAGTGCTCGTCAATGCTCATCAGTCAGTGCCCATCCATCAGTGCCACTGCCAGCCATCAGTCAGTGCCACCTATCAGTGTCATCTATAAGTGCTCATCAGTGCTGCATAATCAGTGCCACCTATCAGTGCACTGCCACCTATCAGTGCTCATCAGTCAGTGCCAGCCATCAGTGGGTGCCATCTATCAGTGCCCCTCAGTCAGTGCCACCTATCAGTTCCCATCCATCACTGCCACTGCCAGCAATCAGTCCCAGACATCAGTCAGTGCCACCTTTTAGTGCCCATCAGTCAGTGCCATCTATTAGTGCCAGCCATCAGTACGTCACTGTCACATGACATTAAAAAAAGTATCGGTAATCGGTATCGGCGAGTACTTGAAAAAAAGTATCGGTACTTGTACTCGGTCTTAAAAAAGTGGTATCGGGACAACCCTACGTAACTTACTAACTGACATATCCGCATGGATGTCGCACCACTTCATTAAACTAAATCTCTCTAAAACTGAGCTATTAATATCCCCCCTGCCCGTGCCCCCCTCCATGACTTTTCCATCAAAATCAACAATGCAACTATCAGTCCCTCCCCTCATGCCAGGGTACTAGGTGTAATCCTAGACTCTGACTTGTGTCCCTTTTTAACAAATGAAACCACCAAGCTCCTCATTCACTCCCTCGTTATCTCTCGCCTTGACTATTGCAACTCCCTTCTCATTGGCCTGCCTCTCCATAGGCTGCTACACTGAAGAGGGGGTCTGCACTGAACGGGGGCTACACTGAAGAGGGGGTCTGCACTGAACCAGGGCTACACTGAAGAGGGGGTCTGCACTGAACGGGGGCTACACTGAAGGGGGGTCTGCACTGAACGGGGGCTACACTGAAGGGGGTCTGCACTGAACGGGGGCTACACTGAAGAGGGGGTCTGCACTGAACGGGGGCTACACTGAAGAGGGGGTCTGCACTGAACGGGGGCTACACTGAAGAGGGGGTCTGCACTGAACGGGGGCTACACTGAAGGGGGGTCTGCACTGAAGGGGGGGGGTCTGTGTAACATGCAGGGGGTCCAGAGCTGCAGGGTGTTGTGTAATGTAAAGGGGTCCAGAGGATCAGGGTGTTGTGTAATGTAAAGGGGTCCAGAGGATCAGGGTGTTGTGTAATGTAAAGGGGCCCAGAGGTGCAGGGTGCTGTGTAATGTAAAGGGGTACAGAGATTCAGGGTGCTGTTTAATGTAAAGGGGTCCAGAAGGGCAGGGTGCTATGTAATGTAAAGGGGTCCAGAGGCGCAGGGGGATGTGTAATGTAAAGGGGCCCAGAGATGCAGGGTGCTGTGTAACGTAAAGGGGTCCAGAGGTGCAGTTGTGGAGAGGAGGTACACAGTAGTGACAAAGAGATATTGAAGGACGCAGAGGTATGCAGGGTGCACAGTGGGGTATTTTTACATTTTAATGGGGGGGGTGCCAGATATAGGATCCGCCCCGGGTGCCAAATGCTCTAGGTACGCCCCTGTCTCCCACATTCCCTTTCTTCTCTGTAAAAGTTATTTTCTGCTTGTATTCTTCCTGTCTGGCCTTGATCTTATCTACTGCCCTAACAGGTTCTGTTTTAGTCTCTTCTAGCTCCCCCAACTGGCTTAAAAGGGTAGTGGCTTCATGAATCTTGCCGTTTAATCCCAGGCCTCCAAACAAGGACAATAAAGGAGCCCTGAGATTAAATGGCGCAGACTTTATCAGCTTAGAGCGCAGAGCAGACATAAAGGGTTCCATATCTGGACCCATCCATTCTGAAAATATATTTAATCCTGCTATACAACCCATCTCACGTAACCTGGAAATACCTTCTCTGATCATTCTCCAGGAGTAGGTATTCTCTAGGTCAGTAGGACTAGCGTATACTCTGACTATTCCATCTTTCAGGAGGTCGAACAGTGAAAAATTCACACTGAACTCTCTGGCTTTTCGCATTGCCTGACGCAATTGTGGATAATGGGTTAACACTCCCATAGCCACTGCTTCCTTACCTGACAAAACAACGCTGTCCACCCCTTCATCCCTCCCCGGACCTTTGTTTGTATTGTTTTGCCAGCTCGTGGAGTTCAGTTTGTGTAAACTCCCGTACTTATTCAAATTCCACATCTCTGGGGTTGCGATAATGCACCTCCCCATCTGCCATATCCTCTCATATCCTCTCATCATGTTGCCTTTTCCTATGCTTAGTAATGAGAGGTCTGGCACACTTTTCCTTTCCCATTGGGTGATCATCATCTGAAATATCAAACTCTATCTATCTATCTATCTATCTCCTCATCCTCACTATCATTTGAGGAGAGCACATCTTCACAACCCCAGTTTTGGAATGTGACAATGGCACGTATCCTGGCTTTACTTACAGGTTTACGGCCCTTCTTTTTCTTTAAGGCATTAATTGATTTAGTCATGAGGGCTGCACACTGCTCTGGCAAATCATCAGCCTGGCTAGCAGTTGAACGAACACACTCCAAAGCAACTGCTAACTGGTCTTTTAACTTAACTTCTGCCTCTGCCTTATCCCTCCTTTGTGATTTGGTATAGAGAGCATTGAGGAAGTACCAACCTGTTGTGGACACTGTCCTCTTCTCTGCTTTACTTAAATCCAACCCCTTATGGCTAAAATCTACAAAATGATCTGAGACTTTATCACCCCAAGTCTTATTCAAGGGAGAAGCATACTTTGCAAATTCTTTAGCAAGAGGCTCCTATTCATTGTCTCTGGCACAGATAGGGAAGCTGCACACTTCCTTCTGGCCACCAGAAACCTCTGCAGCCTTGTTTTTCCTAAACAGTTTATGCAGCATTTTACCTAGTACAAGCTACACAACACACCACAGAAAAACAGGGCTGCTTCAGTTGAATTTTTAGCGCAAATGCAGGCCACGAGCCCCCAAATGTAATGCTTGCGTCTATCTATTAAAGGTTCTTGCAGTAAAACCAAGGAAACTTAGACCTCTGTGGTATATCAATGTGTTTTTACTAAACAAAAAATGCTTTACATACAAAATGATTACAATATTAGCAATATAATATAAAGCTGACAGATATACCTATAAACAAGAAAAAATGCTACCTACTTTCTAGCAAAACTATGGTCTGTATACAATAAGAATAAACAACAAGGTTACTTAGCTTATAGAAACTTCACGATCTCCTTGGCAATGAGGACTCTTTGAAGGTCAACATGGCATCTCATGGCAAAGAACTCTCTGAGGATCTGAAAAAAAAGAATTGTTGCTCTACATAAAGCTGGCCTAGGTTATAAGAAGATTGCCGAGACCCTGAAACTGAGCTGCAGTACGGTGGCCAAGACCATACAGCGGTTTAACAGGACAGGTTCCACTCAGGACAGGCCTCGCCATGGTCAACCAAAGAAGTTGAGTGCACATGCTCAGCGTCATATCCAGAGGTTGTCTTTGGGAAATAGATGTGTGAGTGCTACCAGCATTGCTGCAGAGGTTGAAGGGGTGGGGGGGTCAGCCTGCCAGTGCTCAGACCATACGCCGCACACTGCATCAAATTGGTCTGCGTGACTGTCATCCCAGAAGGAAGCCTCTTCTAAAGATGATGCTCAAGAAAGCCCGCAAACAGTTTGCTGAAGACAAGCAGACTAAGGATGTGGATTAATGGAACCATGTCCTGTGGTCTGATCAAGATATACTTATTTGGTTCAGATGGTATCAAGCGTGTGTCGCGGCAACCAGGTGAAGAGTACAAAGACAAGTATGTCTAGCCTACAGTCAAGCATAGTGGTGGGAGTGTCATGGTCTGGGGCTGCATGAGTGCTGCCCGCACACAGGATAGCTACAGTTCACTGAGGGAACCATGAATGACAACATGTACTGTGTCATACTGAAGCAGAGCATGATTCCCTCCCTTTGGGGACTGGGCCTCAGGGCAGAATTCCAACATAACGACCCCAAACACACCTCCAAGACAACCACTGCCTTGCTAAAGAAGCTGGGGGTAAAGAGGATGGACGGGTCAAGCACGTTTCCAGACCTAAACCCTTTTTAGCATCTGTGGGGCATTTTCAAATGGAAGGTGTAGGAGAGCAAGGTCACTAATATCCACCAGCTCCGTGATGTTGTCATGGAGGAGTGGAAGAGGACTACAGTGGCAACCTGTGAAGCTCTGGTGAACTCCATGCCCAAGAGGGTTAAGGCAGTGCTGGAAAATAATGGTGGCCACACAAAATATTGACACATTGGGGCCAATTTGGACATTTTCACTTAGGGGTGTACTCACTTTGTTGCCAGCGGTTTAGACATTAATGGCTGTGTGTTGAGTTATTTTGAGGGAACAGCATATTTACACTGTTTATACAAGCTGTACACTCACTACTTTACATTGTAGCAAAGTGTAATTTCTTCAGTGTTGTCACATGAAAAGATAGAATAAAATATTCACAAAAATGTGAGGGGTGTACTGACTTTTGTGAGACACTGTGTGTGTGTGTGTGTATATGTGTATATATATATATATATATATATATATATATATATATAAAAACACATCAGATGCAATACATTCACGTACCCCTCGTAGGCCATACCTTTATAGGTATAGATCCCAGAAAGGATTGTGGACAGCAACTGGGTGTCTCCTTTGCTGTGGAAGGATGTGTGGTGCTGTACCTACAGTTATCTCAATTGAGGGTCTGGTTACTACCAGCCCATTGTGGGTTCTATGTTGTATTCCTATGTTTAATTTTATATTTTTTCTTACTGTTCTTTACTTTTGTCCCTGTACTCTTAGGATGTGCCTTCTGTTCCATCACTCGCGCCGTGTCCAATGGTGTTTTTCGAGGAGTGCCACCCCTTCTAGTCGACCATGGCATCATTCAAGGTAATCTCATATAATGTTCAGGGTTTCTGTTCTCCACACAAAGAAGCAAGCTGTGGTGGGAGCTGAAGAGGTTGAAAGCTCAGGTGGTTTTCCTGCAGGAGACGCACTTTACTACCCAGTCAGTACCTAAGTTGCCCAATCATTTATTTAACCAATGGTTTCTTAGCACGTCCCTGGTGGCCAAGTCCAATGGCATGGCTATAGCAATCCATAGATCCTGCCCCTTCCAACCCGGTGGGAGTCAGATAGCAGCCCTGAGGGTCTATGTATTCCTGAAGGGGACACTTAATGGGAAAAAGTTTACATTTGCTACTATACCAGCCCTCAAAAATTACACTCGCACACTCGCATTTTGCGAGTGATTTTTGAGGGCTGGCGAGGAGAAGAGAGGAGAGCCGCCACTGGGAGATCCCAGCAGGGAACATCACAGCTTCACCCGTCCAATCCTAGGACGGGTGACATGTATCAAAGTTCCCCGGACAAGGGAGGGGCTTATGTGACGGCGCGGCGGGGGAACACACAGCTTATGAAACGAAAGCTGTAATGTTCCCTGCTGTGATCTCCCAGTGGCGGCTCTCCTCTCTCCTCCACAGGTAGGCAGCAACATGGGGGGGGGCACACAGGTTGCACCATATGGGGGGGGGCACACACAGGCTGCACCATATGGGGGGGACACACAGGCTGCACCATATGGGGGGGACACACAGGCTGCACCATATGGGGGGGACCTACAGGCTGCACCATATGGGGGGGACACACAGGCTGCACCATATGGGGGGGACACACAGGCTGCACCATATGGGGGGGACACACAGGCTGCACCATATGGGGGGGGGACACACAGGCTGCACCATATGGGGGGGGGCACACAGGCTGCACCATATGGGGGGGGCACACAGGCTGCACCATATGGGGGGGGGGGGCACACAGGCTGCACCATATGGGGGGGGACACACAGGCTGCACCATATGGGGGGGGGACACACAGGCTTCACCATATGGGGGGGACACACAGGCTGCACCATATGGGAGGGGACACACAGGCTGCACACACGAGGGGGACGACACACAGGCTGCACACACGGGGAGGACACACAGGCTGCACACACTGGGACGGGACACAGGCTGCACGCATCGGGGGGACGGGACACACAGGCTGCACACACCGGGGGGGGACGGGACACACAGGACACACAGGCTGCACACACCGGGGGGGGGGTGAGGGCGGGGGGGGACACACAGGCGGCACACACAGGTTGCACACACCGGGGGGGGGGGGGCCACACAGGCTGCACACACCGGGGGGGGGGCCACACAGGCTGCACACACCGGGGGAGGGACACACAGGCTGCACACACCGGGGGGGGGGACACACAGGCTGCACACACCGGGGGGGGGGGGGACACACAGGCTGCACACACACGGGGGGGGGGGACACACAGGCTGCACACACCGGGGGGGGAAACACAGGCTGCACACACCGGGGGGGGAAACACAGGCTGCACACACCGGGGGGGCGGTCACAGAGGCTGCACACACCGGGGGGGGGGACATACAGGCTGCACACACGGGGGGGGGCACACAGGCTGCACACACAGGGGGGACACACAAGCTGCACACACGGGGGGGACACACAGGCTGCACACACGGGGGGGACACACAGGCTGCACACGGGGGGGGGGACACACAGGCTGCACACGGGGGGGGGACACACAGGCTGCACACGGGGGGGGGACACACAGGCTGCACACGGGGGGGGACACAGGCTGCACACGGGGGGGGACACACAGGCTGCACACGGGGGGGGGCACAGGCTGCACACGGGGGGGGCACAGGCTGCACACGGGGGGGCACAGGCTGCACACGGGGGGGACACAGGCTGCACACGGGGGGGACACAGGCTGCACACGGGGGGGACACAGGCTGCACACGGCGGGGGACACAGGCTGCACATGGGGGGGGACACAGGCTGTTCTACAAGTAGCAAATCGTCCAGATATGCTGTCACTGTTATGCCCCGAGCCCTTCGTTTTGCTAAGGGCGGGGCTAGAATTTTTGTGAACACTCGAGGTGATGTAGCAAGAACGAAAGGAAGGGCCACAAATTGGAAGTGGCGCTGATCCACCGCAAACCTTAGAAATCTTTGGTGACCGGGAAAAATTGGCACATGTAAATATGCATCCATGATGTCTATTGATGCCAAGAATTCTCCACCCTGAAGGGTGGAAACCACTGAGCGGATTAACTCCATGCGGAAAGAACTAATGTCTAAACTGATTCAGGTCTTTTAGATCTAGAATAGGTCTGGAATCCCCGTTTGGTTTTGGAACTGTAAAGAGGTTTGAGTAGAACCCTGAGCCTTGCTCTTTTGGGGTCACTTTTATAATTACCCCTTGGGATAGTAAACGTTCTAAGGCCAGAAACAAGGGTCTTCTTTTTTCTGGATCTTTGGAGACTCTTAACCTTAGGAAGCGAGATGGCGGAAACTCACAGAACTCCAGCTTGTAGCCCAGAGACACCGTGGATGTCACCCATTTGTGCTGAACCTCTTCCCGCCAGGCGCCTGCAAACTGCAGCAGCCTTCCCCCCACTCGGCCGAGCAGGGGCGCCCCTTCATAGGGAGGCTTTGGGGTTCTGTTTAACAGATCTTGGACCCCAAGACTTCTTTTGCCCTTGGGCTTGGCTCTGGACTTTTCCCCTAGTATTGGACTAGGGAGGCTGTTGCCACTGCCTGGAGGTCGAAGCTCCAGGGGCTGGGGACAGATAACGTCTAAATGAGGGACGTTTATTCTTCTTTTTAACCAGTAACAACATGGTCTTACCCCTGGTAATCCTCTGGATATATTTGTCCAGATCATCCCCAAACAGGCGTTCCCCATAAAACGGGAACCCAGTCAAATATTTTTTCCACAAAGCTTCAGCTGCCAAATGCTTAAGCCAAAGGGCCCTGCGCATGTGTACCAGCAGGGGGGAAAGGCAGGATGCTTGCTGAACAGAATCCATAATGTAAAACACAAGGCCTTAGGAAGGTCTGCGTAAACCTCGCCCTCCTCAGTGAAGAGGAGGTTAAGCACCTGCTTCATTTGTTCCTTGAGTTACTGGCACATGCCGATTGCTGTGACCGCAGGCTGGACTACAGCACCAGCCATAGAAAAGGAGGCTTTAAATAAAGTTTCCAGCTTCTTATCAGTTGGATCTTTGAACCCCTGAGCATTGTCACAGGACAGGTTGGCTTTTATTCACACAAGAAATAGCCGCATCTATTGCTGGCACCCCCCATTTTTTGGGGAACTTTTCCTCCACCGGATAAAGCATGGAAAACCTCTTAGGAGGCGAAAATAGTTCATCTGGGTGACCCCAGTCATCATACAACAATTTCTCCAGCAAGGGATGAATTGGGAAGGTATATGCAGCCTGTGGGGATTTCTGAGATCCCAAGGAGGAAACAGAAGATATGGCAGCCTCAGCAGAGGGCAATCTATATGTGGTATGCACCAACTCAGTATAATATTGCACCTGTACTTTGAGGGCCTGGGAGGCAGAAGGGAGCTTCTCCTCTTCCCCTGAATCGTCCGACTGCTCCAGATCCCCATCCCCAGATAGGGATATCTCATCATTATCAGAATGCTCATCCGATAGGGAACCCAGAGCAGAGGGAGGGGATCTACCCCTTTTTCTGCTACTACTTAAAGCGGTTCTGCACTCATTTTTTTTTTTTTTTTTACTTACCTTGTAATTGAAGACTTCCGGTCTTCTCCCTCTGCGGCGGCGGGCGGGGTCTTGCGTCGATCGTCGTCACGCCGCACTGTCTCCTGGGATCTGGTGTCATTGATCCCAGGAGTCAGTGCGGGCATCTTCCGAAATCTCGCGAGATTTCGGCCACATCTTCCGAAATCTCCCGAGATTTCGGCCGCATCTGCCGAAATCTCGTGAGATCTCGGCAGATGAGCCGTTACTGCGCACGCGCGAGTAACGGCAGTGCATGCTGGGCCATCTAAAGTCCCTGTGGGTGTTTCACATGCCCACAGGCAAGATGGCCCCCAGCACTAAAGAAGAAGACGAGGAACTTCATCGGACGAAAACCCGGCGGCGATCGAGATGGACGATGGAACAGGTGAGTCCCCTAATAAAGGTAAGCACACTTTATATTACATCCTTAAAAAAAAAATTTTTTTTCAGAGTGCAGAACCGCTTTAAGGAATTACTTTTCACTGTGCATTCAAACAGGTAAGGTCATATGGTGAGATTATGACCATACCCCATAAAATTGTGCCAACGTCCCGCAGGTAATTGTGGGTGGAGACTAGCTAAAGAAAGTGGACTTTATAGGCACAAAATTACATATACTACAAAGTATCAAAAAAAGGGTATTTTATTAAAAAAAATATATATATATTGAATCGCGATAAATCAGCGATTACATATGCTCAAAATATATTTTTTTGTGAGGTAGTAGACAGCATCAGACCTTCTTATCAGCAAAATAACACCCAGACATTAAGATGTATTAATCTTAGTAATATCATCATCAAGTTGACACATATGCAAAGTATACAAAAAACAGATATTCTAAAATAATCACTGGCATAAATGGTGTATATAGAAAATAGAGCTAGGTCCTGTAGATCTGGGGTGATGCTGATGCGGAGGTCCATTTTTTCTTGTCAGAGGATTTGGCTCGATATGTTCCGCGCTTTTAAAGTTAGCGCTTCCTCAGGAGCGATTGATTCTATGGTAATATATATCACAATGAGTTTTTACAGATTTAACAACATAAAATAACTAGCACCTTTTTACATATAAAAAGACATAAACATATATTATTTTATTGTAATATAGAGTGTCTGGACTCTGGAAAAAAAAAAGGAACCGTGGACACTGCGGGGAGGGGGGAGCAGCGTGCGGAGAATAGGGCGCACAGCAGGCCAAAGAAGCAGCAGGGAACAAAGCTGAAGGATAGGAACCGTCTAAGCAGTTTATATGGACATATATATATATAAATACGTATGCATGCAACACACATATACATCTTGACAAAAATGCCGCTATATAGTGGGGTTTTGATTGATCTATGTACTATATATAATGCAGTGTCTATATTTAAGCCGGTTTCTATAACAAAAGTTCATATAAGGCTATAATAAGCATTAGCATAAATAACACCAACAATAAGGGCATGAGAAGATATTGTTACAAGACTGTATTAATAATAATTATAAATATCTTACCGTAAAATTGTTATTTGGCCAGTAAACAATGGGATACACAGTAAAATAAAAAGGTATCCTGTCATTGACATGTTAGGTAAACATGCCAGTAAAGAAACAAGGGGTTAAATCACAGGAGCCTTAACTGATTGACGGGGACTCAGGCCATTGTCTTGGGTCTGTCTCCCTGTCTCTGCTCCTGCGCGGTGTGTCTTCCCGGGCACCGATAGTGCGGCGTCCTGTGTTTGACACATGCGCAGTAGCCTTCGGCCGGAGAAGGAGAGGAAAGGGTCTGCTTTGGGACACGCCCCTCCCTCGGAGCCGCCTATTTAGGAGCCAAACACCCTGCCATCAACGCCGTAGGATTGAGTGCTGTACAGCACTCACAACAACAAACATTGCAAGGCGTGTCTCTCTCTCTCTCTCTCTCTCTCTCTCTATATATTTTTAATAAAATACCCTTTTTTGATACTTTGTAGTATATGTACTTTTGTGCCTATAAAGTCCACTTTCTTTAGCTAGTCTCCACCCACTACTACTTAACCACTTTCCGACCGGCGCACGACGATGTACGTCCCTTTTTTGAAGAGGGATATCTCGGTAACAGCAGCAGCTGCTGCCACAACCGAGGTATCCATATCTTCAGGCGCCGGTCGGCTGTCCGATAATGGTGGTCATTGCGGCGGATTCGCAGCGAGATCACTGTTATCGGCGGCGGGAGAGGTGCCCCCCCTCCCGCCGCTCTCCCGCGCCTTCCGCCGCTTACCGGAACCGTCGGCAGCGGCGGAGGCGATTGGGTCCGTTCTCCTCCTGTGTCTAGAGATGAGTGACGCTAAGATGGCCGCCACTCATCTCTATACCATAGGAGGGCGGAAGCGACGTCAAAAACGTCACTTCTGCCCATACCTCTTAAAGAGGAATTTTCAAATGTCATTTTTTTAAATTACATTTTTTTTCATTGAAGTCCAAATATGAGATCTGAGGACTTTTTGACCCCAGATCTCATATTTAAGAGGACCTGTCATGCTTTTTTCTATTACAAGGAATGTTTACATTCCTTGTAATAGGAATAAAAGTGAGCCAATTAATTTTTTTAAAAAAAACAGTGTAAAAATAAATAAAATCAAGAAAAATAAATAAGAAAAACAAAAAATTATTTTTTTAAAGCGCCCCGTCCCGACGAGCTCGTGCGCAGAAGCAAACGCATACGTGAGTAGCGCCCGCATATGAAAACGGTGGTCAAACCACACATGTGAGGTATCGCCGCGATCGGTAGAGCGAGAGCAATAATTATAGCCATAGACCTCCTCTGTAACGCAAAATATGCAACCTGTAGAATTTTTTAAACGTCGCCTATGGAGATTTTTGAGGGTAAAAGTTTGATGCCATTCCACGAGCGGGCGCAATTTTGAAGCGTGACATGTTAGGTATCAATTTACTCGGCGTAACATTATCTTTCACAATATATAAAAAAATTGGACTAACTTTACTGTTGTCTTATTTTTTTATTCAAAAAAGTGAATTTTTTCCAAAAAAAGTGATTTTTTTCCAAAAAAAGTGAATTTTTTCCAAAAAAAGTGAATTTTTTCCAAAAAAAGCGCGCTTGCAAGACCGCTGCGCAAATACGGTGTGAAAAAAAGTATTGCAACGACCGCCATTTTATTCTCTAGGGTGTTAGAAAAAAAACAATATATAATGTTTGCGGGTTCTAAGTTTTTTTCTAGCAAAAAAAAATGTTTTAAACATGTAAACACCTAAAATCCAAAACGAGGCTGGTCTTAAAGTGGTTAAGGAAGCTGTGATAAAAATAGTAATCCTTCCTTCTAAACCATCCAATGCAGCCTTCATAGTGTCTTCAGTGACATATACAGGGACTGTAACATTGGGAGAGGCTGCAAAGCCTGACAGGGGCACAAACTCATCCTGTGAGGCTGCCTCCAGTCTTTCATGGGGGGGATAGAATCCTGCAGGCATTCCCAGAACCCCTAGAAGTAGGCAGTGATTTCTTAGTGCCTCTTTTACCTCCCCCTGAAGCCCTCTTACGAGGAGACATAGTCCTAAGCTGCAAAGCAGAGGTACTAGTACAAATGCAACCACTGTTGTAAGACTAGGCACAATATAAACATTAGCTTAGTCTGCACAACCTTATGTCAAGTAGGTGTCTCAGGTATGCCTGGATCCGAATCCACTGAGATGCTTACTGCCCACAGCTCTGTGTCCCACTGCTTACAGGAGCTCTGGCATTCTGGGCTTTAAACATAGCCGCTTTTTGCCTGCGCACTGGTACACGTGCACGGCCGCCCAACCACGCCCCCCGCCGAAAAAACGCTGTAAAAGTGTGCCCCCTGCTCGCGCGTGTAGGACTGTGATGGCGGCGGCCGGGGGCGACAGGGGAGAAAGGAGACCCCCTGAGAACTGTGTGGGACCTCCGGACTGCGTGGGATCCCCCCTTTCAGGTTATGTGGCAGGGCCTACAGCGGAGGAGGTGTGCGGCTTCTCAGACCAGCTTCACTGAGCGTGTATACTGGATGGCATGTAAGTATACAGCAGGTATGTCTCTTACTCTCTCTAGTGGCGGAAACCAGGTAAGACATGCAAACTACTCAAAAGAAGATAATCCATATGTGTATACTTTAGGATTGTCTTCACTTACCTTATCCCCGCCGCAGGAACTGGTGATAAACAGACAGATCCAACCTTCACCCATCACGGCGGGTAGCGTTGTGCCAACCTTCAGGGTTCTGGGCTCCTACTCACAGGATCCTCTTCCCTGGACCTGTAGAAGACTCTGCCAGAAAAACTTTGCGTGCAACTTAAATTATGCACCAAAGCGCTGGATCCCAGAGCCCAGTCCTCAAAGAGAGACATTACAGGAAAAACCTTGTTTCTTCTTTCACGAGGCCCGTGTACCATCCATCTTAGGTGTATTTATTGGCCCATGGTATGGATCCGGTTGTATAGCTCCTAGGCCCCCGCAAAGACCATCAAGCATAGCTTTCTTCTTAGTACATCTTTAGCATGACCAACCACCTTAGACACTGGCAAAAAAACGAAGGTACGCTTCTTATGGGAGGGGTTATATAGAAGAGGAACTCGCCTTGTAATTAGGTTTGCCAGTGTCCAATCACCTGATGGTGACTATCTAACCCACTAATTATCAATGTCTCTGTGTCCCGTGATGTATGAGAAGAAACTAAAATTTTGGTCTCATCACTCCAAATTACTTTGTGCCAGAAGGTTTGAGGCTTGTCTCTGTGCTGTTTGGCGTATTGTAAGCAGGATACTTTGTAGCATTTGTGTAGTAATGGCTTTCTTCTGGCGACTCGACCATGCAGCCCATCTTTCTTCAAGTGCCTCCTTATTGTGCATCTTGAAACAGCCACACCAAGTTTTCAGAGAGTTCTGTATTTCATCTGAAGTTATTTGTGGGATTCTTTGCATCCCGAACAATTTTCCTGGCAGTTGTGGCTGAAATTTTAGTTGGTCTACCTGACAGTGGTTTGGTTTCAACAGAACCCCATTTTTCACTTATTGATTAGAGTTTTAAGAGCAGTCAGATTAGACATGTGCACAACAAAAAAATTTGTTTATTTTCGTTTTGTTTTTTTTTTCGTTTCCGAAAAAAAATTTGTTTATTTTCGTTTCGTTTTTTTTGGTTTCCGTTGATTCGTAACGATTCGTAAATTCGTACGTCGTCGGTGTTCGTATTCGTAAAGATTTGTAAATTCGTAAGTCGTCGGTGTTCGTATTCGTAACGATTCGTATTTTCGTTAGAGTTATTTTTTCGTTGATTCGTTTTTTCTTTAGTTTAATTTTCGTTTATTCGTTTATTCGAAATTCGGACGCATTCGTATTTATTCATACATTCGTCACACTCGTAACATTCGTAGATTCGTAATCGGAGCATAATTCATAATTTTAAGTAATGTGTATGCTATTATTACATTTTAAGAGACACGGAAAATTACGAATCGAAAAAAAGTTACGAATGTACGAATTTTTTCGTTCAATCCATTCGAACCACGTTAAGCAGCGCCATTGTAAGAGACACGAAAAATTACGAATCGAAAAAAAAAAAAAAAAAGTTACGAATGTACGAATTTTTTCGTTAAGCACGTTAAGCAGCACCATTGTAAGAGACACGAAAAATTACGAATCGAAAAAAAAGTTACGAATGTACGTATTTTTTCGTTCAATCCATTCGAACCACGTTAAGCAGCGCCATTGTAAGAGACACGAAAAATTACGAATCGAAAAAAAAAAAAAAAAAAAAGTTACGAATGTACGAATTTTTTCGTTCAATCTATTCGAAGCAAGTTAAGCAGCACCATTGTAAGGGACACGGAAAATTACCAATTCAACAAAAAAAAAAAAAAGTTACGAATGTACGAATTTTTTCGTTCATTTTCATTTTCGTTGTTCCTGTTTTCGTTTTTCGGATTTTCTTCATTCGTACATTCGTTGTTTCTAATTAGGTTTTTTCGGATTGTCGTTATTTTCGGATTCGAACGATTCGTTCGATTCGAACGATTCGTTAAAATTTTTCGTACGAAAATAACGAAAAAAAAACGAAAAACGAAAAAAAACGAAACGAATTGCACATGTCTAGTATCTATCTGCAGGCAACCGCTCAGATACAAAAGACTGTCTATTTATTCTGCCAGAAGGCCCCAAAAGGGCCAGGCAGCGTCAAAATCCACTATTTCTAGATGGATTCGACAGGTTATTGTTCAGGCTTATGGTGTAAAGAAGAAGATTCCTCCTTTTCAGGTTAAAGCGCACTCAACTAGAGCAGGTAGTGCTTCATAGGCAGTACATCACCAGGCCTCCATGGCTCAGATCTGCAAGGCTGCAACTTGGTCTTCAGTCCATACATTCACTAGATTCTATCAGGTGGATGTAAGAGGGCATGAGGATGCCGCTTTCGAGCGCAGTGTGCTGCAGGCAGCAGTATAGTTCCTCTGGCCCGTTGGCGGTCTATGTTTTCTGATCTGTGTCTCCCTCCCCTCAATTTGGGCATTGCTATGGGACATCCCACTAAGTAATTATCAAAGTATCTGTGTCCTGTGATGTATGAACAAGAAAATAGGATTTTTAAATACAGCTTACCTGTAAAATCCTTTTCTTGGGAATACATCACGGGACACAGAGAACAAGCCCCTCTTTGGGATTATACGTTGGGATACTTATTGCTTTGCTACAAAGCTGAGGTACTCTCCATATGGGAGGGGTTATATAGGGAAGGAACTTGCCTTGTAATTAGGGTTGCCAGTGTCCAATCACCTGATGGTGATTTACATCACCCGTGATGTATTCCCAAGGAAAGGATTTTACAGTTAGGCTGTATTTAAAAATCCAATTTTTTTACTCACAACCATAAACGCTACATTTGGAGAGGAGTCAACAAGGCCTATGATGAAAGGTACACCATTCCTACTGTGAAACACAGAGGTGGATTGCTGATGTTTTGGGGATGTATGAGCTATAAAAAGGTAGAGGAAATTTGGTGAAAATTGATGGCAAGATGAATGCAGTATGTTATCAAAAAATACTGGAGGAACATTTGCATTCATCAGCCAGGAAGCTCTGCATGGGACCTACTTGGACATTCCAACATGACAATGATCCAAAACACAAGACCAAGTCCACCTATTATTGGCTACAGCAGAATAAAGTGAAGGTTCTGGAGTGGCCTTCTCAGTCTCCTGACCTCAATATCATTTAGCCACTCTGGGGAAATCTCAAAACGTGCAGTTCATGCAAGACAGCCCAAGAATTTACAGGAACTTGAGGCTTTTTGCCAAGAGGAATGGGCAGCTTTACCATCTGAGAAGATAAAGAGCCTCATCCACAAATACCACAAAAGACTTCAAGCTGTCATTGATGATAAAGGGGGCAATACACGGTATTAAGACCTGGGGTATGTAAACTTTTGATCAGGGTCATTTGGCTAGTTTCTGTTGTCATTATGATTTAAAAAGAGTAAACACAGTCGATTGATAATAAATGGCTTTAGCCAAACACTAACCATGAGTGAAAGAAAAATTTTTGTGTTATTATTCATAGTCTCTGAAAAATGGCCAGGAAATCATAAATTCTGCCAGGGTATGTAAACTTATGAGCACAACTGTATATGCCCCCAACTCTGGTCAATTCACTTTCATAGATGCGGTTTTAGAGAAACTGGCGGAATTCTGAGAGGGTTCTCCAATACTGGATGGGGACTTTAATGTCAGTCCTGACCCCCTTCTGGATACGTCACATAGCCGGCCGACTCATTCCTATGCCTTTATCAAACACTTTCACAAAACCCTCCAGAGCCACCTTTTAGTGGATAGTTGGAGAGCACTCCACCCTTCTGGATGGGACTTTAGTTACTATTCTAAGGTCCATGATACATATACTAGTATTGACCTTTTATACGTGGACCATTTCACCCTTGAGTTACTGAAGTCAGCATCTATTGAAAACATTACTATTTCGGACCATGCCACGGTTGTTGTTACCCTCACTCTACTGGAGGGCATCCATAGAACTTGCTCCTGGCGGCTCAATGAAAATCTATTGGATGACACTGCATTGGTCTCAAAATATTACAGAAGTTCTCACCTATTATTGTAAACAAAACATGACTGATGATCTCAGTGAGGGGATAGTCTGGGAGAATCACAAAGCTGTGGTGCAGGGATAATTGATTTTCCTGGGCGCTAAAATTAAGAAGGCCCGCCAGGCGAAATTTCAGAGGGCCATTGGTGCCCTCCAACAGGCTGAAGTTCGGCATAGGGGTCATGGAGACCCTGAGACATTAAAAAAACTGACTGAACGATTTTTACATACGTACTAGATTGCCAGATCAAAAAACTTCAACGTTACCTGTCTCATAAATGTTATGAGCACGGGAACAAATGTGGCCGGATGCTGGCTAGGGCCCTCCAGAAAAGACGTGCCCAGGGACATATTCATAAGCTTGGTTTCTCTACAGGATGTGGCTACTCACTCCTCCAAAATAGCCTCGTTGTTCCGTGACTACTATGCTGAGCTCTATAATTTGGACCCCCAGCTAAGCTGTCTAACATACTCCTTTGAGCAATAAACAGTGATCCACACTGGAATCCCCTATTACTCCACCTGAAATTGAATCTGTAGTGAAATCTTTGCCAGGCGGAAAGAACCCTGGCCCAGATGGATATACCAGGGCATTTTATATTACCTTCTTGCTGCTTTTAATATGCCCAATGTGTAGCTATTTCAATTCTATAACAGATGGTAGCCAAATTCCTTTGGAGGCCCTATTGGCCCATATCACAGTACTCCGGAAAGATGGTAAGGATCCTACTTTACCACAAAGCTATCATCCCATTTTGCTGTTAAATGCGGATTTAAAAATTCTAGCAAAAATTCTGGTGAATCGCCTGAAACATCTAGTGCCCCATGTTGTCTATCCAGACCAGACAGGATTTATTGTTGTCCGAGAGGCAAGGGATAATTCTATTAGGGCTATCCAACTTATCCACTGCCATACCTGATCCTATCGACAGACGCAGAAAAATCGGTCGATCATGTGGATTGGGCATACCTTAAGGCAGTGGTCATCAACCCTGTCCTCGGGGCCCACTAACAGTCCAGGTTTTATGTATTACCTTAGATAGATGCAGACTAGAATACTGCAATCACTGAGCAGCAAATTATATCACCTGTGATGTATTTTGGTTATCTTGCAAACCTGGCCTGTTAGTGGGCCCTGAGGACAGGGTTGATGACCACTGCCTTAAGGTGGTCTTAGAGACGCTTGGGTTGGAACCAAACATGTTGACATGGATAATGGCCTTGTATTCGACACCCAGTGCCCAGGTTAATGTAAACAGTCTTTTCTCTTCTGGGTTCCCCATCAGGAATGGCACAAGGCAGGGGTGCCCCTTCGCCTCTTCTTTTTGCTCTGGTTCTTGCGCCTTTTACGCACTATAATGGCGAACTCGAATATTACAGGCCTCACAGTGGGCAATACTGAACATAAGTTGTCAGCTTATGCTGACCATGTACTCTTTCACCTCACAAACCCACTTGTCTCATTGCCTAACCTGATGCAGGAATTTCAGCATTTCGGGACGCTCTCAAATCTCAAAATCAATTATGCCAAATCAGAAATTGTACCCGTCCAGCTACCTTCCTCCTTAGTAGGCAGCCTACAGGCTGCTTTTCCCTTTACTTGGGCTAAATCATCTTTGAAATACTTGGGCATTCAGCTTACAGACAACTATGATACCCTATATATTAATAAATTATCCTGCCCTGTTAGCCACAGTTAGACGAGATTTAGAATCCTGGACTAAAATATCTTTTACATGGATAGGACGGGTGAATATTATAAAAATGAATGTCCTCCCAAGGATACTCTTTTTTTTTATGAAAATGATACCGATACCCCTACCCAGGGGCTTCTTGACCCAACTTAATAGCATGCTGACTGGGTTTGTGCAGAATGGGCAGAGACAAAGTATTGCTTTGAGGTTGCTGCTGCGTCCACAAAAGTGGGGTGGTCTGGGAATCCCGGATGTCCAGAGGTATTATAGGGCCATAATTTTCTTAGCGGATCTTGAACTGCCGTTTTCATACTGAATCCAAATTATGGGTGCCCTTGAAAAAGTGCATGGTGGACAGAAATCGGTCTTACGTCCTGTGGTTGTACTGCATTTTACACATATTAGTAGTTACTGAGAGATACACAACTATTTATAATAAACTGTATATTGCAAAGTGAAATTTAAGCTTTGTTATAGTTTTATTAAGTGATTGAATAAAAAGGTGGGCATCTGTATTATAAATTGCCCCGCATATACTGTATGCGGGGCATATACTGTAAGTTAATTCTGTTGTTCCACCACCACTGCGGTGAAAGCTTAAAAGAGTAACTACACTTTTGTTGAGAAAAATAAGACGTCATCTGGGTGATCATTGTACATTGCAAAGATTATTTTCAACAGGTAAAAGTTTTTATTGTTAGCATAATGTAAACAGAAAAATTGTAGCCTAAAGTGTACTGTACATGTTCCAAGAATAGATTCACAATACAAGGATTCATCCAGAAAGTTTTGTCAAAAAGCACATGCATTTGTCAAAAGAAGTGGCGTACAGTGATATCCAAATACCTACTCAGCATTTAGGTAGAAATACATGCTTGGAGAGCATCACAATACCTAGCGTTGGTTTCAAAAAGATTAGCTCTAACTGGCTAGGATATCTAATACAATTCATATGGTCTGATGTAGGTGGCACCTACTGTATCTATCTAAAGTTTATTTGAAGTCATATCTGGTGAAAACTGAATGAAATACCGAATAGTTGTACACATAGGCTTGTCACTTTCCAGTGTCCATTTGAGAAAAAGGCAGAGGATAGCCATCATCACAGCTTGAGGTGTAAATAGCATTTTAACACAAAATACAGCTGTTACACAATATGACTTCTAACAAAATATGCATCCAATATATCTGCTTAATCATAAATAAATGTTTGATAAATACAATGGCCATTCCATGTACCCTTTTAAAGTTAAAGGGATCCAGGAAAAAAAGGGTGGGGGTAAGGTAAGGCAGGGGATGGGACAGAAAGTGGAGAGTAAAGAGGGGGAGGGCTTAGGTTAGGCTTAATAGACATATCAGAGGTAGGTCCATCAAGGAGAAGGAGGAGTCCTATAGTCAGAAAAATGCAGTTATAGAACACCATTTGGTGGCAAGAAGGTAACTGGAGGCTCAGCACAGTATGCATAGGAGGCTAGAACTTTGGTTGGTATTAGCGAGTCTCTGTGGGGTATAGTAAGCTCAATGAAGAAATTTCAATTGAAAGAATCTGTCTTTAACAGAGATCATGTATGTGATATAGCTATGTGTACAGTCATCCCAATCATCTTCCGTGATGTCAATTAAGTCATCCCTCCATTTCTGAAATGTTTGAATTATTTGAGACGCTCACTCACTTATGCTACTAAGAAAGAAAGTTTCAAGGATTTTTACCAAACTCTGGGGAGATTCCTACAGGTTTCTTCTCTGAAGAAAAAGCTGTTAATTTTGTTATGTCTATATGCAAAGTGAATCTAAATGGGAGTGACTTTTTTAATATTATTCAGCTGATGCACTTGCATGGTCAAGATTCCTTTAGAAGTAGCTCACCAAGAATGCAATTTTTGTTTCAGAGGTTGCCTAAAATCTGACTTGTATCTTAATGCAGACTTCTGGGAAAACCAGTGAGCCAATTACACAATTAGGAAATTAGATTTCTGGGAAAGTTCTGTACACCCACTGTGTACAGAACGCCCCCAGCCCGGCATATTACAGTGAATTTTCCAATTACTCGTTAAGTAGGCAACTGATATTTTTTTTTATCGCTTTAATAGATTAGATTATAAAAACATTGTCAAAAAGCACCATACATAGAAAGGCACTTTAGGTTTTCTTGTATAAAGTAGAAATGTAAATCAAATATTCACCAACAAGATCCTTCAATGGATTTCAGTAATCTGTGTTTTTATAAAGCTTATGTTGTCTTTTTGCCAACTGTTGAATAATCTGGATAAATCTCCTGTCAATGTGGAGCCAATGAAAGAAATTAAATTCTAATCTGCATCTACATCCTTTTACAAGGGCTTAGCAACAGGCATACAGAGTTCTAAGCCATATGCTATGGTGAACTGGGAAGCTAGATCTCTAATCACTAGAATGACTACTGCGTCTCAATCATTCTGCTTAACTAATCAATAATGGCAGATACTATTCCAACTGATTTGACTTCAGAGATTTTTGTTACAGCATATTATTTGATTTCATAGAACTGTTACTGTAAAACGAATAGAAAAAAAGCAGTGATGGGCAAATCTGCTCAGGTTGATTTTGGCAAATTTGGCCATTTTAAGGGCAAGAGACAAACTACTGTCTAAAAGGGCATGGGAAACATCCTCTGCAGCTCAAACATCCACTTAGTAATAATTTGTAAAAGTATGAACCTGACCGGGTAGCAGCCATATAAACTTGAGCTACTAAAACCTAAGGACAAATAGCTCAGGAAGTACTAACACTTCAGGTAGAATGAGCCATCACCAAAGATGGAGAAACTTTTTCCTTCAGACCATAAGCTTGAGAAATAAGACAACAAAATCATTGAGAAATGGTAGATTTGGAAGATTAGTGACCCCTCTTTGGGCCTGCGGGAGCACAAAGAGGGAATTTTACTGCTGAATTGCAGCAGTTGATTGCAGGTAACACCTGATAGCATGAACCACATCCACGGTATGAACAGCCTTGCCTCCCAGCATCTGAGGTTTAGAACAGAATGATGGAATGACAATGTCCTGGTTGAGAAGGAACGAAGAAACCACCTTAGGTAAAAAGGACAGCTGAGGGCACTTGACACACACACACAGTGATAAATAATAAAATATACAGATAAAGTCCATACGTTCATAACAGAAAAAAATTACTCCAGTGGTAAATTAAAGTGAAAAAGGTGCTACAAAGGAAGTGCATTCAATCAGGCAAATATCTTCATGTAGCACGCGTGCCACTCGTGCCCCCCTCTTGCGCTGCACTCACCAGATGCCACTACCCATCAAAGGGTGTCTAGCCTGCACAGTATCAAATGACAGTAAAAAGGGTCCTTGCAGCAACCTACTAGTCTCCTTTGCCCAATATGCTCCCTCCTCCGGCTGTTTTTCAGGTGTTCCATCAGATTAGGCGACACAGAAAATTTAAAGAAGATATTTGCCTGATTGAATGCAATTCCTTTGCAGCACATTTTTCACTTTAATTTACCACTGGAGTAATTTTTTCTGTTATGAACTTATAAAAAATGTATTAATACAGATGAAGTCCATAAGTTCATAGCAGAAAAAATTACTCCAATGGTAAATTAAAGTGAAAAAGGTGCTGTATTAAAGAGGAAGTAAACCCTGATGGGTTTTACTTCCTCTTTTGCTCGTTGCTGCAGCCTGCAAATGAAAAGCATAATGGGCTTACCTGCAAAAGAATCCAGCGATGTCCCCTGTGTGGGCAGCATCCATCGTCTGTCCCTCTTCCTTTCCGGGCCGTGGACTCCAGCTCTGTGATTCGCCGGAGCCGCGTGACGTCACTCCCACGCATGCGCATGGGAGCCGCTACTAACGGCACAGGCTAGGGAAGGAACAGCACTTAGTTTAGTTTCTTTCCTGCGAATGCGCCATAAGAATTTTTGGTGGACTACAAGTGAAATATCTCCTAAACAGCGCACGTTTAGGAGATATTTCCACTACCTATTAGGTAAGCCTTATTCTAGGCTTACCTATAGGTAGAAGTCCAAAAAGTAGGTTTACAACCACTTTAATTAATTTTTTTATACGAGTAATTACATTTTTTTTTTTTTTATAAAAGTCAATATATATTTTATGATCACCTCGTATATATATTTTTAAAAAAATTCCATTATTGCACACCAGCACTTTGTTTGATGGTTCAGGTAAATGTGTATTTGGACTTGCACTTTCTGAATCAAGGTACTATTGGCTGTGTAGGTTGCCCATGCCTTTTTGCACATTAGAATTATTTGGTATATGAGAGCACTATTCATATTAGCAGTGCCAATTCCACCTACCCATACTGAACCTCATTTTTGGCCATCTACCTTTTTGGTGGTTGGTATATGTGGAGGTAGCAGCTATTAGCATATTTGTATTAGTCCATAGCACAGAAACATTCATTCTGCATCTATTCTGTAAATTTATAACCCATTCAACCTTCGCTACTGGAGACTAATGTGTTTCACATTGTGCACCCTCTGGAGAACGGCTTGCTCTTTCAGAAGTTGTCCAGGGACCCTATAAACAGGGATACCCCATGTACCCAGGAACCCCAGAAAAGGAAGCCAGGATCTTGGTGAACACTCTGGGAGCTGTGGACATGCTGAACAGCAGAGTCACAAATTGAATGTGACAGCCCTCCACTGCAAACCGCAGAATCCTTTTGGTAAAGTGGAAAGATTGATATATGCAGGCAAGCTGCTTTGATATCCACTGATGCCAGGAAATCTTTCGGCTGGAGAGGGGTCACCACCAATTCCATCTGGAACTTCTGCACTTATAGAAACTTGTCAAGTCTCTTGAGATCCAAGATGGGACCTTTTGCCCTCTGGCAGGGCAGCTGTTAGAAATCATGGGGCCCCGTACAGCCTACCTGACGGGGCCCACTTTAACCACCCCTGGCCCTGCCCCTGACTTGAAACAAAATGCAGGTTTGTTGCCATTTACATATGCGTGTGCAGCCAATGCATGCGTTTGCAATTAATAAGCACGAAGGAGTGGGGGCAGTTTAAATTTATTTTAAATTGTATTTTATTACAAATAAAAAAAAAAATTTGATGAACAACATTGCTTGTGATAGCATGGGCCATGACAGGTCCTCTTTTTGGAGAGATATGAGGTCTTTTAGACCACATATCTGTCCTCTGGCCTCCAAAGCATCTCCAAAGCATCTGATCAAACCAAGATCAGTTTGATTAGATGCTTGTTCAAGCTGGTGATGGCTTCTTTACATGAGCCCGAAACCGGCAGTGACAAAATCCTTGTCACTTCCGGTTTCTGACATCATAAAGTGGGAGGCACAACAACCATCCCTCTCACTGTGTCCCCGGAACCGGATGCTACTGTTCACGTCTTAAAAGCAGTAAAGGTGGTGGTGGGACCCCCTTCCACTGCCTGTAAAAGTAATCCAGTGGCTTCTTAGCCATTAGGATTACTTTTACTTTGTGCAGAATTGCTGGGGCTAAAAAAATGATATCTTGATCATTGCTGTAGTGATGACCAAAATGTCATCCTTCAATTCCAGCGATGTACTGGTACGTCGCTGGATGGGAAGCAGTTAAAGGGGATTGACACGGGGAGCAGTAAAAATGCAGCTCTGCTGCACATTTACTGCTCCCCAAATGAAGTGTAAAGTAGCATATCACCATTTCTTATGATCATCAGCATTACAATTTTCACACAGGTAGCACAATAAGCAGGTGCTCTATCATGGCTCTAGGCCACATTGCTTTTGGGTGCTGACTTTGTTAACTTATGGCTGTACTGTATGTAACAGACTGTAACAAAGCACAACCATAACAAATTCAGCACCCAAAAGCAATGTGACCTAGAGCCATGATAGAGTACCTGCTTATTGTGCTACCTGTGTGAAAATTGTAATGCTGATAACCTGCTGTGCTGCGAGATACACGATAGGACACAGTGAGTATTCTAGCCTCTATTCCCCACTCACTGTGTCCAGTGCAGCCACGCTCTCCTCTTGCTCTCCCTGCTCAACTTCTTCATATCTCGTGAGGACTGCAGCCGGGAGACGAACAGAGAATCAATGTATCACTCCGCCAGTCGGGACTAATAGAATAGTGGGTAGGCATGATGTACATGTGCCCGAAAATAAAGAAATAGTCCCTCCGCTGCGCCTGCACTTCCCTCCTGGAAAATTATATAACCCCCCCTCTGTAAGCAACTAGGAGAGGGGTTTAGAAAACGTTTTTTTTTTTTTAAATGCATTAACAAACTGTAAGATGCCCAGGCCCCACTGTGTAGCGGATGGGGGCGGGCCCAGTACAACAGGGCTGGTTGTACTGCCCTATCAGGGGCCCTGCCTGGTAATGAAATGATCACTCCTTGAGATGGAAGATGATCGAGAGATTGCAAAAGAGCTAATCTTTTGTGGATGCAAAGAGACATTTGATGGCATAAAATGAAGAAGGGGAAGGCTCTGAAATTCCAGCATGTAGCCAATAGTCACTACGCTGTGGCCCTACTTGTCCACAATCTTTCCCTGCCAAACCTCTATGAAGGCCTTGAGTGAGTGGGGGTTCCATTTTATTGTAAACGGGTCCCCTGGCTTAGAGGGCTTTTTAGTCCATGGCTTTTGGCAGAACTGGGACTGAGGTTTCAGCTGTGGGTGAGTGCTCTTATTATTTCGGTGTGTAATAATCCAAAACAGGGTAATTGCACATTTGCATGAACAAGACTCCTAGATGAGAACTGGATGGAGTCACTCAAGGTATCCGCTGGGAAGCTAAGAGTACGTGGGAAATCCTCTATGTTTCTGCTCATTTTGGTAGCTCTACAAGTAGGGTCCCTGTCTGATTACATGATTGGCCCAGACCTTAACTTTGGCACACACCTACAGCTTTGACTGCAGGTTGTAAAGCTGTCCCCAGCAGACGTTTGTAAGAGGCATCTTAAAATAAAAGGGACCTGGACATGCTGTAAACCAGTGATAGCTGATGAGAATTGTGCTGCTGTGAACTACAGTCCCAGTAAAGAACATTCTGCAATGATCTGTAGCTCCCCAGACAGCTGCTCCCATTGGGAAGCCAAGATAGCCACTGCCAGGGGGCTCTGCGTGCATGGCCCTGTCACTTTATAGTGAATGCAGGGCCAGAAAAAATCTCCTTGCTTCCATCATTCTGCTTGCCCTGAGCCTTCAGGACAGCCCCTATGCTCCATTACTGCTAGGTAGCACTCGCGGTGGTCCTTACAGTAAAAATTACACAATCAGTTTAATAAAAAAAAAAAATTCTAAGCCATCATAAAAAAAGAAGAACAGGGGGCAGCACAGATAGGCTATGGCAGGGGTCTCCAAAGAGTAGAAAATGGAGTATAAAATGTCCCAGTGTCAGTGGGAAGTACACAATGCCATCGGTGTCATTGAGAAGAATACTGCCCCATTGTTGGTTTCATTGGGAGGAATAGTGCCCTTCATTGAAGTCAGTGAGAGGAATAGTGCTCCATCTCTGATATCAATGGGATTAATAGTGCCCCATCGTTTGAATCAGTGGGAGGAATAGGGCGGCCCCAAGGGCTGGATAAAGGCAAGCAAAGGGCAACATCCGGCCCCCTGGCTGCAGTTTGGAGACCACTGGGCTAGGGCTACCAGCAGGAACTACCCCAGGGCACTGACCATTCTATTCAGCAAGACCATCCTACCCACCACTATGGGCACTGCCAGAAGGGCCTTTAAGTACTCAACTTTCCAGCTGGGGATCACTGCCCTGGATCTTTATAGCACTCTTCCATCTTGCAAAGTAATATATCATTGCGCAGGATCCAGTGGTGACCAGCAACATTAAGCCTGGGTTCACACTATTGCGAATTGGCAGCGGTGGAAAACACTGCGAATTCGCAGGACATTTGAAAATACATGGTTTTCAATGAGGCATGTTCACATATGTCCAGTGCATGCCCACTGCAGAAAAACTGCAACCGACTTTGGTGCGGTGCAGATCAGGTGCGAATTCAGGCCCATTATCTTCTATGGGCACCCATCTGATTCGCACCTGACTTGCGTTGTGAACAAAAATTCACAAGTCATTGTACTACCTCTGAGGGGGAAGTCCACGCCCAATTTAAAAAAAATAAAAAAGAAAAACGGCATGGATTCCCCCTCCAGGAGCATACCAGGCCCTTAGGTCTGGTATGGATTTTAAGGGTACCCCCTACGCCGAAGAAAACGGCGTGGGGGTCCACCCAAAATCCATACCAGACCCTTATCCGAGCACGCAGCCTGGCAGGTCAGGAAAGGGGGTGGGGACGAGCGAGCGCCCCCCTCCTGAACCGTACCAGACCACATGCCCTCAACATGGGGGGTGGGTGCTTTGGGGAAGGGGGCGCCCTGTGGCCCCCCCCACCCCAAAGCACTTTGTCCCCATGTTGATGAGGACAAGGGCCTCTTCCCGACAACCCTGGCCGTTGGGGTCTGTAGGCGGGGGGCTTATCGGGGGCTCCCCACCCTATGTGAATGAGTCTTCTTCTTCTCCCAGACAACTGCGACGAAGAAGAAAGCCGGGCTCTTCCGCTCGTGAAAGAGCTAGGTAAAAGAGCAGAAGAGAGCGGAGGAGTCCGGCGAGAAGACCCCCCAAGACGGAAGAACCCCCCCCGGAGCAGTGCAATAAAATATTTTAAAAAAATGGTGTGTTTTTTTTAATTTACACCTTAGGTGAATGGGTAGGGGTACATCGTACCCCATACTCATTCACATAGGGTGGGGGGCCGGGATTTGGGGGCCCCCTTATTAAAGGGGGCTCCTGGATTCCAATAAGCCCCCCACCCATAGACCCCGACAACCAACAGCCTGGGTTGTCGGGAAGAGGCCCTTGTCCTCATCAACATGGGGACAAGGTGCTTTGGGGTGGGGGGGCCGCAGGGCGCCCCCTTCCCCAAAGCACCCACCCCCCATGTTCAGGGCATGCGGCCTGGTATGGTTCAGGAGGGGGGGGGGGGGGGGGGGGCGCTCGCTCGTCCCCACCATCTTTCCTGACCTGCCAGGCTGCGTGCTCGGATAAGGGTCTGGTATGGATTTTGGGGGGACCCCCACGCCGCTTTTTCGGCGTAGGGGGTTACCTAAGGGCCTGGTATGCCTCTGGAGGGGGAACCTGTCGGGTTTTTTATAAAAATTTGGCATGAATTTCCCCCTCAGAAGTAGTACAATGAGTTGCGAATTTATGTTAGCAGCTGATTCGCACCTAAAACGCAGACAATCCGCAGAACAGCCGACGTTTCACTGCGCAGTCACGCAGGGCCTTCAATTCGCACCACACTAGTCTGAACCCAGCCATCCCTGCATGTCCAGGTACCATTCCTCTGAGCATAGAAAAGCTGGAAGAAGTATCCGGGGAAAAAAGCCAGGACTCCTAACCCTATATGGAACCATTGAGAAGCTAGTTTTCGTGCAGAGACTGCACAGACATGACCATCACCTAAGCTTTTCTAGCTAGGAGGGGGTTATGTCTGTTTATTTTTGCCAGTGTCCAATCATCTAAAGGTGGCAGCATAACCCTATTGTAATGGAGATGAAGATGCCCTGGGAGGTAAGATAAAGAAATACCGTACAGCAGGGAGAGGGTCTTTAAAGGCAGCAATATTGGAAAGATACAAATGCTTTAAATAAACATATTTGGGGATGCTTTAACCACTTAAGCCCCGGACCAATTTGCAACTAAAGGACGAGGCCCCTTTTTGTGATTCAGCACTGCGTCGCTTTAACTGACAATTGCGCGGTCGTGTGACGTGGCTCACAAACAAAATCGGCGTCCTTTTTTCCCCCACAAATAGAGCTTTCTTTTGGTGGTATTTGATCACCTCTGTGGTTTTTATTTTTTGCGCTATAAACAAAAATAGAGCGACAATTTTGAAAAAAATTCAATATTTTTTACTATAATAAATATCCCCAAAAAAAAGATACATAAAAAAAACTATTTTTTTCCTCAGTTTAAGCCGATATGTATTCTTCTACAAATTTGTGGTTAAAAAAAAAAAAAAAAAAAACGCAATTAGCGATTATTGATTGCTTTGCGCAAAAGTTATAGCGTTTACAAAATAGGGGATAGTTTTATAGCATTTTTATTAATATTTTTTTTTTTTTTTTACTAGTAATGGCGGCGATCAGAGATTTTTTTATTGTGACTGCAACATTATGGCAGACACATCGGACATTTTTGACACATCTTTGGACCAGTCATTTATACAGCAATCAGTGCTATTTAAATGCACTGATTCCTGTGTAAATGACACTGGCAGTGAAGGGGTTAATCACTAGGGGGCAGGGAGGGGTTAAGTGTGACCTGTGTGTGTTTTTGTTACGGTAGGGGGGCGTGGCTTGGCGTGCGACATCACTGATTGTCTTTCACTATGACAGGGAACAGATGATCAGTGACAGCCCCACTAGGAAGCACGGGGAGAGGTTTGTTTACACATACCTCTCCCCTTTCTTCAGCTCTGTGACCCGATCGCGGGACACCAGTGGCGATCGGGTCCACGGATCCCGCGGCCACGGAGCTCAGAACCGGGTCGCAGGGTTGGCACACGCGCGGCTGTGCTCTTAAAGAGCAACGTACTTGTACGTTAATGTGCCCATTCTGCCAACGTAAATGTGCAGGAGGCGGTCCTAAAGTGGTTAAAATTGTAAGTCACATTACAGAACAGTACAAGTTTTACCGACAGTCTCAGCAACCGTGTACATGGGCAGCCCATATAAGGCTGTTCAATTTATTATTATTATTTATTATTTTTTTTTTATTATATACAATTAGTTTGGATCACATACAGCAGAAGGGCCCCCGATTTGATAAATAATAAAAAAAAAAAAAAAGGCCTTTTTTTGATAGTTTAAGGCCCCTTTCACACGGACGATCCGTTCAGGTCCGCCTGTCAGTTTTTTAGGCGGACCTGAACGGACGCTCCATAGACCTCTATGGAGAGTCGGATTTAATCGGTGACATGTCCGCTGACATCCGACCCGCTCCGATCCGAAAAAGTGTGATGGAGGAAAACCCAATTTTTCCATCCGTCTGCGGTTTGGATCGGGTGACGACGGACTCTACGATCCGTCGCCATCCGATCCCCCATAGGGGAGAATGGCGCTCCGACAGGTCTGTCCCTGCACAGTGTGCAGAGACAGACCTGCCACCTTCCTGCTCAGCGGGGGATCGACAGAGCGATCCCCGCTGTGCAGAGCAGGCTCCATACACAGACACGTCCGTGTGAAAGAGCCCTTAGGAATGTCATGGTTTTCCTCAACTGGTAATAGGCACACTGACTGGCAGAAAGAAAGGGGCCAGTAATTCACTGTAGCGGCCCTTGTTCTTGCTGATGTAAAACTCTCGTCACTGACCAATTTTCATTAAGCTTTCCTTAATTTTATATTAAGTGACCGAAGATGATACAGCAAAAAAATTAGCCAGCGGCAGGACATTTTTCATGAGGAAGAATTGACTGAAATGTACTTAATAAATAGTACAAGCGATTTACTACAAGAATTAAAGATATTAAAACAGATAAAAACACTGTAAAAATTGTCCAGCAGCAAGGCCATTTAAATAACAGATAATGGGCCCAACTGGTGTATGCCTAACTCTTATTTTGCTAATGGGGATGGGGGGGATATACGAGATGGTTTAGGTGCACACTGTTCTCTCTCTCCCCCCCCCCCCACCCCAAACGATGCAGTGGCATGCTGTGAACAAAAGGCAACGGCAAGAATATATGACCAGTAACAAGTAGTGTTGAAAAAATTAAAAAATTGAAATAAAAAAAAAATAAAAAAAAAGGCCCCATAAACCAAATAAACCCACAAAAAGGAATTAAAAGCCGAAAATATCACAAAAGCACAGTAAGCCTTGCAGCGGGGGAAAAAAAAAAAAAAAAAAAAGGTGATTGCTATGAATGCGATATCAGCTGAAAGGAACTGCTGACTGAAAAACAACCGCAAATAAAATGAAGACAAAAAAGGCTACAGATCAATGAGAAAAAAAAAATAAAAATAAAAAAAACACACACACACACACACACACACACACACACACACACACACACACACACACACACACGGCCCGAAAAGAGGTTGGATTGCCCAAAGAGCCAGCAATCAGAAATAAATTATAGTTCCTCCTATATGTTAGAGCAGGCATGTCCAAAGTCCGGCCCACGGTCCGGTTTTGAAAGGGTTATCTAAACCAGCCTCTTTCAACCAGTGTGCTGCGGGATCGGGGCTGTCAGATGAGCCCGATCCCCCGCTGAACTGTACATCGGCACTGTGAGAAGCTCCGTCAGCGTCAAAAGTGAAAGTAAAGTGCAGAGGAGTGTGCTGTGCTCTCTGCTTCTCCCTACAGTGCAGTACCCGGCTGAATGAGGAAGCTGGAAAGGTACAGTACTGTCTGTGCTAGAAGCTAGCTTAGTTTGAATAAAGGGCTTTATTCATGTGTGTGTACGTGTCTATGTATATGTGTGCATGTGTCTATGTATATGTGTGCGTGTATGTGTCTGTTACTTTAAAACCGGACCCCCCCCCCCCCCCCCATTCCTGAACCATCAGAAATGCTTTTGTAGGGCTTGTGTGTGATGGCAGCCAGGACTGCTGCTCTTCTGAAAAGCAATCCATGCACAGATAGCTTTTCAGGGGCATTTGAAAGGCGGTGAAGGCGGCCTGTTTTAAGCCTGTAAATGCAGCATCACTATACCGCAACTGTGCAATCCACACAGTTGCGGGGTAGTTGCAGTGCAGGCCCATTCACCCTGGGTATACGTCCAGCTGCAGCCACAGCATGTGTACACCCCCAGCTGCTCCCTCTGCAGATAAAGGGGGAGAAGTTGGGGGTGGTAAAAACCGCTTAACCATGTGGTTTTACTGCCCCTCCAACCTGACATGTGAACAAGCCCTTGGTTCACATCTGTGTGGCTGGGTGTAGGGAAGCCCATTCATTTCAATGGGCTCCCCTACCCACAAAAATGCAGGGAAAGAAGTTCCCGAGCACGTGTGTGGGGTACCATTCAGAATTAACGGTACCCCTAAAGAGCAGAGCATTCGTCTGTGTGTCGGGAACGAGCGCGACAAAGCCAAGAGAATTCTTGTTCGGCAGTGCATTAGTGCACGAACGAACATACTTAGAACGAATTTTAATGGTTCAAGGAATGTCAGGCAAAATGGTCGGCCCCCACGTATGTTCACTTCATCAAATCTGGCCCTCTTTGAAAAAAGTTTGGACACCCCTGTGTTAGAGCATAGCTGAACAGTCAGTTTAAAAATCAGTCAAATACATTCCAGGTGCATCAAAACATAAAATCAAAGTATGCAAAGTCTCACAAATAATTTTCTTTAGAAAGCAGCTACAGCTTGAGTAGAAACTCTTGTCCCCTGCAAGAATATATGAGATAAGGATCCTCTCTGTGAGGTAGTAGAGGTGTCTATTGAAATCTGAGCAAAAGCTTTCCAATCAGCAGGGAGCGTGAGCTTTGTTGATTGAATGATAACACGAATGATTTTCACTCATGGTTAGTGTTTGGCTGAATACCCCAGTTCTTAATACCGTGTATTGCCCCCTTTAACATCAATGACAGCTTGAAGTCTTTTGTGGTATTTGTGGACGAGGCTCTTTATCTTCTCAGATGGTAAAGCTGCCCATTCCTCTTGGCAAAAAGCCTCCAATGCCTGTAAATCCTTGGGTTGTCTTGCATGAACTAGACATTTGATATCTCCCCAGAGTGGCTCAATGATATTGAGGTCAGGAGACAGATGGCCACTCCAGAACCTTCACTTTATTCTGCTGTAGCCAATGACAGGTTGACTTGGCCTTGTGTGTTTGATCATTGTCATGTTGGAATGTCCAAGTACGTCCCATGCGCAGCTTCCTGGCTGAAGAATTTTAAATGTTCCTCCAGCATTTGATAACATACTGCATTCATCTTGCCATCAATTTTGACCAAAATTTCCTGTGCCTTTGTAGCTTACACATCCCCAAAACATCAGCGATCCACCTCTGTGTTTCACAGTAGGAATGGTGTACCTTTCATCATAGGCCTTGTTGACTCCTTTCCAAATGTAGTGTTTATGGTTGTGGCCAAAAAGCTACATTTTGGTCTCATTACTCCAAATTACTTTGTGCCAGAAGGTTTGAGGCTGGTCTCTGTGCTGTTTGGCGTATTGTAAGCGGGATACTTTGTGGCATTTGTGTAGTAATGGATTTCTTCTGGCGACGCGACCATGCAGCCCATCTTTCTTCAAGTGCCTCCTTATTGTGCATCTTGAAACAGCCACACCACACGTTTTCAGAGAGTCCTGTATTTCACCTGAAGTTATTTGTGCGTTTCTTTGCATCCCGAACAATTTTCCTGGCAGTTGTGGCTGAAATTTTAGTTGGTCTACCTGACCGTGGTTTGGTTTCAACAGAACCCCTCATTTTCCACTTATTGATTAGAGTTTGAACACTGCTGATTGGCATACTCAATTCCTTGGATATCTTTTTATATTTTTATATCTCTTTCCTATTTTATACAGTTCAACTACATTTTCCAGCAGCAATTCTTTTGCTTTCTCCACGACTCAGAATCCAGAAACGTCAGTGCAGCACTGGATGAAATATACAAGGATCTGTCAGGAGTCCAGAAACGCATTGACCTTTTATACACACACACTAAATACAAGCAAACAGATCACAAATGAGGATGGTTACGTTTAATAGCCATTCAAACCCCTTTGTGTCAACTTGTGTGCATGTTATCAGGCTAAAATCACCAGGGTATGTAAACTTTTGATCAGGGTTATTTGGGTAGTTTCTATTGTCATTATGATTTAAAAAAGAGTAAAACAGTTTATTGATAATAAAATGGCTTCAGCCAACCATGAGTGAATGAAATGTTTTTGTGTTATTCATCATCTCTAAAAAAAATAGGCAAGAAATCATAAATTCTGCCAGGGTATGTAAACTTATGAGCACAACTGTATCTGTCTGTACATGGACAGATTGACTCATACACATTATATATATATATATATATATATATATATTATATATAAAAAATCTGTTTGGGTTACATGCAGAAAATCAAGTAAGCAGTATGCAGATCATAAAGCTTTGAATTAAATAGAAGAAAAAACAACCTAGAAATTAGGTTCATACATACTTTAATTAAAAGAATGAATACGTTATGTAGGGACTTTTAAATTAAGTCACAACACTGGCTTTTGAAGATAAATGGAATTATGAATACAAAACATACAGGATGTTCTTAAATGAAAGGAATTTATTATTATAATAGAACGGGTTAAACAACTTTCCAGCCATGTTACCAGAAATTGATCAGCATCCATTTAGCAGCATTTACATGTGTAAATTATTATTAAAACAAGAATGTATTTAACCATTAGAATTTTTTAAAATGTTCTGAATAAACTTATTATAGACCGTAGTGCATATAAATGTTAGCTGGAAGAGAACATGTAATAATAATTGTAACTGGTCAAGACGGAAAAAAATAGAAAATTTCTGGTTAACCACATTACTTAAAATTACATTCTTAATCTCATCAGGATACAGAGCTAAACTTATCAGGATACGTGTTATAGCTGCAGCAAGGGTTTGGTTTTTTATCAATTTTCCATAGTTAACCATCAATAGTGCATTTTACTTAAAAGGTCACAAAATTAAACGTAAAAACAAGAAAATAATAATTTACACAAAAACATGAAAGTCTGCTGAAGATAATGTAGAGGACAATGAATAGCATTGTGATAAGAGAAATTATAGATTTATCTTTTGTTGAATTTGCACACTCGCATTAATACTGAATGGAATGTTTAAGCCTTTTGCCAACAGCCGTTTTTGCATTTTTTTTGCACAGGTTTAAAAATCATTTTAGGCATGAAGATTACATAAAACCCCCAAACATGTATTTTCTGAAAGCAGGCACCCTGGAGAATTAAATAGTGGTAGTTCCAATTTTTTTTATGTCGCTTGATATTACTGTGAAGGTCTAGAAAACACACTAAAATGAATTCTAGTATAAACAAACATAATAAAGTACCCAAATTTTAAATATAAAAGATGAGGTCGCAACGAGTATATAGATACCCAACATGTCAAACCTTAAATTTGTGTGTGCCCGCGAAATAGAGACAAACTTCAGTACCCTATATTTTCAATGCGATGCTTCAAAAGCCCCTATAGGTCATCAGTTTAGTGCGTTTACTGCCGGCGTGCGTGGCAATACATAACATATGTATTGCAATATACATTTGCACACGTAGGTGCCCCTGATGCCTAATTTTACGTTTGTACGTGTGTATATGTGGGGGTGGGCCCTCAACATTTTTTATGGTGATTTTATGTGCTTGGGTGTAACAATTTTTATGCAACAATACATATATATTTTTTTTTTTCATTGCATTAAGTGACAGGTCCCCCTTAATGAGACATACAGGGTCTAAAAGACCCTGCCTGTCTTCTCTGGGCTCCACTGGATGTATTGCAATGCAGAGCAGAAAGCGGAGCCTGGAATACATGGCGGGGGCATGCATGAGTGGGGGGCACCGGTACCAGGGGTGTGTGGAGAAAATTGGGTGGCAGCGCAGCCGCCCGAGTGCATATGCCCGTTAGTTTTACACATAATCCCGGTGGCTGCAGCGAAAAGGGTTAAAGGTTTAAAAGAAAAAAAAAAAAGAAAAAATACATATGTCTCGCCTTGGTGTGAGCTAGCCCAGGAGCATATAGTACAAATAAAAGTGCACATTATTGCTACGTGTACATCTTACACCATGGGGAGCAATACAGGAGGAATACTCTTTCAGGCGAATTGCTAGTACATTTTAGTAGCCCAACTGCACTACTTAAAACCCCCTATACGATTCCTATCCTCTCCTTGATGTATTCTTTGTAATATAAAATAAAAATAGGATATGGGACTCCAATATAACAGCCAATGACTGCAATCTAACAAGTTGAAGAAAACTAGCAGGTGTATTTTCAGCCAAAATATGAAATATACAGTACATTTTGTTAAGATTGACCTTGAATACACCTGCCTATTGGAAAATTTCCAACATGTTCCTTCAATAGAAGTTATTTAAAATACGAATGTCAAATCAGTGTAGACCGTTTTAGGAAGTATGTCAAAATGCAAACTCGGAGCATTCTTTCCCATTAATCCATGGAGCTGGGACATTCTCCCTTGTCAGACTGTCATGTTCATGTTTCAGTTACTTTCAGTTACTGAAGTAAGCAGATTAATTCTGCCAATTTAAAACAGCAAAACAAAGATGCCTAGATAAAAGAAAAATGCAAGCCCTGAGCAGTTTGTGCCACCACCGGCGTCAGCGGTAAAACAGCGCTTTTTTTAGCACCGCTTTACCATCGTTTTAGTGGCACTATTCAGCTGCTAGCGACCGAAAAGGGGTTAAAATCTGCTCGCAAAACGCTGCCGGAGCTGCGTTTTGCCGGCGGGATTGCAGCGCTGCCCCATTGATTTCAATGGGGAGCAGCAGTGAGTTCACCACTCCAAAGAAGCTGCTGGCAAGACTTTTTCTGACGCCCTGCCAGTGCACCGCTCCAGTGTGAATGGAGCAGCTGTTTTAAGGCGGTTTGCAGGCGCCATTTTTAATGCTATAGCGCCTGCAAAACGCTCCAGTGTGAAACGGGTCTTATTATTCAACTCAAAGTACCTTTTTAAAGATGAAATCCTATCCACATTGCTCCCTGCTGTTAATTAGCAGGGGTATTCCTAGACATAACCAAAGCTGCTCAGCAATTTTAAGGCCTCATGCACACAGGCCGTTTAAAAAAAAACGCCAGGGCTGCTACCAGGAAAAAGCAGCGTTAAAAACACAAAGTGGCCGCGTTTTCGACTAGCATTTATGGGTGTTTTTCAGCATTAGCATTTTTTTGGCTTTTTTTCAGTAAAAACACTCCCTATAATGTAAAAATGCCTAAAAAACATCAAACACGGCTAAATGCTTGTTACATCGTTTAGCCACGTTTTTCATTTTTACAGCTCACCAGCATCTGCTCCAAGACTTTTGTTTTTTTTTCTACTGCCCCTAAACGCTTATGCCTCCAAACGCCCCAGAAAGTTTGTGTGCATGGGCACATAGACCAACATGGAGGGAGTTTAGAGGCAGTTAAAAAAAACGTCAGATGCCCCTAACAACAGCTGTAAAAACGTCCTGTGTGCATGAGCCCTAAAAGTGCAAAAGTGCAGCCTTAAGACACTGCCTTCAGCTGATTGGTTCTCTCTAGTACAACACAACTATGCTTGCATTGAAAAACATTTAACTCTTCTGTAGGTGGGCTGTCCTGTACTAAAAAAAAAGCCAAGCAGCAGGTTCTGACAGAGGGGGACACCCACTGGGTGAATGTAAAAAAGATCTCCACCTCCAAACACAGAATCATTTATTTAGGCATACTCAAGAAATGGCTGCATAATAAAATGTATCCAAGTAAGAACAAGGGTATGTGTGCACAAATGTTCTGTCTGCTCCTTATGAACGTCATATAGCTGGATGGATTTGGCCAAGTACAGTATCGCCATATTCCTAACAACCAAATATTCAATACTTAATTACGATATTGGCATATTCATATGGATGGTATTGTACTACAAGGTTTTATATCCCATCTGTTAAATGTTAATGTATGTGGCTAGCCAATAAATAAATAAATTTGACGTCATTTTTTCCAACGTACATTACACTGATAACCAACAGCTTCTGTTTTTTAGTTGACAGAACTAAAACAAGGCAATACAGAGGCTTTAGTAAAAAATAAATAAAATATGAAAAACTTAAATGGAGCTTAAAAGTCTGATTGTGACGATCACCCAATCATGTTTCCATGCAGAGCTGAAAACGGTGCATACAGATCACTGGAACTGGGCGGATAAGTGACCAACACATACTTGCAAGTGTTTAGTTGCAGTAGCAGAAGGGGGAAAAGAAAGGAGGAAGATAGGGGTCCATTTGAAATTTAGGACCAGAGGTTTTTATGTTGAAAATAGGCATCAAACCGTGCGATGGCGTAATCCTGCAAATAAAAAAAAAAAAAAAAAGAGATAAGTGTTATAATGAATGAGAATTTTATCTGCATCACTCACCCACCATTCTGTTTAGTTCTGCAGAAAAACATTGTCTTTGGCTCTGTTAAGAACAAATTATTGTGTGTTGTTAACAAATTACAGTGTTGTAAGAATTCCGTTTAAAGTGTAGTTCCCCTTTTGCAGCCAAATTTTAGAACCCCCCCATCTTTTTCTGTTCCCATTCATACAGCATGGCTAAAAATATAATAATTTTTTAAAAAGTATAATTTTTTTAAAATTTGTTTAACTACTTCAAGTAAAGACTGTTTCACCCCCATCCAGTCAAGGGATGTTTACATTCCTTGTAATAGGAATAAAACAATGACACCTTTTATTTTTTTTAAGAACAGTTTCAAAAAATAAATAAAAAATAAAAAGCGAACACATACGTGAGTAGCGCCCACATATGAAAACGGTATACAAACCACACATGTGAGGTATTACCGTGATTGTTAGAGTGAGAGCAACAATTCTAGCCCTACACCTCCTCTACTCAAAACATGCAACCTGTAGAATTTTTTAAACGTTGCCTATGTAGCTTGGCAAGGGCAAGGGCAAGGGCAAAAAAGTTTGTTGCCATGCCACGCGGGGGCGTAATTTTGAAGCTTGACATATTGGGTATCAATTTACTCGGCGTAACATTTTTCACAATATTAAAAAAAAAAAAAAAAAAAAAAAAAAAAAAAAAAAAAAAAAAAATGGGCTAACTTTACCGCTTTATTTTTTAATTCAAATTTTTTTTTTTTCAAAAAAAGTGCGCTTGTAAGGCCGCTGCATAAATACACAGTGTGACAGAAATTATTTTTAACAACCGCCATTTTATTCTCTAGGGTGTTAGGAAAAAAAATGTATATAATGTTTGGAGGGTTCCAAGTCATTTTCTAGCAAAAAAAATAAATTTATTTTAATAAGTTTGAAAATTAGGCCTGGTCCTTAAGTTACATAGTTAGTAAGGTTGAATAATTACACCAGTCCATCCAGTTCAACCGGAGTGAGTGTGGGTGCGTGTCTACAATTGTCCCTATCCCTGTACATCGCACACTCACATCAGTACCCTCAATCCAAAAGAACGAAAAAACAGAAGATTCACCCACCTTACTGTATTAAAATTAAATGATGTATTTAAACACATACACATACTTACTAGGTAGCCAAATTCAATAGTTGACATTTTTGCCTGCAGGATAGACCAGAGGCCCCAGAAGAAATGTGAAGCTAAAGCAAACCTAAAGCGGTAAAAATATGATAATTATTGGTGATTGGGACTGTTAACATATCAAACATACCCTTTCACAACATACACTGAACATTTAGTGATCACATTATTAAATACACCTGCTCATTAATGCAAACAACCAAGAACTAGATTATGTGGCTATACACACACAAAGCAAACATATCATTGGACTAATTTGTTTGATTAAACATTAGAATGAGAAGATGTATGAGCTAAATGGCTGACAAGAGTACATTTTGTTCCTAGACAGACAATTGTAAAAAAATCTGATCTCCTGCGAGTCTTCCATACTACAGCCTCTGGAGTTTACAGCAATGGTGTGAAAGGCTAAACATTCAGACCGACAGATCTGTGGGTGAAAACACCTCGTTAATGAGGAGAATAGTAATGGTCAGCTAGAAGTCCACAACTGCTGAAACATATGCTCTACCATGGTGGTGTGATGAAAGAAGGGGCTGTTGGCCAAAGCCACAGTGCACAGTGGGAGGGCAGGCATCTGACCAATCCAGAAGTGTTTTTGGTCTGAGGATTGTTCAGCCACCAAAGCTCAAAAACAGTAATGATCCAAGTCGCTGTCCACTGGAAAGGTATTCTACCACTTATTTATGCCTTATTAAATTACATTCTTGGATGAGTACTGATGAACATGTGGTACAAAAGTTCATCTCACTTGAAGGACTTTGAAACAATTAATTGTTAAAGCTTCAAATGCATCAGTCTTTTGGGGGGAAAAGTCTCTACCCTTATCAGGGCAGCCGGCTGCCTTTAGGGTTGTCAGAAGGCGCTAGTCATTCTCAAGCCGGAACAAAGGCCCCCTAGTGCGATTTTATCAACTATTTCCTGACTATGCTATAGCCAAAAGACAGTTACAGTGCGGTCCTCCGGTTCTGGCAACGTGTCCATTGATGTTCTCCCAGAACCCTGTCTCTGGCACGCTACCTGGGGCATGCTGTGAAAGTTGTGTCTGTTGGACACAGCTGATCACAGATCGCAGTAAAGGACCAATCACACCAACCCTTTACTATGTGATCAGCTGTGCCCAAACACAGCTGACCACATGTAAACAGACCCGTCGGTTGTCGGCAGTTCTTTGCTCACACGCTACATGATACAGCCGGCGCATATCAGGAATATGAAATGTTGGGGTAAAAAATGCTTTAAGTGACAAAGCCATGTGAAAGTCTGTTGGATATACAGGTGCATTTCCAAAAATTAGATCAAAGTTATTTTTTTCAGTAATTCAAAAAGTGAAACTCATTATATAGATTCATTACACACAGAGTGATATATTTCAAGCATTTCTTTCTTTTAACCGCTTAAGGACCCCCTCACGCCGATATACGTCGGCAGAATAAGAGCCCAGCCGTGGGTCGCGCGTGACCCAGTCCTGAGCTCCGCGGCCGCGGGACCAGTGGACCCGATCGCCGCGGGTGTCCCGCGATTGGGTCACAGAGCTGAAGAACGGGGAGAGGTCTGTGTAAACAGACCTCTCCCCTTGCTTCCTAGCGCGACTGACACTGATCGTCTGTTCACTGTCATCGGGACAGGCGATCAGTGATGTCAGACCAGACGCCAAGCCACGCCCCCCTACAGTAAAAAAATAAATACAATTATTATTAATAAAAATGCTATACTTTTGCGCAAACCAATCAATAATCGCTAATTGCGTTTTTTTACCAAAAATATGTAGAAGAATACGTATCAGCCTAAACGGAGGATAAAAATTTTTTTATATATATTTTTTTTTTTATTATTTATTTTTTTACTTTCCCCTTTAACCACTAGGCGCCCGCGCTATAGCCGAAAGACGGCTGCAGTGCGGACGCTCCCTGCAGGGAGGACGTCCCTGGACGTCGTCCTGTTTACTTCCCTAATGCGCGCTCCTGAGAGCGCGCATCGGGGAAGTTCTGTGCTGGCCGTGTCCATAGGACACAGCCAGTCACAGATCGCTGTAAACGGCCAATCACAGCGGCCGTTTACAGCGAGATCGGCGTGTCCAATGAGAGATGATCTCATATGTAAACATATGAGATCATCTCTCAGCGCCGCTCTTTCTCCTCACACAGACAGCGTGTGAGGAGAGAGAGAGAGATGAACGGCCGAGCAGCCGTAAGTAAAAAAAAAAATAAAAAAAAAATAAATGTGCGATCTGTGCCCGCTGCCATCTGTCCCCGCTGCCATCATCTGTCCCCCCCTGCCATCTGTCTTCATCTGTCCCCTCTGCCATCTGTCCCCAGTGCACCTGTCCCCAGTGCCATCTGCCAGTGCCACTTGTCCCCTTTGCCATGTAAAAGTGCCACGTGTCATCAGTGCCACGTCAGTGCCACCTGTCATCAGTGCCATATCAGTGTCACGTGTCATCAGTGCCACATATTAGTGCCATCTGTCATCAGTGTCACGTGTCATCAATGCCACGTATCAGTGCCATCTGGCATCAGTGTCACGTGTCATCAATGCCACGTATCAGTGCCATCTGGCATCAGTGTCACGTGTCATCAATGCCACGTATCAGTGCCATCTGGCATCAGTGTCACGTGTCATCAATGCCACGTATCAGTGCCATCTGGCATCAGTGTCACGTGTCATCGGTGCCACGTATCGGTGCCATCTGTCATCAGTGCCACATATTAGTGCCATCTCTCATCAGTGCCACGTATAAGTGCCATCTGTCGCCAGTGCCACATATTAGTGCCATCTGTCAATGTCACGTGTCATCAGTGCCCCGTATTAGTGCCATCTGTCATCAGTGTCATGTGTCATCAGTGCCCCGTACTAGTGCCATCTGTCATCAGTGCCACATCAGTGTCGCGTGTCATCAGTGCCACGTATCAGTGCCACCTGTCATCAGTGCCACGTGTCGTTGTCCTGGTGCTCCAGGGCCTTCAAAAAGTGTAATAGGTAGTCAAGAAGTTAGATGTGTAATTTATGCTCTTAGAACACGTGATGGCGCTCCCTGCATGTTGGGCCTCTCGAAGTGGCCAGGCTGTGTAAAAGTCCCACACATGTGGTATCGTAATACTCAGGGGGAGTAGCAGAATTTATTTTGGGGTGTCATTTGTGGTATACACATTCCATGTGAGAGAAATAACCTATTACAATGACAATTTTGTGGAAAAAATAAAAAAAAAATTCATTTTACAAAGAATTGTGGGAAAAAAATGACAACAAAAAGCTCACCATGCCTCTTACTAAATACCTTGGAATGTCTACTTTCAAAAAAGGGGTCATTTTGGGGGTATTTGTACTTTCCTGGCTTGTTCGGGTCACAAGAAATGAGATAGGCCACCAGTACATCAGATGTGATGAATTTTGTATAAATCGCACCACAGATTGTAGAGTCTGTAACTTTCACAAAGACCAAATAATATCCACTAATTTGGGTTATTTTTACCAAAGATATGTGGCAGTATAAATTGTGGGCAAAATTTATGAAGAAAAATTAATAATTTGCTAAATTTTATCACAGAAACAAAGAAAAATGCGTTTTTTTTTCAAAATTTTCGGTCTTTTTTCATTTATAGCGCAAAAAATTAAAAACCCAGGAGGTGATCAAATACCACCAAAAGAAAGCTCTATTTGTGGGAAAAAAAAAAAAAAAAAAGGACAAAAAATTAATTTGGGTTCAGTGTTGCATGACTGAGTAATTGTCATTCAAAGTGTGAGAGCACGGAAAGCTGAAAATTGGTCTGGGCAGGAAGGGTGTTTAAGTGCCCAGTAAGCAAGTGGTTAAATTATTTTTTCTGATCACCTTTATTTCTTTTACAAAGAATGTAAACATCCTTTGTAATAGGAATAGGGCATGACAGGTCCTCTTTATGGAGATATCTGGGGTCTATAAGTCCCCACATCTCTCCTCTAGGCAAAAAAGACTGAGATAAAAAAAAAAAAAAAGGAGAAGAATATAAAATCGGCCTTTCCAGCCAAGTACACAGCAGTGTTTACATCTGCCAGTCGGACGTGGCGTTATAACATTGCGCCTGGGTTTCCGAAGGTCATAGAGACGGCCAGGGATGATCTGGTCCGCGGTTTTCTCTATGGTTAACTTCCACTGCGGCTTTCTTCCCCAGCTCGCCGATCGCACAGGTGAGCTGGTAGACGCCCTTCCACCACCTGTAAAAACAATCAAGTAGCTGAACAGCCACCATGATTGTTTTTGGGAATTTCCCGGCTGAAAATAACGCAGCTGCAGGCATCATTCAGATATCTCCACTCAAAGTCCAGGACGTCATACAATAGTGTTGGGCGGGAAGTGGTTAAATAGTCTCTCAGTATGGTTCAGTAGGTTACACAATCATGGGGAAGACTGCTGACTTGACAGTTGTCCAGGAGACAGTCATTGACACCCTCCACAAAAAGGTTAAGTAACAAAAAGGTCATTGCTCAAGAAGCTGGCTGTTCACAGAGTGCTGTATTCAAGCATATATTAATGGAAAGTTGAGTGGAAGAAAAAAAAAAAAAAAAAAAAAAAAAGTGTGGTAAAAAAAAAGCAGGGATAATCGCAGCCTTGAGAGGATTGTGAAGCAAAGGGCATTCAGGAATCTGGGGGAAGATTCACAAGGAGTGGACTACGGCTGGTGTACTGTGGCATTCCTTGTGTCAAGCCACTCCTGAACCAGAGACAATGTCAGAAGCGTCTCACCTGGGCTAAAGAGAAAAAAAGGACTGGACTATTGCTCAGTGCTCCAGTCTTCTTTTTGGATGAAAGTAAACTTTGCATTTAATTTGGAAATCAAGGTCCCAGAGTCTGGAGTAAGCGTGGAGGAGGCACAGAATCCAAAGTTGCATGAGGTCCAGTGTGAAGTTTCCAGTCAGTGATGATTTGGGGAGTCATGTCATCTGCTGGTGTTGGTCCACTGTAATTTATCAAGTCCAAAGTCAGTGCAGCCCTCTACCAGGAAATTCTAGAGCACTTCATGCTTCCCTCTGCTAACCAGCTTAATTTTCCAGCTGAACTCGGCACCTGCTCACACTGACAAAAGTACGAATACCTGGTTTAATGATCATGGTATTAGGCCCCTTTCACACATGCGGACCGTACATTAGATCAGTTCAGTAACGTTTTTTTATCATCAGTTGTTGTCACAGTAAACATCAGTTTTCATCCATTTTCATTTCCGTTTTTCGTCCGTTTTTTTATTTTATTTATTGGCAGCGCAGCGGAGCTTTGCGCGTGCTTTTAACCCTTTATTCGGCCACTAGCGGGGGTTAAAAGAAACCAGCTAGGGGCCGAACAGCACCGCTAAAGCTAGCGTAGTATCCGTTTTTTTTTTTTTTAATTATGCAGCGAAATACCCAATTTCAAAGCACTGCTGTGCAATCACGTGACCTCCCGATGCTTTCCTTCCCCGATCTGAGGACTACAGTGGGAGGGGCTGAGATTCCCCATTGACATCAGGAAGAGAGCGGCAGAAGGTCACGGTATTTCACTGCATAATTTTGAACACACAGATACTGCACAGTATATCTTTCTGTAACAGAGGGGCTTCCAGGATTTGGGACTAGTGATTGTACAGCCATAACGACAGGAAGGGAGGGGTGGGGAAGAGATGGCTCGCACACAGACTCCCATTATATTAGGCAGGGAGGGAGGAGAGGGAGACACGGCGGGCAGACAGATGCACGTAAACTGATTATGGTATCATGGATCAGCAGCCATGATTACCGTGGTCAGCAGACTAAGGGGGACACATTACTCGGCAGGACCAACCAGGTATTTTACAGCATAGAGAGAGAGACAAATTACACTGCACAAGCACTATGCTGTATATCCTGCTTGAACAGAACAGGATCATTTTTTTTTTAGGGTTACAACCACTTTAAGGCCGATGTTATACAGGCAACATCGCTGCAGGTGTCTCTGTGGAAATACTCCCTCACAGGCCCAGCTATTCCATAGAAAATGGCTAAGAAAAATCTAGAACTAGAGTAGAACTAGAGGCAAAACCTTTTTTATTTTTATTTTAGATAGCATAAAATAAAGTGACTCGGGTTACGCCATCAGTGTCCCTTTGGTGAGATTTCCTGCACTTCCTGTCACATAGTCAAAAAGCGAGAGGCAATCCCTTGGTGATGCCAAGGCACTAGAACTAGTTTCCCCTTTGAGAGATTTCACCTCTATTACTTTTCTGGGGACAACCCAAAATTTGGGATTTTTTTTTTTTTAACTTTCATTTTCCAGAACAGACAGACATAAAAAAATAAATAAAAAATAAATAAAGAATACAAAAATAAAAAAACACACACTGGTGTTCTAATCCCTCTCCATTCTATCCAAAACGCAAACAAAACAAAAAAAAGAAAGAAAACATTTTGCGTTTAGTTGTACACTACACAAAATATACGCTGTACTGTGTTTTTACCATAAAAAGAAACAGACAGAAAAAGATGGGTTTTAAACAGGCAACTAAAAGGATGTGCTATTCATGTTTAAAAAAAAAAAAAAAAAAAAAAAAAATGGAGTGGGGAAATACTGACAGCCCAACCACAATTAATGATGCATTTTCTCACCGGTTCACTTCAATAATCATTGCCTCCGCCTGAACATGCCGATCCTCCTCGTTGAGCGCTGGATTATTTTCCTTCAGGTATGAGTGGAAAAAGTGAAGCTACCATGTCAAAGAGTAAAAATAGAAGAAGAACAAAGTTAAAGTGTGGCACACTAATCGCCATACCAAATTCAAGTATTAATTTATTAAATACGTTCTTCAGCTCTGTGTATACAAAGAAGCATGTGGGAGCTCATGTTTATAATGGGGGTGGTAGTGACACAGCCCCAAATCCACAATGGCTCAAAAGTGATATGGTCCAGAAATATGTAGACAGAATAAAAAGGTGGATAAAGCACCTGGACCTGATGGCATCCACCAAAGGATGCAATTTCAAAGCCATTGTATTTAATTTTTAGGGACTCATTAATGACAGGAATAGTACCACTGGATTGGCGCAGGGCCAATGTGGTGCCTATATTTAAAAAGGGAACAAAGTCTTTACCAAGTAACTATAGACCTGTTAGGACCAGAGTTTGTAGGCCAGTAAGGGCATCAAATATTTGAGAGATATCTGTGATGGGTCAGGGTTATTTACATTTGATAGGCTGAAAAATAAATTCCAACTTCCGAACTCTTTCTTTTTCAGGTTCCTGCAGCTCCGCCATGCCTTTGATTCACAGTTCAAAACAGTTCAGCTTCGGCTGGAATATGATGACATGGAGACCCTTCTAGAAGATGCTGATCTCTTAAAACCATTATCACAAATTTACCGAGCACTTCTACCATCCATCCAGGTCAGACTGGATGGTCTGCGTGATCTGTGGCGGACGGAGGTGCAGGAACTGTACAGCGAGGACTGGGAAGACATGTGGGAATATCCACTCCAGCCGCTGGTTGCCACTAGGGATAAACTGATCCAATTCAAAATCCTACACAGGATCTACTATACGCCCCAGCGCCTCCACCGCATATATTCCAGCCGTGTCGGCCAGCTGCTGGAGATGCTCTGGTACCCCTGCAGATTTCACGCATATATTCTGGGATTGCCCACAAATTCAGGACTATTGGTGGGAGGTAACTCAATTTATTCATCGTTTGACTACTATTCCTATTCCCCTGACAATTAGTGTCTGTCTCCTTGGCCTAGTAGAACAACTGGCATTTGCCAAAGCAATACGCACCCTAATAGGTGCGAGAAAAGTCATTGTACTAAAGTGGAAATCAACTACTCCCCCCACACTGTCCTTATGGAAGCAATTAGTCAACGCAATGATACCCCTCTATAAAAGCAACATATCTGTCCCGAGGATGCCCCAAAAAATATGACAAGGTCTGGCATTTGTGGACAGACTCAGATTCCACAATAGATGATCAGCCCTCAGGGGATCAACTCAGATACCTCTGTCTAACTTTGCTGAGCACTGAGGCCTAGATCCCAGATGGATAGTCGGAGAGGCCAGCCTAAAAACCATAACCACTACATTTATCCTCAAGTGTCCCTATAGAGTCCAGGACCAATAACTAAAACAGAGAGACAGTCCCCCAAGAAACAACATCTCATAACAAAATCCTACCATGTGTTACCTGAGCAGAGATTTTGTTGTGTTTAGTTATGTTAGCTTTTAGATAATATGTTAGTAGTACTATGTTATGCATATGGCTATGTGCACCGGCTGGCCGGGGTATGCCCCAATGGCCCTGTTTTGTACTATCAAAGAAAATTTTTCAATAAAAAGAAATTATAAAAAAAATAAAAAATATAGACCTGTTAGTTTAACTTCTATAGTTGGGAAGATACTGGAGAGATTAATAAAAGACCACATAGACGAGTTCTTGCAGGAAAAAAATAATATTTTAAGCAAAAGACAGCATCGATTCATGAAAGACAGACAACCCTGATATCTTTTTATGAGGAGGTAAGTAAAACCTTGGACAGAGGGGTGGCGGTGGACGTGGTATACTTGGATTTTGCAAAAGCGTTCGATACAGTTCCGCACACACGGCTCATGTGTAAGGTAAAGTCTACAGGTTTGGAAATATCGGTTTGTAAACGGATAGAAAACTGGCTAAAAGACAGAATTCAGAGAGTAGTGGTTAATGATTCTTACTCTGAATGGTCTAAGGAGATCAGTGGTGTACCCCAAGGTTCAGTGCTGGGACCCTTACTTTTTAAATATCTTTATAAATTATATTGGGTCCGGGATCAAAAGTAACATCTCCGTCTTTGCAGATGACACCAAGCTATGCAGTGGAATAACGTCCTTACAGGATGTCTGCAATTTACAGGCCGACATCAATGCTCTATCTAATTGGGCGACTGTGGCAGATGAGGTTTAATGTTGATAAATGTAAAGTTATGCACTTGGGGGCTAAGAATATGCATGCATCATACATGCTAGGGGGAGTACAACTGGGGGGATCTATAGTGGAGAAGGATTTGGGGGTTTTGGTAGATCATAAGCTCAATAATAGCATGCAATGCCAAGCTGCAGTTTCCAAAGCGAGCAAAGTCCTTTCTTGTATTAAGAGAGGTATGGACTCCAGAGAGAGATAATTTTGCCCCTGTACAAATCATTAGTAAGACCTCATCTGGAATATGCAGTTCAGTTTTGGGCACCAGTTCTCAAAAAGGATATCGGGGAACTGGAGAAAGTGCAGAGAAGGGCAACCAAACGGATAAGAGGCATGGAGAAGCTCAGCTATGAGGAAAGATTAGAGGAACTGAATTTATTCTTTCTTGAGAAGAGGAGATTAAGGGGGGATATGATCAACATGTACAACTATAGAAGGGGTCCATATGGTGAACTTGGTGTTGAGTTATTCACTTTACAGTCAACAAAGAGGACAAGTGGGCACTCTTTACGTCTAGAGGAAAAGAGATTTCATCTCCAAATACGGAAAGGTTTCTTCACAGTAAGAGCTGTGAAAATGTGGAATAGATTCCCTGCAGAGGTGGTTCTGGCCAGCTCATTAGATTGCTTTAAGAAATGCCTGGATACTTTCCTAAATGTACATAATATAACTGGGTACTAACATTTATAGGTAAAGTTGGTCCGGGAAAAATCCGATTGCCTCTCGGGGGATCAGGAAGGAATTTTTTCCCCTGCTTTATCAAATTGGAGCATGCTGATATTTTTTTTTTTTTTTTTTTTTTTTGTGGTTGAACTGGATGGACTTGTGTCTTTTTTCAACCTATGTAACTATGCAAGTAAGCTGCTTTATTTTTCTCCCAAGACTTAATTGCTCAAGTTAATCTTGGGTTTTCTACAGAGTGCTCCCTCAGTGCCTAAACCACAGAAATGACTGTCACTACTGACTTGCTACCATTGAGCAGCAATTTGGTAATGATAGAGTGACTTCTACAACTGATAATGAATGTTTAATTTCAGCAATATTTTATTGGTATTGTGGCGCAACATCCCTTTGACCCAATTTAGACTTCAACAAGCATTGTGATCTTTCATAGCCTACCCAAAATCCACAGCGTTGCTCCAAACCGCCACCTTTTAACATTCACAGGTCATTCAACACAATTGTTCATTCCAACACAAGAATATAACATGGGAGTCACACTCCACAAATAGCTTGTCTTGATACTTTATGCCATTACCAATAAAGTCTGTAATAGCTGCATACAATTTAGTCTCAATCCACAATAATAATAATAAAAAAAAAAAAAAAAAAAAAAACACGCCCCCCTAAACTCATTTCACTACTCTATCTTTGTGAAGCTGTCCATTGGTGTAATGCATTTATGGAGTGTTTTTGGGTGGAGACTACATGTATGCAGCCGATTTATTGGTGGCAATTATTATACAGGATTTATATAGCGCCAACAGTTTGCGCAGCGCTTTACAACATGAGGGCAGACAGTACACTTACAATACAAAATCAATACAGGAGGGATCAGAGGGCCCTGCTCGTTAGAGCTTACATAAAATAAAGTATCAAGAAAAGTTAAATTACGGAGTGCCACTTTTTTGGAAATAGTATGATGTATCAAGACAAGCTAATTGTGGAGTGTGACTCATCTTATATTTTTTATAAGCCAAGGTTTGTATTTGTTTTTAAGCCTCCATTAACACCAGTGCGACTTGTCATGCAATTTGAACAGTTTAAAATCGCATAACAAGTCACACCCTATTTGTGCCTATGGAACCGTTCAGATCGGTGCAACTCCGACTTGTACCGATTTGAAAAAGTTTCCTGCGCTATTTTTGGTGATTTCCTGTGCAACTTGCATAGACAAAGTTGTACAGATGTCAGCAAGCCACACATGAAATCATGCTGAAGTAGCGCGATTTCAAAGCCGCATTCAGTGTGAACAGGGTGTAACGCAAACAGCTAACAATTTTAATTATCATGCATATGTACCTGCTGCTGTTGGTTTGGGTAGTTGCTCAATTCTGCTTTGTAAAATGGCCACTCATCATGGTGATAATTGTATACCCATTCACAAAAGTGATTCCCAAAGTCAAATCCTCTGTAGGGGTTGAAAAAAAAGATAAAGATGAGCGAACTCCATTCTTGATATAAAATACAACATTAGTTTCCTTTATGGGCACCAATACTGCTAGCAATGAACATCCCAGTCCTCCTGTTCATTGTGGTTAGGAAAAGATTACTGATTTTGTGCCGGCATTGCGGCTCGTGACAACCTTATATTCCTGCCAGGCCTCCAATATATACACAAGTCTGGATATGATCCATCTGTTAGGAAGACAAATACCAATGTGGAATTTTCCAAGCAAACCGAATATTCGTATAGCTAAAGAGAATACGCAGGGGTAAGCTGAAGGAGAGTCTCAATTTCTGGTTTTAACAACATTTTCTCAGCATAGGTTAAGTTGTTCTAAGAGCTCGTTTATGTGGGTTTATATTGGGATATTCATAAAAAGAAAACCTAAACCATGGGAGCCTGACTATTCTAATATAAAATATTTTGATATAGAAATGAGCACTTGTTTGCATAATTAATAATGCAAAGGGCAATGATGGTGCAATAACCCAATGTGATCTTTCACCAGTTTAGGCAGTCAAAACAAACACGACTGCTATAAAATAGCGCACTACAAGTACAAACATTCCTGAAACAGTGCATCTCCTTCCTGCTTAATCATATTGATTAGTGTTACAATAAGGCAGTTCTTATAAACTGAAATAGATACAAGTTAAATGGCAGCATATTTCTGAAATGCGGCAATCCATTGAGTATACACATATCAAAATGCAGCAGTTTTAGCAGGAACCAGCCAAATTTCAATGTGTGTATATCCCTATTTGTTCAACAGAAGCCAGTCTTAAGCCTCGTATACACGATCAGATTGTTGGCAGGGGATTGTCTGTTGACAGACTCTTGTCCTAAAATCTGACCGTTAGTACGCTCCTTCTGACAATTGTTGTCCAACTTTCGGCCAACAAATGTTGGATGGCAGGCTAGTAAATTTTCGGCGGACAAACGGTCTGTTGTCAGATTTTTGTATCGTCAGTACACAAGTCCGTCACACAAAAGTTGAAAAAGTACAAAACATGCATGCTCGGAATCAATGCTCACCAAACACGAAATTAGCAGAAGGTGCCCAAAGGGTGGCGCTCAAGAGCTAAAATTCCTCGTAGTACGTCACTACGTTCATGTTTGTTGGCTGACAATTGTGTACCGTTATTATGCAAGTCAAGATCCTGGCACATGCCCTTTGGACAAAAATCAGACACTTGGTTGGCCAACAATTGGAACGTGTGTAAGTGGCGTGGATTTTCTAAAACCGGTGCATACAGAATCTGGTGCAGCTGTGCATAGTAACCAATAATCTTCCAGGTTTAATTTGTCAAAGCTTAATTGAACACACTGAAGTTAGAAGCAGATTGGTTACTATGCACAGCTGCTCCAGATTCTGTGTGCACCAAGTTTAGTAAATCCCCCCCAAAACATTCCATCTATGTAACAAAGCAAAATGCACAAGTAAAAACTAAAAAAAGTTATGAACCCACATACAGAACGCTTTGTTTATAATAAAGCTGTTCACACACTGGAAATGTTGTTAAAACAGAACCGTGTATTTTACAAAATGGAGCAAAGCTATACCCTACAGGTACCGAGAACCTCACTGATACAATGGAGCAGTTATCAAATATCCATTTTTTTTTTTTTTTATATTAATGTAGAACTATTGGCATTTTTTTGTTCATTTTGGAGTAAGGAAGGGTTATAACCCCTGTTAATTTTTCCTTCACTTCATGTACCATAGCCAAACCGCAAGAGAGATTCTTGTAAGGCTGGCCAGTATATCGACTGCTCTAAAACAGGACTGGCCACAGATGGATCAAAATGTGGCTAGTCCCCGCTGAATTTTAATCCATTTGTGGCCAGCTTAAAGAGGAACTTTAGTCCTGAGTTTAAATATGTGCGGACAGGCACAAATTTTAATGCAGAAGAAAAAGGTTTGGTCTCTTCTGCATTAAAGTTACCTACTTGCCCGCCAATGACAGCAGCCGGTGATTGAAACCTGGAAGTCAGCTGCCCCGAAGAGGTCTGGGCAGAGAGCTCAGGAACGCCACATTGCTGGATCCTAGGTGAGCAGTGTTCCATTTTAAGTGACAAAATGGAGGTTGTAAACCTCTCTGTGGAAGTTGTACCTATAGCTAAGCCTTATTCTAGGCTTACCTATAGGTACTGTAAATATCTCCTAAACGTGCACCGTTTGGGAGATATTTACTGTGGTTTGCGCCAATGCTGTCATCAGCGCATGCGCTTTGAGGAAACAGCCCCCAGTGCCTTTTCTTCGGGGGCGAGTACCATGACTGGCGACTGTCGCACGAATTCGCGGGAGTGACGTCACGCGGCTTCGGACAGTCACAGAGCCGGAGTCCGCTGCCCCCGAAGGAAGAGGGGCGAACATGGATGCGGCTTGTAGTGGGAACGGCGCAGGCTTTATTTGCAGGCAAGTGTCACATATTGTGCTAGTATGCGATGCATACTAACACATTATGCTTTTACTTTGCAGGGGCAAAGCAAGGAAGTAAAACTCATCGGGAAGTAAAACTTCCTCTTTAATAGACTTGCATTTGCGTTTACAGGTCTCGATGTGTGTTCTATTAAAGTACATACATTTAGCATTTTAATGCAACACAATGCACATGACACCAGCATTGTGGTGTGAACAGGACACAGAAAACAATTGTTTTCCATGTGTCCAAGCAGTGTCCACCACTGTTCTTCCAGTGCAGTAAAACGCAGGTCAACGCATGTGTGTGAACAGGCCAGAATATGAATGCACTGATACAGCGCAGAGGTAGTACTAGATGGAGCTAGTGTGGGAAATACCCATGCAGCAGAAGAGAATTCAGCTCTTCGGCTCACCTGTAATTGTAGCTGCTGTATTCAAAGTCAATGAGCATGAGCTTATCTGATGGGTGGGTCGAACGAGCTGACAATAGCAGAATGTTTCCTGAAAGAGATACTTGCAATTGTTATAGGTTGAAAATAAATAACACACACTAACATCTACAATCAGAGCCAACCAATTTCACAACTTTCTAAAAATGACACGTCGGCAAATTTTAAGTCACCCATATAGTGTAAATGTATGCTTAGTAAAATTGTGAAAACTTTTTTTTTTTTAAAGCATATACACTGCAGTATACTTTACATATTGTAACTACTGTTACATTTACCCAAAAGTGTTGTAATAGAGAAGTGTGAAAATAAAAGTGTTCTTGTATATTTATTTTAATAGTCAGAAGTCCCCCTAGGTACAAGCATAAGTGTCTTCAAGGGCAAAGAAAATAATCTGTAGCATTCTGGCATTTGATGCGGACCGTCAGTCTTTTTTTTCAACTTTCCATTTATTAAATCTTCTCCTTGTTTTAACTTTGGATAGTAAATCTATTTTTTTCTGCCAGTAAATACCTTATACAGCCCAATTCCTGTTTCTTGTCTGATAAAAAGCCTAGGCTTATGACATCAAGCACAGCTCCCTCTCTCACTCTCGTGAGTTTGCCAGGAAGGGAGGGGGGATGAGTCATAAGAGGGCCTATGAGAGCTGCAGATCTGGAGGTCTGCGTTTGTGTAAATATAGGAAGTGAACAGGCAGCAGCTTCAGCTGCCCATAGTTAAAATGGATGCAGCCAGACTCAGTGGAGGGCGATTTCTGCAGCATACAGTAAAACCTGGGATTGCGCGTAACAGGGTTTACGAGCGTTCCACAAAACTAGCTGTTTTAAAAAAAATCCTGAGTGTTGTCTCGCAAGACGAGCAGGATTCAAGACTCTAGGGAGGGCAATACCACATGTGACCAGAGGTACAGGGGCGCAGAGTGGTTTCCAGCGCCTCCCCACCTATGACCACATGCGGTACTGCATACACTAGCAGTGACAATAGAACGAATTATCTGAGTTTTCATTGATTTCTATGGGGAAATTTGCTTTGATATACGAGTGCTTTGGATTAAAAAGCTTTCTACTGGAATGGATTATGCACGTAATCTAAAAAGGTACTACTGTATTTGGCAAGTACAGAATCACAGTATATATAAAATAATATGCAAAGTGGTTGGAGGGAAGCTTCAGAATGGCAAAGATGTTTTTCTTACAAATTATGTGAACAGACTGCAGTTCCTCTTTAAGAAAACCGAAACCCTCCTATCCTTTGCAGCCAAGGAAGCTGCCATCTTAGCCTCTGTTTAATCTGCAGTTGCCATGGCGCTGCACATGTGATCAGTTACCAGTAATTTGATGACTTGACAATTTGATTGCCAGCACAAGAAAATGTGTTATTTATGACATGCCTTGAATGTAATGGTTTTGGGAAACCGTTAATGTGTTTAGTTCTGCTTTACTAATTATGTCATTCTTAGTTTTATGAAATTTCTCCTGACAGAAGACTGAATAGACATTGAATGTGCAATGATTCATGGAAAGTCTATGAAATTTTAAACATGTGCTCTTCAGATTTAAGACCCAATTCACAAAGCTATCACCACAATAAGAATTCCTATATTAAGAAAAAAAGAAAAAGAAAAGCTAGTTATTTTAATTTCAGTCCTGAGATTGACAAAAATGACAGCTAAAAAACAGAGCGTCCGAGTCTTAGGTTAATGCTCAAGTCTTGTTCACACTGCTGTATGTTTTTTATGCAGGATCTTGCTGGCAGAAATCTCCAGCAGGATCCACCATAAATTGTGAAGGAAATCCAGAGCATGTGAGCCTCGCCCCAAACTATGCACTTACCAGAATTAGAAAATAAAACCGCTCCAAACAAAAGTACTTTTATAGTGTAGTAATTTATTATAAAAAAAAAAAAAAAAAAATTTAAATTACATTTCGACAAATGCTGCAGCTTATAATCGTAATAAAACTTCTGTTTTATTTGTATTTGTTTATTTGTATTTTGATTATATTGGTCAGGCAATGCATACACAACAAGTGGCCACTGCCCCCACCTATAACTGGTCTTTTGCAGCAAGGAGCACTGCATGGGATATGCATGTCAAATGCAAAGAGATTTGCAAATGTGCGCAGACTAAACCCCTGTTCTTAACGCATATTGTTAGACAGGTCAATTTGGTTGGTCACTGGCTGGTTGGCAAGTTTGAGCTTGGAAATCTCTTTGCATTTGTTTGACATACATCCCCCTTCCAGTGCTTCTTGCTGCAATAGACCAGTTATAGGTGGGGCAGTGGCTACTTGTTTGTATTTTGATTACTTTGGTCAGGCAACGCACTGACATCTTTGCTGCCATAGTGCTATGTGCTGGGTGTTCAGTGTGCCCCTGTACCTTTAGGGAGGGGTGAGCTTCTGCCAGACTCACCTGTCCTCACCTATCTATTAAAATGCATGTGCTTCAATTGAGGAGACTCAGAAGTCAGCATGAGGCACTACAGAAAACAGTGTGCCTTGACGGGGCCTGTAGCTTATACAGACATTTGCCAATGTGTGCAAACTAAACCCCTGTTCTTAATGCATATTGTTAGACAGGTTAATTCAGTTGGTTGCTGGCTGGTTGGCAAGTTTGAAAATCTCTTTGCATTGGTTTGACATTATGTAACCCTTCCAGTGCTCCTTGCTGCAATAGGCCAGTTATAGGTTGGGGCAGCGGTCACTTGTTTGTATATATATTTTATAACCACTGTAATATGCTCTATATCAGGGTTGCCCAACCTTTTGAAGAGTGAGGGCCGCTTAAGCAACTTGGTAACCTGTCACGGGCTACAATGAGCGGAGCGGGCAGATGACAGGTCTACGTCTACTCCGCATATGCAGAGCAGACAGGGACACAGCCCACTCTACTCTATGGGCCCTCCCATCCGATTAGATTGGAAGGGGAAGGATCCACTTCTGTTTTTCCTAGCGGATTGGATTGGAGGTAGGAGGGTGTAAATGAACACAAGTCCATTTACATCTGCCGCTCCATAGGAGGTGAATGCATGGTCCGATTGGTCTGAACCAATCGTGTGAAAGGGGCCCAAGGCTGCTTCCACAATGATGCACTGCAGTTTACCCACACCGTAGATGCAGAGCAGTGCACCTGTGGCTTTCCTGTGGGTTAGCTGCACTTTGCCATAGACCACTAATATTTCCTGCAGGTGTGGCGCACTTTCTGAAACCGCACCAAACCCGCAGGTAAATAACAGAAGCCTATGGCAAAGTGCCGCTAACCCTGTAGATCTGTTTGAAAGCAGCCCAGTAACCACTGCAGAACAGATATTCCCAGATATACACCGATTTTAGTAATAAACTTACCTTTAATAACATTCATCCATTCAGGTATCGCCAGCTATTGTTGTCCCAGGTAAAGTGCATTTGGTATCACTCAGTTTGTGACAGGAGCCAGTGCCATACAGGAAGCATCAAATTATGGGGCACTGCTCCACAGCCGCTTGCTTCCTCTACTGCCGGCTTCATTCACAACACTAATGCTCTGAGATGGCGGGTCAGCAACCCGTGATCTGAGCAGGAGGTCACGGGCCACATCAGAGGGCTCCACGGGGACCCCTGCTCTTCATCATGCGCCTTACTGCCTATAAATCTATCTTGTTTGGCTTGTATAGATACGGGTGTATCCCATGGGCCGGTAGGTGTATTCCGACTAGGAGATCTTTCTTCTTTTTCCTTGCTGGCATTATTTGTTGTGTCTATTATCTACCATTACAGATATGGTGTTTAAATGTGTTTTTTTTTTTTTTTGAGGCTTTGTGAACCATCTTACCAAAATGTTATTTATATACAAATGCGAATGTTATCTTGTAAATATGTAAAATTTAAACACACACACCTTTCTATTATACACCTTTTTGTCATAGTCCAAGCTAATTTTTAATTATATATATATATATATATAATATTTAGTACCCGATTTATGTGGTCCTGAAGAAGCAGGGGATCCCGCGAAATGCATAGACCAGCATAATAGCAAATTACTAACTGAATTCAAACAATATATCAGCTTCATCTTCTTACTCTGTACTGTATGGTATACACTATGATGTTTAAATGTTATTTTTAACATGTAATCTAATAAAATGTTAAATTTTTATACAAATTTAGTGTGGACTCAGTTCCCAAAAGGCATATTTAAAGTCCCGTTCTGTCCTTCTGTTGTGTTTTTGGTAATGTTTAAATTTGGGATGATGCCAATGAAAACTTGAATAATATCTATAAATGGCATCCCACCCCAGGATTATAATTAAGTCATTTAAAAAAACAAGCACACTCAAGTTTATTTTTGTGGCAGACCAGTACAAATCAGTAATAGATAGTGAGGCTTTGTTACCTTCCTGAAGATCATTGTGACAGAACACTACAGGAGACGGCGTGGATTCCAAAAGGAGCCTATAGAGATAGATTGGTGTAAACCATTGTTAATTGAGAAGTTAACAAAATAGTGAAATATATGTAAATTACTGACTTTTGCTGTAAGTATGCACTGATAAACCATACCAGTTCAGATTACTTTATTAATCCCAAAGGAAAATGACTAAAATACAAAATTACATTCAACAAAGCAATAAAAAGATCACAACAAGACAACAACAATACCACATAAAACTAAATTAATAATACTGTACTGTAATCAACCATACCATCCCATTAAAAAAACACTACATAGAATAAATAACACTGATTGAAAAAAAATAACAGAAAATCAAACGACCAACATGCAAATGACACCACATTCTCTAACATTACCCAAAAATCATTACACCAACAAAATTACAAAAACATAAAAATCTGGATCATAAACCAGCAATCAACTGACTACACAGGGTGTTTTCTGATGAGGTCCTGGCAACTTAAAGTAGAACTACCCTGTATATGCAAAACTTTTTTTCCATTTTGGATAGAATAGAGTGTTATAACCCCTGTTGGTTTATTTTTGCCACCTGTGCCCAATCTGGGAGATTTTCCTTAATTTCCTGTCCCATAGCCAAAACATGAAATGAGGAAATTCCTGAAAATGAATGGAAACACTTGGGGGCCCCCCCAAGTCATCAGAACTAGTATCCCCATTGGAAGATTTCCCCTAGATTACTTTTCTGGGGACAAGAATACATTTGAGATTTTCTTTTAATTAATAAATGGTAAAAAGGACAAATGGAGATGGGGAATCTCCCTAACGGGGAAACAGACAGCAATAAAAACCTGACAGATGTCCTTATCCCTCTACACACTATCCAAAACTAAACGTGTTGCCTTTACTTATACTTTAATAAGCTGGGTCCAGGCAGCAATACTAGGAAGGTAAGCTAGGTCTAGACACAATAGTACTTATTGTATTTGCAAAGCTAAAGCAAATGAAAAATTCTTGCTGGCCATAATTACAAATCAGACGTCATTGTTCCTTGTGATCCTATAAACATAAAACTTGTACCACAAATAATTCACACTTCCTTTTAAATATACTATACCTGTTGTCTACAGAGCCAAGAAACACTCTGTGCCAAATTATTAAAATGAAGGCCATTATACAAAATAAAATGCCCCCCAGAACTTTTATCTAAGCAGACAAATCTAATAGTCTCTGTGGAGGAGCATATAATAAAGCTACCATTTTTAAATTAGCTCACACTGTATAAAGATAACCTCTTTATTCCTCCATCCCACACAGTCTTTGAAGTCTTGTGAGACTTCACACACAAATCTCAGTGCAGCTGTGACTAAAGAGAGAGATTGCTGATAGTACAAGGCCAGCATACTGAAACTCAGCACGGTTTAACGGATCAGTATTGAGCTTTGTCGTCAAGTGGCAAGCAGTGGTATGTAGCAAGTAAAGCCGTCTCTTGTAACAAAAGTAATATTTCACACATATTGTGCACAGCTAATAAATCAACGCAGACTGGAATGATTGCATTTTTTCATACAGTGTCCCCTCCTAATTTTACAAATATGACTGGAACATCAACTAAAACTATGCAGCGATTTATTAGACAAAAGATAAAGATCCATTAAATTCAAGTGAGGTATGTTGCAATCTTACTTCAGTTTCTGCATTTCTTCCTCTAAATGGAAGCTCTTCAGCTTGTTGAACTTCTCCACAAGATGAGCTTGTGTAAAGGAGAGAGAAGAAATCTGAGACATGTACCTAAAAGGGAACACAAAACAGAAGAGATTGGATCTACGCTTAACAGTAGAAGATATCTGGTAGGGCAACATGACCCCACTTTTGTGCCATGCTACCGACTTATTTTAGTGTGTTTATGCTGTGCCATCAAAAAAACATGGCCTTTAAAAGAGGATATTTGCATACAGCATTTTACTTGCAAAATTTGACTTAAATACTGTAAATCCATCAATAGACTAGGTTACATGCTTTCTTCCTTTGTTATACTTATAAGTTTCATTAAACACTTCAATCCCGGCATATTGTCAAATGACATCCACAGATGGGATCTCCCATCCTGGGCGGGCGTCATACGACATCCTCCGCATCCCCAAGGAGCCGATGCGCGTGCACACCGTGTCACTAAGGAGTCGATGCACGTGCCCGACGACCGTGATGTCCGCCAGGCACCCGCGATTGCTCCTGACAGAACAGGAACGTGGATCTGTGTGTGAAAACACACAGATCCACGTTCTGTCAGGGGAGAGGGGACAGACCGTGTGTTCCTAGTATATAGGAACGCTGATCGGTCTCCTCCCCCAGTCAGAGCACAGTGACGGAACACATTTAACCCCTTGATCGCCCCCTAGTGTTAACCCTTACCCTGCCAGTGACATTTATACAGTAATCAGTGGCTATTTTTAGCTCTGATCGCTGTATAAATGTAAATTAAAAAAAAAAAAAAGTGTCAAAAGTGTCCGACCTGTCCACCGCAATGTCGCAGTCCGGATAAAAAAAAGCCATAAAATCAATAACCTATTTTGTAGGTACTATAAAACTTTTGCGCAAACCAAATCAATACACGCTTATTGCGATATGTATTTTTCACCAAAAATACATAGCGGCCTAAACTAAGGGAAAAAAATTATATTATTTTTTTTAAATAAAGGACTTGTCAAAAAACTCGTGTTGTGTCTTTACTCACTTTTTACAGTTTTTTGGTGAATGGGTAGCCCATACTCATTCACATTAAGGGACTAAGCCCCCTGCCCACAGACACCCACAACCACCGACCAGGGTTGTGGGGAAGAGGCCCATGTCCCCACCATCAACATGGGGACATTTGTTGAAGGCATGTGGCCTGGTATGGTTCAGGAGGGGGGGGGGGGTGCTTGCCCGTCCTCTCCCTTTCCTGACCTGTCTGGCTGCATGGTTGGATAAGGGTTTGGTAGGGGGTCCACTTTTAATTCCCGGCAATTCTTGTTTTTACATTCAGCTGTCTGATGAGTCATCAGCTATACACCGTTTGTTAAAGAGAGAGAGGAAGGAAAAAAAACTCATGAAAAATGCATGTTCAAAAAGCACTGCAAAACGTGTCTGAAAACCGCATCAACCGTATGGATGTGAGCCTAGGGTAAAAAGTATGCAGTTTTGATATAATGCAATTTAGTAATGCACCCTTTACCTCTACTATGGTTTTATAACTAAAAGAATACCATTTCAGGGGCAGGATGTTCTTGCAAAACGTCCCTGGAATTTATTTCATGATGACAGATTGCTACCTCATTGATCCCAGCTAGTACTTTTTCTCTGCTCCACCACATATTAAATGAAGAGTCTATACTCTGGGATAACAGCTTATTTTCCTACTGAATACATGTGCACTACCCTATACTGCAATCCATATTTGGTCCCTAAAAAATCCTAGAATTATCAGAACAGAAGAACTATCAGTTCTACAGCTGAGTCGCAGGCACAATTTCCTATTTTCTCACTAGATACAGGATGTGTGGGGAGAAGGTCATGAGTGCTGCAGGGAAGATAGTGTGTTAACTAACTGGCAAAGAATGCACTGATTGTCCTGTTACAGCACTACTGCAGTGAGGACAGTCACATAGATACAGTGAAAAAATAGCTACCATGCACAGCTGTACCAGATTTTGCAATCACTAGTTTTAGTAAATCAACCCCAGTTTCTACCAACAGGTAACCAGGATTTGCCGACCCTGATGCCAATATAATAGATTAGACATTAGAGGATGACAATAAATGCGTGAACTTACTTCTCCATAGTCTTAAACAACCATACTGGCTTCTTGTTAAATGGCATCACCATCTTGTGGAACCTGGAGAGCTTGGCCGCAATCTCACTTGAGATCTCTGGATCACTGAGCTCTGCAGTCACCAGTCGTCGACTCTAAATATTAGAGAAACCATAAATATAAAAAAATAGTTGAACATTTTTCCTGAAGTATCTGCAAAAACTGTAACTAAGGCACACATTCACTGGGATAGGGCTGCTTTTGGATGGCTTCCAAATGCCATGTTGGACCTGTCTGTCCCAGAACTAGCTTCTAAGAGTCAGGTACTGGAAAGGCTGTGGCAATCCTAATGACATATCTCCTTAAAATAATAAACTCCAAGGATGCCAAATTAGCATTGCTTTATTGTCTGATCCCGGGCTCTTTTTCCTACCAGAAGAAATTGGCCACCTACCCATTCATTGCAGCCAAACATACAATAGCTAGGGCCTGGAAAAAGTTGTTTAGTTTCCAGAGGTGAAGAGCATCCCAACGACCCTTGTTATCAATGAAAATATGACCACAAATCCCACGCCGTTTCATAAGGTGTGGGCCCATTGTATTCTTAAGCGCTACCAACCTTGCACCCGAGCAGCCTCTCTACTTCATTTTTCACCTTCCAGTCTGGGGGAACTTTCTCTCCTCTCTTCCTTGCTTTTCTCCCCTTTCCTTCTCCTGCTATGCTTCCTCTATTTCTTCACTTCTCTGGTCACCCTGCCCCTCATTCTTTTCCTCCTATTTTTTTTGGTTTGTTTTTTTTGTTCATCCCAATTTTGAGTGGACTGGCCCACTCCCCTTACCCACCCCAGCCCCCGAACCCTTTGGCTCAGGCACCCTGTGTTGACCCCCCCAACTTGGCTGGAAGGTAATTGTTTGATAGTTTACACCTTATGACACATCCTGTGTTACTATATTGTGTCCATCCTTCATATCCCCTTTGTGGGATTACTATGACTGTTATTTTTCTTATATTTCAATAAATTGTACCAGAAAATAATCACTTTCACTGTTCAGGGAAGATTTTCATTTCATATTATCCCATGGTGTCCATTGGTCAGCTATGACCAGTTCAACTGTTTTCTATTTAAACCCAATCTGACCTGCATATGGCTTGCAAAAGCACTGTGCATCACAAATGACTGTCGTGGGTTTTTCTTATCATGGTCATCAGGGCAGGAAGTGACAGAAAATCAAAATATTATAACAAAATAAAAAAAAGATAGAAGCACCATGTAGACTTCTGCTTGTTGAGGCTGCAACTAAAATTTGCTACCAAAACAGATGAAAAATATCTAGTCACATAGAAGACAGAATAGAAAGAAAGAAATAAGAAGAAATAAATAAAAAAAAAGGAAAGATCTGGAAAGTAAATATAAAAACAAAAATGTCAACTTTATGCTTTTTTGGACCATAAACTACTAATGCCTAACACATGCTGTAATTTTTCAATTTTTTTCCCCCATTGGCAGAAAGTTCACTCTCCAACCATATATCCAAAAAAACTCTTCTCGTAGAAGTCAAATAGTGGTGTATAAAAAATTAACCAGTTACTATCACCTTTAAATCTTTTTTTTTTTCAGTTTGAACAGCTTACCGGAATGTACTCTTCCAGGCGACCTTGTGGGAACACACCGTACAAATGAGGACCCAGGGATCGCTCAGCAAGTATTGCAAACATGACACTCTCCAGAACAAGAGAATCCACACCCTACATATAAAAAAAAGATCAAGAGTTAAAACTTCCTTATGAAGGAAGCCAAGGTGCACATCATTTTTAGGTCAAGGGGTAGCTATTTTACAGCAAGATATTAATATAGTCATTAATCTTACCCATCAGCACATATTTACTGTGAAGGCACAGTGAAAGCAAAATAGGCTAGGTCAATGTGACAAGGCAAAACCTACAATGGATATAAAAGTCTACACACCCCTGTTAAAATGTCAGGTTTCTGTGATGTAAAAAATTAGACAAAGATAAATCATTTCAGAACTTTCCACCTTTAAATGTGACCTATAAACTGTACAAATCAATTGAAAAACAAACTGGATATCTTTCAGGAGGGGCACACCTGCCATCATTTAAAGTGCCTCTGATTAACCCCAAATAAAAGTTCAGCTGTTCTAGTAGGTCTTTCCTGACCTATTCTTAGTTGTATCCTACAGCAAAAGCCATGGTCCGCAGAGAACTTGCAAAGCATCAGAGGGATCTCATTGTTAAACACGTATCAGTCAGGAGAAGGGTACAAAAGAATTTCCAAGGCATTAGATATACCATGGAACACAGTGAAGACAGTCATCATGTGGAGAAAAGATGGCACAACAGTGACATTACCAAGAACTGAACGTCCCTCCAAAATTGCTGAAAAGTCGAGAAGAAAAAAGGTCAGGGAGGCTGCCAAGTGGCCTACAGTAACATTAAAGGAGCTGCAGGAACATCTAGCAAGTAGTTGCTGTGTGATAAATGTGACAATCTCCCGTATTCTTCATATGTCTGGGCTATGGGGTAGAGTGGCAAGACGGAAGCCTTTTCTTATCAAGAAAAACATCCAAGCCCGATTACATTTTGCAAAAACACATCTGAAGTCTCCCAAAAGCATGTGGGAAAATATGTTATGGTCTAATGAAACCAAGGTTGAACTTTTTAACCATAATTCCAAAAAAGATATGTTTGGTGCAAAATACTGCACATCACCAAAGGAACAACATACCCGCAATGAAGCATGGTGGTGACAGCATCATGCTTTGGGGCTGTTTTTCTTCAGCTGGAACAGGGGCAAGGTAGAGGGAATTATGAACATTTCCAAATACCAGTCAATATTGGCAGAAAACCTTCAGGCTTCTGCTAGAAAGCTGAACGATGAAGAGGAACTTCATCGTTCAGCATGACAACGGCCAAAAGCATACATCCAAATCAACAAAGGAATGGATTCACCAGAAAAATAAGGTTTTGGAATGGCCCAGCCAGAGCCCAGATGTGAATTCAAATGAAAATCTGTGGGGTGATCTGAAGAGGGATGTGAACAGGAGATGCCCTCGCAGTCTGATAGATTTTGAGTGTTTTTGCAAAGTAGAGTGGGCAAATATTGCCACAAGATGCGCCATGCTGATAGACTCATACCAAAAAAGACTGAGTACTGTAAGAAAAATCAAAAGATGCTTCAACAAAGCATTAGTTTAAGGGTGTGCACACTTATGCAACCATATTTTATTTTTACCTAAAAGATTTCAGTTTGTTGTTCAACTGAGTTGTACAGTTTATATGTCATATTAAAAAGGTGGAAAAAGTTCTAAAATGATTTATCTTTATCTCATTTTTATACATAGCAGAAACATGACATTTTAACAGGGGTGTGTAGACTTTATATACATTGTTGGTGCATGTTAGCTGTAGCCCACCTACTGGTACCTTCTTTTGCCTTGTCACATTGACCTAGCCTATATTGCTTCTACCTTGGCTTAACAATAAATAGGCAACATGCGCTGTACAACATTGGGTACTGAGCCTTTGAACTCCAGGATAAACAAATATCTAAAAATACAAGGAGGCACTTGTGTACCATCTTGAATCTTGGTGTTCTTTGAGTATGTTGGTTACTGCTGCTCACTCTCCTTGTGATTGGCGACTGGTCTTGCATTGCCCCCTCCTATATAGTTTACTGCAGGCAGCCTGTAGTGAGAGAAGCCTGCTGGGTCCCTATCACAGCTCTACTCAGGTTATGTACAGACCGGTGACAATATCACTGCTACCTTTACAAGATAGTATCTGGGTTTACGGATGTATATCCCTTGTGATTATAAGAGGAATATATATTATAATATTTTTGTGCCTAACATTCAGCTTTAACTGCTGAGAAACAAGTTGTAAAATGTGTGTCATGTATAAAAGAGTACCTGCATATCCCTTAGCAAATCACTGACATTGCAAATTTTTTTTTTTTCCATAATCCATGCAACTGGCTTTCACTGGGCTTAGAATTAACTTTTTTTCCCTACACAAAACCAATAACATGTTATTTAAAAAAAAAAAAAAACAACATAATGTAACCAATGAAACACCACATTACCTGCAGGATAGCCCCATACAGCCGCAAGAGAACTTGTCGTGGCTCATTGGACTGGCTCTGAACAGTGTCTACGAGACTGCACTTATACAACAGGTTACTGAGACCGCCACTGAAAATCAATACAAAACTAACTTAGTATAGAGAACAGGCATAAGCATTGAAATGAGAATTAGGTTAGTAAGATGATAGGCAAGTGAACACCTAGCAACGTACTCTCCCACCTGTGCAGCAAATAATTACATATAAAACCTCAGTATACTGGTCTGATAGAAATCCATATTACCAATTTCCAGCCTGTTCAGGTCCGGTGCCCCATGGGCTCCATACGGCTTATTGTAATGACGCACATGTAGGACTGAAGACAGTATCTGTACAGATTGGCCATAATTCTCTATGGCTGGAGCCCCAATCTGCTTTAGCTCTTGTTATGTGCACTTCTCAGATTCTGAGTATCAGCAGCCTCGGCCTTGTGGAATGGTAACACAGATTTCTGCATAACCAAGGTCTCCTACAGTTTCTTTTAAAGCAGAAGTGCATGAAAAGCAAACCAGAAACAAACACCCAAGAACCGCTGCCAAAAGGAGGAGGCTGCCAGTCAGCTTAATTCTTTTTTATTGTGAAAAATAGTCCAGAGGCTGATGGAGAAGCTCTGACTGCCATTAAGGTGCAGCTCTGCCGAATTAAAAGTGATTCTAAAGGAAAACAAAATAATTTAAAAAAATGGTTTTGTACAGAGCAGCCTCAATCTTCCTCATTTCAAATTATCCACCGGCATTCTGGGCTCCGACCCCCAGTCCCCATAGAAAGCCGATTGCTATTGGGGCCCTCATGTATGCTTGCTACCAAGACCTGTTCTGTGTGTCCATGACTGGGCTCAGCGCCGCCCCCTGCTCTCTTCTCACTGGCTGCGATTGACTGAGCCAATAAGAAGGGGTAGAGCAGCTGCTCTAATGCGCATCACTGGATTGAGATGGGGCACAAGTACCTCGTCTTAAGAACCTTTTTAAATTAAATCTGAGCTCCACCCAAAAGAGGAACCTCAGCTTTTCTGCCTCCCCCAGCTGCCACATTTGGCACATTTTGGGGGGGGGGGGGGTCAAAGCCAGGTACCAGCCATGTATCTAAAGCAGGTTATGCACTGGTAGCCTTCTTTTCATTTAACCAGCGCATTGAACAAAAAAAATTGGCAGATCCCCACAAGCGATGTGAATGCAAAGATTTTTCCTGCTGCCCTATCATAATATTTTGGCTGCTGGGACTCCCCTCTTCCCCGTCAGAATAAACTGATCAGCGCTGCAGTCACTGATAAGAGTACTGTTTTTCCAGCAGGACCATTTAACCAAAGTTGTTTTTTTGACTGGCCTCTGTTGAACAGACAACGGTACACACAGATCAAAATTCAGCTGGTTCCTGCTAAACCTAATAGGACTTCCACCAACATTTAAAGCTGAGTTCCACCCAGAAATGGAACTTTCACTGTCCGGATTCCTCCCTTCACCCCCTCCGGTGTCACATTTGGCACCTTTCAGGGGGGAGGGAAGCAGATACCTGTCTAATACAGGGATTTGCTCCCACTTCTGGCAAAAGATAGCCGCAGTATCCACGGCGATCTACGCCATGTCCAGCCCCCCCGCTGTATTCTGGGAGACACACAGGTCCCAGAAGACAGCAGGGACCACTCAGAACGTGCAGCGTGACTCGCGTGTGCAGTAGGGAACCAGGCTTTTTCCCTTACTTAAAGTGGTTGTAAACCAACATAAAGAAAAAAAAAAAAAAAACCTGCAAGACAAAGGCGTAATGAGCTAGTATGCATAGTATACTAGCTTATTATGCAATACTCACCTGAGATCGAAGCCCCCGCTGCGGTGCCTGTACACAGCACCGGCCGGAGACATTTCTCCCCAGTTACTTCTGGGTATCGCGGCTCCGGCGCTGTGACTGTCCGGAGCCGCAATGACGTTACTCCCACGCGCATGAGCTGCCTGTAATGGCACACTCGCTGAAGCAAACGGCACGTATGTGCCATTGGTTCAGTGCGCACGTGCCAATGACGTTGGCACATGCAGATACAGGGGATATCCAGGGTAGCTACAGGTAAGCCTTACTATAGGCTTACCGGTAGCAAAAAGTGGATTGTAGGGGTTAACAACCACTTTAAAATGCTGGCACCTCCACCCAGAGCCGAGGGATGGGTCGGCTTTGGGTGAGGATATCGCGGTCGCCCTGGACAGGTAAGTGTCCTTATTTTAAATATTTTATCAGGCAGAACTCCGCTTTAAATAAACTACTTTTACTTAATGAAAACATTTGACAATGACATTTCAGAACACATTATAAAATTGAAAGTGAATTTCCCTGCTGCTTGACTGGAATACCTCAAATGAAAAATGCGACAAGTGCAAGAAGTGTTTGAACTGCAAGCTGGAGAATGGAAAGGAGATTGGTTAAAAACTGAAGAAGATGACAGCTTTGTTAGCCAGAGTGCACAGACCTGAGCAAAGCTTTATTGTAATGACACAGTACTGACAATATTTTATAAATTTATACCATGTTATGTGGTGAAGGGATTTGTAAGGACACATGGACAGCTGGCCTTACATGTCACCGAAAAATAAGCTGCATATTCCAACTAAAAATATTACTCTTGCAAGGCTTCTATCCCAAGTCTTGGGTTATATGTGCATTACATTCAAAGTCGCTTAGGTCTTTTGTTTTTCACACAGACATTGCTATAAAGACCCGTCCACCACACTCCATATTGTCAGTGATGAGGTGCCCTGTGAACCCAGTTTTCTTACCTGTTTGTAATGCAGCAGAGCCATTTCCAAGCACGACTGCGGGCTCCTTTATACAGAAAACCTGATTATTAAAGTGCCCATAAAAACAATGTTATTATCTTCCCTGAGAAGGTTGTATTGGTAAAGTCGCAGAGAGAGAGAGAGAGAGGAAATTACAAATCAGATGCAGGAAGCACCCTCCCATCACACAGTCTATGGATTCAGGATACTGAGTAAACCTTAGGATTTAGCATACATACGCAGTATTAACTGAACAGCGTTCCAAGTTTCCCAACTTGCTTCATGTTGCCTGCAATTGCTTTTTAAGCAACCGTAAAAAGGGAGGAACGATGCATTTACCGATTCTCCACATTGAATAATTTGTGGAAAAGAATAAAGTCACTAGGATCCCCATTGCCCACAAAACTCTTACCCCAACACTTGTAGTTTGGAACTTTCAAGCTGCATTCACACTATAGCGTTCCGTGAACAGGCGCACATCACATTGCACTACATGCATAGAGGCGAGCACACTTCATTTCAATGGACTGCCTTAGGCACAAGTAAATAATTCATGCACCTCTTTGAGCTTTGTACATAAAATGTTTTATTCTTTTTTAAATAAAAAGGGCTTTGCCATGTTTATTTGCGTAAAATGCGTCTATTTTGCCACATTTGGGGTGCTAATAATGAAGGAACAAGCAGGAAATGAGGTTTCTGGGGAGTGGTCAGTACACATTCTGTGTACAGAACACCTCCAGGTTGCCATATTGTATTTATAGAAAATTATAAACTTGAAAATGAAAGGCCATTTTAATAACATTCAATTACAATAGGACTTGTATCGCAATTGCTATTTTTTCCCCCACAAAAGTAGAGTTACCCTTTAAGGCTGCTGGCTCCTGTTCTCTCTGTGCTGCTTCCCTGAAATTTCAGTCTTCACAAGAAAAAGAGTTAACAGTGGACAGTGCAGTCTCCAGTCAGTTAGCTTGAAGTAGGGATTGGGGGGGGGGGGGGTGGATAGCAGAGTCCCTTGCCATCCCAGACTAGAGGATCTGTGGGTTTGATCTACTAAAACTGGAGAGTCCAAAATCTGCATACTGCATAGAAACCAGCTTCCATTTTTTTTGTAAAAGTTTTAAAGGATAAGTTCACTTTTTGTAAAATGTATTTATTCATTTATTATGGAGCCTGTAAAAGCATTGCACATATTTGCTAACAAAATGAAGGTTTCCCATTTAGAATAATAAGCTGTCAGGTTAGTAAAACAGCGATATCAGAACTGATTCAATCATACAGTTTGTAGTGTACATAGACAGTACAATGGGATAAAGGAATAGTCCCGAACTTTGTTTTATCTCAGGGTTACTGTGAAATTGTGTGAATGCATCAATGCAGTGCATGTTATCTCAGCTTGCAGAGCTTGGATTCCATGAAGGAGTAAAAAACTAAATATTGCAGAATATACAGCCTCATGCTACATAACTAAGCTCCATTTCAGGCTGAACTAAATGATTAATGTATCCTAAATATATAAAAAAAACAAAAAAAAAACAACTATCTTAAGATATATATTTACTCCAAAAGCATTTTATTAAAATAAGAAAAAAAAATAACGTTTAAATAAAAAAAAAAAATATCTGATTAACCACTTCAGCCCCGGACCAATTGGCAGCCAAAGGACCAGGCTCCTTTTCGCGATTCGGCACTGCGTCGCTTTAACTGACAATTGCGCGGTCGTGCGACGTGGCTCCCAAACAATTGGCATCCTTTTTTTCCCCACAAATAGAGCTTTCTTTTGGTGGTATTTGATTGCCCCTGCGGTTTTTTTATTTTTTGCGCTATAAACAAAAATAGAGCGACAATTTTGAAAAAAAATGCAATATTTTTTACTTTTTGCTATAATAAATATCCCAAAAAATATATAAAAAACATTTTTTTTTCTTCAGTTTAGGCCGATACGTATTCTTCTACATATTTTTTTTTTTAAACGCTTCTCAAACGTGGCAAAACACAGCTAAACGCAGGATGTAAATGCGGCAAACGTGGGTTACTATCTGTCAAGTTAAATCGTTCAGGAGAGGTTGTAAAAGCGTCCCGTGTACATGGGGCCTAAGGAGGCAATTCCTACTGACATTTGATGTAAGTAATGTCATTCACTTCTACACTGATCACCAGTGCAAAGGGCATGTCTCCACTGACCACCAGGGGGCACTTTTACACTGACAAATACAATCACAATCCGTGTTACTTTCTAGCCATTATTAAAGCATTTGTAAAGGTTTCGATTTTTTTTTTCTTTTAAATAAAAAACATGTCATACTTACCTGGTCTGTGCAATGGATTAGCACAGAGCAGCCCCAATGCTCCTCTTCTCGGGTCCCACACCGATGCTCCTGACCCCTCCCCCCTGATAAGTTCCCCCATAGCAAGCTGCTTGATAATGGCTCCCGCTGTTGTCTTAGCCAATAAGGAGGGAGAGACCCAGGCAAGCTTCTGTACTCATGCACATAACTGGATCAGGCACAGGTGCATACAAGTGTATAAAAAAAAAAAAAGGGGGTGAGGGGGTGGGGTGTTGCTGCACACTGAAGGTTTTTTTCCCTTCACATGTGAATGCATGAAGGGAAAAAACCTGGAGCCTTTCCAACCACTTTAATTTATTTTGAAGAATAGAGCAAGCTTACTCTTTATGCTATTTTACTGTGAAGGGAACGATAGAAACGTTTTTTTTTTTAGCAGGGGTTCCTCGAGACCTTAAAATTCTTTTGAGAGTTTGTCCATAGGACCAAAAGGTGGGGAAAGGCTGGTATGATGAAGGCAACTGGCACAAGGTGTCAGGAACAGCGGCTCACATATTTCCACTTTCAAATCTAGATTACGTCTTGGCTAAGTACCGAGCGCACATGACAAAATTAAAGTTACTGTTGTGTTAGTTATTTATCCTATATTAGCACTCATAATAAATCATTGTCTCATACTATATATATATATATATATATATATATATATATATATATATATATATATATATATATATATATATATATATTACACACACACACACACATACATACATATAAAATCTCTCGTTGTCTATATAGTCCTATACTGCAACACTAATACCGCGTACACGCGATCGGAATTCTCGTCGGAAAAAACGCTGACGGTTTTTCCGACGGAATTCCGCTCAAGCTGTGTTGCCTACACACGATCACACCAAATTCCGACGGTCAATAACACAGCGGCATAAAACACGTTCGACAGCACTATAAAAGGGAAGTTTAATGCTTCCGAGCATGCGTCAAATTGTTTCCGAGCATGCGTCGGAATTTTGCGTGTCGGAATTGCATACACACGATCGGAAAATCCGATAGAAAGGTTTTCCGTCGGAAAAATTGAGAACAGGTTCTCAATTCAAAGTCCGTCGGAAATTCCGACAGAAAAAGACCGTTGGGCATACACACGGTCGGAAAATCTGATGAAAAGCTCCCATCGGAAATTCCGACCGTGTGTACGCCGCATAAGGCCCCTTTCAGACGAGGCGGACTCCGCTTGCACGGAGCCCGCCTCTGTCCGTCGGCTCAGCGGGAGATCTGTCCGTTGATCTCCGCTGAGCCGGCGGATGACAAGCCTCTCTCCGCTCACTGAGCGGGGAGGGGCTTGCGAGCGCCGCTGATCTCTATGGAGAGATCGGATGAAAACGGACAGTGTGTCCGTTTTCACCCGATCTCACCCGATCTCACCCGATCCGACGGATCTGGACGTGTGGTCCATACGTCTGGATTTGGCGGATCGGACCGGATCGGATGTCAGCGGACATGTCTCCGCTGACATCCGACGCTCCATAGAGTAACATGGAGCGCCCGTTCAGATCCGCCGTCAAAACTGACAGGCGGATCTGAACGGGCCTTCCGTGTGAAAGGGGCCTAAGGCTTCATGTACACTGCTGCTGGTAAACGAACATTTAGGAGCAGTTGGGCATTTTTTTTTCAGCTGCCCCTGAACTCTTCTCTATGTTATCTTATCAGTACATGTACACAGGGTCGTTTCTAGGCAATTGAGATTAGAAGCATTTTTTGGAAAGCAAAATAAAAAAGGCCTTCAGGACGGATGTTCAGAGGCATTTGAAAACGCCTGTAACAGCTTGTTTAGGTTTCGTTTACAGGCGTTAATGAAGATACATTTTTGACTATTTGAAAAATAAACAAATTCTCCTAAACGCAAATACGGCGTGTAAACACAGCAAAACGGATGTTTTTAAACTACGGTTACCATGTGTCCAAGTTAAATTGTTCAGGAGAGGTTTCAAAACGTCTCGTGTACATTAAGCCTAAATATAGCAAACATTGTGCAAGACCCACAGGAAACGGCTTGTGATCAGTGTGTAATCTTTGTACCCGCCATGTGGACACTCCATACAGCCAAGAGTCAGAGTGCACACAATACACCAGATGACTCATAACAGCAATGGATACATTGTATAGGTACAGACAATTGGCATTCAACGACACACACCTGCCCGGAGCTGGGCTTTAAGTATCTCCGTGCCAATGAGGCCTTATTAATACCAGATGAGGCAGGAATCACATTCACATGTGACCCTGTAATGTTAATACAGCCCATTTCTTTTTACATTGTTCCTGTTTGAAAGACCTGTACAAACAGGAAAAAAATAAATAAAAAAAATAAAAAAAAAAACACAAAAGCACTCAGCTCTACCACATCTCCAGTGGCCAAGTACGAGAAGCAAAAAACGGCATAATCTATTCACAGGATCTGTGAAAAGACTACAAGTCCCACCTTCCAGGATGGCAGACACCAGTATAGCACAATTGTTGCCATAGGTGTGCGCAGCCTATAGCATTAGGGTGTGCCCCTCAAAGCTCAAAACACACACGTATTTCTTTGCAGCCTCGGCTGCACAGGACAGTGAATGAATGGGAAGTACTCTGTGCTGAGCGGCTTCCTGTTCATTCACAAACTGAAGCCTAGTAAACACTGTTTATTATGCTTCGGTTATGAATGGACACAGTGAGTGAGTGTGTTCATTTAGAAGCCCAGCCATCACCGCACTGCCCACCCCCGCAATGCTTAATGAATTCTATGCATTAAGATAAAAAGCCTTCTGTGTGTAGCAGCCTCCCCAGCAACCCCCAATACTTACCTGAGGTCCTTCTCTGTCCAACGAAGACAACAAATCCCTCGGCCGTCCGGGACTCTCATTCTGATTGGCTAACTGACTTTGACAGATGCAGGAGCCAATCAGGGGATAGAGGGGGCGGGGGCGAACGGCAGCTCCATGTCTAAATGGACACACAGAGCTGCAGCTCGGCTTGGGTACCCCATAGCAAGCTGCTTGCTGTGGGGGCAATCGACAGGAGGGAGGGGTAAGGAGCAGAAAAGAGGGACCCGAGAAGAGGAGGCTCTGGGCTGCCCTGTGCAAAACCTGACAGGCAGAGATGGGTGTCAGTCCAGGAACCTGGCGGATCCAGACTTTGTCGGGATAACACGATGCCTGGACTGATTCCTGTGACGTCAGCAGAGAGTGGACTTCAGCCCGCTGATTCCTGTGACATCAGCATAGCGCGGACTTCAGCCCGCTCTCTGCTGAAAACGGGTCACAGGAGTGCAAAACGAATTGCACTCCTGTGACCCTTAGGAAAAGCCCAGCCAAATGAGTTCAGGCTGGGCTTCTCCTTTAATTATGTCCACCTTGACACCAGGAGTAGAAGTCTTTCATCATATAAAGCAGCGCCACTTTCTACCACTTTTTTTTTTTTTTTTTTTTTAAGACACTTACCTGTCCAGGGATCCAGCGCTGTCCTCACCCGGGCCGGATCTTCGGGTCCCCGGCATGTTCGCAAAGGGGAGTCGGCTGTGACTGTGCTTAGCGAATGGTCCGCGGAGTAACTTCTGCTTAGTTCGTCTGGGTGATCGGAGTGGAAGTGGGAGCGGATAACTATCAACAAAGTGCCCCAGAGTCAAAGAGAAGGCAGAAAAGCAGAAGTTCCCCTTTGGGGAGAAGTTGCACTTTAGAGTAACATTCAGTAATCCTCACATTGGACGGTCTCTCCTTCTCACATGTCTGATGAAGGGCTCCTGTGTGACCCTGAAACGCTGCGCTCTTCTGCTGTAATGACTGATTAGTGGGGTGTGCTGACACATAGAATAGGACCCCATAGCACTAGCAATGACAGATCAGACCTTACCTGACCACAGAGACCCGGATGTGTTTGGGTTGGATGCTCCTCCAGGTCCCCCCCAGGTACTCCCGGCACAGGGTGAAGGCTCTCAGGCGAAGCTCATCGCTCAGCTCCATTCTTCGGCCTCCCGGGGAGAGAGGCTCCACTGAGGACGGAGGGCAGGAGGAGAAGGAGGCTCCCCCCGGGGGTTCGGTCACTGCCAGGACCTCTCCTTCTCCGTCCGGACTGACAGGAGGCTCCTCGCTCTTCTCCTCATCCCCTGTCCGAGTATCGGCGCCTCCCACACACTGCATACTGCCGACTACCTCTCCACCATGACCAGCTCAGCCTGCGCTTCTCCCCCTCACCTCATCATGTGGACACATGCCAGCTTGGCTGACTGCCAGCTCATCCAGCCAATCAAAACGAGGGATACTCCCCGCTAGACCCAATCGCACACCCCCTACACAGACTGCAGAGCCCTGGTGAACAGCTGTCCGAAGCTTTCTATTGGCGGTAAGTTTACCATACGACACACGTTTATCTCAATACCCCCAATGCACAGTATACTGTGGGAGATATGTCCCTAATACATAATGTCTATTCATCGCTACGGATCCACCATGGTATGTCCTTACACCCATAAACTGCTGAAACTCTGAGCGCTTGTCTAGTAGCATCAACCCGGAAGTGGAGACATCTAAGCTTCGGGAGGTGTGGCGCTCTAGTGACAGCCAGCTTACCGCTCTGTGATTGGTCAGTCTAAAATATCGTGATTGTGTGTGACTGGAGGGACCGAGGGAGTACTTTTTGCACCACGAGGAGGTGAGTATATGATGAATGTAGGTTACCTTAGGGGACGATGTAGGTGCAGGGCCGTCTTTAATATTGATTGGGCCCTGGGCAAAATTTTCTTGCGCCCCCCCCCATTCTCAGACGTACAAAAAAATAGCAGGTGGACTCAGAATCAGTTTACTGCAGCAGATCATGCAGCGATTGCAGTTGGTTGCCAGAGGTTACAGCCTATCCTTACCACTCACTGGCTGGTTGCTAGAGGTTACAACACATCATTTCTGCTTGCCGATCGGTTGCTAGAGGTTACTGCACATTATTAGCACTCACAGATTGGTTGCTAGGGGTTACAGCACATCATTACCACTCACTGGTTGATAGAACTTACAGCAGATCACTATTGTTCACTGATTGGTTGCTACAAGTTAATGCACATTATTACCACTCACTGAGAAGTGGAGCAATCCCAAATAATTGAGCAAGTAAAGCAGTACATTAGTACAAATACTACAGGAGACAATTGGAGACTGCAGACATTCTACAGGTGAATCTGAGACTGCAGACATTCTACAGGTGAATCAGAGACTGCAGACATTCTACAGGTGAATCAGAGACTGCAGGCATTCTACAGGTGACAATCAGAGACTGCAGACATTCTACAGGTGACAATCAGAGACTGCAGACATTCTACAGGTGACAATCAGAGACTGCAGACATTCTACAGGTGACAATCAGAGACTGCAGACATTCTACAGGTGACAATCAGAGACCGCAGACATGCTACAGGTGACAATCAGAGACTGCAGACATTCTACAGGTGACAATCAGAGACCGCAGACATTCTACAGGTGACAATCAGAGACCGCAGACATTATACAGGAGACAGGGGCGGACTGACCATTCGGTCACTCGGGCACTTCCCGAGGGCCCCGGGCCACTAGGGGTACCCATCAGGGTTGCCAGCCTCAGTAAAACCAGGGACAGTATGTAAAAATCTGTGTTTTTTTTTTACATCTGTTTCTGAAATGTCCCTTACCGACATCCTTTTGGTCTAAAAATCACGAGATTATAGCTGCCCCACCTCTCCGGTACCTTCTCAGCCAATAGAAACATGTATGTGTATACTGTGTGATTGTATACTGTGTGTGTGTGTGTATACTGTGTGGCCCCATAATCTCTGATTGCCTGAGGGCCCCATAATCTCCTATTGCCCGGGGGCCCCATGAGTTGTCAGTCCGCCCCTGACAGGAGACAATCAGAGACTGCAGACATTATACAGGAGATGATCAGGGAACTTTCAGCAATGCACAGCTTTACGGTTGAATAACACAGCTCAGAGTTTCAGCAGTTTATGGGTGTAAGGACATACCTGGCCAGCCGAGCTCACTGCATACATTCAGAGGTCCGGGGGCTTCCACTCTGCTCTCACTACAACTGCTCCACCCTGAGCATACAGACATGGGGCAGGGTTAGAGCATCAGTGAAGCTCCCGACTCTCTATTCCCCAACCAGTATAGAGGGGGTGAGGCCTGAAGCTCCACTGACTCTCCCACTCCCATCACTGCTCTCACTACAGCCGCTCTGTTCCGAGCATACAGGCTGCATAAGGTGGGGTCGGAGCATCAGTGGAGCTCCCAGCCCTGCCCCCTCTCTGCTGGCTAGCTCGGGAATACAGCCTCCCATGTCGTGAGGGACTGTAAATAAGGTATTTGGCTGAATTATTTAAAAAAAAAAAAAAAAAAAAAACACACACACTGCATATTATATCTTCATATAAGAGAGTGGTTTGCAGGATTGGTCACTAGTAATTTTATCAGCTATAGCGGCCCGGAGGGGCGGAGAGGAGATGGATAACAGACTCCCGAGCTGACAGGGAGGATGAGAGATGGAGGCACGTAAACTGACCACGGTAATCCAGGATCAGCAGCTATAATTACTGTGGTCAGCACAGACGGGGGACACAGGAACAGGCAGGATAAACCAGGTTTTTTAGAACATGATACAGCACAAGCACTAGGCTGTGTATCCTGCTGTAAAGGTTCAGGATCATATATATATTTTTCTTTTTTTTAGGGTCACAACCACTTTAATGCATTCTTTGCATTGAGGTAATAAACCTATTGTCAAACTAAAAGTAACATATATTACAAAAACACTAATTTATTAAAAAATGATTACATTTATTACAAAACCCCACCCCCTGTACATGCACATATGTATGCAGTATGTACACGTAGGAACTCCAGAGGTAGTTTCTTTCATGATCCCACCCTGGTTTTTGCTTTTCAGTACAAGATGCCTCGAAATGTGGAAGTGAAAGCCAAAATCAATAACTGGGAACATACTCTTCAAGTGTGTCGAGAGCTAAGCAAGAGCAGTGGGGAAAAGATCTCCCAAAGAGACATTTTCTTCAACACCCCACAGGGACGCCTCAAGCTAAGGGATTTCCAGGTTTGACTCATTTATTTATTTATTTATTTTAAGTACTCTTTCTTCATATAATGACCAGACACTTTGCTCTCCTTAACCGCTTAAGGAGCGCCTCCTGCACATATACGTCGGCAGAATGGCACGGCTGGGCACATCAACATACAGGTACGTTGCCCTTTAAGAGCCCAGCCGTGGGTCGCGCGCCGCCGGCGACCCGGTCCTGAGCTCTGTGACCGCGGCCGCGGGACCAGCGGACCCGATTGCCGCTGGTGTCCCACGATCGGGTCATGTTACTTCACATCATATTTGTTTTTATTCACATTCGTTAAAGTTGTAAACCCTTACATATACCTGGTGAAGTGACATGCCTCAGGCGATACACATAGATGAACCAAATCCATCCTTCTTATGCCCCGTACACACGGTCGGAAACTCCGACCACAAAATCCATCGGATTTTTTACGACGGATTTTGTCCAACACTGGTGTTGCATACACACGGTCGGACAAAGTTGTCGGAAAATCCGATCATTCTGAACGTGGTGACGTTTGTTGCCTACGACGGGACTACGTAGAGGCTAGTAGCCAATAGCTTTGGTCTTGTAATGTGATCTGAGCATGCGTGGCACTTTGTCCGTCGGAATTCGCTACACACGATCGGAAAAAGTCCGATAGGACTTTGTTGTCGGAAAATTTGAGAGCAGGAGATAAAACTTTGTCCGACGGAAAATCCGATGGAGCCTACACATGGTCGGAATTTCCGACAACATTGTCCGATAGGACATTTTCCATCGGAAAATCCGACCGTGTGTACGGGGCATTAGACTGTACCTGTTTATCTGAAGCCCTCTCTTCTCTACAGCCATTCAAGTGCAGAATTTATACAGCTTGTCTGAGCTTTCAGAATAGGGGCAGCAGACGTTACACTCTGCAGAGCTCTATGAGGAGAGCTCTATGAGGAGAGCTGATTAAAGGGAAGGGACACACCTCCTTCACACAGGGACAGAGCTGAGGCTGCCAATCACAGGAAGTGTGCTGGAGCTCCCTCCCCTGTCACCATTTTACCTCTTGGTGCAGTAAGACTTTTCAGAAGTGGCTCATGCTGATGGCAGAGGAACAAGGTAGCAAAGAGAAATTACACTTAAAGTACACACTATAGAAGGATATGCTTTGTTCATATTTCATGTCAGAGGTTTACAACCACTTTAAGCCAGCTATTTTTGTTTTCTTCCTTTCTAATATTTCCTTGTCTTTCTGTTGATGGCAGTTAAATATTTCCCAAACTACTCTTGTGTGTTCATCTCTATATTGTCTACTTAAAGCATTTGCAAAGTTAACGCTAGACTTTTTTTTGTGTGCACAGGATGGGTGTGGTCAGCTGATTTATTACGAGCGTCCAGATATGCTTGGGCCAAAGTTGTCAAATTACTCGCTTTCAAATACAGCTGATCCTGCAGGACTTGAGGTAGGTAAAATTAAAACTGTACATTTTTTAAAGGATCACTGCACTTTTAGACAAAGTGCACTTATCCCTCCTTCAAACTGAAGTTGCCCACCTCAGATGCATACTTATCTTCATGCAGACAACGGCGTTAAAGGGGAGTTCCAGGCATTTTAAAAGTCAGCAGCTACAAAAAGTGTAGTTGCTGACTTTTAAAAAAAAATGACACTTACCTGTTCCATGGTCCAGCGATGCGGCCGAACGGGGTGTCGCTCCTCTTCGCCGGCGCTGCCATTTCCACTAAGGGCACCCGGCCGTGACAGCTTTCCTCTTCACGGCCGGGCACGCACGGCGCATGCGCGAGCTGCGCTCCCGGAGTGGATAGGCGATCTCCTGGGACCTGTCACGTGTCCCAGGAGATCGCCTAGAGGGAGGAGTCGCCTAGGCGTTTCCTGGGCGGAAGGAGGAAGTGGGACAGGAAGTCCCCCTCCTAATGAAGCCCCCACTCCCCCCCCCCCCCAAAAAAAATTACATGCCAAATGTGGCATGTAAGGGGGTGAAGAGTGGTTAAAGCGGAAGTTCCATTTTTGAGTGGAACTCCGCTTTAACAGCTTTCAGTAAAATCTTCTTAGTGATGTTTGTTCTTGTGCAGTTGATTCCCATAGACTTTTTATTAGACTTTCCCTTGGAAGATGACTACGTAAAAGTGTTTGGGAATTGTCTGTGCTGGTGCTATCTACATGGAATGAAGGTAAGTATGCATTTGGGGTAGCATACGTTTATCCTCTAAAACAGGTGGTGAACCTTGGCACCCCAGATGTTTTGGCACTACATTTCCCATGATGCTCAATTACACTGCAGAGTGCATGAGCATGGGAAATGTAGTTCCAAAACATCTGGGGTGCCAAGGTTCGTCATCACTGCTCTAGAGGAAACCTTTCAATAGAGAAAAATCTAAAAATAGAGAAAACACAGCAATAGAAAAATGCATAGGCTTCAACTGCTAACCTGCTTCTGAAAAATGTTCCATTCCTGTTTTTTCCCTGGCCTTTTTACATTCTGTGTCACTGACCTGAGACAAACCTACAGCTTGGAAAGTCAGAATTGCTGATCAACCTACTTTTTCCAGGTTGGTGACCCATAAAAATGTAAAGCCTTTGGATCAACATCAACAGCCACATACGTTTTTCCAAAGTCCAGCAATGGTAGTCTACATATTTTCTTATTAAGCCCCGTACACACGGTCGGAAACTCCGACCACAAAATCCATCGGATTTTTTCCGACGGATTTAGTCCGACACTGGTGTTGCATACACACGGTCGGAATTTCCAACAACATTGTCCGATAGGACAGAATCCATCGGAAAATCCGACCGTGTGTATGGGGCTTTACAGTTGCTTACCAGCTTCCCTTTTTATTAGTTACCAAGGAATATACTGGATTATTACCTAATGGGAAGATTCTTTACACTTGTATATATGCAGGTTTTCTTAGCCTTCTGTGACAACATGACACACACATGGAAATATAGTGGAAGGCAAGTCAAACCCTAACTAGGTTCAAACCTACTCCCACCCATTCTAAGCCTATTCTATCTACCCTGTAAAAGGACATATGTCTATACCTACCAATGATTAAGCCAAAAAGGGGGCAAAACAGATGTGAGGAACCTCTCCATCTTACATTACCTGGTTTAGTTTTAGTCGCAGAGTTGGCGTCCTGTGGGCGATCGATTGTCCTTTTATGTAGCTGGTAGTGTGCAGTTACATTTCTTTGATATTGCAGAGGGACCAAATTTTAAGAAATACTTTTACTCTTTGATTACCAATCTGGTAATGACACACTTCCATTCTTTTTTCCCTACTTTGGGTCAATAGTTGTCCTGTTTCATTAAAGGCTTACTTTAAGCTAGGTTCACACTTGTACAAGTGGTTTCAACTGCAAGTCTGCATCCGTACCCGCAGCTGCAATGACCCATACAGTGAAATGCAGGAGGTGCATGCGGGTGCCATTAATCTTAATGGCACGTGCTGGAAAGCGCAACCCCCACTGGGAACAGCACTGCACTTGCGGTTTCTGTGGGGGCTGCGATTCCAAAAATAGTGCAGGCACCTTTTCCCTCCATTTCTGGAGACATGGCAGCCTATTCAAATGAATGGGCTGCTGTGCCTGCATGAAACGCGGTTCGCAGAGCTGCCTAGGTGTGAAACTTGGGTAAAAGTGGTTCTAAAGGCAAAATGTTTTAATTAAAATTAAAACTTATTATACTTACCTACTCTGTGCAGTGGCATTGCACAGAGTGGCCCCCTTACCTCTTCTGGGGTCCCCTGCCGGCACTCTATGCTTCTCTTCTGTGTATGCCCCCATAGCAAGTGGCTTTCTATGGGGGAACATGTGCGGGTGCGCTCCCGAGCCAGGCTGTGTGCGATCATAGACACAGAGAGGCTCAACCCCCACTCCCTTCTCACAGGATTTGACTGACAGGCTCCCACTGCTTTCAGTGAAGCGAGTGAAAGCAGAAAGAGACGCAGCCAAGCACAGATCGATACAGAATTCAGGTATTTTAAGTGTTTAGGGAGAGTGGGTGCACACAGCAAATGGCAAAACTTTTTTTAACCTTAATGCAGGGAATGCTTTAAGGTAAAAAGCATTTTAGCTTTAGAACCACTTTACATTTACCTCCCATGTATTGTGTGCCACTACTGGATTTAAGCAAAATTTGTCTTTCAGTAAAAAGGATACAAATGCTTGAGGTGATCGTAGCCGTTTTAGTGCACTTCAACAAAAACAGTTGAGTACTGTCCATGATATTTTTTTATTTGCACTAACATCCAGATTTAGTGAATATATAAAAAAAAAAAAAATCTCACGGACAGTACTAAATTGTTTTTGTTGCACGAATACAAATACAATCACCTGAAACAATTGTAACCTCCTTACTGAAAGCCATATTCTGCATAAATCCAGTACTGTTACACTCAAATATTAAAGTTACAAGTGAAATAGTTTGTGTTATTGCCATGGGAATAACACACTGCCATTTAAAGAACTGTTCAGGAGAAAGTCTTTGGTAGTTTGAAGCTGTTTAACATATCATTTATTCATTATCCAGCATTTGCAAAGCTTCCAATTTAGTGATGGCAGTAACTAAAGAGCCCCTACCAGAGCTGCAGGTTCAATATTTATTATGAGCTGATGTTTATTGTCTTACCCCAGATTTAGTTTAGACTCAGGGATGCATAGTGGTCACAGTGAAGCTGATTTACTAAAGGAGGAAAGCATGATCATCTACCATAGGAGTGTTAAGCTGTGTTCACTTCAATTATCCAGTCATGTGAAAACCAATTCCTTTTTATTCGTCTGCATATGATTGGGTATTCAAAATGAACATGGCTACTATTTATTGAGTGAATATTTTCTACTCCCAATAACCCCCCCCCCCCCCCAGTCTTTGGCTAGTAGCCTCTACAGAATGATTTGGCATATCAAATTCCAAGCAGTTATACAACATGTAGACACATTTCCATGTGTACCTTTTTTTTATTTTTTCAGGATGTCCTGACCCAAGCTTTAGGAGTCCGAGGTAAAGTTGTAAAAGAACGATTTCTCTTCTTAGTCGGACAAACACGGATTCACCTGGACAGAGTACAAGATTTAGGAGAATTTATAGAGCTAGAGGTAAGGAATTCTATTTAAAGTTAGTGTTGCTGATTTTTGGTTTACTGTAAAATCCTTTTCTTGGAGTACATTACAAGACACACAGCATCTTCATATGTATTACCAGTCCCCTCTCTGGCATAGCTTTAGTTTTCCTAGCAAGCCATAAACCACAAAAGAAAGAGATGGGATCTCTGTGTCCCATGATGTACTCCAAGAAAAGGATTTTTCTAGTAAACCAAAAATTCAATTTTCTTTATCATTACAGTACATGAAGCGACACTGGGCATCTTCATGTCCATTACGATAAGATTGTCCCAAAGCTCTCAGTATGAGGGGCGAGTCACATGGCAACAAGCCAAAAGGACCCAAACAACCAAAGCAGAAGAGTTTAGAACCTCACGCAGCAGCCTGCAAAGCACAAAGGTGGCATTCTCAGCAGCTCTAGCATAACATTTTGTAAACGTATGAACTGAAGATTTGGAAGCTGCATGACCTTTTATTTAATAAAAAACAAAAGGTTGCACTTTAACCTAAAATAAATGTGAATATCATAAATGTGATATTATAATCATGTGTGATACCAAATATAACTTTAAAAGTGACAACAAAGTGATAAACTTGGAAAAAATAATAAATGGATAATTATTATTGGTCCTTTAACAAGTAAAGTCCAAAGGAATTTATCGGGAAGATGAGGCAATCACAAATATCCTGTAAGTAGTGCAGTATTTAGTGACAGTTCAAATTATAGTGACATCCGCAGTAGTAGAGGTGACTTTTGTATAGTGAATCCCACCACCATCTGAATTTTGCGCTTACCAGCTCCCAAATAGTGTATGCCTGTGGCTATTGCCCAGCCAGGGACTTTTCCTCTAGATTTTCCAGAACCGATCCGATCGTCCCATCTATGGAGGCTCTGCTGGTTCTGCTGGTCAGGACTATAATCTCCCGAATCCTTCGGCTACCGACCAATATTTGTCACATCAATTGGTAATAGGGTTGTAGTGGTAGCTGGTCATTTAGAGATCTCCTCAAAGTTATTTAAACCTTCAGGAAGCACAGGGGGGAATGTGACTGCCGAATAGCAGCAGTCTACTTCAGGTAACACTACAGGTGGGGGGGGGGGGGATGTAGGTGTACCAACATGGGGTTATCCCAAGGCGCTTACCAGTCTGTCAAAGTACCCCTTGAAGGGGTCTGTTTTTCACCCTTGATGATGGGCTTTGCCCTGGACATGTATAGCGCCCTAGCAATCTGCAAGGCAATATATATAATTGCATGGGGTCTAGTGCCAACCAGCAACATTACAGCCTGCCCTTGTGTGTCTAGAGCAGGATCTGGATACCATTCCCCTGAGCAATGAAAATCCATAGAAAAATGTATGCAGATAAAGTCTCCTAATCCCAAACTGAACTGCTAAGAAGCTAGCTAGTTTTGTGCAGAGCTGCACAGACACGACCATTACATAAGACACTAGCAAGAAAACTGAAGCTTTGCCTAACAAGGAGGGGTTATGCCTGAGAGGGGACTTCCTGTCTTTTTTTTTTTGCCAGTGTCCAGTCATCTGAAGATGGTAGCATAACCCTAATGAATATGAAGATGCTCTGTGTCCCGTGATGTTCAATAAAGAAATATTCCACGCTAAATTTTTTATTTTACGTATTTGTTGTTATTGGTTAGTTCTTCTTACATGTGCATTTAACGTATTTAGTCATGTTGTTTATCTGTAAAAGCCTTCCTTTGCAGAGACATCTGATAGCTCTGAGACCTTGGATGCAATGCCAGCAGCACTCAAGTGACCCACTACAGTATTTTCCTTCTCTTCTCCAACTACTTTAAAGTTATTGTAGGGAGGGGAGGCACGGAGAATCTGGGTCAGCACAGAGAGTAATTGGACCAGGATTCAACAAACCCCAGGTCACTATGGCATCCAGAAGTTTTGTGCTGGCTCTTAGGGTGCCGCCCGAATTCTCCCAACACTACGTGCGTGCGCCCCCCCCCCCCCCCCCCCCCTTATGCATCTCAGGCTTTTCTTGTCCATCCAGGCCCGGTACCGCCGGGTAGAAGGGAGGGAGGAAGGAGAGTGGATACACGGTTCTAGTTGTTGACCCGGAAGTGACGTGTGACATCACTTTCGGGTCTCTTTTCGCAGTCTCCCTAGCCATCCCAGGATGGGAAAAAAAATCATCACGTAGGGGACTTTTTGTGATAGGGAAAAGGTTAAATTAAAAAGGAAATAAAAATGTTTTTAATTGTAAAGTTACACCCAAGCACATGAACACCCCCCCCCCCCCCCCCCAAAAAAATAGCTAGTAAGTCAATAAAAAGGGTTTATGGAAAGGGAAGACATTTTTTTTTTTAAGCCAACTCCTGTCTTTTATGTAAAAGTGATCTGTGCAGCCCAGGACCACAGGAAAAGGCTTCAGGATGCAGAGGCGGGGAGATCGGGGATTATCCATTCCCTGATCACCTCTACAACAAAAGAACAAACAAAGTGACAAGCATTTTCTCACTACCGGGTTTAAAGCTCTCATTTCCTGGTTACTGTAACTGGGGAAGAAAGTAATCAAACACAATCTGTTCTTGATTAGCTGCAGTGGAGGGCAAAGGTTACATGCAGTGTCTAATAGACCACCTATTTTAAATAAAGAGGGCCTGTCACCTGCTCAAGCTACGTAAAACAGAGATTGCGCAACAAAACGCCTGTGACATATTGCTGTGAACATCAGACTGAAAGCAAAAATTCTGGGGCCATAATTTAATTTTAAATTGATAACATGTAAAGCCTTTTAAAGCATTACTTGTGAACAATTTTGGGTGCCATCGTTTTTTGCTATTTCATGAGCATGTGCGATTTTAAGGTTTGACATGTTGGGTATCTTTATACTTGATGCCACCCTATCTAATACTTTACCAAAAAATAAAAACAACATTTTATTGCGTTTGTGAGCACTAAAATTTGACATTCATAGGACTTTAAAAAAAATTCAACTGCACCGTTTTATTCTATATTAAATATATATTCTATAACAAATATATAAAAGAGGTTTTAACGTCATTTTATAATTCAAAAAATGCAATTTATAACTTTAAAGTAAAATTATTGCCCTAGTAGAAAAGTGGTTCTTTAATTTGTTGTGTAAAAAGTCCAACAGATTTACAAACAGATGGATTGTGTGCATTTAGATTTATTCTTTTACTTTGTGTAAGAAAAATCCAGAGGTATAATCGATATACCAATTTTTACACATTTTTGTATTCATGCAAGGTATGGTATTGTATTAAAAAAAAATAGCTCTTACCAGGGCTCAACAAAACCAAGCCTTGTTTGTTAACATTGTTGAGTGGACTCATCTGGTCAATATGCTTAATTGAGTTAAATCCAGTCATAGAACAGATGATAAAACTTTTCTGGGCGAGCGAGGTCTGTTATGAGCACATGATTGGTACCTGTGAATAACACATTAGTTTGCTTGCTATGGAACAAAATCAGATGAGGCACCCCACAGGGATTACAAGTCTAGACTTGGCATGTAGTGTTGTCAAGTTTTGGCTTTCACCAATAACTGTTTTAAATGATATGTAGGGGCTGACTTCTTCGTTGTTCTCTGGGTTGGCCTATTCATGCATGCGACATCTGGCACAGTTTGTATTTGTTCTGTCCAGAAAAAAATGATTATATTTTTCCAGATTGTCACATGAGATGTTGCGGTTTACTGACAGGAGCTCCTTGGAAGGCATTAGTTACATAGTTAGGTTGAAAAAAAGACAAGTCCATCCAGTTCAACCACAAATAAAAAAATAAATAATATATATATAAAAAAAAAAAATAATGTATAAAAAAAAAAAAAAAAATTGTGATATAGCCTTCCCTGGGACAGCCAGGAGACACTGGCTACCTCGCTAGTGCCTCGGATAATGAAATAGGTAAAAAAAGAAAGCAGGTGTTTTATCATCTACCCCCGCCCCCCCTTCCTGTGTCATCATTGCTCCCTGTATTCTCATTGCTTTGTTTTATTTTTCCCAGCAGTGCAAATACCTATTTTTTTTTTTTGTATTCCTCCACTTCTGCAGTACCTTGCCGCCCACCCATTGGCTCCTGGGATATGAGTGTCAACAATCCCAGGAGTCAAGGTGCCTCTGCTGCTTCTAGCATCACAGCGTTTCCAAAAAGGAAATTACATTACGGAAGGCAGAGATAAGCGGCACGCATTGTTGTTTATGAGCATGTGCGAGATCGGGAAGTGCATGCTGGGTATCCAGCAGCACCGTAACCTGGAACGAGATATAGGGGCCTTAGCTGCCAACAATGAAGAGGAGAGCGCGCTCTCGAGGGGGAGGACTGCAAAGAACTTTTCTTTTCTTTTTTTAACTAAATTACATTAACAAAACCTAATATTTAATGTTGATTGAGGATTAAGTGCAAACAACATGGCGGTGTCTAAAAAGAAAAAAAATGCTGGAACTCCGCTTTAAAAAACAAGATTTCTAGAGTCAAGTGTACAATGTTTATTGTTGCGCATGCACATCTGCATGCATCTTTTGCTTTTACTTTTGGAGTGGAAAGGTCCAGTATAGAGTGGTTGTAAACCCTTACATATACCCAGTGAAGTGACTGGCCTCAGGTGATGCACAAAGATGAAACAAATTCTCCTACATAAGTTGTACCTGTCTATCTGCAGCAATTTTCTTCTGCACATCTTCCTAAAACGACACCGATCAAAGGATTTTTCACAGTACTAGCAGGCAGAGGGCAGGGATCCAATGCCACACACGAACACTGCAGAGCTAAAGCACAGAGTTCCCAGATGGCTGAGGACACACCCTGCTCTACACACTGACATAGAAAAACATACAGAGCTGAGGCTATGAGTCGCCTGCTATGTGATGGATTGGAGGGGGCGGTCCTCAAGAAGGCTGTTGTGTTTGCTTAGAGACTTTCCAGTGACTCATGTAGATGGCAGAGAGAGAAGAGATCAGGAAGGATTTGCACTTGTTGCTTTGGCTAGTATATACCATAGGGGGATGTTCTTAGTTCATTTTTTATGTCTAAAGCCCCATACACACGGTAGGATTTTCCGATGGATTCTGTCCTATCGGACAATGTTGTCGGAAAATCAGACCGTGTGTAGGCACCATCGGACAGTTTCCATCAGATTGTCTGACGGACAAAGTCCTATCTCCTGCTGGATAGATTTTTTGACAACAAAGTCCGATCACACCAAATCCGATCGTGTGTAGCGAATTCCGACCGGACAAAGTGCTACGCATGCTCAGATCACATTACAAGACCAAAGCTATTGGCTACTAGCCTCTACGTAGTCCCGTCGTAGACAACAAACGTCACCACGTTCAGAATGATCGGATTTTCCGACAACTTTGTCCGACCGTGTGTACGCAAAACCAACATCAGACAAAGTATGACGGACATGGTCTGACGGACCTGGTCCTCGGATAATCCGCGCGTGTGTATGGGGCTTAAGGTTTACTGCCACTGTAAATTCTTGATATTATTAACTCTCTTGAACCATACACGCCGCTTCTTTTATTTGTTTTATTATGTAACAGTCATTTTGATGTATTTTCTGTTTTGTAGGTAGTTCTTACAGACTCCCAGACTTCACAGGATGGCGATGTTATTGCTCAAGAACTGATGAATGCCCTGGGAATTTCTCAGGAACATCTTCTCACAGGAGCCTACATGGACCTGCTGCAGAAATGCAATCCTTGAACACACTAAATGAAAATTATAGTACTTTTTATGGCTTAACTACAATTTTAGTTGCTGTTAGCTTAAATGACAATGTTAATTACATTTTTTTTTTTTTGCTCTTCCCTCCATGGGGCATAGTACTCCACTGTAGTCCACACTCCTGTGTCCACTGTAGTTAGGTGCTTCCTAAGTCTAGTTATAAAGTCCAACATGCCCCCTTCCCCTCCCAGCAAATCCGATAACTGCTCGGAAGCAGATGGATCAATTGTAACTGAAGCTTGTTTTGCTCAGAACAATCTCCCAAGACAAGGGGAATGCAACAAGACGTGTTGTATCAGCCTCCTGTCTCTCTACATTCCTCTTGCCGCAGCTTGTCTCGGAAATCCACCTGAGCTAAGACAAGCTGCAGTTACAATGGATCTGTCTCTTTCAAGCTATTGTTAGATTTGTTGGAAGGGGAGATGGGCATGTTGAACTTCATAACCTAAATTTAGAAAGCAGTTAGGCCCCTTTCACACTGGGGCGGTTTTCAGGCGGTACAGTGCTAAAAATAGCGCCTGTACACCGCCTGAAAAAAACGGCCCCATTCACTCCAGTGTGAAAGCCCAGCGGTGTATTCACAGCTCCTATACCGCTCCTACCCATTGATTTCAATGGGACACTGCGGTAATACCGCCGCAAAGCGCCGCTACGGCTTTTAACCCTTTTTCGGCCGCTCGAGGGGGGTAAAACCACCCCGCGAGCGGCCGAATACCGCAGCTAAAACGACGGTAAAGCAGCGCTAAATATAGCGCTGCTTTACCGTCACCACGGCTCCCGCCCCAGTGTGAAATGGGCCTTAGCTACATGGGACAAAGTACTAATTTTTCAAGGATAATTCTTTAGGATTCAACTTTCTATTTTATAGAAATCTCAACTGAAATCAATGTATTGCAAATATTGCACTAGGCAATTAGGTGTTCAGTTCATACGACAATAATATTATATGTAGTTGAGTACTTACACCAAGCTAGGACAGTGGGATACCAAACTGCTTCTCATTTTTCAGGGTCAGAACTCTCTAGTTTGCTACATGGAAAGAAATTGGGGTCAAATGTTTGTTGAAAAATTAAAGCTGCCGAGAAAAATCTGAATTCTTGTTTCTGTTGGGTTGCAGTATTTTTCTCACATTTTTAAAGGAGAATCCAACGTGTGTCTGTACTTGTAGACAATATTGAAATGAGTTAAACTAACTTTCTAATAATTAATATTTGCATCAGCTTAACCACCCAGTGCATGGCTGGCAGTTCTTGGATCTCCTGACAAGTTCCACAAACACCAAGTGCTCTAAAATGAGGATTCATGCCTACTCTGCTCGTACACTATAATATTTTTTGGGCTTAAGGATTATTTGATTAAAGGTATGATCCAGCCTGCTATTTAGCTCTGTAAGGTGTGATTTTTTAAATAGACCTCTTCTGTTTTTCATCAGAATAGGTTCACTTTATAGTAAGCAATCACAGTGAATAATCCCTGTCTAATGATCAGTGATTTAGGCTTCTAAACTGATTGGCAGCCAGTTTGCATACCAGTTATCTTAACGTGTAAAAAAAAAAAAAAAAATTGACCTCTGGGTGATCTATGTACATTGCAAGGATTTTAACCACTTCAGCACCGGGTGATTTTACCCCCCTTCCTTACCAGAGCACTTTTTGCGATTCGGCACTGCGTCGATTTAACTGACAATTGCGCGGTCGTGCGACAATGCACCCAAACAAAATTGACGTCCTTTTTTTCCCACAAATAGAGCTTTCTTTTGGTGGTATTTGATCACCCCTGCGGTTTTTATTTTTTGCGCTATAAACAAAAGAAGAGCTTTTTTGCTATAATAAATATCCCATTTTAAAAAAAAAAAAATCGCAATAAGCGTATATAGATCGGTTTGCGCAAAAGTTATAGTGTCTACAAAATAGGGGATAGATTTATTCCTTTTTTTTTTTTTTACTAGTAATGGCGGCGATCTGCGATTTTTTTTTTTCTTGACTGCGACATTGCGGCGGACACTTTTGACACATTTTTTGGGACCATTCACATTTACACAGCGATCGTTGCTATAAAATTGCAGTGATTACTGTGTAAATGTGACTGGCAGGGAAGGGGGTAACACTAGGGGGCGCTGCAGGGGTTAATATATTCCCTATGGTAGTGATTCTAACTGTGGGTGGAGGGGACTCACAAGGGGAGGAGACCGATCGGTGTTCCTCGGTACTGGGAACACACCATCGGTCTCCTCTCCACTGACAGGACGTGGAGCTGTGTGGTCCTGCTGTTTTCCTGGGCAAACGCGGGTGCCCGGCGGATATTGCGGCCGCCGGGCACGTGCACCGGGTCCTGAGCGACGCCGCGCGCGGAATGGTAGGAAGTCATATGACGTCCACCCAGGATGGGAGATCCACCTTGTGGACGTCATATGTCTATGGCCGGGTAATGAAGTGGTTAACAAACTGTGCTGCAGATTCCTACCTTTTGTTATTCTGAAGAAATCCCTGTGTGTGTTTCTCTGTTCTAAGTGGGTCTAATGGGAGTGGTTTCATAATTATCAATCAGCTGTAGCAGCTGTAGGGCTCTAATGAGGAAATCTGCTGGGCCTGCATCCCTTTAGACGTGTTCCTATTGGGAGTAACTCACCAAAAATTAAATTTTTGTTCCTGGGGATGCCGAAAATCTGACTTGTATCTTAGTGTAGACTTCTGGGAAAATCAGTGAGCAAATCACAAAAGCAGGTTATCACATATCTGTACAGAAAACCTCCAGGTACCCATATTGCATTTTTAGAAAATTACAGTGGCTGCAGATTGAAAAGGAAAGGTAATTTTTTAATAACATTCAATTACAATATAATCTGTATCACAATTGTATACACTATATATTGTTTTTTCTTTATTTGCAATTTTTTTTTCCCCCCTACGAAAGTGGAGTTACCCTTTAAGCCAGTTATATACAGTACTAATAGACTTTCGATTGAAGACATGCAAATTCTCAATACATTCGATGACCTGATGAATGTTATACGTATGTACTTCAAAATGTCATTGCTTTTCACATTTGTATTTGAATTGAATGAAATTTCCTGCACGAAAGCCATATACACTGTTAGAAATTAGTTTGTTTGAGTAAAATTTCCATCCTATTTATTTGAATTTTCTAATCGCTGTGGTTGAAAACGACCGTCAATTTGACCCCACTAACGATCAGAATATGGAAGGAACTTTCTTAAAATTAAATTTTTAAAAAAGAGATTTTACTAATCTATGGCCAGCTTTAGAATCATACTTGTATAAATGAATTGATAATATCTTGTTAACAAATAGACTTAGAAATTGTATTATTCACATTATATGGTCATATTTTGGCTTTCTTATAGCACTTAACCCACTTGTCCCAAAGATATTCTGTCAGTTTATATTTAGTGTACTATTTTTATACTTTATAATCGCTGTAATATTGTATTTTAAAAGCTGTTAGTACTTTTAAATAATTTTTTGTTTTTGTTGTTTTTCATCGTTACTACATAAAACTGATATACTGCATTTATATTTGTTACACACACACACTTAAAATAGAGCTACAGGCAATCTTTTATTTATTTTTTTAATTTTGGACAGAGTGAGGGTTCTAACCCCTGTCAGTTTTTTTTTTTTTTTTGCCATCTGTGTTTCATTGGGGATATTCCCCTTCACTTCCTGTCCCATAGCCAAAGCAGGGAATGAGAGGAAATGCCTCCAAAGTGAGGGAAACCTGGGGTGTCAACTGGGTCACCAGAGCTAGTGTCCCCATTGGAAGATTTCACCTCTATTGTTCTGGGGACAACCCAAAATCTTGGTTTCTCTTTTACTTTCACTTTTTTCTGATAATGAAAACACGACAAATAGAGGGTTAATCTCTCTAACTGGGCACAGACAGCAATAAAAACTGACAGGTGTGCTAATCCCTCTCCTCTTCATCCAAAGCTAAAAAAAAAAAAAAAAAAAAAAAAAAAGTTTTGCTCATAGTTAAAGCGGAAGTAAACCCATCGATTTAACAGTCTAAAAAAAAAAAGGCATGCCGTGAATGCTAACTGCACATTGGCTGTGCTCTCAACCAAACAGTCAAACCATCCAATGGCTGGTGTCATAACGGATCACATGTGCAGCACTGTGGCAGTTGAAGATTAAACAGAGGCAAAGATGGCAGCTTCCTTGGCTGAAAACGATAGGGGGGTTCACTTCCACTTTAACACAGTTGTGACAAAGATCATGTCTTTAACCCTTTCGCTGCAATGTCCGTACAGATCTGACAGTGGGGGGGGGGGGGGTTTACACACAATCCGGTGGCTAAAGCCAAGAGATTGTGTTAAAAATTGACAGGCAGACTCCTGCAGCAGCGCTGCCACCAGATTGCCTCCACACACCCCCGGTACCAACGTTGGGTATCTATTTACCTCGTCTTTTACATTTTATCAAACATTTGGGTAGTTTATTGCATTTGCTTACCCTAAAATTCACTTTAGTGTATTTTTTTTTACTGATATTTTGCGGTAATATCAAGGGACATAAAAAATTGGAACTACCACTATTTTATTCTCTAGGGTGTCTGCTTTCAGAAAATATTAAATCTTAAGACCTAAAATGATTTTAAACGTGTGGAGAAAAAAATGTCTCTGGCAGCAAAAGGGTTAACAACTTCAGCATCGGAGGGTTTCTCCTCTTAATGAGCAGGCCATTTCTTGCGATGCGGCACTGCATTATTTTTACTGACAATTGCGCAGTCATGCAACACTGAACCCAAATAAAATGTATGTCCTTTTTTCCCCCCACAAATAGAGCTTTCTTTTGGTGGTATTTTATCACCTCTTGCGGTTTTTATTTTTTGTGCTATAAACAAGAAAAAAGCGACAATTTTGACAAAAAAAAAAAAAAAAAATATATATATATATTTTTTTTTTTTTTTACTTTCTGCTATAAAACGCATCCAATAAAAAAAAAAAATTTAATTTAGGGCAATATACATTCCGCTACATATTTTTGGTAAACAAAAATCCCAATAAGCATATATTGATTGATTTGCGCAAAAGTTATCACGTTTACAAACTATGGGATATTTTTATGGCTTTTTTTTTTTTTTTTTTTTTATACTAGTAATGGCTGCGATCAGTGATTTTTTAACAGGACTACGACATTGCGGCAGACAAATCTGACACCTGACACTTTTTTGGGAACCAGTGACATTATTACAGTGATCAGTGCTAAAAATATGCACTGTTACTGTACTAATCACACTGGCAGTAAAGGGGTTAACATCAGGGGGCGATCAAAAGGTTAAGTGTGTCCCTAGGGGATGCTTGATAACTGTGTGGGGGTTGCTCTGACTGGGTGAAGAAGGTACACCGATCTCTATCTTCTCCCCTGTCTGAATGGCGATCACGGTTCTGCCTCTCTGGGGAACGATCGCGGGTGGCCGGCGGACATGGGGTCCACTGGACTCGCTCCCCCTCTGTCTATTGCATGAAATGACGTACAGGTACGTCGTTACACGCAATTGTACCGATCTTCTGCAGTAGATCTGCGGTAGGCGGTCGGGAAGTGGTCAATTAAATCTGTTATCATGTACTTTAAAGTATTTACATATCCTGAAAAGCAATAAAAATGCTTTAACACAAGCTAAAAAGAAGAGTAACTATGACACAGTTAGTTATTCTTTTTTGATCTGTAACAATTTAATGGATTCCAATTAAAGATGGACATTTTATATTGTGTTGAGGTATTAATCACAGTTGCTTTTGTACCTTGTTGAAATAATGAAGTAGAGTTGGATTGTGCACTCACAGCACCTTCAGTTGAACTGTGTACCTACATTTTACTTTAAAACATATCTGTATCTGTTATGGATTTTTCTGGTTGAGATACTGAAAATAAAAATTAACTCTGCATATCCAGGTACAAGAATAATAAAACTAAGAACTCTCTGCACTGTGAAATATTAACTAAAAATAGTGGTAGCTGTCACTTATAACAACATAGGCATAAAAAGTGCAACACCAAACAAATTCATAAGTAGTAAAGTGAAAAAGTTTGTCCATATATCAACATTAACTAATATTCATAAGTCTGTTTAAATCATAAGGAATCCAAAAAATATATGATGCAAAGTCCAGTGCAAGAAGGGTTATAGAAAGATCCAAAACCTTCCCACGTGAAGAAACAATCCTTCCAACAGAGTGTTCAGAGGTCAGCCATCACCTCCCAATAGAATCAACACTCACCAGATAGGATAGCTGTCCTTACAGCAGGGTGCACGCCTCACTCACCAGATAGGATAGCTGCCCTTACAGCAGGGTGCACGCCTGTGTCAACTATCCAACTGCAGGCAAAGCGATCTCACTTGATATCCACTCCAGCTCACCAGGAGCCAGAGAGATGCTTTAATAGTGTAGTATTTACACAATCTATCGACTTGCCTACAACCAGCCTGTTGGAAAAAATTCTCTTGATCAGCACCAGAAATCTTGCTATCGAACTACAAAAGCTCAGCAGGAAAGATTTCTCCATCTACATTGAGTGTATGGATGGGGGAATTTAGTCATTTTCTTTTGTTCAACCAGCGGGTTGAATGAAAGAACATACCTTGTGTATAGCCAGCTTAGGGTTTTGAGAAGGGAGGAGAAGAGATAACATTCTAGGAAGAGTTTAGTCTGTGTATGTGAAGGACACTGCAACATTGCAAAATGGAGTCTCTTGTGCTTAACCACTTCAGCCCTGGAAGGTTGACCCCCCCCCCCCCCTTCCTGACCAGAGCACTTTTTACAGTTTGGCACTGCTTCGCTTTAACTAGTAATTGCACAGTCATGCAATGCTGTACCCAAACTAAATTTGCGTCCTTTCTTCCCACAAATAGAGCTTTCTTTTGGTGCTATTTGATTGCCTCTGTGGTTTTTATTTTTTGCGCTATAAACAATTGTTTGGTTTTTACTTTTTGCTACAATAAATACCCCCGTTAATGTTTTTAAAAAACGAATTTCTTCATCAGTTTAGGCCAATATATATTCTTCTACATATTTTTGGTTAAAAAAATTAAATAAAAAATCGCAATAAGCATATGGTTTGTGCAAAAGTTATAGCATCTACAAACTATGGGAAAGATTTATGTCATTTTTTTTAATTTTTACAGACAGATCGGACACTTTTGACACATTTTTGGGACCATTGACATTTATACAGCGATCAGTGCTATACAAATGCACTGATTTGTGTGTAAATGTCACTGGTAGGGAAGGGGTTAACACTAGGGGCAATAAAGGCATTAAATGTGTGTTCTAACTGTATGGGGATAGGACTGAGTAGGAGAGGAGACATATCGCTGTTCCTATTTAGTAGGAACCAACAACATGTCTCCTCTCCTCTGACAGCACAGGGATTTGTGTGTTTACACACACACACACAAATCCCCGTGCTGGGGCTCCTGCATGCGATCGCGACCGCATGCAGCGGGGTGCACGCGCGCCCTCTGGCGGCACTTTAATAGACATGAGCTGGTCGGGAACCAGTTAAAGGGGTTGTAAGCCCTCATGTTTTTTCATCTTAATGCATCCTATGGGGACCCCAGAAGACGATGACAGTGGAGGTAAGTATGATATGATTATTTTAAAAAAAACAAAGGGTTTACAAACCCTTTAAATGAAAAATAGAGTTAAAGCCCATGTCAGCATCTATACACCATTGTAGAGAAATTAATTTTCTAAGATCATCCCGCAGGCATTGAAATCTCAGATATTTTCTATGGAGAACAGATCTTGGCAGCTTGTCAACCCTCTAATGTAAACACACAGCAGGTGTTTCTAAGCTATTAGAAACTGACTTTAGAGTCTCGTTTGTGATATTTGAGAAATAACTTCACATTAAAAGCAGCTAGAGCTGATGATTTGTATTAAAGAACTTTTGCTGCATGGTAAGAATATGAAATGACAATTTCATGTACAAAGTCTGGGCACAGATTTTTGCGTCTCAAAGTGGTACAATTGTTTTGCATAGAAATTTGGCGTTTTATATTGTATTATATTGTTTTATATTGTAGGCCTGTAATTCTTAGCAATAACACACTTAAATCTGTCCAAACAAGAGTTTAGTAGATATCCCAGGTATGAAAGTTTGAAACACAAAATCATAAAAATATATAATAATTATAAAAATTATAAAAAAATACTAATAAAATTAATTTCCCCACGATTCACTATCGCTCAATTCTGCAAGTGTCTAATTTATTATCGCTGTTTTCTAGCTGGTCTAAAACCACTTTTGACGTAAAGATACAATTTTTTGGTTGCTATGGACAATCTCAAGTTTCCAGGCAGAAAGAACAGTATAATTAATATAAAACTACATGCAGGGCACTGGACAACGCATTAGGGACAAAAGGGATGTGAAATAATTTCATACAGTAATGTAATCTGTAAGATTACAGTGTACTGTATGTAGTATGAATTTTCAATTGTTTGAATTTGCCGCCGGGCTCCACCCCCGTGCGTTGCGGTGCTCGCAGGGAACGGAGCCTGGCACACAGGACATCGGGGAGGAGGACACAGCCCGCAGACACAGCGGGGGGACATTGCAGGATCCCGGAGACAAGGTAAGTACACTGCACCAGGATCCTGCAATGCAATCCTGAGTGTGGCTCGGGCTTACCGCTAATGGTACTGAAGTTTAACCCCGAGCCACACTTGGGAAAACCGCCAGGGAGGTTAAGAATCATCTGACACTCCCCATGACTTGTTCTTGAATTATTATGGTTGATTGATGGTAAAAGTCGATGCGATGCTTTGCTCTATAATGGGCGAACACATGGCTTACAAAGAGCCTTTGCTTTATTTGGTGTGACCACAAACATTTTGCACAACAGCAATACAGGCTCTCACTTAAAGCGGTTCTGCACCCATTACATGAACTAAGTCTCTATGGCTTCCTTATCATGTAAGATGACAGAATTGATGGTTCAATTCTGCATCTTTTAAGCTTACCTTTAATGATGTCTTCATCTGTTTTCTTCTCCCTGCGGGGGTGGGCGAGCTCTCAGCGGGGATCGGCGTAATTTCCTCTTCATTTTGCTGTGTCTCCTGGGATCTCGTGTAATCAATCCCAGGAGACATTGCGAGGGTTCCGATGCGAAATCTTGCGTTATTTGCATGGCGTGACGTCATTACGCCGGCCACGTTTGGAGAGCTTCAGACTAACAGCGGGGCGGTAACTGAATACGACGTCACGGACGTCATCCGTTGTTATGGTTACCGTCCCGATTACGCTGCTCGTAGCTGTGAAGCTACTGAGCATGCGCGTGAACCGGCAATGCATGCTGGTACGCGTAAACAAAGGGAACCAGGAAGTGTCTGCTTGTGGGCTTCAAATGCCCACAAGCAAAATGAAATTGTAATTGATCAGGAGATCGTTTTATAAATCATCTTTAGACATGAAAACGGACAGAGAAAAGGTGCAGCTGTCAAACAAGTAAGTTTATTATCTAATCAATACAATGCAGATAGATAGACCTAAAAAAAAATTTTTTATTTGGCAGTGCAGAACCGCTTTAACATAAAATTAAAAATATAAGTGCAGCGCTATTATTCTATCATGAAATATCCAGTGATATCAAATTATATTCAAATAAATAAATCTATATAATATAGTGTTCAATTAAAGTTCATATGCTGAAACTTTTCTGCATTGAATTATTGTGACTTCTCAATTCATATATCATCCACCACTGTGCAAATCGTGTCTTCAGCAGATTATGTGCACACCTTCACCAGCCGTTATACCTGCTTACCTCATCAGAGGGGAGGAGCCAAGCCCGTGAGATCACGCACCCACAGTGGTGAGCAGGACTATACAGAGCTGGTTTTAACTGAATATCTTGTAAGTGTTTTTTAATTGGGGAATTTTAAATTTTGCAAACGGAGAGCACTATGTATCCTCTATTGTTGAATGAATGTGGAGCCATATCCTATCAGTGTTGCCAACCGTCAGTATTTTTACCGGCAGCCAGTAAAAAACAGGCAATTTTCTCCTGCCAGTAAAAGGAAATAGTTGCCAGTAAAAAATATGGCTGTGATGTTCGGCTTGGTCCAGAGCCAGCCGAGACCATCCGAGTCCCTGCTACAGTGTGATCGAGCGGCTCTGGTGGAGGCGGTGCCCGAGCGCGTCGTGTGATGTCATGGTGCAAGGGAGCCAAGCAGAGCGGCTAGAGCCTCATGTGTGGGTCTGCAAGACAGGAGCAGGGCAGGTCGGAAGCGGGACTGTCAGTGCTGTTTAGACTGAAGTGGACTGATGGGACCAAGAGTCAAATTCAGGTGTGTGTGTGTGTGTGCGCCTTCCTATTCTAATTTGTTGCCCTCCTGAGTCCTGTCCCTGAGCTACTTACTTACTATATCGAAAATAAAATAAGAAATATGTTTTTTGCCCTAATATCTACCTTAAATCACATTGCTAATTGCCTATTGTACTTGTTTGTAGCCTAAATACAACATTTTGCACTTAAAACTGTAATTTTGTAACTTTTGGAAATGCCAGTAAAAACTTGGCTGTGCCAGGAAATTGTGGGTGTCGTGTCAATAAATTTCAATCTGGTAGGTTGGCAACACTGTATCCTATCAGGAATAACGCTGGTGTGGAGGAAGGAGAAAAGCAGTAGGGCAGTAAATATGAGAGATCTTTCTTGCGATCCCCCTGGGAGGCTACTGATTGGAAAGTGGATACAGAGTAGCTGGTCGGTTGTGGAAGAGATGAGACCAAGAAAGAAAGAAAGGAATTGTTTTGTCTTTCTGACTCTGACTGATGTATGAGGTGAGCAGGTATAACGGCTGGTGAAGGTGTGCACATAATCTGCTGAAGATACAATTTGCACAGTAGTGGATGATATATGAATTGAGAAGTCACAATAATTCAAGGCAGAAAAGTTTTTCAGCATATGAACTTTAATTGAGTTATTATATAGATTTATTTATTTGAATATATTTGAATATAATTTGAGAACACTGGATATTTCACATGATAGCGCTAGCCCTTATATTTTTCATTTTATTTTATATGTTGTATGGTGAGGTGAATTCACTGGAAGAGTACAGCAGCTGTGGAGTACTAATTAGTCAATTTTATAGTTTATTTATAGCACATTACACTTTAGGTAGGTGGCGCTATTTGTCTTTTATACACAATCTCCTCACTTAACGACCAGGTTCCATTCCAGCGACCAGGTTGTTAAATGAGGAGCCACAAGTAATAAATATTTTAAGCATTCTTAACTACTGTAGTCTGGGGAAAAAAAAGGTCTAAACGCAAAACTCCAACTCAATGATGTTGTTTTAATTTGCAGAAGTACAGAACGCAAAAATATAAACAAATTCTGTACTGTACAATACAATAATGTGCAGTGCATCGCTTGGGTTGGGAGAGCTGGTCATAAGTCTGAGCAGTGGTTTAACCACTAGGCGCCCACGCTATAGCCGAAAGACGGCTGCAGCGCGGACGCTCCCTGCCGGGAGGACGTCCCTGAACGTCCTCCTGTTTACTTCCCTAATGCGCGCTCCTCAGAGCGCGCCTCGGGGAAATTCTGTGCTGGCCGTGTCCGTCGGACACAGCCGGTCACAGATCGCTGTAAACGGCCAATCACAGCGGCCGTTTACAGCGAGATCGGGCTGTCCAATGAGAGATGATCTCATATGTTTGCATATGCAAACATATGAGATCATCTGTCAGCGCCACTCTGCCTCCTCACACAGACAGCGTGAGGAGGGAGAGAGGAACGGCGCCGGTGCGCTGCAAGTAAGAAAGAAAAAATAAATAAATAAAGTGATCTGTCCCCGCTGCCACCTGTCACCAGTACCACCTGTCCCAGCTGCCACCTATCACCAGTACCACCTGTCCCAGCTGCCACCTGTCATCAGTACCACCTGTCCCAGCTGCCACCTGTCCCCAGTACCACCTGTCCCCAGAGTGCCATCTGCCAGTGCCACCTGTCCCCAGTACCACCTGTCCCCAGTGCCATTTGCCAGTGCCACCTGTCCCCAGTGCCATCTGTCATCAGTGCCACGTCAGTGCCATCTGTCATCAGTGCCATCTGTCATCGGTGCCACGTCAGTGCCATCTGTCATCAGTGCCACGTATCAGTGCCATCTGTCAAAAGTGCCACCTGTCAGTGGCACGTGTCATCAATGCCATGTATCAGTGCCATCTGTCATCAGTGTCACGTGTCATCAGTGCCACCTGTCATCAGTGCCACGTATTAGTGCCACATGATATCAGTGCCACGTATAAGTGCCATCTGTCAGCAGTCCCACATATTAGTGCCATCTGTCAGTGTCACGTGTCATCAGTGCCCCCGTATTAGTGCCATCTGTCATCAGTGTCACGTGTCATCAGTGCCCGTATTAGTGCCATCTGTCATCAGTGCCACGTCAGTGTGACGTGTCATTGTCCTGGTGCTCCAGGGCCTATAAAAGTGTACTAGGTAGTCAACAATTTAGATGTGTAATTTATGCTCCTAGAACACGTGATGGCGCTCCCTGCATTTTGGGCCTCTCTAAGTGGCCAGGCTGTGTACAAAGAAAAATTTGTTTTTTTTCAAAATTTTCGGTCTTTTTTCATTTATAGCGCAAAAAATAAAAAACCCAGAGGTGATCAAATACTACCAAAAGAAAGCTCTATTTGTGGGGAAAAAAGGAAAAAAAATCATTTGGGTACAGTGTTGCATGACTGAGTAATTGTCATTCAAAGTGTGAGAGCACCGAAAGCTGAAAATTGGTCTGGGCAGGAAGGGTGTTTAAGTGCCCAGTAAGCAAGTGGTTAACAGGTAGGTCGGTTAACGAGGAGTATCTTTATATCATATCATCCACTAAATTTTTTGTTTATTTATTTATTTTGCGCCAAACCTAGTTTTCAGTAGTGGGGGGTGCAACTTAAAATCTGTAAACAGAGTTGCATTTGGTGGAAATTTATCATAAATGGAGCAGCCAGAATCTGGAGTAGTTGTACATGACAACTAATCCACTTTTATCTTAAGTGTGTTCAGTTATAGTGTCACTAAACCCACATCATAAAAAAAAAAAAAAACTATCAATCAATGGTGCATTACATGCTGTTCATACTCGCTCAGTCACTATGAGATTTATTTTCTGTATTCTGCAAAAAAACTGGCTGATCCTGCTGCTCTCCATCTCCACCTTCGGTTCATATCCCCAATTCAGCTAGGGATTTTGCAGCTGTGGTGGCAACTCTGCACATGCTCAGTTCAATGGGTTTCTTTGTTGAGCATCTTCTCTCTATCTGAGCAACCTATGTGTCTACAGAGTCACATGTGGGAGTATACACAGTGGTAAATGGCAGCCCACTCCCTCCCTCCTCCTCCATGCCCAATAACCAGCTAAACACAATGGGGGGGTTATTACATGTAGATTAATGGAGGCTTCACCTCCCTCTTGTTCTAAGACACAGGCTGGAGGGGTGTGACACCTGTGACTTGCAGAAATCCATCCACGTTATTACCAAAAAAATAAAAGGATTTGATTTCAAATATATATTTTTATGACAATTTAAAATAGTTTATTGATACCAATTATTTATTTTACTCTGTATTCCAAAGGCTGTTTTTTTTTTTTTTAATAATATGTGACCAGCAGCAGAGGACTAGAAGCGTCTCCTGCTTATTTTTCCCTGCAGACAGGCTGGGAAAGATCTGGGCCATGTGACATCTGTATATCAATTAGGAAAGGTACTTAGATATTTTTTTTTAATTCAAATAATTACAGTGCCATCATCTGTCATTGTTGGTTAGATACTCCCAATAGGAAATCACGTCTAAATGGATGCAGACCCTGCAATGTTCCTCATTAGAGCCCTGCAGGTGCAGCAACTGCTTGATAATTATGAAACCACTTCCATTCGATTTACTTACCTCTTACTTCACATGGACATAGACAAACACACAAGGATTACTTCAGAATAACAAAAGGTAGAAATTTGCAACAAAGTTTGTTGAAATCCTTGCAATGTACATAGATCACCCAGAGGGGAATGTTTTTTTTTTTTCTCAATAAAAGTGGAGTTACTCTTTAAGCTTTGAAAATGAAAGATAGAAGCTGATTGGTTGTCATGCACGGCTACCCCAGATTCTGTCTGCTCCAGACTTTATAAATTCCCCACACTGTGTTTAGCTTGCTTATGGGTACATTGTTACTGCAAAATCTAGTTCCAGAGTAATGGATAACTTCAGCATGTTATACAAGAAGAGGTGTCAAAAATATGTAGCATAAGGCCTGAGGATATACATTTTCTCAAGAGCAGCAACCAGAATGTGTATATATGGCAACATTTACAAGAATGACAGTAGATATTGTTAAAGATGACATTGTGATATATGACTTTGCTGTTCCTGAGAGTTAGCATACTGTTAAAACATTTTAAGATAAAGCTCTCTTAGAGACAGTAGTAGACATCGCAAAATAGTCCATAGACATTATATATACAGTGCCTTGCGAAAGTATTCGGCTGTTCCCTTGAACTTTTCAACCTTTTGCCACATTTCAGGCTTCAAACATAAAGATATAAAATTTAAATTTTTTGTGAAGAATCACCAACAAGTGGGACACAATTGTGAAGTGTAACGAAATCTATTGGATTGTTGAAACTTTTTTAACTAATAAAAAAATGAAAAGTGGGGCGTGCAAAATTATTCGGCCCCCTTGCGTTAATACTTTGTAGAGCCACCTTTTGCTGCGATTACAGCTGCAAGTCGCTTGGGGTATGTCTCTATCAGTTTTGCACATCGAGAGACTGAAATTCTTGCCCATTCTTCCTTGCAAAACAGCTCGAGCTCAGTGAGGTTGGATGGAGAGCGTTTTGTGAACAGCAGTTTTCAGCTCTTTCCACAGATTCTCGATTGGATTCAGGTCTGGACTTTGACTTGGCCATTCTAACACCTGGATACGTTTATTTGTGAACCATTCCTTTGTAGATTTTGCTGTATGTTTGGGATCATTGTCTTGTTGGAAGATAAATCTCCGTCCCACTTTCAGGTCTTTTGCAGACTCCAACAGGTTTTCATCCAGAATGGTCCTGTATTTGACTGCATCCATCTAGTTTTGCATTGTGGCCAGATGGTTTCATCGGACCAGATCACCTTCTTCCACATGTTTGGTGTGTCTCCCAGGTGGCTTGTGGCAAACTTTAGACAAGACTTTTTATGGATATCTTTGAGAAATGGCTTTCTTTTTGCCACTCTTCCATAAAGGCCAGATTTGTGCAGTGTACGACTGATTGTTGTCCTATGGACAGACTCTCCCACCTCAGCTGTAGTTCTCTGCAGTTCATCCAGAGTGATCATGGGCCTCTTGGCTGCATCTCTGATCAGTCTTCTTGTCTGAGCTGAAAGTTTAGAGGGACAGCCAGGTCTTGTTAGATTTGCAGTGGTCTGATACTCCTTCCATTTCAAAATGATCGCTTGCACAGTGCTCCTTGGGATGTTTAAAGCTTGGGAAATCTTTTTGTATCCAAATCCGGCTTTAAACTTCTCCACAACAGTATTACGGACCTGCCTGGTGTGTTCCTTGGTCTTCATGATGCTCTCTGCGCTTTCAACAGAACCCTGAGACTATCACTGAGCAGGTGCATTTATACAGAGACTTGATTACACACAGGTGGATTCTATTTATCACCATCAGTCATTTAGGACAACATTGGATCATTCAGAGATCCTCGCTGAACTTCTGGAGTGAGTTTGCTGCACTGAAAGTAAAGGGGCCGAATAATTTTGCACTCACCACTTTTCAGTTTTTTATTTGCTAAAAAAGTTTAAAATATCCAATAGATTTCGTTCCACTTCACAATTGTGTCCCACTTGTTGGTGATTCTTCACAAAAAATTAAAATTTTATATCTTTATGTTTGAAGCCTGAAATGTGGCAAAAGGTTGAAAAGTTCAAGGGGCCGAATACTTTCGCAAGGCACTGTATATATATATAAACCAGCTATACTAAGTACAACATGGCTACAGAGGACTTTTCAGCTTTCAGGCTCACTTTGTCTGTACAAGCAAACGCGAAAGACCCAGCCACTAAAATATTTCGTCCTGATTCTGTATCAATTTCAGAAGATCAAAAAAAAATGTTGTCCTCATCAAGTTTGTTAAAGACTACCTGGGCGTTCCATTGCATTTAGGGAACATGTTGGGGATAGGTAAGATAACCACTTCACTTCATGCCTAATGGCAATCAAAATTTGCACACCAAACTAATCCACGGCCATTGCTCTTGGAATGGTCAGATGTGCTGCAAAAGAATATAATTGTCGTCCACTTCCCAGTTTTTAAATACCTAGGAGGGGAGTGTCTGTAAAGTTTAAAATACATTTCATCACTTTTGTCTATGAAGAAATCGATTGAAAAAAGAAAATGTGTCTTCCCGCGGAGATGCCAAGTTGGCCTTACTCCACTGGCAGAAAAAAAAGGGGGAAGAAAACCGCGCTAAACTAAATAAAACCAGCAGCCTGCACCACACTAGTAAATTAAATGGAAAAGAATGTGAAAAATAAGTGCGGCGCTCAAATGTTCAATAATAATTATTAAACACAATTCTGGGATAATATCAAAAGACCATATTATCCAAAATATATAACCAGTGATGAAGATGTGTTATATAAATGATATCCAATATAATAAAATATTGCATGAAAATATTTATATAAAGAGAACGTGACCTCAATAAAACTATCACGAACTAAACAATATTGCTCATATCTATAAAAATAATTGTTGTAAAAATGGACGTGACCTCAATAAAGCTGTCATGAACTAAACAATATTGTGTCCCATAACTTAGACAATAAGTGAATAGTTAATGTGAAAATAGATTATTAATACACCATATAGTGACAAAAGTGAATATGGGGGATGATGCCTCACTAAGGACGAAACGCGCCGGGATACGAAGTGCTGATGCCACTGCTGCCAACCTTTTTTATACATGCTTACTAAAATCTTTGTACATGTGAGTACCCATTTTTGATTTATTAAATTACATTTTGCCTGACGGTATCACGCTATATGGTCTCATTTCTCTTTATCGGTAACACCTTTGGGGATGAGCCACATACCATACCTGCCTACTATTCCCATTCTGAGTTAACATCAACTACCCAGCGCATAGACTTGTCGGTGGTCACCATACATTACCAACTGGAACTACTGCCCACGTCGGTGTATTGCAAACACCACACAGCAATTTTGACTCATACGGCGTAAGCCCATCTGAGTCCACGTCAGTCGGTAAGCCTTCCCATAATCGGTGACGGAATACATCAGACAAGCCGCACATATCACCTAAATGTCTTAATATATTCACTTTTGTCACTATATGGTGTATTAATAATCTATTTTCACAATAACTATTCACTTATTGTCTAAGTTATGGGACACAATATTGTTTAGTTCATGACAGCTTTATTGAGGTCACGTCCATTTTCACAACAATTATTTTTATAGATATGAGCAATATTGTTTAGTTCGTGATAGTTTTATTGAGGTCACGTTCTCTTTATATAAATATTTTCATGCAATATTTTATTATATTGGATATCATTTATATAACACATCTTCATCACTGGTTATATATTTTGGATAATATGGTCTTTTGATATTATCCCAGAATTGTGTTTAATAATTATTATTGAACATTTGAGCGCCGCACTTATTTTTCACATTCTTGGCCTTACTCCACTGTCCGATCCCGGGCTTTTTCTCCTATCAGCAGAAACTAGCCACCTATTTGTTTCTCGCTGTGAAGCGTGCAATAGCTGTCTTGTTTGCAGAGGTTTTGTTTTGGTTGTCCGTACGAGTTCAGTCCAAGTTTTCTCTTTCAAAAATTTGTGGGATGATCTGGAGAAAAAAAAACTTAAGGAGCATTTGGATGTAAAATCCTCCAAAAGAAAGAGAAACAGAGGGACAAAATGGCTTTTGTAGAAGGTAGGGCTTATAGATGGCAAAATGGTAGGAGGATGAGAAAGAGGGGTCAACAAGCGGGAAGGAAGGTGAACAATGATAAAACTATACCCAATTCTCCATCTTCATCCTGCTCTGTTTCCTCCCAGGTAGGATCCCAAAAAGAGAAAGGGTCCTTCCTTCAGATTTTTACAGGACGAAGGTATGGTTCAACAAGCCAATAAGGAACGCATGCTTCACTCACAGGACTCGTACACATCAACAGGAGGTAACAGTGGTGGGGCCTGTTTAGGCAACACAAGTAGCAAACAACATAAGGCAACTACAGGCACAAAAGAAAAATCAAGGTAATACACACAAAGGATGCACTAGTAATAGTGGGGCTATCCCCAAAACACAGGAGGATAGAACAACATTTCACAATACATGATCAAGAACACACCCAAAGGGGATTAAATGTAATTAACTTATCCTATAAACTTTCAGAGGATGAGTCCAGAGAATTATCCCTTGGATTATGCTTCTGTCCTCAAAGACCTTAACTCGTTTGCAAGAAAATTATTACTCAACTTACACGGCAAAGGGTGCACAGAGGAGGATGAGGATTGGTCACAATACTCCACAGCTGAGTTCAAAGCCCTCAGGGATCTAACACTTTTATGTGAGGAAAGTCAACCAGTGGATTTAATTGACCAAATAGATCTAGAGAAACTTCTAGAAGAAGTCCTATCTACCAGAAGAGCGACAATTTTGAAAAAAAAAAAAACACAATTTTTTTTACTTTTAGCTATAATAAATATCCCAATTTTTAAAAAAAAACACATTTTTTACCCGTTTAAGCTGATACGTATTCTTCTACATATTTTTGGTAAAAAAAAAAAAAAATCGCAATAAGTGTATATAGATTGGTTTGCGCAAAAGTTATATCGTCTACAAAATAGGGGATAGATTTATTGCATTTTTTTTTACTAGTAATGGTGGCGATCTGCGATTTTTTTTCTTGACTGCGACATTGCGGCGGACACTTCGGACACTTTTGACACATTTTTGGGACCATTCACATTTACACAGCGATCGTTGCTATAAAATTGCACTAATTACTGTGTAAATGTGACTGTCAGGGAAGGGGTTAACACTAGGGGGCGCTGCAGGGGTTAATATGTTCCCTATGTGAGTGATTCTAACTGTGGGGGGAGGGGACTCACAAGGGGAGGAGACCGATCGGTGTTCCTCTGTACTGGGAGCACACCATCGGTCTCCTCTCCACTGACAGGACGTGGAGCTGTGCGTTTACACACACAGCTCCGCGGTCCTGCTGTTTCCTGGGCAATCGTGGGTGCTCGGCGGACATCGCGGCCGATGGGCATGCGCACCGGGTCCCGAGCGATGCCGCGCGCGCGCCCCCTAGGCGGCCAGGAATGGGAGGACGTCATATGGGAGATCCACCTTGTGGGCGTCATATGACTATGGGTGGGTAATGAAGCGGTTAAAGTGGTTGTAAACCCTCCTTAGTGACTTTTAATTATAGGTAAGCCTAGAATAAGGCTTACCTATAGGTAGTGGAAATATCTCCTAAATGTGCGCTGTTTAGGAGATATTTCACTTGTAGTGCGCGGATGATGTAATCGCCGTATGCGCTGTGAAGAAACTGACCGTGCCGTTTCTTCCCCCAGCGTGTGCTGTTACTGACGGCTCCAGCGCGCACGCACAGGAGTGACGTCATGTGGCTCTGGCCAGTCACAGAGCCGGAGTCCAAGGCCCATAGAAGGAAGAGAGGCGAAGATGGACACAGCCTGCACAGGGGACAGCGATGGATTTGTTTGCAGGTAAGCGTCACATAATGGGCTAGAATGCGATGCATACTAGCACATTATGCTTTTATACTTTTAATTTGCAGGGAGAAAAAGAGGAAGTAAAACCCATCCTCTTTAAGACAGACTACGAAAGAAATTGAACCACTCAAATGACATAGGAAGGAGCCTAATCTTTCCAAAATGAAATTTGAAGCCATTCAGAAATTAAAACAAAACACTATGATCACAATTAAACCTTCCGATAAAGGAGGTAATGTGGTCATGATGGACAACACTTTCTATGAAACAATGTGCAACAAAATACTCCAGAATAAAGACTGTTATCGTCCAATCTCCATCACAATGCTTGAGAGATTCAAACAGGAGCTCTATAGCCTTTGCGATGGAGCAGTAAAGAGTAGAGTCATTTCCAGAGAAATATGGGAATGCATTAGAACGAAACATCTGAGAGTTCCAACACTGTATTCACTTCCCAAAATCCATAAAAATGCAATGAATCCACCAGGGAGACCCATCATCTCTGGGAATGGTTCAATCTCTGAAAGTGCCAGTCAACTAATTGATGAGCACCTAAGACCCTATGTTATTTTGGCCTCATATGTAAAGGACGCGTTACATTTTTTGCAAATAGTTGACAATTTAGTTATTCCAGGGAATGCGTATTTAGTTACGATTGATGTGGAATCACTATACAACAATATTCCCCACATAAAAGGCCTGGAAGTGATTGAACATGTTCTATCGCAACACAATTAAACAGAATGGAAGTTTAATGAATCCCTTATACAATGTTGAAATACATTTTGTACCGTAATGTTTTTAAATTCCAAGGCTCCCACTACATCTAGGTACAAGGTGTGGCTATGGGGACCATTTGTGCCCCCTCATATGCCAACTTGTATCTGGAGGAGTGGAAGCGGGAATTTCTTTGAAACAAGGATTTTGCAATATACACTAGCCAGATAATGATCTGGCATAGATACATCGACAATATTTTCCTCGTTTGGGAGGGACCACTCCCCCAACTTATGCAATGTTTTGAGTTGAGTTTAACCTATTTTTCACTATGAATTTTTATCTACAAGAAGTAAATAACTAAATTCTATAGGAAAGATACTGCAGGTAATACAATTCTGCACTCCAACAGCTTTCATCCAAGTTCTCTCAAGAAATCAATACCCTACAGTCGGTATCTTTGCATTAAAAAGGAACTCTTCAAGTCAAGCAGACTTCAAGATAGAGGCGGACAGGTTAACTGAACGATTACGGGAAAGAGGCTATACGAAATCTACATTAAGGGAAGCCTTTAAGGCTCGATTCACATCTATGCATGTTGCTTTTGAGCGTTTTTGCGGTGCTTGCCGCATTTTTGGACACGCGTTTTTACCGTGATCCAGAATCCGGACGCCGCATCCTTAGCAACCGACGAGTCGTCAGCTGACTTCCCGCTGAATGAAAAAAAAAATGCCGGCTAAAAAAATAAATAAAAAAAACGAGAAAAAAAATGGCGTGGGGTCCCCCCCAGGTCCGTACCAGAGGTGAAAAAGAACACCGGACAAAGAAGACAGAAGAGCGGAAGAAGGAGAAGATCGGAGGATGAAGATGCGGGAGAAGATGGAGGAAGAAGCAGCAAAGAAGATTTTTAATAAAAGACTTGTCAAAAATTGTCTACTGTATTTTTTAACACTACACTACTTTTTTTCCAGGTGAATGGGTAGGGGTACGCTGTACCCCATACTCATTCACATGGGGGGCGGGATAAGCCCCCCACCCGCAGACCTCGACAACCATCGGGCAAGGGTTGTCGGGAAGAGGCCCTTGTCCCCATGGCAAGGTGCTTTGGGGTGGGGGGCACAGAGTCCCCCTGCCCCAAAGCACCCATCCCCCCATGTTGAGGGCATAAGGCCTGGTACAGTTCAGGAGGGGGCGCTCGCTCGTCCCCTCCCTTTCCTGACCTGCCGGGCTGCATGCTCGGATAAGGGTCTGGAATGGATTTTGGGGGGACCCCCACGCCATTTATTTTTATTTATTTTTTTTGGCGTGGGGGTCCCTTCCGAATCCATACTAGACCCAAGGGCCTGGTATGGACCTGGGGGGGGGGGGCACGCCATTTTTTTCCTTGATTTTCTTTTTTTAGCCGGAATTTTTTTTTTTTTAATTCAGCAGGAAATCAGCTGACAGCTAATGACTCATTGGTTGCTAAGGACGCGGCAGCCCTCTCCTTAGCAACCAGCTATATACCGTGTAAAAAAAGGAAAAAAAAAAACACAAAAAGCTAAAGCTAATTGCGGTAAAAACGCGGTACTTGCGTTTTGGATGCGGGCCCATTGAATTCTATTACATGCAAAACACTGCATTTTGCAGGAAAAAAGTCCCCGACCCTTTCCAAAAACGCAGAAGCACTAAAATGCATTGATGTGAACATGTTAGATAGGAACCCATGTTAAAAAATGTCCCTGCATTTCTATAAATTGCATCAAAAAACGCATTAGTGTGAATCAAGCCTTATAGGAGCAAATAAACAAAAAAAGAGAGGATTTAATATTTAAAAAATATACAAAAACAACTACAAATAACACAGCAAGACTCATTCTCAAGTTCTTGGAAATTGTTCAATATTGACTAATGATCCCAGTATTAGGAAGTTCATTACACCGAATCCCTCAATAACATACAGAAGGGCGACATCAATCAAGGATCGCTTAATCCAAAGTGAATACAGAGGGGCCAAAAGGGATGAACCATGCTGTGACTTGGGTACATTTCCTTGCGGCAATGGCATTTATTGTGCTTATATTAGGAAACAGAAGGACTTTAATCTTCCCAATGGAGAACTATTTAGGCCCAAGCATTTTGTAAATTGCAACACCGGGGGGTTGTTTATCTAAATCAGTGTAAATGCGGTTCCTTTTATGTAGGAAAAATGAATCAACATTGGTGGAAAAGAATGTCCAAACGTACAGAATATGCAGGTGGGAAACTTATGCCTACCTATAGGACTACACATTGCATATAGACACACAACTACAAACTGCCACGGATGCAATTTGTGGCATTAGACAGAGTACACATACCAAAAGGAAAAGGAGACTGGAAAAAAATCAGCTGCAGCTTGAAATGCGCTGGATTAATTTTTTTAAAGCAGCCATCCCTCCAGGCATGAACGAAAAAGAGAGCTTTAGACCCTTCTTGGAGGGCTTCAGCTCAGGCAAAACTGACTAGGGTAATGTGGGTAGTGGAAACTCTGATTCCTGTAAGAAGGACTGTGGCCCAGTGCTTCCTAGCTGATGCAACTCTCCTGTTTTCTTAATGCTGGAGAAGAGCATGCATTGGAACCATCGAGATCTCCCCCCCTGATATTTTAGATGGGGTAGAGTGATCTCAGTTGGAGAAATTATGAGGTTAATGCCTCTTTTTCACCTTTTTTTCTCTATGTTGCCTACTCTGCCTGTCATTTAGTTGTAGGACGTGGGAAATGAAATGACGTCACTTCGCAACGCAGGCATGTTTGTGCATGCGCAGTGAAAGGAGAACGCCTGGGTTCGTAGATGGCCAATGAGCTTGGCCTTCATACTCTATGGGATTAGGAGATGAGGCACAGGTGCACACAGCACACAGCACCTGGGTATGCTTATGCCTGCCCCTTTCTCCCTATATATATATATATATATATATATATATATATATATATATATACAGGGCTCAAAATTTCAAGTCCTGAGCTACTTGCCAGGCCTTAAGTGTTACTCGCCACCATTTGCCCAACCCAATCCCTACCATGCACCGCCCCTAATTCCGCCCCTATACACGCCCTCATAAATTATCTCATGAAATTTACATTTAAATGTTCCATTCAGAATTAAGTTGCAAAAATAAATATTACAACCTTATCAGTGCCCACCATTGCAGCCTCGCCTCACCTGTGCCCACCTTTGCAGCCTCACCTCACCTGTGCCCACCATTGCAGCCTCAGCTAACCTGTGCCCACCATTGCAGCCTCAGCTCACCTGTGCCCACCATTGCAGCCTCAGCTCACCTGTGCCCACCACTGCAGCCTCACCTCACCTGTGCCCACCACTGCAGTCTCACCTGTGCCCACCACTGCAGCCTCACCTGTGCCCACCACTGCAGCCTCACCTCACCTGTGCCCACCATTGCAGCCTCAGCTCACCTGTGCCCACCATTGCAGCCTCAGCTCACCTGTGCCCACCACTGCAGCCTCACCTCACCTGTGCCCACCACTGCAGTCTCACCTCACCTGTGCCCACCACTACAGTCTCACCTCACCTGTGCCCACCACTGCAGTCTCACCTCACCTGTGCCCACCACTGCAGCCTCACCTCACCTGTGCCCACCACTGCAGCCTCACCTCACCTCACCTGTGCCCACCACTGCAGCCTCACCTCACCTGTGCCCACCTTTGCAGCCTCGCCTCACCTCACCTGTGCCCACCATTGCAGCCTCAGCTCACCTGTGCCCACCACTGCAGCCTCACCTCACCTGTGCCCGCCACTGCAGCCTCACCTCACCTGTGCCCGCCACTGCAGTCTCACCTCACCTGTGCCCCCCCCACTGCAGTCTCACCTCACCTGTGCCCGCCACTGCAGTTCTCACCTCACCTGTTCCCGCCACTGCAGCCTCACCTCACCTGTGCCCGCCACTGCAGTCTCACCTCACTTGTGCCCGCCACTGCAGCCTCACCTGTGCCCGCCACTGCAGCCTCACCTCACCTGTGCCCGCCACTGCAGCCTCACCTCACCTGTGCCCGCCACTGCAGCCTCACCTCACCTGTGCCCGCCAATGCAGCCTCACCTCACCTGTGCCCGCCACTGCAGCCTCACCTCACCTGTGCCCGCCACTGCAGCCTCACCTCACCTGTGCCCGCCACTGCAGTCTCACCTCACCTGTGCCCGCCACTGCAGTCTCACCTCACCTGTGCCCGCCACTGCAGTCTCACCTCACCTGTGCCCGCCACTGCAGTCTCACCTCACCTGTGCCCACCACTGCAGTCTCACCTCACCTGTGCCCGCCACTGCAGTCTCACCTCACCTGTGCCCACCACTGCAGTCTCACCTCACCTGTGCAGAGGATCATCATGGGGAAGAGGAAAGCTGCAGGATCACGATAGCCTGCTGTTACAATTGCCTCCACAGCTAGGCTGCCAGGGAGTGGGGGGCGAGTACCGTCGGCATGAGGGGTTAAACAGGAGCCGTTCTACCATCGATCGGTCTGGGGGAAGAGAGAACAGATCACAGAGTGATAGCCTGCTGTTTACATTGGAAATTCCACTGCTCAAGATTACACACAACCCCGCCCCCTCCTGACCCCGCGCCTGTTATAGACACTGTGTGATAGACAGAACGCGTCCCAGAATTGTACTGGCGTTCTGTCAATCACAGGCGCGGGGTCAGGAGGGGGCGGGGTTGTGTGTAATCTTGAACAGTGGAATTTTTCCAATGTAAACAGCAGGCAATCGCGCTGTGATCTGTTCTCTCTTCCCCCGGACCGATCGAACGGCTCCTGTTTAACCCCGCATGCCGGCAGTACTCGCCCCCCACTCCCTGGAAGCCCAGCTCCTCGCCAGAAACAATTTTCCACTCGCAAAATGCGAGTAGGCGAGTGGAAAATTTGAGCCCTGTATATATATATATATATATATATATATATATATATATATATATATATATATATGTGGGCCGTTGAGCACACACACAAGCTCTCCCATCAGGGAGCAGCATAGGATAGATGCTGGTCTGAAAGCCATGAATCCATTCCTTTTTCACTGCAGAAGGTATGGTTTTGAAGCTTGGCAGCTTTTATTTTAATTTTATCTTTTTCATAACTTTTTTATTTCCCATTATTTTATTTTTTTTGTCTTTTGTTTTTTCATGCCCTCAACTTGCTGTGTCGTTTTGGAACAAATGCTCCCTCTTGTGTTCAAAGTGCAGCCCTACATATAGGGGAGAAAAATACATCAAAGAATCCCCATATAGAATGATTTAAAGCGTTCTTTTTGGAAATACTCCTATGCGCCTTCCTTGGAAGTACTGGAGCTCGGCAGGAGATTTGACATACTAATCAGTGTGTGTGTGTGTGTGTGTGTGTGTGTGTGTGTGTGTGTATGTATGTATGTATGTGTGTATATATAGATATATAAATATGCTACAATGCATAGGTATACATATAAAGAGTGTTTTATATTATGGTAGAGTTCTCTGATTTAAGAGTGGTGATTTATATCCCTGAAGAAGATAATGGAAATGTCGTTGGATACAGGACCCAATCCATGTCATTGCTGTAGTACAATCAATCAACTTATGAGTTTGGGTATCACCACTTCCTATTTCCATGTTTTGGAAAAACAATTGTTTTTAATTGTCCCATGTGGGAATTTTTTATTAGTCTTTCAATAAATCATACATTTTTATTATATATTGTTATGTTTGGTTGCCTTAAAGAAAGTACTAATTCAGAGATTGCTTATGTACAACAAAACAGGGATGATGGCAACCCAGCTAGCTTAAATAAATAGTGCTCCAAACCCCAACCCCTGAGCAATTAGGCTCAGCCACCCGAAGCTGACCCCTGGCCTCAGCTGGTGGGTCATTGTTGTTCAATTAGTTCTATGGTGAAAACGATCAGAAAAATGTAATTTTGCTGAACAAATTACAAAACCATGACGGGACAATCGAATGTTAAATCAAACAGTAATTAAAATTTTTGTTCGAGCAATCATTCATTGTTCTACTTATCTATGGGCTGCTTAACTGAAGGTTAACCCCTTCCCACCAACCGCACACATATATGCAGGACCCTGGGCTCACAGTTCCCGGTCACCTGATTGCTGCAATAGCCTCTGATTGGTTATCACAGTGATCAGTCACTGTGAGCCCGCCCCTGTGTTTACAGTACTTCCTCTTCTGAATAAAGCAAAAGAAACATTGTAAACAAAGTGTGTGTGTATATGTATATATGTGTAGAGGGAGAGAGAATTTTGTTACATTGGGGGATGTCTAGCTCAGTGGTAGATGCCTTCTCAGTAAGTTTACAGCAAACAGGAACTTTAGTTTAAGGACACAATAGCCCACTTTTATTAAAAGGAACAAACAAACTTCCGGTTCCGGCGCCACATGAGGAGGAGGTAAGCGGACCCAGCTCCCGCCGCATACCCCTCAAAACTGGCTTCAAAATCTATCGATCACCTCGGGGACATCCCCACCCTGCCTGGGGAGGCTGCAAATTACATTTGGCCGTTTTCCGGCACGATCCGACGCCCGCCCGCCCGGCCTGACCGCTAAATCGAGGCCCCGGTCTCGGCCTACACGGACGGCGCCATCCGTTCTGGGGCCTGAAAACACCAGCCGAATCCCCTCCTGACGCCTGCTGCCTCACCTGGACCTCTCTCCCACCCTCAGACGGACCTATTTGGGCCCCCCGGACACAGGTACTATACTAATACCGGCCCCAACGCCTCACCCGGCATACCCGCAAATCGAGGCCTCGGCCTTCACGGACGGCATCTTCCTACTCCAGGGCCTGGAAGTGCCTCCCGGACCATCTCCTGCCAACTGCCACCTCATCCTGTGCTCCCCCAGCCTCACACGGACCCCCCAATACCTGCATGTCTCTCACACGGCTTCACCTGGTATAGCCACAAATTAAGGCCCTGGTCTCGGCCTTCAATCTTCAACTCTCACAGATCCCACCACATACCCCCCCAAAAATCAGCTACACACTTCAGGCATTTACTCTTGGGACATCCCCATCCTGCCTGAGGGGACAGTGCAACACAAATGGATCGTTTTGTGGAGCGATCTAGCAACCGATCGCTCCCTGCAGTGATGAACCCGGCGACAGATGATGCTGCGGCCGCGGCTACGATGGCCCCCACACACGGCCTCACTGACCTCTCTCCGTCCCCCTCTGTCATGACGGGCGCAGATTCTAACTCCTCTGCAGGCATAGCTCAGGCGGTGGTGGCTCTCCTGACGCCCACATTAACTGCCACAATAGACACTGCAGTGCATAAGGCCCTAGAGCAATTCCATGCCGAACTTCAGTCACAGGCTCAGCGAATATCACACACTGAGGAGAGGCTCTCTATAATGGAGGATGACACTTCCGCTAATGCTGCTGCCATTGCTCGCCTTACTCATTCTAAGAAAGACCTGTGGGAAAAATTAGACGATTTGGAGAATCGTTCGAGGAGGAATAATTTGAGGATTGTGGGACTGCCTGAATAATTTTCCAATCTACAGCTAACTGACCTCTGTACGGTGACCATTCCTGAACAGCTAGGTCTCCGTACGCCATGCATTATTGAACGTGCTCATCGCATAGGACAACACACGGAGCAACGTACCAAACCCAGAGCAGTCATAGTCAGGTACCTGAATTATGCTGACAAGAACGCCATTTTGCAAAAATATCGCAATAAGCGCTCCCTCACCATCGACGGCACTGATCTCTTACTGTTCGCTGACTATTCAATGGAGGTTATGAAGCAGCGCAAAGCCTTTTCACCAATATGTGCGACCTTGTTCAAGAACCATGTTAAATTCACTCTGGCGTACCCGGCGGTCCTTCACGTCACATCCCCAACTGGAACACGCCACACCTTCACATCCCCTGCTGACGCGGAGCGCTACCTCAACCATCCTACAGATATGGATACGGAATATGATCACTCGACTAGGAACCCCTCCTCCGGATCTGCAAAAGACCCTCAGCCCTCCACCAAGCACCAACTGAGCCCGGAAAAACCACCGTACAAGCGCAGTCGATCGACCAACCACTCCAATCGCACAGGGATCCGCTGACCTACCCCTGATCCTCCCTGTGAGACTGAGATATGCTGGGATCTGGTAATTTACTACCTTGCCTCTCGGCTACCGTGTTTTGTGACTTATGCTACAACACTAATCTTATAACTGTTGATAACTAAGATGTGGTTCAGTTATGCATAGCTGGCTATTGTTTTTGTTTACTTACTTGCTATGTTTTGTTTCATATAGCTTATTTTAGCACTTATATGTATCTTTTTTGCAGGCTGCGAGACGCCATTTTAGGCATTTCATGACATCTTGGCGGCTTCCTTTTGCAACTCCCTGAACCCCCCCCTCTCCTACCCATACCCTCTCCCCTCCCCCCTAGAGAGTCACTCTTTGGCCTCTCTCATCCCCTCCCCTTATTTCCCTCCCTTACCCCCGAGGACTTGAGCAAGCCCCTTATAGGGGATGCGTGCACTGACCGGGAGCTCTACGTGAGTGACGAACCTCATGTGGAAAAAGGTGAAGTCAGATCTGGCTTCTAGGTGGCTGTTCCACCTGGTATTGTTATTTATGTTTTATTTCTCTTATTTTTGTTACCCTCATTTGTTTACCTGTCCCACGTGTATACCCTCAGAAGCTCTTCGATCTATGCCGATTCCCAATTTTCCTCAGGCCATTGCTACAACTAACCCAAGTAACATGCCATCGCATAGCAATTCCCCTATTGATAGGTATGGCTGACAATAAAGGGGATCACTTGACAGTCGTCTCCTGGAATGTTAAGGGACTCCGATCACCTAACAAACGTATGAAAGCCCTTAGGCACCTAAAACGCCTTCGGGCGGATGTGGTGCTCTTACAAGAGACCCATCTATCAGCTGACGATCTCCCACGTCTCCGCAAGCTCTGGGTCGGCGAGGTTTATGGATCCCCTGCAGAGGGACGCAAAGCTGGAGTAGCCATACTTTTGCATAAAAACCTAAGACTCACCATACGGGATATCCGGGCTGACTCGTTTGGCCGCAAAGTAACATTACGCCTCTCATTGGCATCTAAAGACATTGCTATCACCAACATTTACGCCCCTAACTCCCCTGATACTGCATCCTTCCAGGACATGGTGGCCTGGATTTCACACGCACCTGAGGCTCTCCATCTAGTCGGAGGAGACTTCAACTCTGTTATGCGCCCTTCAGAAGACGGCACAAACCAGAACTCCCAAACGACCGCTACCACTGACCTTACGAACACAGACACGACATCCCTTGCCCGTGCTGTTTCCTCAATTAACTTTATAGATGTTTGGCGTTTGACCCACCCGACCGACCGAGATTTCACCTTTTTCTCACCCCCCCCACAAATCTTTCTCACGAATAGACTACTTTTTCGTATCTCGAGCCCTTTTATAGTCCATCAGCGATCCGGTAATTAGTAACACACTGATCTCGGATCACAACCCAATTACAATTTCCTTAACAAATACCAAACCTTCCTCACCGTCGCCCATTTGGCGATTCCCCTCCCACCTGGCAGACAACGAAGACTTTCGTCAGATGTTATCTACTAGCTGGGAGGAATACACCTCCACGAATAAAATTCACATCTCTAACCCGAACCTCTTCTGGGAGGCTGGTAAAGCTGTCCTTAGAGGCAAGATCATAGCCTATGTGACACAATACAAAAGACACTCTAAGCAGCAATATCTACAAGCTAGGCTACGTTCCATGCACCTAAACTTGTTACGCAATCGCACCTTGGATAACATTACTGCCTGGCAACTCGCAAAACAAAACTTTGATCTTTGGGCGGAAAGTCAAGAAAAAATCAACGCATCTTTTTACTCCCTCCGATTGCACAAATACGGTAACAAGGCAGGTAAACTCCTGTCCCGGCTATGTGCAGGTTTTAAACGTCCTACTTGCATATCTGCCCTAAAAAACTCTGCTGGCTCCCTCGTTACCGCCCCTGCAGATATCAGTAAAATACTTACTGAGTACTATACCTCTCTCTATTCTGAAGACCCCATTGACCAGACAATAGCAGACACCCTGCTATCCAAGGTGCGCTTGCCTAAACTCACAACTGAACATCTAGAGACAATAAATGCTCCCATCACAGTAGAAGATATCCGATCTACGATTCAATCTCTAGCTCTACCTGACAAAAGTATTCACCGACATATGGGAGGGGGGCCCATACCTCCCTACGGGTACTCAGGCACACATCAAACTGATCACCAAAAAAGGGAAGGACCCGCTACACCCGGGCTCATACAGACCAATATACCTTATAAATGTGGATGTAAAAATCTTATCCAAAATAATTGCCTCACGCTTGGCCACCATCCTCCCCTCCCTACTCCACCCAGCTCAATCGGGATTCATATCAGGGAGGTCAGCAACTTTAAATATTCGTAAAGTCTTGATGGCGCTGGAACATGCCAAACTGCACCCGGACCTAGACATTGCCATAATATCAATTGACGCCGAAAAGGCCTTTGATAATATCAGCTTTAGTTGGTTATTTAAGGTGATGAATGCCTTTGGCTTTTCGGGTCCAGTTACGCATTTTCTACACCAGATGTACACTGCTCCGACTGCTCGTCTTGTCACTCCAGACTTTATTTCGAACACTATATCTCTTACTAAAGGAACGAGACAAGGGTGCCCCCTTTCCCCCTGCTGTTCGATATAGCGATTGAACCCTTATCCAGACTTTTGAATTCACCTGATGGTATCAGAGGTATCACTATTAGAGACCAAACGCTCCGATCTGCTTTATTCGCGGATGATATCTTACTTTTTTCATCCGACCCTCCGTCAGACTTTGACATTCTGCATGATTTGTTTGCGACCTTTCGACTCAGTTCCGGCTTCAGGATAAATTATGATAAAAGCGAGGTTCTCGCATTAAACCCTCGAAAATCTAGCACTTGGCGTCCGTCTTCACCATTTACACTAGCACCGCAATGCATTACGTATTAGGACGTATAGGTCGAGAGCCTTCTTCACTGTATACCCTTAATTACCCACCTTTAATAACAAAGATTGTAAAGGAGTTGGAAGCTTGGGCGGGCCTGCCCCTCTCGCTTTTTGGGAGATGTCATCTGTTTAAAATGATTTCCTTTGCAAGACTTTTATATCCGATGCAAACCATCCCGCTTTTATTGAAACATCTAGATGTGCAGAAGATACACAAGGCCTTAACTGCCTTTATATGGGCTAACAAAAAACCTTGCATAGCCCTCCAGAAACTATGCCTCCCGAAGACCGAGGGTGGTGCAGGCCTACCCAATTTACGTTTTTACAACATCTCTTGCCTTCTCAGACAGGGCCTGGACTGGCTAGCAGGTAATTCTCGATACTCCTTGCCCCATTCACGAAATGGTCCTCAATATTTAATGATGCAGACCTACCAGGAAAGATTCTATGCAGCTATCGCCTAATCCACAAGCTTGTCATCTCAGAAAAATGGAGAGAAACTCATTTTAAAATTATCCACAGAGCCTACTACCCATTTCATACTAACGACCTGGATCCCTCCCAAGCACAATGCCCATGGTGCTCCATGCCTCGCCCCACCTTGATACACCGCTTGTGGGAATGCTCATCAATTTCCACATTTTGGGACTCGGTACTTAAATACACACTGGAAGTTACCGAAACACGCTTGCCTAAGGACCCACTTGTCTGCTTGTTTGGATGTGACCCACCGATGCCTCCTTTGACGCAAACGCAATCTCCCTCCCTCACCCACTGGACCCACATCTGTTTACTGGCAGCTCGCAGGACTATCATGAACCATTGGATTGACTCGACTCCACCTGGCATACAAGGTGTAAAGCGAGCCCTACTCTCCTTATTCCACATGGAAAAATTGGACACCATCGTTCTACACTTCCGATCTACCGCCCGCTTTTTTACCAGATGGAGAAAGTACATAGAGTACACATTCCACGCGGAGGACGTTTTCTCTATCATCCACCCATTTCGGTACACTGAATGGTATTTAAAGCATGACCTTACTAACACGCTGGGGAAACTTAAATTACCGACCACACATACCACCTCTTGTCCTCAACAGCCACATACTCCTCTCACGGCATACCAATGACCTCGGAAGGACATCCTTCACCTACTTGGAACTTTGAGATAAGGATCATACGACTGTATTTTATTCTCTCTCTTTTGCTTACTGTTTTTTTCTCAGCCTGATACTGATTTGATCGCGAAAGCTTCCACTCCTGAGGGTTTCTCTTGTTCTATACTCGAATCGACCACTGTTTCTATGTAAACTTAAACTGATTTCCTTTGGTTACACGCAGGTAAACGCCCCCCCCCCCTTTTTTTTTTTTTTTTTTTTCATTTTCCTACCTCTCCTGCCCTCCCCCTCACTTATATTACTACTAAGGCTTGTTCAATGCCATTGTATATTAGATAAGTTGGATTTTTGTATGCCATACCTGTCAACTGTTTTGATAAGTGTATCGTGAAAATATCAATAAACATAATGTTTAAAAAAAAGGAACAAACGTTCATACATGCACTTGGTTGCCCACAAAGGGGTTCTTCTCCCAAAAACAATAACAAATGAAAAATGCCAAGCCACCTGTCTCTCTCTCTTCAGCAGTATTGCCACTTAGGCTTTACGCTTCAGCCCTCTTGGCCATATAACAGGGTTCCCATACAACTACTGTACCTATTTCAGCTTCCTTGCTTCTCAGGCCTTCCACTTCAGGCTCTCATCTGTCTCCTTGGATGCACACAGCGTCTATCAGGAAAGCAGCCCCTCACTGCTCTGATCCTCAGACTTGGGTCTCTGGCTTTCACTAGTGCACATCTGGACTACTGGAGACCTCCTGTCTCTCTGGGTGGAGCCCAGAACCCTAATCTTGACTCTGCTATAAGCCCACCTGCTCAATCAACCAGCCAGACTCCTGGCAGTTCCCAAAACCCAGTCCCAGGATTGGAGATTCCGTCCCACCCATAACACTATGGAATCTTTGGGCTCCAGGTCCCCAACTGGATTTTACAAACTTTGGAGGAAACTGATAAAACAAATTCCTCCACATTAAATACCCCTGGAGCCCCTCAACCTGCCTATTTGAGAACCCTGGGCGACAATTACTAGGACAGGGAACTGTACTGTCACAATATGTATAAAAAAATCAAGGTTTGTTAGGGTCGGGGTCAAAGCCACGTCCACATATTTTGGGTAGAAATAAAAAATAAATAAAAAATGTAATTGGTGTCCGTGTGTTTTAAGCAGGAATAAGAAAAAATGCGTACCACTGTTTCTGGGCTGTACTATGGATACAAACAACAACTAACATACACATATGCCATATCACTGCAATTGCCATGAGCAGGATAATTTATTTTAGATTGTTCTTTGGTAAATTATGACACTATCAAGAAATTTACAGCTAAATTTAAAAAAATAAAACACACATACATATATATATATATATATATATATATATATATATTTTACTATTTTGAGACAGTTTTCCTTTGCCCACAACAAAAAAATCATTAGATATCCCTTCCATTTACCACCAAAAGAACTGTGATTCTTGTTTTATAATGCAGAAGAGTGCATTAATGAGCATTAAAGATGTACATTACTATATGGACATAGATGTATACAGTTTGTGCTTCTTAGGGGCTGAAGGGCTTGGAGTTATTAGGAGTCCAGTGGATTCCATGAACCCAAGGGTGTCTGTAATTTAGGGCTCATGGGTGAGGGTTGTTGATAAATACTGTCTTTTGCATTTGAATACTGTGCTACTGAACCACATGTATTCAGACATAAAATGCTGCAGGGGACCTGATGCCTCTACAGAAACGCAGTGCAAAGTAGGTTGAATGCAGTAATCCACATTACACTATTAAAGTAAATTGAAATCTACAGACTTGTGAATAAAGTATGCTTTGAACACACATCAAACACAAGAAAACAAAAGATGGGTCTTTCATTATGACCATGAATCACGCCAAAAGAGGATCAACAGGGCAGCTCAAACAAAAGAAATGTATTTTCCTATAGGGTCAGGGGGGTACTCGTGTATCTACGGGGATTGATAGCAGTGTTGTCGGTGGAATGGCTGGTCATCAATGATTGCAGCAAATTATTACATTGTCATATATAATGAAATAGTTTAACTCACCATTATGCAGAATCAGTGGGATGCCTGAGCTTTTCACTTGCCACCACATGCAGTGTGCCACTTGCCACCTTGCCTGTCGCTAGATGCAGTGTGTCATTTGCCACCATATGTAGTGTGTCCCCTGCAGCGTGTCACTTGCCACCAGATGTAGTTTTCTCTGTGCAGTGTTTGAGCAGAGGAGAGCAATACCCTCCCACCTGTGGCACTGTACCGGCCATGAAATCTCACACCCCCTGTGTGGTGCTGCAGGATCGCACTGTTAGTTGTTGCCGGGTATTTGTGTGTGCTTTTAGGGTAGTCTTGGACTTAAGCTCGGAGCTTGGCTTGCTTTCCCTGATTGATTCACTGATTTGGCATATGTGCAGTAGCTGAAGGGCAGGAGGCAGTGTGACCCGGCATCTGACAGGCCACGGACTGGTACAGGGGCTTGGGGACCCCTACTCTAGTTGATATGCAGTGACAGTATGGCTAGGTGGTCTGTTGTGGCTTTCCTGATAATGGAGCAAAAAAATCAGTCAAGTACCATTTTTCTTTTTTTTTTATGACTGTGCACTAAATTGTATCTTGGTTAAATTACTTGTCATAGTGATCTGGGCTACTATTAATTGTGTTCCGTAATAATGGCTGCACTATGAAGCCAGGAGATAGTGGAAAATTACATGTTTTCAATTCTGTATGAGTGGTAAAATAAAAAAGTTACGGTAACTATTTTATCTGTAAACTTACTGCCTAATATTTTACTCTAAACTACAACAAATCAAGACGGCCTTGTAGGTAATGGCCTCCCCAGCCATCATTCAAGTAGTAACAGCTAAATGACTTTCTCAAGTCACTGATGAGTCATCTTTTTCTTTCACCCATCGTCTGAGATGTTGGCTTCAGTCAGACTGATGTATGTTTTAACCTACTTTCTATGAGACCATCAAGATTTAAAAAAAGATGCCTACATCCCTATATTCTATCCAAAATATGCTTTATTGTATAACCGTATCATCTAATATAATGTTTTTAAAGCTGTAGCTTTAATTGAAATAATACCTAGTGATCCTGCCATAAAGGACCTTGTTTAGGAACTTCATGTGGCAATATCCACAAAAGTGGGGAAAAAAAAAAAAAACCTGGGCTTATCAAAAAATATCCTATAGAAAATACTCAAAAAACTAAATAATATTCACAATAAAATGGTGTTCATCATAAAACATATAGTGATAAATACACCAACCTGTGCTAAAATGCAATTGTGTGTGTGTGTGTATATAATATAAAAAAAATCAAAGCACTTTCTGTGGCAATGCTTTGTCCCTGGATCCTAGTTGGGCTTCTGCTTTGTCACCATGTCGAATGTTTTTATGACAGAAATTACAAGTGGCCTTATCAACACACATTATGCAATCATGGTCCTCTGTTGTTGCTATTAGGAAACTCACCTTAGAAATCCAATGCATTAAACCGGCTTCAGAAGATCAGTGGTACTGATATAAAAGGATGAAAAAAGCGTAAACATAAGTATTTATTTAAACATGTGTAAATTGCTTATGATACACAGCTAGTAGAAGTTTGTTTATAAAAAAGAAAAGTGCTTTATTGTTGTCATATAGGGTGAATACAGCATACCAGTTGATATAGTACAGAACACTTCATGCTAAATAGACATATACACATGCAAAAAGTAGATGGGGGTGACCAGCTAGTAGAAGTCACATTCAGCTGGATTTATTCTGTAATGAAGATGTTTTGTAGATTTCCTAAGCTACTTCTTCAGTTCCAGTGAGCATTAGATCTACCCAGCAAGTTGAAGAAAAAATTCCTCACGCTTAAATTTAAAGCATTAAGCTAGCCTTTCTTAACCAGGGTTCCTTCAGATGTTGTTAAAAGGTTCCTTGCAGAGTAATAGTAACAAGCGAATGTGCCTGGGTTTGATTCATGGGCTATTCTTCAAACATATTGTAACTTAATTTTAATCAAAACCCCATTAAAGTCAATGGGGCAAATACTGAAAATCATTTGGGGGTGTTTTCACAGCTAATAGGCAAGGACCTGTCAAAGGGCATGAGGAGGTGGGCACTGCCTGGGGGACATGTGCCATTCCAAAAAAAAGTTACAAAGTACTGTTCTGCCCCACAATATCCCCTATATGGCACAATAAACACCTGCCTGAATTCCCCACGATCTCCAAACCAGTTATGGGCCTCCAAGGGCATTTGCTGTTTATACCCACCTTTTCACTTCAAGTGGTTGTAAAGTCTCAATATTTTTTCGCCATAATGCATTCTATACATTAAAGTGAAAAACCTTCTGCAGTCCAGCTGCTGTCGCTTTTCTCATTGGACAGATCGATAGCAGCAGGAGCCATTGACTTCTGCTGCTGTCTATCAAAAGCTGTGACACGGGGCGGGGCCGAGTCCCACTGTCTGTGTCAATTGACACATGGGTAGCCCCATGCAAAGCGGCTTTCCGTGAGGGCACCCAATGAAAAGGAGGAGCCTTTTGCACAGAAGCAGGTAAGTATATTGTTGTTTTTATAATAAATAAAAGCGTTACAACCACTTTCAGAAAAGTTGCGGCTTTTTGTATTGTTTTATTCTGTTAATGTGTATATCCACATTTTTTTGGCTGCTGCTACCTACATTATTTTTATTATTTTTATTATATCATTTGAGTGGCTTTTTGTATTGTTTTATTCTGTTAATGTGTATATCCACATTTTTTTTAGTTGCTGCTACCTACATTATTTTTATTATATCATTTGTAAGATTATTTACATTTAATTGGTATACATTAGCGCGGTGTTTGCACCCTTTTGTTCACTTTCAGAAAACCTTAGCCCCTTTCATTTATTGAAAGATGAACTCTCTCTCCCTGCTTACAGTTGGGCTCAAAAGTCTGCATACCTTGGCAGAAATTGTGAAATTTTGGCATTGAAAATATGACTGGTCATTCCAAAAAACTGTCTTTTATTTGAGGATGGTGATCATATATAGTGTGACAGTATGGTTCCCTGTCATGGTGTATGTCGCCAAGGATTCTCAACTAAGCAGGTTGAGGGTCTCCAGGATGCTTGTTTTATTTGGAGGAAACTGTTTTTCTGTTTCCTCTGTGCTTGGAAGAATCCAGTTTGGGACCTGGAGATTTCGTAGTGATCTGGGTGGGATGAAATCTCCAATCCCGGGACCAGGATTTAGAAATAGCCAGGACACTGAATTTAGAAATAACCGGGAGCCCAGAAGGTGGGTTCTGAGCTTTTTGAAAGAGTCAGGACCAGGGTTCTGAATTCCACCCTCCTGAAGAGTCCAGGTGTGCAAGGGAGAACCCAAAGAGCTGCATGTTGCAGTCTAAGATGGAACAGAGGGTCCAAGCCTGTGGGCTAGAGCAGCAGTAAAGCTGTTGAAGAAAGGGTGCTAACTAAGGGGCAGTGTTTGCACATGGATACAGGGACCCTGTTACATGGTCAGGAAGACCGAGGCACAATGCCTGAGCAGTGGGGCTTCTTAAAAGTGCCAGGAGGCTGAATGTTATTTTGTGGTAATGGTGAAAAACCCCTGCATGGGAAACCTAGATTGTATGGACTTTTTCTTTCTATTTAATAAGTGGGCCAACAAGCCCTCAAACAGCACAACTGGCCTAGTCTTCACTCACTGGTGAGCTTTACACTAAAGTTAAACAACCCCTAAACATTGCAAGTGGTGCTTGGATGCAGTAGGCAGAACTGGAGATCCTTACGTGTTATACCAGTGAGCTTTTGCCAGAAACTACCTGTGCTCTGCAGTTTTTGCGGCAGGTGTTGTACCAGAAAGGAAGAGGTCCCTTAAACAGACAGTGCTCTTGTTCTGTGCAGTTGAGTGACTGCGAGTATAGGGTGTCCAGAGAGTTTGCCTGTGTTCGAATCTGCTATGGACTGGTGCAGGCGGCACCTGGCAGCATTGGGCCAAGCTACAGAGGAAAACAAGCCAACTTTCAGTGCAAGGAGAGAGGCTGACCAGAGGCCAGGAATGAGAGTGGTTGCCCATAGCAACAATGTTAAGGTTAGCCATGTGACTGATAGACCATGGAGTGTGCCTGCTCAAGGTCATGAAATGTAGATTCAGGAGGAGCCAATGCAGCCACTTGGAGAGAGCCAGCAAAGCTCTGCTGGGAGAGTGGGAGGATATTCCTTTTAAAAGTTTCGACTTCTTCTCAAGTCTCAGTGAATGAGTCTCTCTGTTTCCAGTTCCATAAATTACTCCAGACTTGGGTCTGGAGTCAAGGGGCTGGTTCATAACAAACTTAATAAAGAAGATACTCGAACTTTGGAATGTACACCTAAGCTATACTGGGGTGTCTTCCCCACAGTCTGACGGTCTGGTACTGCGGAGTACCACTACGCGGAGCACTAAATTGCAGGCTGTACAGAACAAAGAAGAACAAGACAGGAATGGTTTGTTTCTGAATTTGATAGTGTTAAAAGTTGCCTCTGGGTACACTACTGAACTACTTTATGTAAAAGTGGTGAGATGCTTTGAAGAAATTAAAAAGCAGTCCAAAATGTCAGAGGTTTCACCTCCTAACAGCCAGGTGGAAAGAGAGTGGAGACACCAGTGGAGGTGGCGCCTTGTAAGTTTCCCGCGGTCGCCCGCCGGTGTGTGTCATAACAACACTGCCCTAACAAAGGTTGGAAAAAGGGAAGTTATTGACCTTGGCAACATTGAGGGGTGTAATGTTGGTCTGAATATGTCTGTTCACGATGAACCGATTAATGTATTAATGGTACATGATAATGTTGTGAGTACAGGTAAACATTGGAAACAATTAGTGACTGCTGAGTCCGGTACCAGAAATAAGAGGGGTGGTGTCACGCACCTTATGGGTGAGCCTGAAGTGCAGCGGGAAGGCCTCGTGTACAACCCTGGTTCAGGGGCCACCGATTTTGGGAACAGTCCCCGCAAGAGCCGGGTGGTATAAGAGCGTCTGGATCATCTTTCGTGCACAGGATGTGTCTCAGCAGGTTAACGGCAGGTGCAGTCAGCTCAGTTGATGTAGACAGGAAACAGGAACAGGAAGCATGTAGATGCAGAGCTGTGGAGACACTGGATATATGGTCAAACAAGCCGGGTTCGGTAACAGACGATCAAGCAGGCAAAAAACGTCAGGCACAGAATAGTTAGGATGCAGGCAAATGTTCGGCAACAGGATATCAGTCAATATAGAGGTAAGCGTAGTCACAAGGCAAGCCGGGTAACAGAGATCAATGTCCCTCCAAAAAGCTGGCACCTAGATTTGTGGGACCATTGCCAATAAAAAGAAAGAAAAATGATATCTCATATGAACTGTCTGTGCGTGAATCTTTCCGAATCCATCCTGCTTTCCACGTCTCTCTTAAAACCCGCAGTACCTGATTCCTTTCCAGACAGAGCCTCCAGGCCACTGGAACCTGTAACCATCAATGGCGAAGAGGAATAGGAGGTTGAGGTCATTGTAGACTGTAGGAGGAGAAGGAATGAGGTACAATACCTAATTAAAGTAAAAGGGCAATGGCCAGGAGGAGAACTCTTGGGAATTTGAACAGGATGTGCATGTTAAGGACTTGGTTGATGCTTTCTTCCACAGCCATCCACAGAAGAAGGACCTATTGGGCACCCGGAGGTTGCCCGTATGCGGGGGGGGGGGGGGGGGGGGGCAATGTCATGGATTTGCCACACAGCGCAGGGGTCACCTAAGGGTTAACAATAGTGCAGAGTGATTTCAGTGATTGGCGCCAAACTGCCTTATTTAAGCACCTGAACTGCACAGAGACTTTGCTGTCTGATCTGCAGCTTATACCTGTGACTACCTGTTCCTGTGTTTCGATCTGTTTCCCATGTTTGATGGTTAGTGACCGAAACTGGTGCAGAAGGCCATTTCCCATTCATCCCCTTGGCGGATACGGATCAAGTTATAGGCCCCTCATAGGTTTAAATTGGTGAAAATAGTGGCGGATCTCAATCTCTCAAACAAGGCATGAGAGGGAGAGGGTATCGCTTCTTAACTTAATTTTGTTTAATTCCTGGTAATCCACACAGGGCCAGAGATATCCTCATTCCGATCCTTCTTCTCTACAAATAACATTCCAGTCCCTGCTGGGGAAGTAGAGGGTTGGATAAAGCCTTTCTTTTGTAAGAGTGTGACCCCCTGTGTCTGCCACGCCTTTTGGCTATCTGTTCATATTGTACAGGCATATTCGTGTATTGCTCTCCGGATGTTTCTTTTCACACGCTTGTTCGATTGTTCTCTTATTGTTCGCGATGACCACTGCCCTTAAGCGATCGCGGGCACAAATGGTAGAACAAGGATGTGTGTGTGTGTGTGTAAACGCACACATCCCAGTTCTGTGAGGAGAGAGATTGTGAGTTCCTACAATCTGGAAACCACAATCTCTCATCTCCTATAGTCAGTCCCATCCCCCACAGTTAGAACACACACCAAGGGAATACAGTTAACCCCTTTATCCCCCCCTAGTGTTAACCCCTCCCCTGACAGTGACATTTAACCAGTAATCAGTGCATTTTTATAGCACTGATCGCTGTATAATTGTCAATCGACCCAAGAATGTGTCAAGTGTCCGCTGTGTCCACCATAATGTCGCAGTCTCGCTATAAAAAGCAGCTTGCGGCCATTACTAGTAAAAAAAAAAATAATAAAAATGCCATAACTTTATTCCCTATTTTTGTATACGCTATAACTTTTGCGCAAACCAATCAGTATACGCTTTTTGCTAATTATTTTTTTTTTTTTTATTACCAAAAATATGAAAATGCATATCGGCCTAAACTGAAGAAAAAATTTGCTATTTTATTACAGCAAAAAGTACAAAATAGTTATTTTTTTTTTGTTTATAGCGCAAAAAATAAAAACCACAGAGATGATCAAATACCACCAAAAGAAAGCGCTATTTGTGAGAAAAAAAGGACCACAATTTTGTTTGGATACAGCATCGTACGATCGTGCAATTGTCAGTTAAAGCGACACAGTGCCGTATCGCAAAAAATGGCCTGGTCATTGAGCAAGTGGTTAAAAACAAAAAATAAAAAAGGGCATGATCTAAATGTCTGCAGGACTGTCAGAAATACTCCCTTATGTCTCTACTAAAAGAGTTGCAAGATAACAATCCAGACAATTATCTACATTTTTTAAGGATGAACGATGACAGTTTCCAAAATCTGCTGCAAGCTGTCACACTATTGATCATCAAAAAGGATACACCAATGCAGGAATCTTTTAGCCCTGAACAACGGCTAATAGCTACACTCTGTTACTTGGCAACAGGGAGAAGTCTTCAAGACCTCAAATTTTCGACAGGCATTTATCCCCAAGCACTCGGACAAATCATTCCAGAGATCTGCAAGACTCTTGTGGTGGCATTACAGGAAGAATATATTAGGGTACAGTGCTTTATTTTTTTAGTGTTATATAATAACAAACATGTCATACTTAACTGCTCTATGCTCAGGTTTTGAGCAGGGTGGCCCTGATCCTCCTTTTTATGGGGTGTCCCTGGGGGGCTCCTGGCTCCTCCTCCTCAGCGAGTGCCCTACAGAGAACTGCATTCCATGGGAGCACTCGTGCGCATGCGATCCTGAGTCCTGCTGCTGCATTCCTTGATACAGACAGCAGGACTTGGCTTTTTTTTTTTTTTACAGCAGCGAGATTCAATTGCTCCTGCTGCTATCATTCTATCCAATGAAATGAATGAAATCTATACAATGAAGACCTGAGACATTGGCTGGAGCGGCTGGGTTCATCCTGGACGCAGAAATGATTGGGTCCAGTTAAGAAAAAGGGGGGCTTTTGGGGGCTACTACAGCACAGAAGGTTTTTTAACCTTAATGCATAGAATGCATCAAAGTGAAAAACCTCAAGACTTTACAACTACTTTAACCACTTCAGCCCCGGACCAATTGGCAGCCAAAGGACCAGGCCCCTTTTTGCGATTCGGCACTGCGTTGCTTTAACTGACAATTGCGCGGTCGTGCGACGTGGCTCCAAAACAAAATTGGCGTCCTTTTTTTCCCACAAATAGAGCTTTCTTTTGGTGGTATTTGATCGCCCCTGCGGTTTTTATTTTTTGCGCTATAAACAAAAATAGAGCGACAATTTTGAAAACAATGCAATATTTTTTGCTTTTTGCTATAATAAATATCCCCAAAAAATATATAAAAAAACATTTTTTTTCCTCAGTTTAGGCCGATACGTATTCTTCTACATATTTTTGGTAAAAAAAATCGCAATTAGCGATTATTGATTGGTTTGCGCAAAAGTTATAGCGTTTACAAAATAGGGGATAGTTTTATAGCATTTTTATTAATATTTATTTTTTTACTAGTAATGGCGGCGATCAGCGATTTTTATTGTGACTGCGACATTATGGCGGACACATCGGACATTTTTGACACATTTTTGGGACCATTGTCATTTATACAGCAATCAATGCTATTTAAATGCATTAATTCCTGTATAAATGACAGTTGTAGTGAAGGGGTTAACCACTAGGGGGAGGGGAGGGGTTATGGACTGTGACGTGTGTGTTTTTTTTTTTACATTAGGGGGCGGGGCTGACGTCTGACGTCATTGATCGGCTTTCCCGATGACCGGGAACAGCCAATCAATGACAGGCAGAGTAGGAAGCGCGAGGAGAGGTTTGTTTACACATACCTCTCCCCGTTCTTCAGCTCCGTAACCCGATCGCGGGACACCAGCGGCGATCGGGTCCGCTGGTCCCGCGGCCGGGGTCACGGAGCTCCCGACCGGGTCGCGAGCGCGCCGCTGGTGGCGCGCTCCTGACCCACGGGCAGGCAAATGCACGATCACATACAGGAACGTGATTTTGCCTGCCCGTGCCATTCTGCTGACGTATATATGCAGTGGCCGGTCGGGAAGCGGTTAAATAATGTTTGCTAATACTGTAGAGTTCCATCTTAATTTTTTTTGCCAACAATTTCCAGCAACATTGGAACTTTTCTAATTGTGGTGGAGCCATGATATTACTACAATTATAAGGGCTTTTTTAGTATTGTTATGTTAGCAATAGTTGACGCCAACTACGAGTTTCTTTACTTGGATATTGGCAAGAACGGGCGGAACGCCGATGGAAGCATCGTCAACCAAACTGAGTTCTACAAGTGGCTCCAGGAAGGGACACTCAACCTACCACCCTGTGATGAAAGCGTTGAACGAATTAACTTTTTATTCATTGCAGATGATGCATTTGCGCTCAGTGAACATATAATGAAACCATTCCCCATAAGAAATCTCACAAGAGACCAGAGGATCTTTAATTGTAGGTTTTTCCAGGCACGCAGGGTGGTTGAAAATGCCTTTGATATCCTTGCCAATCGTTTTTGAATCTTCCTTACCACTATAAATCTAGCGTTGTACAAAATCGACTACCTTGTACTATGCTTTTGTGTCCTTCACAACTATCTGCGTAGAAATTCCTAGGGATACATGACCTCTTTGACCTTCGAAAGAGAGTCAGATATTCTAACAGCAATGCCAGGGAGTAGTATTTATGGAGACCTGAGTCAGGATCATATGGGGATACTCACTCCCCTGAACAGTGGACATCCCAGGCTTCCCACACAACTCCCAGCAATGCCGACTAGATTACATGGATTATTTTGTTGGAGGGGTTCAGTTCCCTGGCAGGATGACAACTAAAATCACAACTTGGCCACTTTTCCAAAAATATTTTTCTATAAAAATCTATTTCAAATGCTGGTTGTATGCGTAGTTCTGTGATCAGTTGGGAAATATTTTTTTTCTCAATTCGTTTTTTTTTTGTTTTTTTAACATGCACATCCAGTGTTCAGTACACCCTCCATTTAAACCCATCCATCTTTTTTCCTTTGGTCAACAGGAAGTTTACGTTTTATTGTTCCAAAAAAACATTGTTCTGTGTTATTGCATTTATGTAATTGTTTGTACTAACGGTATGTAAAATTATTTAACACAGAAATAAATACTGAAAAAATATATAATGTTATTCACTTTGGTCAAGAAATGCACCAAATTTTACAAACAATCTACGCTTTATTAGAAAGCAGCCAATAAATGTAAAAGTGCAATTTTTTGCAGTACATAGCCAAAGAAATAAAAGTAAAAGAACTTCAACAGCAGCAAGATTCAAACTTTACACCTTTTCTGCTGTTGTATTTTTTTCAAAAACTTTTTCATAGTTCAAAGCAAAAACAATGGCATTCAGGCTTTAATCATGATTGCTTTCTTTTTGGCATTTCTGCCATTCTTTTTTGTTCAGGCTAGGTTCACACTTGAACACACAGCGCCTCCCAGCATGAGTCCGTTGCGTCTCCAATCGCAAACATCTCATGTGACGATCGCATGCAATGTTGTATGACTGAACTCGCATTGTATTAGCCGGAAAATAGTGCAGGTCCTTTTTTCTCTGCACTGGAACCTGATCACATGCGATCTGTGATCTGATCTGGGGGTGTCATTAACCTTGTATTGACGCCTGCAGCGGTTCACAGAAGGAAATGTGAACTGCCTGCGAGAGAGATGCAGTGGGGGAACCGGCGCTGACTCATAGATCGCTATGGTGTGAACCAATGCTGAAGGTGAAAAAAAAGGTGAAGGCGAGTCCACTTATACAAAAAAAGTAGAGGAATAGTTTCCCTGTAAAGTGTTAACAATAATGCAAAATATAAACAATGGAACTCGGATCATAATTTCTGGATTTTTGGCATTACTGACATTCCTTTTTTGTTCAAGGGGAAGAAAACCGAGTTCCCTTCTTCAAAAAAGGTAGAGGAATGTTTACCCTTATAAAGTGTAAAAAAAAAATAATGCAACATAAAAGCAATGGCAGTCAGAGTCCATTCACACAGGGGTAGAGTTGAGCGGACACCTGGATGTTCGGGTTCGACGGAACTTCGCAAAAAAGTTAGAGTTTGGGACCCGAACTTGACCCCGAACCCCATTGGTTAAGTCAATGGAGACCCAAACTTTTGAGGACTAAAATGGCTCTAAAAAAGTAATCGAAAGGGCTAGAGGGCTGCAAATGGCAGCAAAATGTTAAGAGCATGGCAAATGCTCTGCAAACAAATGTGGATAGGGAAATAACTTAAAATAACATAAAATACATAAAAATAATGGAATAGGAGGTTGAGGTGGCGGTGGATGTGGCGGTGTAGGTGGAAGCAGCAGTGGAGGAGGACGAGGTAGCCAACACTGTTTTTTGTTTAATTTAATTAATTTTTTTTAAATTAGGGTACACCCGAAAAGAGTGAGAAAGATCAAAAATACAACAATGGCTGGGTAAGCCCACTTGGATGGTGGGGCTTGAACCTGCACTCACGGCGCAAGCGCCGTTCATCTTCTGAGATTTTCGGAATCTCCTTGTCCTCCGTACTGTGCAAGGGCTGCGCCTGAGCAGTACGGGGCGAACACTATCCGATGGCTGGACAGTTTTTGTCAGAACACCGGTATACATGTCTATTCTGCAGACGGTACGGACAAGTCCTGTGGGATCAATGCCTGGTTCATTTTAATGAACGTGAGCTTGTCCACATTGGCTCTGGACAGGCGCCTGCGCTTGTCTGTGATAACACCCCCTGCCATGCTAAATACATGTTCAGATAATACATTGGCTGCCCGGCAGGCCAGCACCTCTAAGGCGTAAAGGGCAAGCTCAGGCCATGTGCCCAATTTGGAGACCCAGAAGTTGAAGAGAGCAGACCCGTCATTCAGTACGTGTAGGCAGTACACGTGCACACATACTGCTCCACCATGTTGGTGAAATGCTGCCTCCTGCTAAGACGTTCCATATCAGCTGGTGGTGCTGGTTGTTGTGGCGTGCTGACAAAGCTTTTCCACATTTCGGCCATGCTAACCCTGCCTTCTGAGGTGCTGGCGTTGCCCCGGCTGCGTTGGCGACCTCTTCCTTCTCCTCTGCCTTCGCCTTGTGCTTCCACCATGCCCCCGCTGTCAGGTGGGAATGCCACCAGCAGCGCGTCTACCAGCGTGCGCTTGTACTTGCGCATCTTACGATCACGCTCCAGGGAATTAAGGACGGTACGTTGTCCTTGTAACGGGGATCCATCAGCGTGGCCACCCAGTAATCGGCACCAGTTAGAATGTGGGCAACTCGGTGGTCGTTGCAGAGACACTGCAGCATGTAATCGCTCATGTGTGCCAGGCTGCCCAGAGGCAACGAAAAGCTGTCCTCTGTGGGAGGTGCATCGTCTGTGTCCTCTGTATCCCCCCCAGCCACGCACCAGTGATGGACATGAGCTGGTCTGGGTGCCACCCTGCTGTGAACATGGTTCCTCCTCCTCCATCTCCTCCTTCTCATCCTCCACCTCGTGATCCTCCAGAACTGTGCCCTTGCTGGACAATTGTGTACCTGGCGTTTGTTGGTGCAGGAACCCACCCTCACAGCCACTTGTGAATGACTGCCCTGAAAGCCTTGGAAATGATCCCTCTTCCTCCTCCTCCTGTGCCACATCCTCTTCCATCATCGCCCAAAGCGTTTTTTTTCAAGGAGGCATAGAACTGAGAACAGCATCATCGGCACTGGCCATGTTGGCGAAGTACTCGAAACAGCGCAACAAGGCACACAGGTCTCGCATGGAGGCCCAGTTATTGGTGGTGAAGTGGTGCTGTTCCACTATCGCCAGCATGTGCAAGGTGGAGTTCCACCTTGTGGGCACGTCACATATGAGGCAGTGAGCGGGAAGGCCGAAGTTACGCTGCATCGCTGACAGGCGAGCAGAGTGAGAACGCCGAAAGTGCGCACAGACGGCCCGCACTTTCTGCAGCAGCTCTAGCATATGGGGGTAATTTTTAAGGAACCTCTGGACCACCAAGTTCAGCACATGCGCCAGGCAAGGCATGTGCATCAAACTGGCTAGGCCCAGAGTTGCTACGAGATTTCGCCCATTATCGCACACAACCAGGCCGGGCTTGAGGCTCACTGGCACCAACCACTCATCGGGCTGTTGTTCCATGTCCCTCCAACTCCTGCGCGGTGTGTTTTTTTTTTCCCCAAACAGGAAAGTTTTAAAACTGCCTGCTGTCTTTTACCCCTGGCTGTGCTGAAGTTGGTGGTGAAGGTGTTACGCTGACTGGATGAGGAGGCGGTAGAGGATGAGGAAGCGGAGTAGGAGGATTTGGCAACAGAAGGCAAACTGAAGCGCCCTGCAATCCTCGGTGGTGGAAGGACATGCGCCAAACTGCTATCCGCCTCAGGCCCAGCCGCCACTGCATTTAACCAGTGTGCTGTTAGGGAGTTATAATGTCCCTGACTGTGCTTACTGGTCCACGTATCCGTAGTTAGGTGGACCTTGCCACAGATGGCGTTGCGCAGTGCACACTTGGTTGTGCAGGGAAAAGCAGTGGCGGCTGGGCACCACCTACTGTGGGACAGCCAATGCCATCAGGCTTTTAAAACTCGGAGTCTCCACCAGACAGAATGACAGCATTTCAAAGGCCAGGAATTTTGAAATGCTGGCATTCAGGGCCAGGGATCGCGGTTGGGTAGGGGGGTACTTCCTCTTCCGTTCCAGTGTTTGGGAGATAGAGAGCTGAACGCTTCCATGGGAAATTGTGGAAATGGTTGGTGATCCAGGTGGTAGTGTTGCTGGCAGATCCTCTGTTTGCAGGTTGGCAGGTGCCACTGTCACTACAGAGATGAATGAAGAGGCCGAGACTGCAGCAGAAGAGGAAGCAGGAGGAGCCAGAGACCTTTCTTGGTTTTTGAGGTGTCTACTCCACTGCAGCTCATGCTTTGCACTTAGATGCCTGGTCATGCAGGTTGTGCTCAGGTTGAGAGCGTTTATGCCTCGCTTCAGGCTCTGATTGCACAGCGTGCAAACCACTCGTGTCTTGTCAACAGCACATTGTCTGTAGAACTGCCACGCTAGGGAACTCCTCGGACCTTTCTTTGGTGTGCTCGGTCCCTTGCTGCGTTGGGCAGTAGCAGGCGTACTGTCTAGGGGACGGACGCTCCATTTTTGCACCCTTCTCCCTCTTCTGCTGTGCTGGTGGCTCTGTGCGACCGCCGCCTCTTCCTCCGAACTACACAGGTCACCTGCATGACATTGATTCCATGTGGGGTCGAGGACCTCATCGTCCTCCATCTTCCACCCAGTCTTCACCCCTGCCCTCCTTGTCGCTCTGCACAATTGCGAAAGCAGCAGCAGTTGGCACCTGTGTTTTGTCATCATCCGAGACGTGCTGTGATGGTCCTCCCATGTACTCATCTTGAAACATAAGTGGTTAGGCATCGGTGCACACAATCTCATCCACTTCTGGGGCAGGGCTAGGTGGATGGCCCTGGGAAACCCTGCCAACAGAGTCATCAAAAAGCAGAAGAGACTGCTGCATGATTTGTGGCTCAGACTGTTTGGCTGATTTACAAGGGGGTGAGGTGAAAGACTGATGGACATCGGCTGCAGGTGCCAACTCTGATCTTTCAGCAGGAGACTGGGTGGGAGACAATGTGAAGGAACTGGAGGCACTGTCAGCAACCCAATCTACTATCGCCTGTACTTGTCCTGGCCTCAACATTCGTAGAGCCGCATTAGGCCCGACCAAATACTGCTCCAGTCTCTAGGACCTGAGGAAGGTGTTTCACTTGTGCGTGTAGCTGGCACAGATAGACCACGTCCTCTCCCTGCAACAGGAGCTCCAGCAGCACCACGACTGGGGCCACGTCCCTTCTTTGACGTTCTCCTCATATTTCTCAAATTTAGGATCTTGCCCTAAATGGGTGTTTTTTGAATAGAAGAACAGTATCTAAAGTGTGTATCTCCCATGTACAGATATGCAGGAAACACTGAAATATTTTTTTTGGCCCTAAATGGGTGTTTTTAGAATACCAGAATAGAGCAACAGTATAGAAAGGGTGTATCTCACACATACAGATATGCAGAAAATGCTATTAAAAAAAAAAATGTTTTGCCCTAAATGTAATTTTTAATTTTTTTTGAATAGAAGAACAGTATCTAAAGTGTGTATCTCACACGTACAGATATGCAGGAAACACTGTAAAATATTTTTTTTAGCCCTAAATGGGTGTTTTTTAGAATAGCAGAATAGACCAACAGTATCTAAAGGGTGTATCTCACAGTAACATATGCAGTGCTGGTGCACTGAGCTTGCATAAAATGCCCACTGATGCTAACCTAACTAACAGACAAAAGTTATCTTTTCTCTGGCACTGGGCTCAGGGCAGGGTAAAAAGATTGTGCACTGCACCCACACAACAAAATCAAGGTAGATCGCTAAGTAATTTCTGAAGCAGGACTCCTATCTAATTCTCTCCCTCAAAGCAGCAGCAGCAACCTTTCCCTACACTACCTAAAGCAGAGTGACGTGCTGTGCTATGTGCCTCTAGCTTATATAGAGGCTGGGTCACATGCTGCACTGGCCAATCACAGCCATGCCATTATTAGGCATGGCTGTGATGGCTTCTAAGGGCACACGAGTTAAACGAATGTTGATTGGCTGCCCTGCATCTTTTAAAAAGAGCCGTTACATTGCCGAACACCGAACTCGAACACGAACATACAGTAAATGGTCCGGGTACCAAAAACCCAAAAGTCCGGTACAAACCCGAACTTTACAGTTCGGGTTCGCTCAACCCTACACAGGGGTAACATGACTTCCAGCGAAACTTTGGGAGGCAACTTGGACACGACTTGAGTATGAATCACAGCGCGACTTGGGCGACTTACAACACAACTTTAAGTCACCCCCAGGCCAGGCGACTTTGGCCGTGGCCAATCGCAGAATAATCTGCTCTCGAGGGGGAACTCCATGCCAAATTTTAAATAAAAAGGAATGAGTTCTCCTCCAAGAGCATACCAGGCCCTTAGGTTTGGTATGAATTTTAAGGGGAACCCCCTACGCCGAAAAAACAGCGTGGAGGTCCCCCCAAAATCCATACCAGACCCTTATCTGAGCACGCAGCCTGGCCGGTCAGGACAGGGGGTGGGGACGAGCGAGCCCCCCCCCCTCCTGAACCGTAACCAGGCCGCATGCCCTCAACATGGGGGGGTGGCTCTCTCCTGCTGTAATGCCATGTGCGCAACGACTTATATAGGCATGGGGCGTGGTCACCGGGTGATGTCACACAGTGACCCCACCCCTTATGACGTCAAGTCCCAGGGCATGCTAGGACTGTGACGTCATAAGGAGCGGGGTCACCGTGTGACATCACCCGGTGGGTCAAGATCAAGATCAGGTAAGTATAAGTGTAGCTAGGGCAGGGAATGCATTAAAGTAGTTGTACATATATATCCCAGTGAAGTGACTGGCCTCAGGTGATACACATAGATGATACAAATCCTTCAACATAAGTTGTACCTCTGCAGCTGTTCAAAGTACAGAATTTGAGCTGAAGTTACATCCAGCAGAGCTCAGTGGAAGCAGTGTGATGCTTTGGGTAATATTCTGCTGGGTAACCTTGGGTTCTGCCATTCATGTGGATGTTACTTTGACATATTGACTACTTAAATGCAATTTACTTGCTAGGGGGAGAATTTCTGGGGGAATCCAGGATGGAAAAAGATCTGGGAGTCCTAGTAGATCACAGGCTCAACGATGACATGCAATGCCAAGCTGCAGCAAGCAAAGATAGCAGAATATTATCATGCATAGAAAAGGGAATTTACTCCAGAGATAAATGTTATGGAAGCCAAGGTTTCTTTAATAGCGGCTTTCAGCTTGTCTGCATTGTTGGGTCTGGTGTGTCTCATCTTCCTCTTGACAATACCCCACAAATTCTCTATGAGATTTAGGTCAGGCGAGTTTGCTGGTTAATCAAACACAGCGATACCATGATCATTAAACCAGGTATTGATACTTTTGGCAGTGTGGGCAGGTGCCAAGTCCTGTTGGAAAATGATATCAGCATCTTCATAAATCTGGTCAGCAGAGGGAAGCATGAAGTGCTCCAGAATTTCCTGGTAGAGGGCTGCGCTGACTTGATAAAACACAGTGAATCAACATCAGCAGATGACATGGGTATCCAAATAATCACGGACTGTGGAAACTTCACACTGGACCTCATGCAACTTGGATTCTGTGCCTCTCCACTCTTCCTCCAGACTCTGGGACCTTGATTTACAAATGCAATGCAAAGTTTTCCACAGTCCGTGATGCTCTGGGGAGCCATGTCATCTGCTGGTGTTGGTCCGCTGTGGTTTATCAAGTGCAAAGTTTGCACATCTCTACTAGGAAATTCTAGAGTACTTCATGCTTCCCTCTGCTGACCAGCTTTATGGAGATGCTGATTTAATTTTCCAGTAGGACTTGCTGCCTGCCCGGACTGCTAAAAGTACCAATACCTGGTTTAATGATCATTAAATGATCGTCTGCTTGATTGACCAGAAAACTCGCCTGACCTAAGGCTTGATTCACACCTATGCATTTTTAGTGCTTTTTGCATTTTGTAGATTTGCCCCAGAGTCCATTTAACGTGGTTTCCTATGGAACACGTTCTGTAGTGCAAATCTGCAAAAAGCACTAAAAATGCCATAGGTGTGAATCCAGCCTCAACCCCATACAGAATCTGTGGGGTATTGTCAAGAGGAAAATGGAGACACTAGACCCAACAATGCAGATGAGCTGAAAGCCACTATCAAAGAAACCTGGGCTTCCATAACACCTCAGCAGTGCCACAGGCTGATCACCTCCACGCCACACCGCATTGATGCAGTAATTCATGCAAAAGGAGCTCTGAGCAAGTACTGACTGCATACCATACTGTACATGGACATACTTTTCAGTAAGCTAACATTTCTGTATTAAAAATCCGAATTTTCTGAGATACTGAATTTTGGGTTTTCACTAGCTGTAAGCAATAATCATCAAAATTAAAAGAAAAATGCTTGAAATATATCACTCTGTGTGTAACGTGTCTATATAAAATATATGAGTTTAACTTTTTGAATTGAATTACTGAAATAAATTAACTTTTTGATGATATTCTAATTTTACGAGATGCACCTGTAAATGAAACGTTCACAATACTAAAGAATACACAGATAAAGAGAGTTTATGTTGCGGAGGCACATTTATTATACATTTTTAGTGTCTTTATTCAACCTTACCAACTATGTACAAAAAGAACCTGGGGTCACCTCTTTTTGTCTGTATAATATGGATGATGGTACCTACCCCTACTTATAAATATCCTTCGTGGAGACAACTCCCCTTCTTCAAAAAACTTACCAACTATGTAATATACCACCTACCACCTTGTTGCTGACTAAGTACATCCCTTCATGGAAATGGTATCCACTGATGACTGTGGCCTCTTTTAGCAGGATAACACGCCCTGCCACACTGCTTAAACCAGGGGTGTCCAAACTTTTTTCAAAGAGGGCCAGATTTGATGAAGTGTACATGCGTGAGGGCCGACCATTTTGCCTGACATTCTTTGAACCATTAAAATTAAAGGCAAATTAAATATATAAAAAACCTAGCAGTGTGTACCGGGCTATTGGCTGTACTGCAAGATGGTCAGAGTTGAGAATGTCAGTTACTGGCCTCTCAATGCATGTCCATAAGATCTCGTTAACCTGAAAAATGTGTCTAAAAGTTGTCACTTGGATTAAGTGTGTAGGCACGTTAAAAAAAAAAAAAATTATTAAAAGTTGGTTTGAATTATTAACCACTTCCCGCCCGGTCAATAGCATATTGACGTCCGGGAAGTGGTTCTGTTATCCTGACTGGGCTTCATATGACGTCCTTCAGGATAACATGCCACCACGCACCCGGTGGAGCAGTGTGTCAGTCTGACACACCGCTACACTGATCTCGGTAAAGAGCCTCTGACGGAGGCTCTTTACCACATGATCAGCCGTGTCCAATCACGGCTGATCACAATGTCAACAGGAAAAGCCGGTGATTGGCTTTTCCTCACTGACAGACACGAGTAGAAGAGAGCCGGCTTTCCTGACAGGGGGGGTCTGCGCTGATTGTTTATCAGCACAGCCCCCCCTCAGATGCCCACACTGGACCACCAGGGACTCCACTAGGACCACCAGGGAAGTGGGCAACATGTGGATGGCCAGGTATGTACCCCCTGGCCATCCACATGTGCAAATGATGCCCAATCTGTGCCAGTCAGTACCCACAAATGGGCACTGACTGGCACCTTTATGTACCAATAAAAAAAGTGATGCCCAGCAATGCCACCCATCAGTGTCATCAGTGCCACCCATCAGTATCCAGCAGTGCCACATATCAGTGCCCATCCATGCCAATCAGTGCCCATCCATGCCACCTATCCGTGCCACCCATAAGTACCCATCAGTGCCACCCATAAGTGCCCATCAGTGCTGCATACCAGTGCCCATCAGTGCTGCCTATCAGTGCCCATCATCAGTAAACGTCAGTGCCATCTCATCAGTACCACCTCATTGGTGCCCATCAGTGCCGCCTTATCAGTGCCCATCAGTGCAGCCATGTCAGTGCCCGTCACTGAAGAAGAAAAATAAATTTAACAGAAACAAAGGAAAAAAAATGTTTTAAAAATTTTCAGTCTTTTTTTATTTGTTGCGCAAAAAATACAAATCGCAGAGGTGATCAAATACCACCAAAAGAAAGCTCTATTTGTGGAAACAAAATGATAAAAATTCTGTTTGGGTACAGTGTTGCATGACCGAGCAATTGTAATTCAAAGTGCGACAGCGCTGAAAGCTGAAACTTGGTCTGGGCAGGAAGGTGTCTAAGTGCCTGGTATTGAAGTGGTTAAACACTCCTGGCATTGTGGGCAGTTCCATGCTTGACAGTATCCATATCTGCCCCGGTTGAAGTGTGTATTACACGAAATGCGTCGGGCAAGGTTATACCTATTCCCACATTGCTCTCTTTTAATCGTGATCACTTTTATATTTGTTATTTTGATGGTTTTTATCAATAAAACCTTCCCATTTTGACCTGCACCATCGGAGCCCCCTGTTTTTTTCTTTCCTCTCTATGGTTGGAAAACATCTGGGGATTACCCTGCGTGAGTTCTTACCACACTATATGTGGTAATAGAACATTGGTTCCAGCTTCCTGCTTGCTGTGGATCCTCCTTCTGTGTCCGTGGTTCCAGCCTTTGGGTTGTGGTCTGCATCCCACCTCGGCCATTTCTGGTTTGACCATCTATAACGCTTTGGGAGAGTCGAGCAGATTCAAGACAGATAGCAAGACTAGCAGATATTACCAGTTTGACTTCAGAAGTCCAGTGAATGCCCAGGCTGCCGGATATTCGAGCCTTTCCATGCCCGTTTGACCCTCTGTCCATTGGTTCTGGTAAGCGCATATCTGTTATTTCATCTCAGAAAGTGTTTATGAGAAGACCTTTGAAGATACCCATGTCCTGATATCACCATTCTATTTGTTTCTTTGGGACTTTTTATTTACACCGTGTTTATTCTGTTCATTATATTGGACTTTTATGGTTTATCAGTTCACTACACAGAGATATTTTTGTGCACTACAAACTTAGTTTCTATTGTGGATTGATGTATCTGGTGTTTACCAATTTGATTCACTTATATATTGATCGCAGCGCTACACTTTCATCCACACAGTATCCATATCTGAACCTGAAAATGCCAAGTTCACAAATTCCAAGCAGCTCCATCACCACCAAGACTTGCAAAGACTACTGGACTATAAAAGGTTTAATAAAACTAGGTACTTGAAGTGATTGTAGCCGTATTAGTGCAATTGTGACAGAGAAAATTGAGTGTCCGTGATACTTTTTTTTATTTGCACTAACATATAATTTTTCATGGATGAGCTTTCGGGGCGTGTCCCCTTCTTCAAGGTCTAAGCAGTACTGATAAAACTAGGTGAAATGCTAGTTGACTTGGTGACTTATCTTATTATGCCTGTCACTGCAAGGATGACCTCGGGTGTGTTCGCAAGTCGATGTGCCCGATCCCGCCAGGACCCTGACAGCGCACAGCGCCGCCTCCAATCACAGGCACTGAGACACTGATGCCGCGTACACCCGATCGGACATTCCGACAACAAAATCCATCGTTTTTTTTCCCGACGGATGTTGGCTTAAACTTGTCTTGCATACACACGGTGGCACAAAGTTGGTCGGAAATTCCGAACGTCAAGAACGCGGTGACGTACAACACATACGACGAGCCGAGAAAAAGGAAGTTCAATAGCCAGTGCTGCTCTTCTGCTTGATTCTGAGCATGCGTGGCACTTTGTGCGTCGGAATTGTCTACACACGGTCGGAATTTACGCAAATGCATTTGTTGTTGGAATATTTGAGAACCTGATCTCAAATTTTGTGCGATGGAAAATCCGATGGAGCCTACACACGGTCCGAATTTCCGACAACAAGCTCCGATCGCACATTTGCTGTCGGAAAGTCTGAACATGTGTACGCGGCAAGTCTGATCCATGGAGGCCCCACCTCACAACTTCCAGGAGGTCCTTGCCTCCACGGTTCAGGGCTGTTTTGGCAGCAAAGGGGACCTACCCAATATGAGGTAGGTGGTCATACTGTTATGGCTGATGGGTGTAGATCCCTTGTTATAGAGTAGTAGGGAGGTCTGGGAGAGAACATCTGCTCCATGACCTACATCGGTGTGTTTTAATCTAAGAAGCAGAACAATCCGGGATGTGATTAGTGGTGATGAGGATTAATAAGCAAGGCGATGACGTCATGTGATGGATGGTGGTGGCGCAGGATCCGGTCATAGCCGGTGACTGTGCCCGTACATAGGCTGGGCTCCCGGCAGCGCCATTTCAGCACCATCGGCTGGACAGTTCCCTCCCCGCCCGCCCGCCCGCTCTCCATTGTAGTGGATGGGGAGAGTGTACCGTTGCCTGCACTACCTCTCCAGTCCTTCCTCCATCCATAGCCCTCCCCTCTCCCCTCCCCCGCCCTGTGTATTGGCTCCCAGCTTGTGCAGTCTCTCCTGGATGTGACTGCATCAAAGCCGCCGCAGCGAGCCGTCCCCATCCGAGGAGAAGGACCGGGGGGGACATCGGAGCGACTCATCGCCCGCAATCCGGAGGAGCAGGAGGGCAGAGCCGTCCATAGAGAGGATGATCGCCCGGATCTGAGTGTCTGCAATCCGCCGTCACTGGGCGCTGTCCCCGCTCCGTCCTCCGTACATCACCCGCCTCCTCCTCTTATCTGTGTACCGGGGGGGTCACCCCATCCGGGGCCCCGTCCTGTCCTCCCTACACCGGGGTGTGTCTCGTCACCTCTCCGGCTGAAGATGGCGGATCGAGCTGAGATGTTTTCTCTCTCCACCTTCCACTCCCTCTCCCCCCCGAGCTGCAGGTGAGAGATCCGGGGGGCCATTGGGGGACACACATGGAGCAGACTACTCACCATCATTGGGGGGGGGGGACATCATCTACACCAGGGGGACCACACTCTCCAATAAACCAATATTCATCTAACAATGCCATATTGGTGGGAAGAATGCCCCCCTTACATTGGTGGGAAGAATGCCCCCCTTACAATGGTGGAAATAATGCCCCCCTTACATTGGTGGGAAGAATGCCCCCCTTACATTGGTGGGAAGAATGCCCCCCTTACATTGGTGGGAAGATTGCCCCCTTACATTGGTGGGAAGATTGCCCCCTTACATTGGTGGGTAGAATGCCCCCATTACATTGGTGGGAAGAATGTGTGGATGAAAGTGTAGCGCTACGATCAATATATAAGTGAATCAAATTGGTAAACACCAGATACATCAATCCACAATAGAAACTAAGTTTGTAGTGCACAAAAATATCTCTGTGTAGTGAACTGATAAACCATAAAAGTCCAATATAATGAACAGAATAAACACGGTGTAAATAAAAAGTCCCAAAGAAACAAATAGAATGGTGATATCAGGACATGGGTATCTTGAAAGGTCTTCTCATAAACACTTTCTGAGATGAAATAACAGATATGCGCTTACCAGAACCAATGGACCCCCTGTCAGCGACAGAGGGTCAAATGGCCATGGAAAGGCTTGAATATCCGTCAGCCTGGGTATTCACTGGACTTCTGAAGGCAAACTGGTAGAATCTGCTAGTCTTGTCTCGACTCTCCCAAAGCGATATAGATGGTCAAACCAGAAATGGCCGAGGTGGGATGCAGACCACAACCCAAAGGCTGGAACCACGGACACAGAAGGAGGATCCACAGCAAGCAGGAAGCTGGAACCAATGTTCTATTACCACATATAGTGTGGTAAGAACTCACGCAGGGTTATCCCCAGATGTTTTCCAACCATAGAGAGGAAAGAAAAAAACAGGGGGCTCCGATGGTGCAGGTCAAAATGGGAAGGTTTTATTGATAAAAACCATCAAAATAACAAATATAAAAGTGATCACGATTAAAAGAGAGCAATGTGGGAATAGGTATAACCTTGCCCGACGCATTTCGTGTAATACACACTTCAACCGGGGCAGATATGAATACTGTCAAGTATGGAACTGCCCACAATGCCAGGAGTGTTTAACCACTTCAATACCAGGCACTTAGACACCTTCCTGCCCAGACCAAGTTTCAGCTTTCAGCGCTGTTGCACTTTGAATTACAATTGCGCGGTCATGCAACACTGTACCCAAAAAGAATTTTTATCATTTTGTTCCCACAAATACAGCTTTCTTTTGGTGGTATTTGATCACCTCTGCGATTTTTTTATTTTTTGCGCAACAAATAAAAAAAGACTGAAAATGTAGAAAACATTTTTTTTCTTTGTTTCTGTTAAATTTATTTGTAAATAAGTATGTTTTTCTTCTTCAATGATGGGCACTGACATGGCTGCACTGACGGGCACTGATAAGGCAGCACTGATGGGCACCAATGAGGTGGTACTGATGAGGTGGCACTGACTTTCACTGATGATGGGCACTGATAGGTGGCACTGATGGGCACTGATAGGTGGCACTGGTATGCAGCACTGATGGGCACTCATAGGCGGCACTGATGGGCACTCATAGGCAGCACTGATGGGTACTTATGGGTGGCACGGATAGGTGGCATGGATGGGCACTGATAGATTGGCATGGATGGGCACTGATATGTGGCACTGCTGGACACTGATGGGTGGCACTGATGACACTGATGGGTGGCATTGCTGGGCATCACTTTTTTTATTGGTACATAAAGGTGCCAGTCAGTGCCCATTTGTGGGCACTGACTGGCACAGATTGGGCATCATTTGCACATGTGGATGGCCAGGGGGTACATACCTGGCCATCCACGTTGCCCACTTCCCTGGAGGTCCTAGTGGAGTCCCTCGTGATCCAGTGTGGGCATCTGAGGGGGGCTGCGCTGATAAACAATCAGCGCAGACCCCCCCTGTCAGGAAAGCCGCTGATCGGCTCTCTTCTACTCGCGTCTGAGCTCCTTTTGCATTAATTACTGCATCACTGCAGTGTGGCATGGAGGTGATCAGCCTGTGGCACTGCTGAGGTGTTATGGAAGCCAAGGTTTCTTTGATAGTGGCTTTCAGATCATCTGCATTGTTGGGTCTAGCGTCTCCATTTTCCTCTTGACAATACCCCATAGATTCTGTATGGGGTTGAGGCTGGATTCACACCTATGGCATTTTTAGTGCTTTTTGCAGATTTGCACTGCAGAACGCGTTCCATAGGAAATCACGTTAAATGGACTATAGGGCAAACCTCCAAAATGCAAAAAGCACTAAAAATGCATAGGTGGGAATCAAGCCTTAGGTCAGGCGAGTTTTCTGGTCAATCAAGCAGACGATCATTTAATGATCATGAGCATTAAACCAGGTATTGGTACTTTTAGCAGTCCGGGCACGCAGCACGTCCTACTGGAAAATTAAATTAGCATCTCCATAAAGCTGGTCAGCAGAGGGAAGCATGAAGTACTCTAGAATTTCCTAGTAGAGCTGTGCAAACTTTGCACTTTATAAACCACAGCGGACCAACACCAGCAGATGACATGGCTCCCTAGAGCATCATGGACTGTGGAAAACTTTGCATTGCATTTGGAAATCAAGGTCCCAGAGTCTGGAGGAAGAGTGGAGAGGCACAGAATCCAAGTTGCATGAGGTCCAGTGTGAAGTTTCCACAGTCCGTGATGATTTGGGGAGCCATGTCATCTGCTGGTGTTGATTCACTGTATTTTATCAAGTCTAAAGTCAGCACAGCTCTCTACCAGGAAATTCTGGAGCACTTCATGCTTCCCTCTGCTGACCAGATTTATGAAGATGCTGATATCATTTTCCAACAGGACTTGGCACCTGCCCACACTGCCAAAAGTATAAATACCTGGTTTAATGATCATGGTATCGCTGTGTTTGATTGACCAGCAAACTCGCCTGACCTAAACCTCATAGAGAATTTGTGGGGTATTGTCAAGAGGAAGATGAGAGACACCAGACCCAACAATGCAGACAAGCTGAAAGCCGCTATTAAAGAAACCTTGGCTTCCATAACAAGTAAAATTCCCTTTTCTATGCATGATAATATTCTGCTATCTTTGCTTGCTGCAGCTTGGCATTGCATGTCATCGTTGAGCCTGTGATCTACTAGGACTCCCAGATCTTTTTCCATCCTGGATTCCCCCAGAAATTCTCCCCCTAGCAAGTAAATTGCATTTAAGTAGTCAATATGTCAAAATAATATCCACATGAATGGCAGGACCCAAGGTTACCCAACAGAACATTACCCAAAGCATCACACTGCTTCCACTGAGCTCTGCTGGATGTAACTTCAGCTCCCTACCCCTGTTATTCTGAATGTTCAGATAAGCTGTATAAATTCTGGACTTTGAACAGCTGTAGAGGTACAACTTATGTTGAAGGATTTGTATCATCTATGTGTATCACCTGAGGCCAGTCACTTCACTGGGATATATATTTACAACCACTTTAATGCATTCCCTGCCCTAGCTACACTTATACTTACCCGAGCTTGATCTCGACCCACCGGGTGATGTCACACGGTGACCCCGCTCCTTATGACTTCACAGTCCCAGCATGCCCTGGGACTTGATGTCATAAGGGGCGGGGTCACCATGTGACATCACCCGGTGACCACGCCCCATGCCTATATAAGACGTTGCTCACATGGCATTACAGCAGGAGAGAGCCACCCCCCATGTTGAGGGCATGGAGTTTGGCATGGAGTTCCCCCTCGAGAGCAGATTATTCTGCGATTGGCCACGGCCAAAGTCGCCTGGCCTGGGGGTGACTTAAAGTTGTGTTGTAAGTCGCCCCAAGTCGCGCTGTGATTCATACTCAAGTCGTGTCCAAGTTGCCTCCCAAAGTTTTTATGGAAGTCATATTACCCCTGTGTAGGATTGAGCGAACCCGAACTGTAAAGTTCGGGTTTGTACCGGACTTTTGGGTTTTTGGTACCCGGACCATTTACTGTATGTTCGTGTTCGAGTTCGGTGTTCGGCAAAGTAATGGCTCTTTTTAAAAGATGCAGGGCAGCCAATCAACATTCGTTTAACTCGTGTGCCCTTAGAAGCCATCACAGCCATGCCTAATAATGGCATGGCTGTGACTGGCCAGTGCAGCATGTGACCCAGCCTCTATATAAGCTAGAGGCACATAGCACAGCACGTCACTCTGCTTTAGATAGTGTAGGGAAAGGTTGCTGCTGCTGCTTTGAGGGAGAGAATTAGATAGGAGTCCTGCTTCAGAAATCTAATTACTCAGCGATCTACCTTGATTTTGTTGTGTGGGTGCAGTGCACAATCTTTTTACCCTGCCCTGAGCCCAGTGCCAGAGAAAAGATAACTTTTGTCTGTTAGTTAGGTTAGCATTGATGGGCATTTTATGCAGGCTCAGTGCACCAGCACTGCATATGTTACTGTGAGATACACCCTTTAGATACTGTTGGTCTATTCTGATATTCTAAAAACACCCATTTAGGGCTAAAAAAAATATTTTACAGTGTTTCCTGCATATCTGTACGTGTGAGATACACACTTTAGATACTGTTCTTCTATTCAAAAAAAATAAAAAAATTAAATTTAGGGCAAAACATATATTTTTTTTAATAGCATTTTCTGCATATCTGTACGTGTGAGATACACCCTTTCTATACTGTTGCTCTATTCTGGTATTCTAAAAACACCCATTTAGGGCCAAAAAATATATTTCAGTGTTTCCTGCATATCTGTACATACTGTTCTTCTATTCAAAAAACACCCATTTAGGGCAAGATCCTAAATTTGAGAAATATGAGAACGTCAAAGAAGGGACTTGGCCCCAGTCGTGGTGCTGCTAGAGCTCCTGTTGCAGGGAGAGGACATGGTCGATCTGTGCCAGCTACACGCACAAGTGAAACACCTTCCTCGGGTGCGAGTAGGCGACAGAGCCTGCAGCAGTATTTGGTCGGGCCTAATGCGGCTCTACGAATTTTGAGGCCAGGACAAGTACAGGCGATAGTAGATTGGGTTGCTGACAGTGCCTCCAGTTCCTTCACATTGTCTCCCACCCAGTCTCCTGCTGAAAAATCAGAGTTGGCACCTGCAGCCGATGTCCATCAATCTTTCACCTCACCCCCTTGCAAATCATGCAGCAGTCTCTTCTACTTTTTGATGACTCTGTTAGCAGGGTTTGCCAGGGTCATCCACCTAGCCCTGTCCCAGAAGTGGATGAGGTTGTGTGCACCAATGCCCAACCACTTATGTTTCAAGATGAGTACATGGGAGGACCATCACAGCATGTCTCGGATGATGACGAAACACAGGTGCCAACTGCTGCTGATTTCGCAATTGTGCAGAGCGACAAGGAGGGCAGGGGTGAAGACTGGGTGGAAGATGGAGGACGATGAGGTCCTCGACCCCACATGGAATCAATGTCATGCAGGTGACCTGTGTAGTTTGGAGGAAGAGGCGGCGGTCGCACAGAGCCACCAGCACAGCAGAAGAGGGAGCAGGGTGCAAAAGCGGAGCGTCCGTCCCCTAGACAGTACGCCTGCTACTGCCCAACGCAGCAAGGGACCGAGCACACCAAAGAAAGGTCCGAGGAGTTCCCTAGCGTGGCAGTTCTACAGACAATGTGCTGATGACAAGACACGAGCGGTTTGCACGCTGTGCAATCAGAGCCTGAAGCGAGGCATAAACGTTCTCAACCTGAGCACAACCTGCATGACTATGACTAGGCATCTAAGTGCAAAGCACGAGCTGCAGGGAAGTAGACACCTCAAAAACCAAGAAAGGTCTCTGGCTCCTCCTGCTTCCTCTTCTGCTGCAGTCTCGGCCTCTTCATCCACCTCTGTAGTGACAGTGGCACCTGTCAACCAGCAGGATCTGCCAGCAACACTACCACCTGGATCACCAACCATCTCCACAATGTCCCATGGAAGCGTTCAGCTCTCCATCTCCCAAACACTGGAGCGGAAGAGGAAGTACCCCTCTACCCAACGGCGATCCCTGGCCCTGAATGCCAGCATTTCAAAATTCCTGGCCTTTGAAATGCTGTCATTCCATCTGGTGGAGAAGCAGAGTTTTAAAAGCCTGATGGCATTGGCTGCCCCACAGTAGGTGGTGCCCAGCCGCCACTGCTTTTCCCTGCACAAAAGTGTGCACTGCGCAACGCCATCTGTGGCAAGGTCCACCTAACTACGGATACGTGGACCAGTAAGCACAGTCAGGGACATTATAATTGCTCCCTAACAGCACACTGATTAATCGCAGTGGCGGCTGGGCCTGAGGCGGATAGCAGTTTGGCGCATGTCCTTCCACCACCGAGGATTGCAGGGCGCTTCAGTTTGCCTCCTGTTGCCAACTCCTCCTACTCCGCTTCCTCATCCTCTATCACCTCCTCATCCAGTCAAGGTAATCCCTTCACCACCAACTTCAGCACAGCCAGGGGTAAACGACAGCAGGCAGTTTTAAAACTTTCCTGTTTGGGGAAAAAAAAAAAAACACACCGCGCAGGAGTTGGAGGGACATGGAACAACAGACCGATGAGTGGTTGGTGGCAGTGAGCCTCAAGCCCGGCCTGGTTGTATGCGATAATGGGCAAAATCTCGTAGCAACTCTGGGCCTAGCCGGTTTGATGCACATGCCTTGCCTGGTGCATGTGCTGAACTTGGTGGTCCAGAGGTTCCTTAAAAATGACCCCCATATGCTAGAGCTGCTGCAGAAAGTGCGGGCCGTCTGTGCGCACTTTCGGCATTCTCACCCTGCTCGCCTGTCAGCGATCATAGCGATCTATGAGTCAGCGCCGGTTCCCCCATTGCATCTCTCTCGCAGGCAGTTCACATTTCCTTCTGTGAACCCGCTGCAGGTGTCAATACAATGTTAATGACACCCCCAGATCAGATCACAGATCGCATGTGATCAGGTTCCAGTGCAGAGAAAAAAGGACCTGCACTATTTTCCGGCTAATACAATGCGAGTTCAGTCATACAACATTGCATGAGATCGTTACATGAGATGTTTGCGATTGGAGATGCAACGGACTCCTGCTGGGAGGCGCTGTGTGTTCAAGTGTGAACCTAGCCTGAACAAAAAAGAATGGAAATGCCAAAAGGAAAGCAATCATGATTAAAGCCTGAATGCCATTGTTTTTGCTTTGAACTATGAAAAACTTTTTGAAAAAATACAACAGCAGAAAAGGTGTAAAGTTTGAATCTTGCTGCTTTTGAAGTTCTTTTACTTTTATTTCTTTGGCTATGTACTGCAAAAAATTGCACTTTAACATTTATTGGCTGCTTTCTAATAAAGCGAAGATTGTTTGTAAAATTTGGTGAATTTCTTGACCAAAGTGAATAACATTATATATTATTTTAGTATTTATTTCTGTGTTAAATAATTTTACATACCGTTAGTACAAACAATTACATAAATGCAATAACACAGAGCAATGTTTTTTTGGAACAATAAAACGTAAACTTCCTGTTGACCAAAGGAAAAAAGATGGATGGGTTTGAATGGAGGGTGTACTGAACACTGGATGTGCATGTTAAAAAAACAAAAAAAAACTAATTGAGAAATTGAGAAAAAAAAATATCTATTTCCCAACTGATCACATAACTACGCATACAACCAGCATTTGAAATTGATTTTTATAGAAAAAGATTTTTGGAAAAGTGGCCAAGTTGTGATTTTAGTTGTCATCCTGCCAGGGAACTGAACCCTTCCAACAAAATAATCCATGTAATCTAGTCGGCATTGCTGGGAGTTGTGTGGGAAGCCTGGGATGTCCACTGTTCAGGGGAGTGAGTACCCCCATATGATCCTGACTCAGGTCTCCATAAATACTACTCCCTGGCATTGCTGTTAGAATATCTGACTCTCTTTCGAAGGTCAAAGAGGTCATATATCCCTAGGAATTTCTCTGCAGATAGTTGTGAAGGACACAACAGCATAGTACAAGGTAGTCGATTTTGTACAACGCTAGATTTGTAGTGGTAAGGAAGATTCAAAAATGATTGGCAAGGATATCAAAGGCATTTTCAACCACCCTGCGTGCCTGGAACAACCTACAATTAAAGATCCTCTGGTCTCTTGTGAGATTTCTTATGGGGAATGGTTTCATTATATGTTCACTGAGCACAAATGCATCATCTGCAATGAATAAAAAGTTAATTCGTTCAACGCTTTCATCACGGGGTGGTAGGTTGAGTGTCCCTTCCTGGAGCCACTTGTAGAACTCAGTTTGGTTGACGATGCTTCCATCGGCGTTCCGCCCGTTCTTGCCAATATCCAAGTAAAGAAACTCGTAGTTGGCGTCAACTATTGCTAACATAACAATACTAAAAAAGCTCTTATAATTGTAGTAGTAATATCATGAATTTGTTTGCCATCAATGGCTCCACCACAATTAGAAAAGTTCCAATGTTGCTGGAAATTGTTGGCAACCTCCTTCCACTGCTGTGCATTGGTGGGAAACTGAAAGGAAAGAAACAGGCTATTAACAAAACAAAAAAAAAATAAGATGGAACTCTACAGTATTAGCAAACATTATTTAAAGTAGTTGTAAAGTCTTGAGGTTTTTCACTTTGATGCATTCTATGCATTAAGGTTAAAAACCTTCTGTGCTGAAGTAGCCCCCAAAAGCCCCCCTTTTTCTTAACTGGACCCGATCATTCCTGCGTCCAGGATGAACCCAGCCGCTCCAGCCAATGTCTCAGGTCTTCATTGTATAGATTTCATATATTTCATTGGATAGAATGATAGCAGCAGGAGTCATTGAATCTCGCTGCTGTAAAAAATAAAGCCAAGTCCTGCTGTCTGTGTCAAGGAATGCAGCAGCAGGACTTAGGATCGCATGCGCACGAGTGCTCCCATGGAATGTAGTTCTCTCTAGGGCACTCGCTGAGGAGGAGGAACCAGGAGCCCCCCAGGGACACCCCATAAAAAGGAGGATCGGGGCCACCCTGCTCAAAACCCGAGCATAGAGCAGTTAAGTATGACATGTTTGTTATTATATAACACTAAAAAAATAAAGCACTGTATCCTAATATATTCTTCCTGTAATGCCACCACAAGAGCCTTGCAGATCTCTGGAATGATTTGTCCAAGTGCTTGGGGATAAATGCCTGTCGAAGATTTGAGGTCTTGAAGACTTCTCCCTGTTGCCAAGTAACAGAGTGTAGCTATTAGCCGTTGTTCAGGGCTAAAAGATTCCTGCATTGGTGTATCCTTTTTGATGATCAATAGTGTGACAGCTTGCAGCAGATTTTGGAAACTGTCATTGTTCATCCTTAAAAAAAATTTAGATAATTGTCTGGATTGTTCTCTTGCAACTCTTTTAGTAGAGACATAAGGGAGTATTTCTGACAGTCCTGCAGACATTTAGACCATGCCCTTTTTTATTTTTTGTTTTTAACCACTTGCTCAATGACCAGGCCATTTTTTGCGATATGGCACTGCGTCGCTTTAACTGACAATTGCACGATCGTACGATGCTGTATCCAAACAAAATTGTGGTCCTTTTTTTCTCACAAATAGAGCTTTCTTTTGGTGGTATTTGATCATCTCTGCGGTTTTTATTTTTTGCGCTATAAACAAAAAAAACAACAATATTTTGTACTTTTTGCTGTAATAAAATAGCCCCATTTTTTTTTTTTTTTTAAAGCAAATTTTTTCTTCAGTTTAGGCCGATATGTATTTTACATATTTTTGGTAATAAAAAAAATAATTAGCAAAAAGCGTATACAGATTGGTTTGCGCAAAAGTTATAGCGTATACAAAAATAGGGAATAAAGTTATGGCATTTTTATTTATTTTTTTTTTTTACTAGTAATGGCCGCAAGCTGCTTTTTATATCGAGACTGCGACATTATGGTGGACACAGCGGACACTTGACACATTCTTGGGTCGATTGACAATTATACAGCGATCAGTGCTATAAAAATGCACTGATTACTGTGTAAATGTCACTGTCAGGGGAGGGGTTAACTGTGTTCCCTTGGTGTGTGTTCTAACTGTGGGGGATGGGACTGACTATAGGAGATGAGAGATTGTGGTTCCCAGCTTGTAGGAACTCACAATCTCTCTACTCACAGAACTTGGATGTGTGCGTTCACACACACACACACACACAGACACACACACACATCCTTGTTCTGCCATTTGTGCCTCGCTTAAGGGCGGTGGTCATCGCGAACAATAAGAGAATAATCGAACAAGCGTGTGAAAAGAAACATCCGGAGAGCAATACACGAATATGCCTGTACACTATGAACAGATAGCCAGGGACTGGAATGTTATTTGTAGAGAAGAAGGATCAGAATGAGGGAATCTCTGGCCCTGTGTGGATTACCGGGAATGAAACAAAATTAAGTTAAGAACCGATACCCTCTCCCTCTCATGCCTTGTTTGAGAGATTAAGATCCGCCAATATTTTCACCAATTTAAACCTATGAGGGGCCTATAACTTGATCCGTATCCGCCAAGGGGATGAATGGGAAATGGCCTTCCGCACCAGTTTCGGTCACTAGGAGTACTTGATGATGCCCTTTGGGTTGTGCAACAGCCCTGCAACTTTCCAGCACTTCATAAATAATGTGTTCAGAGACTTCCTGGACATTTACATGGTTGTTTATCAAGATGATATTCTGAGCTTTTCCCCTCTCTAGATTTACATTGTGAACACATCAGGAGTGTACTGGGCCGGCTCCGCCAACACGGACTGTATGCCAAGGGTAAAAAATGTGAATTCCGAGCAACAAAGTATTCAGTTTCTGGGGTTAGTAATCTCACTCAAAGGAATCAAGATGGGATTCCAAGAAGGTTTCTGCTATTCTGGACTGGCCTGCACCCATCGACAAGAAGGGGGGGGGTGCAGCGCTTTGTGGGGTTTGCTAACTTTTATAGGAGGTTCATTAAAGGCTTCTCTACCATTCTTGCCCCTATCACGCAATTAATCAAGCAGAACCTTTGCTTCCGTTGGTCACCCGAAGCCCAGGTCACTTTTGACACCCTAAAAAGACTTTTCACCTCCGCACCCATTCTTAGCCACCCAGATCCATCCCTACCTTATATACTGGAAGTGGATGCTTCCGAAGTTGCAGTGAGAGCAGTCATATCCCAACGTAAGGGCCTTAAAGAGCTAATGCACCCTGTAGCTTTTTTTCCTACAGACTTTCTTCCGCAGAGAGAAATGATGATGTCGGAGACTGGGAACTGTTAGCCATAAAATCAGCTCTGGAGGAATGGGAGTTATCTTCTGGAAGGAGGAGCGCACCCCATACTAGTCTTTACCGACCACAAGAACCTTGAGTATCTGAGGACAGCTAAACACCTAAAGCCACGTCAAGCACGCTGGGCCCTGTTCTTCTCAAGGTTCACATTTCACATCCTATATAGGCCGGGCTCAAAGAACGTGAAACCTGATGCGCTCTCCCAGATGTTCGATGCCGAAGACCAAAGAGCCACCTGTATCGGACACCATCTTGTCAGAAGGTAACTTTCTACTTTTGCAGAATGACCTCCTCACTCGTATTAAGCAGGCCTCGGCAGACGTTTCCAGCCCTCCAGGGGTCACACTGGAATTCTGGGAAGGTTTCATCTGGAAGGAGAATAAGGTATTTGTGCTGGAGAGAGTGTACGCATAACCATTTTGGGTCTGTGTCATAATCACCCCCCTTACAGGTCATTTCAGAGTCCACAAGACACTTGATCTCCTGAAGCACACATTCTGGTGGCCAGACCTGGAAGACACTTTGCACCTTGCAGAAGGTACTCAAACTCTTGTGTAACCTGTACCCGGAGCAAGAGCGCTAAAACTCAAACCTGGGGTCTACTCCGATCACTACCAGTCCCTGACAGGCCATGGAGTATGATTGCCATGGACTTTGTCGAACTTCCACCATCAGAAGGGTGCACAGCCATCTTTGTGGTGGTTGACTGCCTATCTAAGATGGCCCACTTCGTGCCACTGATAGGTACTCCTTTGGCCATGGAGACAGCCCGAGTATTCATCAAGGAAGTTGTGAGGCTTCATGGAGTCCCTACGAACATTGCCTCCGATCAGGGGTCTACTTTACATCCTGCTCTTGGAAAGTCCTGTGTGCGGCCCTCAGGATCGAAAGGTCCCTGTGCTCCGCCTACCACCCTCAGACCACTGGGCAGACGGAGAGGACCAACCAGACACTGAAACAGTACATCCGCTGCTTCACCTCTTACGTCCAGGATGACTAGGTATCGCTGCTGCCACTGGCAGAGTTCGCCTACAATAATGGCAGCCACTCTGCCACAGGTCAGTCTCCCTTCTTTTCCAATTATAGCTTCCACCCTTCCTTTCTGCCTGACTTTGTTCCAGATGCCACAGCCCCTGTTGCTCAAGACACAGTGGAGTTTCTTCATCATAACAATAAGTTGCTACAAGAATCCATCACCAAAGCACTAGCAGCAAACAAGAAGGCCTATGACAGAAAAAGAAGGGGAGAACTGATCCTTCACCCTGGAGACCAGGTATGCCTGGCGACTACAAATCTTAATTGGCATGTCCCTCCAAAAAGCTGGCACCTAGATTTGTGGGACCAATGCCAGTAAAAAGAAAGCAAAATGATATCTCATATGAACTGTCTCTGCGTGAATCTTTCCGAATCCATCCTGCTTTCCACGTCTCTCTTAAAACCCGCAGTACCTGATTCCTTTCCAGACAGAGCCTCCAGGCCACTGAAACCTGTAACCGTCAATGGCAAAGAGGAATAGGAGGTTGAGGTCATTGTAGACTGTAGGAGGAGAAGGAATGAGGTACAATACCTAATTAAGTAAAAGGGCAATGGCCAGGAGGAGAACTCTTGGGAATTTGAACAGGATGTGCATGTTAAGGACTTGGTTGAGGCTTTCTTCCACAGCCATCCACAGAAGAAGGACCTATTGGGCACCCGGAGGTTACCCGTATGCGGGGGGCAATGTCATGGATTTGCCACACAGCGCAGGGGTCACCTAAGGGTTAACAATAGTGCAGAGTGATTTCAGTGATTGGTGCCAAACTTATTTAAGCACCTGAGCTGCACAGAGACTTTGCTGTCTGATCAGCAGCTTATACCTGTGACTACCTGTTCCTGTGATTCGATCTGTTTCCCCATGTTTGACTATGATTGATCTCTGTTATCCTGACCCCGGCTTGCCTTGTGACTACGCTTACCTCTATATTGACTGATATCCTGTTGCCGAACATTTGCCTGCATCCTGACTATTCTCTGCCTGACGTTTTTTACCTGCTTGATCGTCTGTTACCGAACCCGGCTTGTTTGACCATATATCCAGTGTCTCCACAGCTCTGCATCTACATGCTTCCTGTTTCCTGTCTACATCAACTGAGCTGACTACACCTGCCGTTAACCTGCTGAGACACATCCTGTGCACGAAAGATGATCCAGACGCTCCTACACCACCCGGCTCTTGCGGGGACTGTTCCCAAAATCGGTGGCCCCTGAACCAGGGTTGTACGCGAGGCCTTCCCGCTGCACGTCAGGCTCACCCATAAGGTGCGTGACACCACCCCTCTTATTTCCGGTACCGGACTCAGCAGTCACTAATTGTTTCCAATGTTTACCTGTACTCACAACATTATCATGTACCATTAATACATTAATCGGTTCATCATGAACAGACATATTCAGACCAACATTACACCCCTCAATGTTGCCAAGGTCAGTAACTCCCCTTTTTCCAACCTTTGTTAGGGCAGTGTTGTTATGACACACACCGGAGGGTGACCGCGGGAAACTTACAAGGCGCCACCTCCACTGGTGTCTCCACTCTCTTTCCACCTGGCTGTTAGGAGGGGAAACCTCTGACATTTTGGACTGCTTTTTAATTTCTTCAAAGCATCTCACCACTTTTACATAAAGTAGTTCAGCAGTGTACCCAGAGGCAACTTTTAACACTATCAAATTCAGAAACAAACCATTCCTGTCTTGTTCTTCTTTGTTCTGTACAGCCTGCAATTTAGTGCTCCACGTAGTGGTACTCCGCAGTACCAGACCGTCAGACTGTGGGGGAGACACCTCAGTATAGCTTAGGTGTACATTCCATAGTTCGAGTATCTTCTTTATTACGTTTGTTATGAACCAGCCCCTTGACTCCAGACCCAAGTCTGGAGTCATTTATGGAACTGGAAACACAGAGAGACTCATTCACTGAGACTTGAGAAGAAGTTGAAACTTTTAAAAGGAACATCCTCCCACTCTCCCAGCAGAGCTTTGCTGGCTCTCTCCAAGTGGCTGCATTGGCTCCTCCTGAATCAACTTTTCATGACCTTGAGCAGGCACACTCCATGGTCTACCAGTCACATGACTAACCTTAACATTGTTGCTATGGGCAACCACACTCATTCCTGGCCTCTGGTCAGCCTCTCTCCTTGCACTGAAAGTTGGCTTGTTTTCCTCTGTAGCTTGGCCCAATGCTGCCAGGTGCCACCTGCACCAGTCCATAGCAGATTCAAACACAGGCAAACTCTCTGGACACCCTATACTCGCAGTCACTCAACTGCACAGAACAGGAGCACTGTCTCTTTAAGGGACCTCTTCCTTCCTGGTACAACACCTGCCGCACAAACTGCAGAGCACAGGTAGTTTCTGGCAAAAGCTCACTGGTATAACACGTAAGGATCTCCAGTTCTGCCTACTGCATCCAAGCACCACTTGCAATGTTTAGGGGTTGTTTAACTTTAGTGTAAAGCTCACCAGTGAGAGAAGACTAGGCCAGTTGTGCAGTCCATACAATCTAGGTTTCCCACGCAGGGGTTTTTCACCATTACCACAAAATAACATTCAGCCTCCTGGCACTTTTAAGAAGCCCCACTGCTCAGGCTTTGTGCCTCGGTCTTCCTGACCATGTAACAGGGTCCCTGTATCCATGTGCAAACACTGCCCCTTAGTTAGCACCCTTTCTTCAACAGCTTTACTGCTGCTCTAGCCCACAGGCTTGGACCCTCTGTTCCATCTTAGACTGCAACATGCAGCTCTTTGGGTTCTCCCTTGCACACCTGGACTCTTCAGGAGGGTGGAATTCAGAACCCTGGTCCTGACTCTTTCAAAAAGCTCAGAACCCACCTTCTGGGCTCCCGGTTATTTCTAAATTCAGTGTCCTGGCTATTTCTAAATACTGGTCCCGGGATTGGAGATTTCATCCCACCCAGATCACTACGAAATCTCCAGGTCCCAAACTGGATTCTTCCAAGCACAGAGGAAACGGAAAAACAGTTTCCTCCAAATAAAACAAGCATCCTGGAGACCCTCAACCTGCTTAGTTGAGAATCCTTGGCGACATACACCATGACAGGGAACCATACTGTCACACTATATATGATCACCATCCTCAAATAAAAGACAGTTTTTTGGAATGACCAGTCATATTTTCAATGCCAAAATTTCACAATTTCTGCCAAGGTATGCAGACTTTTGAGCCCAACTGTAAGCAGGGAGAGAGAGTTCATCTTTCAATAAATGAAAGGGGCTAAGGTTTTCTGAAAGTGAACAAAAGGGTGCAAACACCGCGCTAATGTATACCAATTAAATGTAAATAATCTTACAAATGATATAATAAAAATAATGTAGGTAGCAGCAACTAAAAAAATGTGGATATACACATTAACAGAATAAAACAATACAAAAAGCCGCTCAAATGATATAATAAAAATAATAAAAATAATGTAGGTAGCAGCAGCCAAAAAAATGTGGATATACACATTAACAGAATAAAACAATACAAAAAGCCGCAACTTTTCTGAAAGTGGTTGTAACGCTTTTATTTATTATAAAAACAACAATATACTTACCTGCTTCTGTGCAAAAGGCTCCTCCTTTTCATTGGGTGCCCTCACGGAAAGCCGCTTTGCATGGGGCTACCCATGTGTCAATTGACACAGACAGTGGGACTCGGCCCCGCCCCGTGTCACAGCTTTTGATAGACAGCAGCAGAAGTCAATGGCTCCTGCTGCTATCGATCTGTCCAATGAGAAAAGCGACAGCAGCTGGACTGCAGAAGGTTTTTCACTTTAATGTATAGAATGCATTATGGCGAAAAAATATTGAGACTTTACAACCACTTGAAGTGAAAAGGTGGGTATAAACAGCAAATGCCCTTGGAGGCCCATAACTGGTTTGGAGATCGTGGGGAATTCAGGCAGGTGTTTATTGTGCCATATAGGGGATATTGTGGGGCAGAACAGTACTTTGTAACTTTTTTTTGGAATGGCACATGTCCCCCAGGCAGTGCCCACCTCCTCATGCCCTTTGACAGGTCCTTGCCTATTAGCTGTGAAAACACCCCCAAATGATTTTCAGTATTTGCCCCATTGACTTTAATGGGGTTTTGATTAAAATTAATTTACAATATGTTTGAAGAATAGCCCATGAATCAAACCCAGGCACATTCGCTTGTTACTATTACTCTGCAAGGAACCTTTTAACAACATCTGAAGGAACCCTGGTTAAGAAAGGCTAGCTTAATGCTTTAAATTTAAGCGTGAGGAATTTTTTCTTCAACTTGCTGGGTAGATCTAATGCTCACTGGAACTGAAGAAGTAGCTTAGGAAATCTACAAAACATCTTCATTACAGAATAAATCCAGCTGAATGTGACTTCTACTAGCTGGTCACCCCCATCTACTTTTTGCATGTGTATATGTCTATTTAGCATGAAGTGTTTTGTACTATATCAACTGGTATGCTGTATTCACCCTATATGACAACAATAAAGCACTTTTCTTTTTTATAAACAAACTTCTACTAGCTGTGTATCATAAGCAATTTACACATGTTTAAATAAATACTTATGTTTACGCTTTTTTCATCCTTTTATATCAGTACCACTGATCTTCTGAAGCCGGTTTAATGCATTGGATTTCTAAGGTGAGTTTCCTAATAGCAACAACAGAGGACCATGATTGCATAATGTGTGTTGACAAGGCCACTTGTAATTTCTGTCATAAAAACATTCGACATGGTGACAAAGCAGAAGCCCAACTAGGATTCAGGGACAAAGCATTGCCACAGAAAGTGCTTAGATTTTATTTATATTATACACACACACACAATTGCATTTTAGCACAGGTTGGTGTATGCATTTTTTGGTGAAAACTGCTTCCTTTATCATTGGATTGTGTATTTATCACTATATGTTTTATGATGAACACCATTTTATTGTGAATATTATTTCGTTTTTTGAGTATTTTCTATAGGATATTTTTTGATAAGCGCAGGTTTTGTTTTTTTTTCCCCACTTTTGTGGATATTGCCACATGAAGTTCCTAAACAAGGTCCTTTATGGCAGGATCACTAGGTATTATTTCAATTAAAGCTACAGCTTTAAAAACATTATATTAGATGATACGGTTATACAATAAAGCATATTTTGGAAAGAATATAGGGATGTAGGTATCTTTTTTAAAATCTTGATGGTCTCATAGAAAGTAGGTTAAAACATACATCAGTCTGACTGAAGCCAACATCTCAGACGATGGGTGAAAGAAAAAGATGACTCATCAGTGACTTGAGAAAGTAATTTAGCTGTTACTACTTGAATGATGTCTGGGGAGGCCATTACCTACAAGGCCGTCTTGATTTGTTGTAGTTTAGAGCAAAATATTAGGCAGTAAGTTTACAGATAAAATAGTTACCGTAACTTTTTTGTTTTACCACTCATACAGAATTGAAAACATGTAATTTTCCACTATCTCCTTGGCTTCATAGTGCAGCCATTATTACGGAACACAATTAATAGTAGCCCGGATCACCATGACAAGTAATTTAACCAAGATACAATTTAGTGCACAGTCATAAAAAAAGAAAAGAAAATGGTACTTGACTGATTTTTTTGCTCCATTATCAGGAAAGCCACAACAGACCACCTAGCCATACTGTCACTGCATATCAACTTGAGTAGGGGTCCCCAAGCCCCTGTACCAGTCCGAGAAAACTACATCTGGTAGCAAATGACACGCTGCAGGGGACACACTACATATGGTGGCAAATGACACACTGCATCTAGTGACATGCAAGGTGGCAAGTGACATGCTGCATATGGTGGCAGGCAAAGGTGGCAAGTGACACACTGCATGTGGTGGCAAGTGAAAAGCTCAGGCATCCCACTGATTCTGCATTATGGTGAGTTAAACTATTTCATTATATATGACAATGTAATAATTCGCTGCAATCATTGATGACCAGCCATTCCCCCGACAACACTGCTATCAATCCCCGTAGATACACGAGTACCCCCCTGACCCTATAGGAAAATACATGTCTTTTTTTTAAGCTGCCCTGTTGATCCTCTTTTGGCGTGATTCATGGTCATAATGAAAGACCCAGCTTTTGTTTTCTTGTGTTTGATGTGTGTTCAAAGCATACGTTATTAACAAGTCTGTAGATTTCAATTTACTTTAATAGTGTAATGTGGATTACTGCATTTAACCTACTTTGCACTGCGTTTCTGTAGAGGCATCAGGTCCCCTGCAGCATTTTATGTCTGAATACATGTGGTTCAGTAGCACAGAATTCAAATGCAAAAGACAGTATTTATCAACAACCCTCGCCTACATAAGCCCTAAATTACAGACACCCTTGTGTTCTTGGAATTCACTGGACTCCTAATAACTCCAAGCCCTTCAGCCCCTAAGAAGCACAAACTGTATACATCTATGTCCATATAGTAATGTACATCTTTGATGCTCATTAATGCACTCTTCTGCATTATAAAACAAGAATCACAGTTCTTTTGGTGGTAAATGGAAGGGATATCTAATGATTTTTTTGTTGTGGGCAAAGGAAAACTGGCTCAAAATAGTAAAAAAAATATATATATATATCGGTATATATATATATATATATATATATATATATTTTTTTTTTTTTTCTTTTTTTTTTTAATTTAGCTGTAAATTTCTTGATAGTGTCATAATTTACCACCAAAGAACAATCTAAAATAAATTATCCTGCTCATGGCAATTGCAGCGATATGGCATATGTGTATGTTAGTTGTTGTTTGTATCCATAGTACAGCCCAGAAACAGTGGTACGCATTTTTTCTTATTCCTGCTTAAAACACACGGACACCAATTACATTTTTATTTATTTTTTATTTCTACCCAAAATATGTGGACGTGGCTTTGACCCCGACCCTAACCCTGGCAAACCTTGATTTTTTTTTATACAGTGGTGTGAAAAAGTGTTTGCCCCCTTCCTCATTTCCTGTTCCTTTGCATGTTTGTCACACTTAAGTGTTTCGGAACATCAAACCAATTTAAACAATAGTCAAGGACAACACAAGTAAACACAAAATGCAATTTGTAAATGAAGGTGTTTTATTATTAAAGGTGAAAAAAAATCCAAACCATCATGGCCCTATGTGAAAAAGTGATTGCCCCCTAAACCTAATAACTGGTTGGGCACCCTTAGCAGCAACAACTGCAACCAAGCGTTTGCGATAACGTGCAATGAGGCTTTTTACAGCGTCCTGGAGGAATTTTGGCCCACTCATCTTTGCAGAATTGTCCTAATTCAGTTACATTAGAGGGTTTTCGAGCATGAACGGCCTTTTTAAGGTCATACCACAACATCTCAATAGGATTCAGGTCAGGACTTTGGCTAGGCCACTCCAAAGTCTTCATTTTGTTTTTCTTCAGCCATTCGGTGGTGGACTTGCTGGTGTGTTTAGGATCATTGTCCTGCTGCAGAACCCAAGTTCGTTTCAGCTTGAGTACACGAACAGATGGTCGGACATTCTCCTTCGCGATCTCTTGATAGACAGCAGAATTCATAGTTCCTTTTATCACGGCAAGTCTTCCAGGTCCTGAAGCAGCAAAACAGCCCCAGACCATCACACTACCACCACCATATTTTACTGTGGTATAATGTTCTTTTTCTGAAATGCAGTGTTCCTTCTAAGCCAGATATACTTGGACACGCACCTTCCAAAGAGTTCCACTTTTGTCTCATCGGTCACAGAATGTTGTCCCAAAAGTCTTGGGGATAATCAAGATGTGTTGTGGAGAAATTGAGACGAGCTTTGATGTTCTTTTTGCTCAGCAGTGGTTTCTCCTTGGAACTCTGCCATGCAGGCCATTTTTGCCCAGTCTTTTCCTGATGGTGGAGGCATGAACGCTGACCTTAACTGAGGCAAGTGAGGCCTGCAGTTCTTTGGACGTTGTTGTGGGGTCTTTTGTGACCTCTTGGATGAGTCGTCGCTGCGCTCTTGGGGTAATTTTGGGCGGCCGGCCACTCCTGGGAAGGTTCACCACTGTTCCATGTCTTCGCCATTTGTGGATAATGGCTCTCACTGTGGTTCGCTGGATTCCCAAAGCTTTGGAAATGGCTTTATAACCCTTTCCAGACTGATAGATCTCAATTACTTTCTTTCTCAATTGTTCCTGAATTTCTTTGGGTCTCGGCATGATGTGTAGCTTTTAAGGATCTTCTGGTGGACCTTACTGTGTCAAGCAGCTCCTATTTAAGTGATGCCTTGATTGTGAACAGGTGTGGCAATAATCAGGCCTGGGTGTGGCTAGAGAAATTGAACTCAGGTGTGGACAACCACAGTTTATAGTATGTTTTAACAAGGGGGCAATCACTTTTTCACACAGGGCCATGATGGTTTGGATTTTTTTCACCTTTAATAATAAACACCTTCATTTACAAATTGCATTTTGTGTTTACTTGTGTTGTCCTTGACTATTGTTTAAATTGGTTGATGTTCCGAAACACTTAAAGAGGGACTGTACTGAAAAAAAAAAAATTTAAAAGCCAGCAGCTACAAATACTGCAGCTGCTGACTTTTAAAAAATGGACACTTACCTGTTCCAGGGTCCAGCGGTGTCGGCAGCAGAGGCCGATCGATCGCTCGGCTCCCTGCTGTAGCCGGCGCCATTCTCGGTGAGGGAATCAGGAAGTGGCTTCACTTCCCGATTCCCTACTGCGCATGCGCGAGTCGCGCGGCGCAATGAGAATCTTCAGCGCCGTCTGCCGGGTCACGTGTGTGTCCCGGCAGACAGCGCGCCGGGACAGGAGTAGTGACTTAAACTCCCGTGGGAGTTTATGCCCGGAAGTGGGTGCAGATACCTGTCTTAGACAGGTATCTGCACCCCCTCCCCCTGAAAAGGTGCCAAATGTGACACTGGAGGGGGGGAGGGTTCCGAAAAGCGGGAGTTCCACTTTAGGGTGGAATCCCCCTTTAAGTGTGACAAACATGCAAAGGAACAGGAAATGAGGAAGGGGGCAAACACTTTTTCACACCACTGTACATATTGTGACAGTACAGTTCCCTGTCCTAGTAATTGTCACCCAGGGTTCTCAAATAGGCAGGCTGAGGGGCTCCAGGGGTATTTAATGTGGAGGAATCTGTTTTATCAGTTTCCTCCAAAGTTTGTAAAATCCAGTTGGGGACCTGGAGCCCAAATATTCCATAGTGTTATGGGTGGGACGGATTGGCATTTTTCATTTGTTATTGTTTTTGGGAGAAGAACCCCTGTGTGGGCATCCAAGTGCATGTAAGAACATTCGTTTATTTTGTTCCTTTTAATAAAAGTGGGCTACCGTGCCCTTAAACTAAAGTTCCTGTTTGCTGTGAACTTACTGAGAAGGCATCTACCACTGAGCTAGACATCCCCCAATGTAACAAAATTATACATATACATATATATATATATATATATATAGATATATATATATATATATATATATACACACACACATACATACATACATATACACACTTTGTTTACAATGTTTCTTTTGCTTCATTCAGAAACGGAAGTACTGTAAACACAGGGGCGGGCTCACAGTGACTGATCACTGTGATAACCAATCAGAGGCTATCGCAGCAATCAGGTGACCAGAAAACTGTGAGCCCAGGGTCCCACATATATGTGTGCGGTTGGTGGGAAGGGGTTAACTTTCAGTTAAGCAGCCCATAGATAAGTAGAACAATGAATGATTGCTCGAACAAAAATTGAAATTACAGTTTGATTTAACATTCAATTGTCCCGTCATGGTTTTGTAATTTGTGCAGCAAAATTAAATTTTTTTGATAGTTTTCACCATAGAACCAATTGAACTAATTGAACAACAACGACCCACCAGCCGAGGCCAGGGGTCAACTTAGGGTGGCAGAGCTTAATTGCTCAGGGGTTGGGGTTTAGAGCACTATTTATTTAATCTAGGGCTGAATCAGGGTTGCCATCATCCCTGTTTTGTTGTACATAAGCAATTTCTGAATTAGGACTTTCTTTAAGGCAACCAAACATAACAATATATAATAAAAATGTATGATTTATTGAAAGACTAATAAAAAATTCCCACATGGGAAAATTTAAAACAATTGTTTTTACAAAACATGGAAATAGGAAGTGGTGATACCCAAACTCAAAAGTTGATATATTGTACTACAGCAATGACATAGATTAGATCCTGTATCCAACGACGTTTCCATTATCTTCTTCAGGGATATAAATCACCACTCCATTCTACCATAATATAAAACACTCTTTATATGTATACCTATGCATTGTAGCATATCATATATATATACACACTCACAAACATTGATAAGTATGTCAAATCTCTTGCCGAGCTCCAGTACTTCCAAGGAAGGCGCATAGGAGTATTTTCAAAAAGAACGCTTTAAATCATTCTATATGGGGATTCTTTGATGTATTTTTCTCCCCTATATGTAGGGCTGCACTTTGAACACAAGAGGGAGCATTTGTTCCAAAACCACACAGCAAGTTGAGGGCATGAAAAAACAAAAGACAAAAAAAAAAAAAATTTGTAATATAATGGGAAATAAAAAGTAATGAAAAAGATAACATTTAAATAAAAGCTGCCAAGCTTCAAAACCATACCTTCTGCAGTGAAAAACGAGGGGGATCATGCCTTTCAGACCAGCATCTATCCTTCTATGCTTCTATGGATTTTGGGAAGTGAATACAGTGTTGGAACTCTTGGATGTTTCGTTCTAATGCATTCCCATATTTCTCTGGAAATGGCTCTACTCTTTACTGCTCCATCACAAAGGCTATAGAGCTCCTGTTTGAATCTGTCAAGAATTGTGATGGAGATTGACTTCCTCTTTTTCTCCCTGCAAATTAAAAGCATAATGGGCTAGTATGCATCGTTTGGTTTGGGTTCTGTTTGGTAGATAGTACTTCTTCTAGAAGTTTCTCTAGATCTATTTGGTCAATTAAATCCACTGGTTGACTTTCCTCACATAAAAGTGTTAGATCCCTGAGGGTTTTGAACTCAGCTGTGGAGCATTGTGACCAATCCTCCTCCTCCTCTGTGCACCCTTTGTCGTGTAAGTTGAGTAATAATTTTCTGGCAAACGAGTAAAGGTCTTTGATGACCCCAAACTTGTCTGTCGTTTGATTAGGACAGAAGCATAATCCAAGGGATAATTCTCTGGACTCATCCTCTGAAAGTTTATAGGAGGATAAATTAATTACATTTAATCCCCTTTGGGTGTGTTCTTGATCATGTATTGTGAAATGTTGTTCTTGTCTAAAAAAAAATCATCCTGCCTTTTGGGGATAGACCCACTATTACTAGTGCATCCTTTGTGTGTATTACCTTGATTTTTTTTTTTTGTGCCTGTAGTTACCTTATGTTGTTTGCTACTTGTGTTGCCTAAACAGGCCCCACCACTGTTGCCTCCTGTTGATGTGTATGAGTCCTGTGAGTGAAGCATGGATTCCTTATTGGCTTGTTGAACCATACCTTCGTCCTGTAAAAATCTGAAGGACCCCAGACTCTACCCTTACGGTGGCTCTCCCCCTCCCAGCCTTCTCTTTCACAGGTCCTACAAAGGTTGGAGCAGATATGTAGAATGGAACGTCTTACTGCAATAATACATGATACCCTCCCACAATTTTCCAAAACCTGGGATCTATGGGATCATTCAGACCTTAATGCTGGTATCAGTTCCATATCATCCGCTGAAATATCATCTCCCTGAGGATACCTATTTTTCTACCTGATGCCCCTTTATTTATTATTACTGATTTGATTTCCTGCTTTCCGTTTACCTGATCCTCTTCATTTACATATATATATAATATATACAGTGGGGATCGAAAGTTTGGGTACCCCAGGTAAAAATGTGTATTAATGTGCATAACGAAACCAAGGAAAGATGGAAAAATCTCCAAATTGCATCAAATTACAGATTAGACATTCTTATAATATGTCAAAAAAAGTTAGATTTTATTCCATCATTTACACTTTCAAAATTGCAGAAAACAAAAAAATGGCATCTGCAAAAGTTTGGGCACCCTGCAGAATTTATAGCATGCACTGCCCCCTTTGCAAAGCTGAGACCTGCCAGTGTCATGGATTGTTCTCAATCATCGTCTGGGAAGACCAGGTGATGTCAATCTCAAAGGTTTTAAATGGCCAGACTCATCTGACCTTGCCCCAAAAATCAGCACCATCGGTTCTTCTAAGCAGTTGTCTAGAAAACTGAAAATAGTTGACACTCACAAAGCTGGAGAAGGCTATAAGAAGATGTTTTCAGATGTCAATATCCTCTGTTCGGAATGTAATTAAGAAATGGCAGTCATCAGGAACAGTGGAAGTTAAAGCAAGATCTGGAAGACCAAGAAAAATATCAGACAGAACAGCTCGCAGGATTGTGAGAAAAGCAATTCAAAACCCACATTTGACTGCACGATCCCTCCAGAAAGATCTGTCAGACACTGGAGTTGTGGTACACTATTCCACTATAAAGAGATACTTGTACAAATATGGTCTTCATGGAAGAGTCATCAGAAGAAAACCTCTTCTACGTCCTCACCACAAAAATTAGCGTTTGAACTTTGCAAATCAACATATAGACAAGCCTGAGGCATTTTGGAAACAAGTTCTGTGGACCGATGAGGTTAAAATAGAACTTTTTGGCCGGAATGAGCAAAGGTACGTTTGGAGAAGAAAGGGCACAGAATTTAATGAAAAGAACCTCTGTCCAACTGTTAAGCATGGGGGTGGATCAATCATGCTTTGGGGTTGAATTGCAGCCAGTGGCACAGGGAACATTTCACGAGTAGAAGGAAAAATGGATTCAATAAAATTTCAGCAAATTTTGGATGGTAACTTGATGCCAGCTGTGAAAAAGCTGAAGTTAAAGAGAGGATGGCTTCTACAAATGGATAATGATCTTAAACACACCTCAAAATCCATGGGGGATTACATCAAGAGGCGTAAACTGAAGGTTTTGCCATGGCCTTCACAATCTCCTGACCTCAACATTATTGAAAATCTATGGATAGACCTTAAAAGAGCAGTGCGTGACAGACAGCCCAGAAATCTCAAAGAACTGGAAGACTTTTGTATGGAAGAATGGGCAAAGATACCTCAAACAAGAATTGAAAGACTCTTGGCTGGCTACAAAAAGCGTTTACAAGCTGTGATACTTGCCAAAGGGGGCGGTACAAGATATTAACTCTGCAGGGTGCCCAAACTTTTGCAGATGCCATTTTTTTTGTTTTCTGTAATGTTGAAAGTGTAAATGATGGAAAAAAATCTAACTTTTTTTGACATATTATAAGAATGTCTAATCTGTAATTTGATGCAATTTGGAGATTTTTCCATCTTTCCTTGGCTTCGTTATGCATAATACACATTTTTACCTGGGGTGCCCAAACTTTCGATCCCCACTGTATATATAGCTAAAGTCTAGATTTTTTTCTGTATTGGTAGCGATGTGACTGTTTTGAACAATTTTTTCTCAGCTATGTTATATAATGTATACAAAACTTGACTGTTTCTACACATGTTTTTGTTTATGTGGAAATTTTTACTTTTCAATAAAAATCACAATTTAAAAAAAAATAAAAAATCTGAAGGAAGGACCCTTTCTCTTTTTGGGATCCTCATTTACCTGGGAGGAAACCAAGCAGGATGAAGATGGATAATTGGGTATAGAGTTATCACTAAAAATAATGTGAATATCCGCACTTAGGAGATGGAACTGCTGCCTCCCTGGATGAACTTCACCAAAATGAAGCCAGAAAATATAAAAAACACTAAGAAGGGATGGTGGCGCTGTTCTAGTGAAAGAATAAATACATGGGGGTAAAAAGTATAAAAAACTGTAAGATGGTGCATAGGAGTGGTATAGGTCACATATTAAAATAAATTAAAGTGCAGATGCATAAATATGGTATGCCAGTGGTGGGTACTAACGGAGGTACCCCAATATTCAGCACAAGTAAAATATAAATAAAATCACAGATAAGGTGATAACTAGGCAAGAGGTAATAGTACATTAATAGTAGATTAAAGTGATAAGTGGTAGGCTTATAGTGATAGAAGCTTACAAATCGGCGTGACACAAGCCGCTATACCGGAAGAGCGGTGTGCGTTCCACGGCCGCAATAGGCTAAAACCAGAAGTCAGCTCCACCGGACGTGACGTATTGTGTACAAGATAATCCCGCCTTACGCGTTTCGTCATGGGACGTCTGAGGCTGGGGAGCCTCAGACGATGTCCTATGACGTAAGGCGGGACTATCTTGTACACAATACGTCACGTCTGGTGGAGCTGACTTCCGGTTTTAGCCTAATGCGCACGTGGAACGCACACCGCTCTTCCGGTATAGCGGCTTGTGTCACGCCGGTTTTGAAGCTTCTATGGGCTTGCTAGCCCTAACTATTTTTACCACAGTGTGCTTGTGGTTTTATTCTTTATTTAAATAAACATATTTGCACGGATTCACCCTATGAGGCTCATCCTTTCCCATACATGCTAATTCGCCATCGCTGGGAACACCCTGTTGAGACACATACAAGCGGTTGGATGCTAGCAGTCTCCTGGAGAAAAGGACATCCCCCACTGAGAGGAGCGAGGTTTCAGGACCACCAATACTAAGCCTATCACCCCTGCAGGGGTTAGGCGCTCCGGTGAGTGTATTCACATGAGGGGAAGTATCTGAAGGAGGGGAGCCCTGGATCATCACCCTTGGTCTCATCTATATGCTGAATTTCTCTACTGTTTTGTGTCTGATTACAGACTAAATTGGGATAGACTGCTCATATATATTTTTTATATTTTTTAATTTTTACTTTTTCCTATATATATATTTTTATTTTTAGTCACATCTTTTATATTTGTACTTGGACTCATTCACTTTAACTTTACATTTATGATATTTATCTTGGAATCACACATTTTCTCTTTGTTGGGAGTTATCAAACATCTGTTTTTTAAGAAAACATTTTTTGCAGTTTTTCCTAGTCAATGTTTATTACTATTATTGATTTATTTTACATATATTAGATTGGAACCATTTATGCACTGGCACTTATCACTTATAGCCTACCACTTATCACTTTAATCTATTATACTGTTACCTCTTGCCTAGTTATCACCTTATCTGTGATTTTATTTATATTTTACTTGTGCTGAATATTGGGGTACCTCCGTTAGTACCCACCACTGGCATACCATATTTATGCATCTGCACTTTAATTTATTTTATTTTTTTTTTTTTTTTATTTTAACTTTTTTATTTTCATATTCCAGTTATATTACAGGTAATCGTTTTATACATTCTTATACACACAATCCGGGAGGCATGAGAATTTAAACAACTATAATACCTTTCTATGTACATTCCTATTCTCATTCTCTAAGTTATCCGGTATTCACTTTCGTTTTACCTATAATTATCCCTAGTCTAGTATTTACCCCTTACCCTTTCCCAAAACAAAAAAAAAAAAAAAAGAAAAAAAAAAAAAAAAAACAAGAACAGGAGGAAAAAAAAAAAAAAAACCCCTCCCCCAGACCCGGGTCAGCCCATGGAAGACAGTCTCTTCTACCTCTACCTTTCCCTAAACCGCTCTTTATATCTTCTCTAGATCAGTATTTCACTCATCCAGGTTTCTCCCCAATAGAGTCTTACCCTCTTCTGATCTCAAGAAGATATTCCATGGAGACCAGATTTCTATATATCTATCTTGTTGGTGTCGCGAGGAGAGGACCAAGTTTTCCAATTTGTTTATTTCTTCTACCTTCTGTATCCATTTCCCTACTGTAGGTGGTGTTGTTGATTTCCATACCACTGGGATACAAGCCTTGGCCGCATCCACCAGATGGCCTATCACCAGCTCTCTGTATTTTTTTTCCGGTATCTGTGATATGTGAAATAGGAAGAAACATGGGTCATCTGGTATTCTATATTCTGTTACCCTCTGGAGGATGCGGCCAATCTCCATCCAGTAGTTCTTTAATTTGGGGCAGTCCCAGAAAATGTGCAGCATTGTGCCTATGTTTGCCTGACATCTCCAGCAGAGGTCTGATGTGTCAGGGAGGAATCTCTTCAGTTTCTCTGGTGTCTTATACCACCTGGAAAAAATTTTAAAATTTGTTTCCTGAGTTTTTACACAAATTGATAATTCGTGTGAGAACCTCAGAACTTGGTCGATTTGTTTGTTACTAAAATTTATCCCTAATTCCCGTTCCCATTCTAGTACACAGGGCAATTTGTCATTCTCTTTTACCTTTGATAGTATTGTATAATTAAATGTTAACGTATGGGATTTTATCCCCTTTTCCAAGCACATTTTTTCAAAGTTATTAAGGGGTCTGTCAAAACATCTCGGATTGGCTAATGTCTTCAGGAAATGTGTCGTCTGTAATGCACTCCAGAATCTTAATCTGCCTTCGTCCATAAGTTCTTTAATTGTCCACCACCTCCCTTCTTTCAGATAATTAAGGGCATTGAAGTCTCCCTTATTTCGTAAATATTTGAACGAGCTATCGTCTATTCCCGGGGGGAATTCCCGCCCCCCCACCGACCCTCCTTCAAGGAATCTATTTTCTCTCCCCCTTTTTGCGGTACGCACTTCCTGCAACGAAATGAATTAGCAAACACAGGCGGAGGGCGGGGAAGAGGAGAAAAGAGGAAGAATGGAGGATAAAGAAAAATAAAGAAAAGTAAAGGAGGCAAAGAGAAAGCGAAAGGGAAAAAAGGAGGAACCTGGAGCTCCGTACCCGACCATTCCGGCTTAATACCCCAAATAAAAGGGAAAGCTCAGATACCGTACTAGACGGTGAGCACCCTAGTAGCACAAAACAGTGCTAAAATGTTGATTTATTTTTTATTTTTTAGTTTGATTTTCTTTATTTGGGGTTTTTTTTTTTTTTTTTTTTTTTGTTGTCGGACCTTTTTATTTAATTTATTTTAATATGTGACCTATACCACTCCTATGCACCATCTTACAGTTGTTATACTTTTTACCCCCTTGTATTTATTCTTTCACTAGAACAGCGCCACCATGCCTTCTTAAGCCCCATACACACGCGCGGATTATCCGAGGACCAGGTCCGTCGGATCCTGTCCGTCATACTTTGTCCGATGTTGGTGTTGCATACACACGGTCGGACAAAGTTGTCGGAAAATCCGATCATTCTGAACGTGGTGACGTTTGTTGCCTACGACGGGACTACGTAGAGGCTAGTAGCCAATAGCTTTGGTCTTGTAATGTGATCTGAGCATGCGTAGCACTTTGTCCGTCGGACTACCATACACACGATCGGATTTGGTGTGATCGGACCTTGTTGTCCAAAAATCTATCCAGCAGGAGATAGGACTTTGTCCGTCGGACAATCCGACGTACACTGTCCGATGGTGCATACACACGGTCGGATTTTTCGACAACATTGTCCGATCGGACAGAATCCATGCGAAAATCCTACCGTGTGTATGGGGCTTTAGTGTTTTTTATATAGAGTTATCACTGTTCACCTTCCTTCCTGCTTGTTGACCCCTCTTTCTCATCCTCGTACCATTTTGCCATCTATAAGCCCTACCTTCAGAGAAAGCCATTTTGTCCCTCTGTTTCTCTTTCTTTTGGAGGATTTTACATCCAAATGATCCTTATGTTATTTCTCCAGATCATCCCACAAAGTTTTGAAAGACAAAACTTGGATTGAACTCGTACGGACAACCAAAACAAAAACAAAACCTCTGCAAACAAGACAGCGGGCCTCTTCCTAGCCCTTGCTATTGCACGCTTCACAGCGATAAACAAATAGGTGGCTAGTTTCTGTTTATAGGAGAAAAAGCCCGGGATCGGACAGTGGAGTAAGGCCAACTTGGCATCTCTGCGGGAAGACACATGGAGACATTTTCTTTTTTCAATCGATTTCTTCATAGACAAAAGTGATGAAATGTATTTTGAACTTTACAGACACTCCCCTCCTAGGTATTTAAAAACTGGGAAGTGGACGACAATTATATTCTTTTGCAGCACATCTAACCGTTCCAAGAGCAATGGCCGTGGATTAGTTTGGTGTGCAAATTTTGATTGCCATTAGGTGAAGTGGTTATCTTACCTATCCCCAACATGTTCCCTAAATGCAATGGAACACCCAGGTAGTCTTTAACAAACTTGATGAGGACAACATTTTTTTTTTGATCTTCTGAAATTGATACAGAATCAGGACGAAATATTTTAGTGGCTGGGTCTTTCGCGTTTGCTTGTACAGACAAAGTAAGCCTGAAAGCTGAAAAGTCCTCTGTAGCCATGTTGTACTTAGTATAGCTGGTTTATATATATATATAATGTCTATGGACTATTTTGCGATGTCTACTACTGTCTCTAAGAGAGCTTTATCTTAAAATCTTTTAACAGTATGCTAACTCTCAGGAACAGCAAAGTCATATATCACAATGTCATCTTTAACAATATCTACTGTCATTCTTGTAAATGTTGCCGTATATACACATTCTGGTTGCTGCTCTTGAGAAAATGTATATCCTCAGGCCTTATGCTACATATTTATGACACCTCTTCTTGTATAACATGCTGAAGTTATCCATTACTCTGGAACTAGATTTTGCAGTAACAATGTACCCATAAGCAAGCTAAACACAGTGTGGGGAATTTATAAAGTCTGGAGCAGACAGAATCTGGGGTAGCCGTGCATGACAACCAATCAGCTTCTATCTTTCATTTTCAAAGCTTAAAGAGTAACTCCACTTTTACTGAAAAAAAAAAAACATTCCCTCTGGGTGATCTATGTACATTGCAAGGATTTCAACAAACTTTGTTGCAAATTTCTACCTTTTGTTATTCTGAAGTAATCCTTGTGTGTTTGTCTATGTCTATGTGAAGTAAGAGGTAAGTAAATCGAATGGAAGTGGTTTCATAATTATCAAGCAGCTGCTGCACCTGCAGGGCTCTAATGAGGAACATTGCAGGGTCTGCATCCCTTTTGACGTGATTTACTATTTTGAGTATCTCACCAACAATGACAGATGATGGCACTGTAATTATTTGAATTAAAAAAATAATATCTAAGTACCTTTCCTAATTGATATACAGCTGTCACATGGCCCAGATCTTTCCCAGCCTGTCTGCAGGGAAAAATAAGCAGGAGACACTTTTACTCCTCTGCTGCTGGTCACATATTATATAAAAAAAAAACAGAGTAAAATAAATAATTGGTATCAATAAACTGTTTTAAATTGTCATAAAATATATATTTGAAATCAAATCCTTTTATTTTTTTGGTAATAACATAGCGTGGGTGGATTTCTGCAAGTCACAGGTGTCACACCCCTCCAGCCTGTGTCTTAGAACAAGAGGGAGGTGAAGCCTCCATTAATCTACATGTAATAACCCCCCCCATTGTGTTTAGCTGGTTTGTGGGCATGGAGGGGGAGGGAGGGAGGGAGTGGGCTGTCATTTACCACTGTGTATACTCCCACATGTGACTCTGTAGGCACATAGGTTGCTCAGATAGAGAGAAGATGCTCAACAAAGAAACCCATTGAACTGAGCATGTGCAGAGTTGCCACCACAGCTGCAAAATCCCTAGCTGAATTGGGGATATGAACCGAAGGTGGAGATGGAGAGCAGCAGGATCAGCTAGTTTTTTTTGCAGAATACAGAAAATAAATCTCATAGTGACTGAGCGAGTATGAACAGAATGTAATGCACCATTGATTGATAGTTTTTTTTTTTTTTTTTTTTTATGATGTGGGTTTAGTGACACTATAACTGAACACACTTAAGATAAAAGTGAATTAGTTGTCATGTACAACTACTCCAGATTCTGGCTGCTCCATTTATGATAAATTCCCACCAATGCAACTCTGTTTGCAGATTTTAAGTTGCACCCCCCACTACTAAAAACTAGGTTTGGAGCAAAATAAATAAATAAACAAAAAATGTAGTGGAGGATATGATATAAAGATGCTCCTCATTTACCGACCTACCTGTTAAACCACTGCTCAGACTTACGAGCAGCTCTCCCGACCCAAGCGATGCACTGCACATTATTGTATTGTACAGTACAGAATTTGTTTATTTTTTTGCGTTCTGTACTTATGCAAATTAAAACAACATCATTGAGTTGGAGTTTTGCGTTTTAGACCTTTTTTCCCCAGACTACAGTAGTTAAGAATGCTTAAAATATTTATTACTTGTGGCTCCTCGTTTAACAACCTTCATTTAACAACCTGGTCGCTGGAATGGAACCTGGTCGTTAAGTGAGGAGATCGTGTATAAAAGACAAATAGCGCCACCTACCTAAAGTGTAATGTGCTATAAATAAACTCTAAAGTTTACTAATTAGTACTCCACAGCTGCTGTACTCTTCCAGTGAATTCACCTCACCATACAACATATAAAATAAAATGAAAAATATAAGTGCAGCGCTATCATGTGAAATATCCAGTGATCTCAAATTATATTCAAATAAATAAATCTATATAATAATTCAATTAAAGTTCATATGCTGAAAAACTATTCTGCGTTGAATTATTGTGACTTCTCAATTCATATATCATCCACCACTGTGCAAATCTTATCTTCAGCAGATTATGTGCACACCTTCACCAGCCGTTATATCTGCTCACCTCATACATGAGTCAGAAAGACTCAAAACAATTCCTTTCTTTCTTTTAGCTATGGTCTCATCTCTTCCACATCCGACCAGCTACTCTGTATCCACTTTCCAATCAGTAGCCTCCCAGGGGATCGCAAGAAAGATCTCTCATATTTACTGCCCTACTGCTTTTCCACACCAGCGTTATTCGTTATAGGATATGTTTTCATGCAACAATAAATAGAGGATACATAGTGCTCTCCGTTTGCAACATTTATTAAAATTCCCCAATTAAAAAACACTTACAAGATATTCAGTTAAAACCAGCTCTGTATAGTCCTGCTCATCACTGCGGGTGCATGACCTCACGGGCTTGGCTCCTCCCCTCTGATGAGGTAAGCAGGTAGCGGCTGGTGAAGGTGTGCACCTAATCTGCTGAAGACACGATTTGCACAGTGGTGGATGATATATGAATTGAGAAGTCACAATAATTCAATGCAGAAAAGTTTCAGCATATGAACTTTAATTGAACACTATATTTTTTTTTTTTTTTCAAGAAAAGTTTATTGAAAATCGTGATAACAACAAGCAGTTTTATACAGTCAATGCATACATTGTAGTGTAGGTTACAGGGAAACAACAAACAATTGAAACACTGCAGGCAGAGTAAAACCGGTCAGTTTCCTAAGCTGTATATCTAAGGCAGGATAGTGGCTTGCGTGAACAAGCCTTAAAACCTAGGACTATTGAACTAACGCCAATGGAGGGGCAGGGGCCACATTGGCGAGTGACACAGATAAACAACAGTAAAACATAACCATAATACGAACTGTTAGACAAATAAAAGAAACCTCAGAGGAATAAATGAGGGTGATTATTATACCCTTACCTTACTATAAAGATGAGGGCGTAACAGTTCCGGGAATGCGGTCTCGGACCACAAGCATTCCCAGATTTATGCCATTAGAAAGGCACGGGTAAACCGGGAGTGAGGCAAGTCGAGGCGGTACGGGGGGCAGCAGGGATGGGAGGCGGGATGGAAAGGGTGTGGACCCATGTTGTAGGGAGATAACCCTGGGCAGCCAGCACCAAAGGTCAAGAGGTGTCATATACCGGGAAAGGGGGATGGGTAGAAGCAAACCTGTCTGGACAGATATGTATTATAGGGCCTGACTTAGGGAGTCTGGGGATCTAGGAGGACAAGGAGACAAGAATCGTCTGTATTCATCCGTGGTGGTAAAGTGGTGCCAACAGGACCATACTGTTCTAAATTTAGAGGGTGAGTCCCTAGATTGGTGAATCAAATTCTCCAGCTCCTCGATTCTTAAAATGCGTCTAAGCCAATCCGCGATTGCCGATGGGTTAGGCGATTTCCAAAGAACGGGTATGCACATTTTTGCTGCGTTCAGTAAATGTAACACGAGGGAACGGTGATAATGTCTGAAAGGGTTGGAGGAGTGATGTAGGAGCATTTGTGCAGCTGTAAAGTCTATCTGGTATGTGGTAATTTGTGAGGTGAGACGGTGTACTTCACGCCAGAATGGTTGGAGTAGAGGACAGGACCACCATATATGTAAGAGAGAGCCATCCCTGTTAGAGCATCTCCAGCAGTCAGGAGGTATAGCCAGGGAAAGTTTATGAAGTCTGGATGGGGTCCTGTACCACCTGGAGAATACTTTGAATCCGTTTTCTTGCGCTGTGACGTTTATGGTCCCTTTATGAATGTGTGTGAAAACACGTTCCCAATCCTCTTTCGAAAGATCTAGAGATAGATCTCGTTCCCACTGCCGCGTAGCGACATTGGCCTTTGAGTTGACGTCAGCAAAAAGCAGTGTGTAAATTTCAGAGATCAAGTGTCGTTGTGGTTCCTGTCTGGTACATAGTGTCTCAAAGGGTGTAAGTTGTCTGCAAAAGTCAGGGCGTTTGGCCGGGTCGTTAAGAAAGTGTCGGATCTGGAGGTAGGTCCAGAATGGGCAAGATTGATCATTCTCTCGTTTGGGTATATGGGAGCGGGTGAGGAAGGAGTCATTGGAAAAAAAATGTCTAGCTTGAACAGTAGTATGGGGCCAGAAGGGAGCCATGAAGGAGTCTGACATACCCATCGGGAATTCGGGATTATGCTTAACGGGCGTTAATGGACTCCGTATCGAGGAGATGTGATGGGTCCGGCAGGATTTTTGAAATGTGTGCAAAGTACTGGCAATTAGAGGGTGTGTTTTACAGGAACGGGGTATGACTCAAGGAACTCTCTAATGTCCTCTGGAGGAACCCTAATGTTCCCCAGAACCCTGGTGGAGAGTGGCTGCTGTATACTGTCCTGTCTGATGCTAAAAAAACAATCCCCATAAGAGGAGAAATCCTAGACTGACATAGTAGGCTGAGATATAAACAACATTCGCAGCCATATTGCATCAAGCTTTCATAAGCAGACATGGCTCCTGCACTGTGATGATCAGAGCTCCATCACATTAGACAATGCTTCATATACACATTCCCCGTATGCTATTCCATCAGGGCTGCACATAAAGGATTACAGCCTCATACAGGGCGAGACCTCTGAGCTATCCATCTCTTTATAAGCATTTTCTATATCTTGCCAGTATCAGTATGTATATTGCACCAAAATATCGATTTCATTGCCTTTTATCTATCTTCCTATGTACCCGGTAAACTGTATAAAACCCCCGGATTTCTGAGAAAGTGACAACCATGGATACCTGCAGTGCTGTGAGGTGGGAACTTTCCCATCTCATTCATTTAAATGAAGATCTCCCAATAACTATGTACATAATAAATTCAGCATGTAACATGGCATAGTGTGTTTTTGTGTACTGATCACAGTGCTATATGTAGGTCATGTGCCAACAGATATTTGTATAGAATAATTATATACACAGCAACCACTTTAATGGGCATGAATAGTAATGGATGAGACATGTAGCAGCAGGTTAGGGAGGGCCTTGTTGTGTTTTAAATGTGTGTTGTCATATCGGCCAGAATTTGGTTTTTGGTGGATTGTTTTTATTATTGTTTTCTATTATTGTTTTTATTATTGTTAAAGATCAAAAACTTCTTTCTAGTGCATCCCATAATTACATAGTTAATAAGGTTGAAAAAGTCCATCTAGTTCAACCATAAAAATAAATAAATAAATAATAATATCACACAATCCCATATACACAATCCTATACCCACAGTTGATCCAGAGGAAGGTGAAAAACCCCAGCAAAGCATGATCCAATTTGCTACAGAAGGGGAAAAAATTCCTTCCTGATCCCCCGAGAGGCAATCAGATTTTCCCTGGATCAACTTTCCCCCAAAATGTTTAGTATCCAGTTATATTATGTACATTTAGGAAATTATCCAGGCCTTTCTATAAGCAATCTACTGAGCTGGCCAGAACCACCTCTGGAGGGAGTCTATTCCACATTTTCACAGCTATTATGCCCCGTACACACGGTCGGACATTCCGACCACAAAATCCGTCGGATATTTTCCGCCGGATTTTGTCCGAAACTGGTGTTGCCCACACACGGTCAGACAAAGTTGTCGGAAAATCCGATCATTCCAAACGAGGTGACGTACAACACGTACGACGGGACTACGTAGAGACCAGTAGCCAATAGCTTTAGTCTCCAAATTTCATCTGAGCATGCGTGGCACTTTGTCCGTCGGACTAGGCTACACGCGATCGGAATTTAACGCAATCGGACCATGTTGACGGAAAATTTGAGATCCAGCTCTCAAACTTTGTGCGTCGGAAATTCCGACAGAAAAAAGTTTGATGGAGCCCAAACACGGTCGGATTTTCTGACAACATGATCCGATCGAACATTTTCCGTCGGAAAATCCGACCTTGTGTACGGGGCATCATGTCGCGTACACACGGTCGGGCTTTCCGGCAGAAAAAGTCTGACGGAATCTTCATCGGAATATCCGTGTGTGGGCCTCATCGGACTTTTTTTTTCAAAAATCCTGATGGACCTCGAAATAGAACATGTTCTAAATATTTCAGCCGGAATCAATCCCTATCGGGAAAACCGCTCGTCTGTATGCTGTTCCGACGGACCAAAAACTACGCATGCTCGGAAGCAAGTACGAGACGGCAGCTATTGGCTACTGGCTATTGAACTTCCTTTTTCTAGTCCCGTCGTATGCGTTGTACGTCACCGCGTTCTAGACGGTCAGACTTTAGTGTGATCGTGTGTACGCAAGACAGTTTCAGTGGAACTCCGTCGGAACTCAGAAAAAACGTCAGAGTTTATTCTGACGGAAAAAACGGTCGTGTGTACACGGCATTACTGTGAAGAAACCTTTCCATATTTGGAGATGAAATCTCTTTTCCTCTAGATGTAAGGAGTGCCCCCTTGTCCTCTGTTGACCGTAAAGTGAATAACTCAACACCAAGTTCACTATATGGACCCCTTATATATTTGTACATGTTGATCATATCCCCCCTTAATCTCCTCTTCTCAAGAGTGAGTACATTCAAATAATAATAGTTATTTTGTATGGTAAGCCTAAGCACACCATTAACAGCAATATCCAAAGCTTATACAGCATTGCAGCACTAATGTACAGTGCTTGTATTATAGGATGAGAAAAAAAAGCTGCATTTACAGCTAACCGTACCTATACCCGCATGAACCATCAGGAACATTTAATGTCACCACATTGTACAGTGCAAGTCTATACCGGCATGTATTATATGATCTATGCAGTGGTTCGGTGGACGGTGAAAGGCCCAGTGTAACTATTAGTGGTGGAATTACCAACGATGAAGCCAACTAAACCTTGTAAACATTGCAACACAATTATTTTGCACAAGCACATACTCTGTGTGATAAAATGTAGGTCTCTAAGAAGTGATAGAATCAAGTTGTTGAGCTTGGCTTGGCACTGCAGAGATTTATTCAGGCCAGGTCGATTTTAAATCGTTTGAACAGAAAGTAGATTTTATATTTTGGTAATTAAAATTGGGCACAATGTCTTAGGTTGTGGGATGTTTTAGCACCAACTAAATTTCAAAATAATAATAAAAAAAAAATGTAATTCCAAATGTGTTTTAGAAAATTTACTATTAACCTAATAGCTGAATTCTGAGCACAGGAAAAAAGAGAGGGTAGCTAATGCATATCAGCTGGTGATACCATTATATAATTGGAAAATGTGGGCAAGTCACAATTGCTAGCCTTTTTTTTTTTTTGCCAAGTGACCAGTCGCCTACCCACTCCATGCATGATATGACCTTGTATGTTGATGTAAGCACTGCTTTGTTGTCTGCTGTGACAAAACACTAGAAGTGCTACCTTCCCAACGACTTGCTTGAATCATGTGCCAATGGATCTGCAGAGAAGAATAATGCCGCTTACAGACGATCGGAATTTCCGACAGCAAAAACCGTGGATTTTTTCCCAGTAGATGTTGGCTCAAACTTGTCTTGCATACACACGGTGGAAAATTCCGATCGCCAAGTGGAACTTCCGCTTATCGGATTCCCCCCCCCCCCCCCCTCCGGTGCCACAATTGGCACCTTTCAGGGGGGAGGGGGTGCAGATACCTGTAGAATACAGGTATCTGCACCCACTTCCGGGACTAGCTGCCCCGCCCCTATCCGAGGATGCCTGCCCATATCCGAGGGTTCCCGTTGTGTCTTGGGAAACACACAGTTCCCAGGACACAACGGGGACCAATAAAGACGCGCAGTGCGACTCGCGCATGCGCAGTAGGGAACCGGGCAGTGAAGCCGCAAGCTTCGCTTCCTGATTCCCTGACAGAGGATGGCGGTGGGGTAGCCGAGAGACGAGTGATCGCTCGTCATCTTCTGACGATATCGCTGGAACCTGGAACAGGTAAGTGTCCATTTATTAAAAGTCAGCAGCTGCAGTATTTGTAGCTGCTGACTTTTAAAAAAAATAAATAAATCGGGTGGACCTCCTCTTTAAGTTCAATAGCCAGTGCGGCTCTTCTGCTTGATTCCAAGCATGCATGGAATTTTGTGCGTCGGAATTGTGTACACATGCTCGGAATTTACGACAACAGATTTTGAGATCCAGCGCTCAAATTTTTGTTGTCGGAAATTCCGACAGCAAATGTCCGATCGAGCCTAAACAGGGTCCGACCACAAGCTCACATCAAACATTTGTTGTTGGAAATTCATTGTGGGGCGGCACAGTGGTGTAGGGGTTAGCACTCTCACCTAGCAGTAACAAGGGTCACTGGTTCAAATCCCAACCACGACACTACCTGCCTGGAGTTTGCATGTTCTCCCTGTGCCTGCGTGGGTTTCCTCCGGGTACTCCGGTTTCCTCCCACAATCCAAAGACATGCAGGTAGGTTAATTGGCTTCTGTCCAAAATTGGCCCTAGTATATGAATGGGGACCTTGGTTTGTGGGCTCCTTGAGGGTAGGGACCAATGTGAGTGTGCAATGTACAGGGATAGGGACAATTGTAGACACTCACTCAGGTTGAACTGGATGGACTGATGTCTTTATTCAACCTTGCTAACTATGAAACTATGAAACTATAACAGTTGTAGTAGGGAAAGCCATTTTATCTAGCCAGCTTTAACTTAATCCTTAAAATGGAAGTAAACCCTCCTATCGTTTTCAGCCAAGGAAGCTGCCATTTTGGCCTCTGTTTAATCTTCAACTGCCATGATGCTTCACATGTGATCAGTTATGACACCAGCCATTGGATGGTGTGACAGTTTGGTTGAGAGTAGAGCTGCACGATTAATCGTTAAGGCTCATTATCGCAATTTTTTTCCCCCTTGCGATCTTGACAAAGTATTTCCCAATTCTTTATATGCAGAGAATTCTCTCTGCTCTGCTGAAGCTGACAGCCGTCACAAGAAAGGAAAAAAAAAATGGGCAGTCTGCCAAGAATCACAACATTCTTTAGCAGTGGAACTTAAAGCGGTGTTCCTGACGAAATTATACTTTTTAAATAAAAATACCCCTATAATACACAAGCTTAATGTATTCTAGTAAAGTTAGTCTGTAAACTAAGGTCTGTTTTGTTAGTTTTTAACAGTAGTTTGTTATTTTATAAACTTGCAGCAGGCCGTGGCCATCTTAAGTGTGGGCATCTGAAGCCAGACTGTATTTGTTCCTGGATCTCATCCTTGCAGATCTCACACATGCTCAGTGCAGCATAAGCAGTGTAATAGGTTTTCAGGTCAGGTTTCCATAGCAACGGCAGTTTGAGAGGAAGTTGCTGCCCCTTCCCAGGAGGCATTGCAAACAGGAAATGATGCGATGGGCCGCGGCCAGGGAGGAGGAAGTGAAAAATGAATACAGCAGATATACAGTCTGTGCTGAAAAAAAAATAAAAAAAATATCCAATTTGTTTACAGTGCACAGTTTAGTGAGGGATGCTGAAGAGTTGTAAAAGTGGGTGGAACTCCACTTTAATTATAAACATTGTAACAATTTATCCTTTAGATCAAAGGAATACACTTTGGTGTGTAAATGAGGGAAGTTTAACCACTTAAACACTAAACCTTTTTCTGACATTTGTTGTTTTTTTTTTGTATGATGTGAAAAATTTTAAGCCACAAGAATCGTGATCTTTTTATTCTAAGCAAAAAAAATCGTGATTCTCATTTTGGCCAGAATCGTGCAGCTCTAGTTGAGAGCACAACCAATTTGACAGTTAGCACTTCCAGCATGCTGGAAATTTAACTTAACTTAAACTATTAGACCCCTTTCACACTGCCAGCGTTTTTCAGGCGCTACAGCGCTAAAAATAGTGCATGTATAGCGCCTGAAAAAAGCTGCTCCATGCACCCCAGTGTTAAAGCCTGAGGGCTTTCACACTGCAGCGGTGCGCTGGCAGGGCGTCACAAAAAGTCCTGCCAGCAGCTTCTTTGGAGCGGTGAAGGAGCGGTGAACTCACCGCTCCTCCACCGCTGCTCCCCATTGAAATCAATGGGGCAGCGCTGCGACACCGCCGGCAAAACGCTGCTCCGGCAGTGTTTTTTGGACGGATTTAACCCCTTTTCGGCCGCTAGCGGGGGGGGGGGTTAAAACCGCCCGCTAGCAGCCCAATAATTCCGCTAAAACTACGGTAAAGCGGCGCTAAAATAGCGTCGCTTTACCACCGACGCCGGCCGTGGCTTGGTGTGAAAGGGGTCTTAAATCGTTGGTTTTACTTTCGCTTTAACTGTATGTTTCAAACTGACCCTTAATCACAAACTATCCCTTTAAACCTGGCCTTTAGCATAACAAAATCCCCTAAACCTCAATGAAAAATTCATCCTAACAATTAACCTGTAGTCTATAATGTATTGCTTAACATCTGTAAGCCTAACCTCTATAAAAACATTTCCAACAGGCCTGTTTGTGAGTTGTCGGTCCTTAAATCGACTTTTCTTAAACAAGAACAGCTGTTGATCAAAATTCATCTTGTCCCTGCTGAACTGGATGAATTTTAATCCATCAATGACCAGCTTAAAGTGGAACTTTAGTTAGAAAAGCCCTGTTATATCCCCTTTAGTATAGCTATGTAAAACATTAAAAATAAGTGCATATACTGTTTAAAATCCAGTAATACATGGCCTCACCCTGCTCTGCACATGCTCAGTTGCTCTCTATTTTTAAGATCTGTGCCACATTTATAGAGGCCGATCTGCTGACAGCCTCAAAGCAGAATTAAACCCTCCTATCCTTTACAGCCATGAAGCTGCTTCAGTTTGATCTGAAACTGCCATGATGCTGCACATGTGATCAGTTATGACACCAGCCATTTGCTGGTTTGACAGTTTGGTTGAGGACACAAGCAAATGTGACAGTTAGCAATTCAGGAATGTAACTGTTTTTTGAAACCGTTAAATCGATTGCTTTAGTTACGCTTTATGATTTAATGCTGGGGTTTAATTTTGATAATAAAACCTAGAAGCTGATTGGTTTCTATGCAGAACTGCACCAGATTCTGTGTGCACCAGTTTTAGTAAACCTCCCTCATACTATATACATATAAATATTGGGGTTGTGCCGATACCGATAATAGTATCGGTATCGGGACAGATTCCGAGAATTTGTGCGCGTACTTGTACTCACACAAATGCTCCCGATGCCTAATCCAATACCTGCAACCGAAAAATTGGTGGGCGGAAATTGATCTGGCAGCACTAGAACTATGGGTAAGCTGGCCAGAGCAGGGATGCAGGGCGCCGCCGCATATTCTGTCCAAAGCGGTGACCGGAGCCATCACATTGGGTACAGGAAGTGACGGCTCTGTGTCTCCGTCGGAGGGTAAACATCACGACGCCCATCTTGGTACATCCTGCACTCGGCTGCAGTAAGCCAGCAGCAGACATCTTGTTACACCCAGCCCATATAGTTCGGGCTGGGTGTAACAAGATGTCCACTGCTGGCTTACTGCAGCCAAGTGCAAGGTGTACCAAGATGGGCGTCGCAGCATACTTACTAGATGTTAAAGCGGAAGTAAACCCATCGATTTAACAGTCTAAAAAAAAAGGCATGCCGTGAATGATAACTGCACATTGGCTGTGCTCTCAACCAAACAGTCAAACCATCCAATGGCTGGTGTCATAACGGATCACATGTGCAGCACTGTGGCAGTTGAAGATTAAACAGAGGCAAAGATGGCAGCTTCCTTGGCTGAAAACAATAGGAGGGTTTACTTCCACTTTAAATGAGATGAATGATGAGAGGCAAGGAAGGATTTTGCAATGCTATATGCCATATAGCATTGCAAAATCCTTCCTTGCCTCTCATCATTCATGTAATTTATTATGCAATTGCCAATCAGTGCTGCATTTTAGTGCCAATCAGTGCCTGCCCATAAGTGCCGACTATCAGTGCCATCTATCAGTGCCCATAAGTGCTGCCTATCAGTGCCCATAAGTGCTGCCTATCAGTGCCATCTATCAGTGCCCATAAGTGCCACCTTTTAGTGCCATTTATCAGTGCCCATAAGTGCTGCCTACCAGTGCCATCTATCAGTGCCACCTATCAGTGCCCATCAGTCAATGCCAGCCATCAGTGTCCGCCATCACTGCCAGCCACCTGTCAGTGCCATCTGTCAGTGCCCATAAGTGCCGCCTATCAGTGTCATCTATCAGTGCCAACAAATGCTGCCTATCAGTGCCCATCAGTCAGTACCATCTATCAGTGCCCATCAGTCAGTGCCCATCAGTCAGTGCCAGCCGTCAGTGCCACCTATCAGTGCCCATAAGTTCCGCCTATCAGTGCCATCTCTCAGTGCCCATAAGTGCTGCCTATCAGTGCCATCTATCAGTGCCCATTAATCAGTGCCATCTATCAGTGCCATCTATCAGTTCCAGCCATCAATCAGTGCCCATCAGTCAAACTGTCACATGACATTAAAAAAAGTATCTGTAATTGGTATCGGCGAGTACTTGAAAAAATGATCGGTACTTGTACTCAGTCTTATAGTGGTATCGGGACCACCCTAATAAATATTTATTAGGACAGGAATGTTCATTCATTCAGTGGTAGAAATGTGGCAAGATATGTATGTTACTATATTAAAATATAGTGTTGATCAATTGACCATTTTGTGTGATTTCAGTGAGGAAACATGGGAAAACAAAATTAAAGACTGAACTGTAAATACGTTTTAAAAAATAAATTGCAGCATGTATATAAATGATCATTCTTCTGTGCATAGGAATGACAATTCATGTGCTTTGATTGGTGCATATAGTAGAAGTACAGTGTTTTGTACAAGCTGGGACATAGCAATGGCACTCCATTAATGCGTCTGTGTTGTGCACTTTCAGAATAGAGGCTTATTACGTTTTTGGATGTGTACAAAAATGTTTATATTAGTGTAATAATTTTGTGCAGGAGGCACTTATTAACTGGGGGAAGGCTTGTCAGCCATTATTATTTTAAGGGGGTTAAATGGAGGGTTGCCCACTTATGCCCAAATAATGATAAAATTAAATGATGCAGGTTCTGTGGCTTACTAGATTTGGTCAGTGCCTTACTTGGATCCGCGACATACCCTGTGTGTATTTCAGTCATTAAAGGAACGAGTTGGTAACTGCGATTGCAGATGGTAAGAGTACTAAAGGAAAAGAGGATGGTATTCTTATCAGTCTGTTATTTGGTTAAATACTTATCATGGGGAGATCTGAGAGCTTATGCTTGTAGTCCCCCTATTTAGTCCTTGCTTTTGGGAATGAAGGTTGTTGTCCCTCGTGGCAAGGGCCCTCCTCCCCCCCATCCCTTCTCTCTTGGCTCTAGGGGTCCCTTCACCACTACTCACTGTTTTTCCCCCTTTTATTACCGCCATCTTTGGGCCACCGGGCCCCTTCCCCTTTTTACAATACCCGTTTGTCATCTGCCTGCTGGGCCTGTTAATTAATGTTTCTTGTCTACCCCCTTTGGTCGACCCCAATGGGACATTGCTGTAGATTTTGCTACATTATACATCTGCCTTAATTTTATGTAGATCAGGTCCCTCCTACGTTGTCATTTTCATAAAGTTATATAAGCTCATTTGTCTCGGAATGTTCTTATCCACCCCTGTGTGGTTGTGTTATGTCTGTCTTTTGACCATCATGGCTATATTCATGTACTTGCCATGTTGCCATGTTGCCATGTTTTCCTTCCAATAACATTTTTGGTAAAGAAATGACTTATCATTGGGAGATTTGGGAGTTTTTAGTCTAGGGAAGCCAGGTACTAATCAGTAATGGGTCAGTTTTTCTTAGCATTATATATACCAACATTCAGGGTTGTATAAAGCCCCATACACACGGTCGGACTTTTTCATGGATTCTGTCCGATCGGACAAGGTTGTTGAAAAATCAGACCGTGTGTATGCACCATCGGACAGTGTTCGTCGGTTTGTCCGACGGACAAAGTCTTATCTCCTGCTGGAAAGATTTGCCGTCAACCCGGTCCGATCACACCAAACCCGATCGTGTGTACGGTTGTCCGACCGGACAAAGTGCTACGCATGCTCAGATCACATTACAAGACCAAAGCTATTGGCTACTAGCCTCTACGTAGTCCCGTCGTAGGCAACAAACGTCACCACGTTCAAAATGATCGGATTTTCCGACAACTTTGTCCGACCGTGTGTACGCAAAACCAACATCAGACAAAGTATGACGGACATGGTCCGACGGACCTGGTCCGCGGATTGTCCGACCGTGTGTATGGGGCTTTAGAGGGCTTGACCTTTTAAAGCAGAGGGCAAGAGAATAGCTAGCTACCAGTGTTGTCTCTTCTATCAGCTGATCTTTTATTTTTCCTATTTCTGTGCCATGCCTTGTTCTTCACTGTGGGGCTGTTTACAAAAGACAAATAAGCTGTTGACTTCACAAGGGAATTTTCCCTTATGCCCCGTACACACGGTCGGAATTTCCGACAGGAAAAGTCAGATGGGAGCTTTTGGTCGGATATTCCGACCGTGTGTATGCTCCATCGGACTGTTCTGTCGGAATTTCCGACGGACTTAGATAGAGAGCAGGTTCTCTATTTTTCCGTCGGAAATTCTGAGGGAGGCTTTCCCGTTGGAAAGTCGGACTGTGTGTACACGGCATTAGCCTGGTGAATGTGATGAAAATTTACTAGGCAAAAAATACTCAATCGCATGCAAGGAAAAAAAAAAAAAAGTATTATTGTTTGCACATAATTGGATGATAAAGGTCAGCAAAGCTTTGCCTCAATTACTAAGCTAAGGGAAAATTCCCGTGCAAAATGAGCAGCCTTTTTGCCTTTGGTAAAACGACCCCCTATGTCTCTGTATTGAGTCGGTCATCTTGGTAGAGAAGAAGGCTTTGCTTCTGCATGGAAGAGTTGCCTCCTTGATGACTGCTGGGGTAATAGGATAATCTCACAAAGCAGAAATTCAGCTATGAGGCTTAAAGGGAAGTTCCAGGCTTTTAATGTTTATTAAAAGTCAGCAGCTACAAAAAGTGTAGTTGCTGACTTTTAATAAACAGACCCTTCCTTACCTGTTCCACAGTCCAGCGATGCGGCCGAACGGGGTGTCGCTCCTCTCCCCCTCTCCTCTCCGCCGGCGCCTCCATTGCCACTCTGGGCACCCGTCCATGACAGCTTTCGGCTTCGTGGCCGGGCACGCACGGCGCATGCGCGAGTCGTGCTGCGCTCCCGGAGTGAACAGGCGATCTCCTGGGACCTGTCACGTGTCCCAGGAGATCGCCTAGAGGGAGAGGCCACCTAAGGCGAAAAGAGGAGTCGCCTTGGTGGTCCCTGGGCGGAAGGAGGAAGTGGCACAGGAAGTCCCCCTCCTAATGAAGCCCCCACCCCCCCCCCTAAAAAAAAATGACATGCCAAATGTGGCATGTAAGGGGGCGAGGAGTGCTTAAAGCGCTTTAAGACACAGAAGAAGAGGAGGAATTGAAGAAAAGGTAGATTTTTCAGGGTTCTGCATATGCAGTAAGTATTTTTAAAATGTAAGAATAGCCTAACTATATCTATTTTAAAAACTCCTCCTCCCTCTTCATAACTACCCTGCCCACCTTGTATATATAAAAAAAAAGAAGCTGTGTACTTACTCCAGTCCGGTCATGTGAATCAGCAGCTCTTCCCTGTGTAAGGTAGCACTTGACAACTGCTGTGAATTCCCTGAGCCTGACCTCACCCATAAGCTCCCATGGCCCAGCCATTGTTGATGCTCCCTCCTTTCCCCTGCAGCAGCTGTTTACTGACACAGGGGACCCAGAGCTGCGGGAACACGTGACCGGACTGCAGTAAATAAAAAATAGGTAAGTACACAGATTTATTTTTACAGGATAGGTAGGAGGAGATGGAAGGAAACAGTTTTAAGAATAGTTATAGGTAGGCTTGTCTTCCACTTTAACTTTTCAGACCCATTTCTCACACTGCAGGTCCATGTATATGTATATTTAGTGGCAGAGTACACAAGATTGTACATGTCCCTCTGCAGTATTGCTCTGTAGAGTCATATATTATTGATACATTCTAAGAGGAGAGAGAACTCTCTAGTGAATAAATTCAGTTCAGAGGCAAGTTTAAAAAGTCTGATGTTGCATATACATACATTGCTACTTCTCTGCTTCCTGAGGAACATTATTCTTTTTGATAGCGTGGATTATTACTGATTATGTTTTGCACTTAGGAACATATCTATAATCTATTAATAGCACATATTAAATCTCCCACATTTTGATATTGTATTTCATCTGAACTATGGTAGAGAGGATGGAAGAAGTATAATGATCAACTTACATTTTTCAGTAATGTTGTCAGAATTCTGCCTTCTTTTTGGTGCAACATAGTTTTAGGTGGCAATTGGGGGAAAGGGCAATAATTTTGAAGCATCCCTGTCTCTGCCAGGTGACATCTTGCTCCCAGTGGCGGTGGGGGGGGGGGTGCGGACAGCACCCGGGTCGCACCTGTGACAGGGCAGCCATTGGGGGGGCAGGCACATGTAGGGGACCCTGGCAGTGTTCTTAATGATTCGTCTGTTACTCCGCCGCTGCAGTCCCACCTCCTGCCCACTGCTGCCAGCATTAGTGGTTGTTTTCTAGGGCCGCCTGTCGTCTAGCAACCAACCACGTGGTAGGTCTGCCCCAGCATTCAGTGGAGGGAAAGTTATCCGAACTTCCTCCCCCAGACGTGGCTGCTGCACTGTGTATATCCGAAGCCCATCAAATCCCACCCATCGAGTCCTGCTCGCTAAGTCCCGCCCACAGAGATCCAGCTACTGAGTCCCGGCTCCCAGCCTCCAATCCAGTTTTTGGCAAGGGAATTTAATGTGGGGGTCATTGATGGGGGACCTCTAGGGATGGGGACACCGATGGGGGAGTTCCAATGACGGGGGGACTGATGGGGACTTCTAATGATGGGGACACTGGTGAGGGGCCTCTAATGAGGGGGGACACTGATGGAGAGACCTTTAATGAGGGTGACACTAATGGAGGGACCTCTACTGATGGGAGAACTCTTATGAGGGGGCACTGGTAGAGGGATCTCTAATGATGGGGACACTGATGGGGGACCACTAATGATGGATACACTCATGGGGACCTCTGATGAGGGGGATTGACTCCATAAATATTTCCATCACCAACCGCCCCCATGAACATTTCAGTAGATCAACCCCTTTATATTACCATAAACATAACATACAGAACATTATACCAACAGTCAGACATGGTGGTTGCAGCTTGATGGTCTGGGGCTGCTTTGCAGCTTCAGGACCTGGACGATTTACCATAATTGATGGAATCATGAATTCTGAGCTCTACCAGAAAATCCTAAAGGACAATGTCCGGCCATCAGTTTGTGACCTCAAGCTCAAGTGCACTTGAGTTATGCAGCAGGACAATGATTCCAAACACAACAGCAAGTTCACCTCCAAATGGTTAAAACAAAGCAAAATTTGGGTTTTTGAGTGGCCTAGTCAAAGCCCGGACTTAAATCCAATTGAGATGCTGTATCATGACCTTACACAGGCTGTTCATGCTGGAAAACCCTCCAATGTGGCTGAATTAAAGCAATTCTGCAGAGAAGAGTGGGCCAAAATTGCTCCACAGCAATGTGAAAGACTCATTGCCAGTTATTGCAAACACCTGATTGCAGTTGTTACCGCCAAGGGTGGCACAACCAGTTATTAGGTTTAGGGGGGGCAATTACTTTTTTACATAAAGCCAGGCAGGTTTGGACAGCTTTTTTGCCTGAATCAATGAAACAATCATTTAAAAACTGCATTTTGTATTTGCTCGGGCTATCTTTGTGTAATAATAAGATTAGTTTGATGATCATGAGTAATTTAAGTGTGACAAATATGCAAAAAAAAAATAATAAATCAGAAAGGGGGCAAATAGTTTTTTACAGCATTGTATATGAAACGTAAAAATAACTTTTTTTTCTTTTAATTATGAACTTTAGCCTTATAAATATTTTGGTCCTGTAGACTTCACAGAGGTTCAGTCTTTTGGTATTTAGGCTTTTGTAAAATGTATTTGCCAGAGGTAACTCGATCACTCTACCCCAATGAGCCTTGTGCTTGCCCAACTGCAGTAATATAAAGTAATAGAACATTTAACTTTTAAAATGAATACAAACTTCATAGTACCCTGCTTAGCTAAGAACAGCCCTGTATTTAAACAGTACTCTGTTTTTTTTTTTTTTTTTTTTTTGATTTGCAAGGTACCTAAATTATATAATGCCAACAAAACCAGAATCTTTACACATTTATTCAGATAATATGAACATTAAGTTTTTGCAAGTTTAGCTTTACATAGTACAGTTTTATTAAATGTAAATAAGGATATTTTTTAAAGTAGTCATGTTAGGAGGAGATGAAGACGTGTGACCTACCCAGTCGCTTCTCTTAAGGTCAGATCTATATTCCTTTCTTAGTTTCAACCACCAGCTCTAGCCCCCTTTTTGAAGAGGTGACATAAAAGGCCTGCGTCTGGGCTTTGGACATGTGTCAATGACATCAGGTTGACATCAGTTTGAAATCATTCAGTATTAATTGACAGGTGCAGTTAAGCTCCTTCTGATACACTTTTGACCTATTTCAAGTGGGTTTTGTTTTACCCTAGACGTTTAGAGGAATATAAAACTGATCTGATGAGAACAAAAGCCCCGTGGACAAAGGCCCTAAGACAGCAAGATGAGAAATGATACAATCAGCAACTCTGGAAGGTAGACCTCACTATTGAAGTCCCATAGAGATAGAAGAGCCCAACAGCATACACCCAAACCCGGAATATCACAGCTGGTGAACTGTGTCTTTAACTATTTACCATTACTTGTCCAGATGGAGAGAGGTAGAAACTGTGCAATTTGGTAACTGGAAGACACTTCAATGTACTCCATTGTATGTCTATACAGAAGCTAGGTTTATGCTTAGTAGGTGAACCATAAAGTAGATATTAGGGTATACAGTATGCTACTTAGTACACAAAGAATTTTCTTGAACTGTAAAATATATCAGTAGTTATTTCCCCCTCATTCATTTGTATGTAACAATATTAATTTCCTTATTTAATAAATGAAATGTGATCAGTTTGGATTTCGGTGTCCTGTGTAATCCAGTACCACATAAAGCACACCTATGACCCTACTCTAGGATGGTCACTACGGACACTACTTGGTATATAGTATACTACCTAGAAGATTTGCTTGAGAGTAGTGTCTGAGGTAAATATTATCTGTTAATCTTCCAGATATTTGCCCCTCCATCATTTGTATGTAACTAGATCCCTTTCTTAATACAGGAAATGTGATCTGTTTGGACTATGGAATATGAGTAGTGAGATTTTAACTTGAGTCTTTGTTCTCAGCTCCACAGTGTCAATTTTCTATGGTTTAGTGGTTTGAGGAAATGGAAAGCCAAATGAAGTCCCCTAGCTCCTATATGGAAAAATAATCATATCCTCTAAGTAGTTTAGGACTCGGTTACAGCAAGAGAAGCATATGGGTTAGACAGGGCAGTTTAGCTAAATTCTTTACATAACATTTGTGCTTCCAGGGGTAAATCCAATCTAATTTCAATTTGCATTATTTATTAACTTATAAGTATAAGTCACATCTCTGCAGAAGTGCTTGCTGCACCGCTATCGATGGGTTCTCCATGTGGAATACAGTCTATTGATGTGAGAAAGCGGATTATGGATTTGGCTATCTATTATTCTATCTGTTGCTAAAATAGGAAATTGAAAAGCTGGTGGAGAATCTGGCGGCTGCTTCTCTACTGTAGGGCGTACATGTCATCTGACTTAATTACATTTGCTGTGTAGACAGCGTGATTGTTTTTGTATTCGTATTGTACTGAATGGGAATGGTCTTGTACTGTCGCACAAGACTGATGGCCTTTCAGCTCCATCTACTCAGTGAAGTAGGCCTGGGGGATTTAGACAATGCAGTCCTCTTAGTGATGTAATAAGGGCATTCCAGTAAACGCAGGGAAGATGAACTCTCCATGAGTGGAGCCACACAAAGCTTTAATATTTGTTTGTCCTTTACATCATGTTCAAATGAGTGGCTTCCATTTTTGCACTTTGAATGAACCACTAATTATAAAAAAGAACAATGGGCATAATATTGCCCTGTGAATGTTTATTGCCGACTGGCGGTTATTTTCTAAAACTGAAGAGTGCAATATCTGGTGCGGTTCTGCATAGAAACCAATCAGCTTCTAGTCAAAGATTAATTAAACAAGCTGAAGTTGATTGGTTACTATGCACAGCTTTACCAGACTCTAAAGCTGGCCATACACCTATAGATTATCTGCAGATTTTCTATGGTTAGATGGAAAAAGTGCAACAGATTTCTCCATGTTCGCTAAACTGTGTAGATGGAGGAATCTTCCACTTTTTCCATCCAACCATAGAAAATCTGCAGATAATCTATAGGTGTATGGCCAGCTTAAGTTTAGTAAATCTCCCCCACTCTGTACTATACATATGCAGTGTATTCCACTAGAAACAAGTGCATTCCCCTAGATTCAGATATTCTGAGCCAAACAAGCAGAAACACAGCATAACTGCTGTAACATGGGGGACCATTAGCTCTCCTGGCAGATGTGTTTATTAGTGATTCAAGTCAGTAAGGAACTATATTTAAGGGCATGGTAGCCCATTTTTATTAAAAAAGGCAAATAAAAGTCTGTGACATAAAGGTTTCCCACACAGGGGTTCTTCTCCAGCAAATAAACACACAGAAAATGCTAGCCCACCTGGCTCTTTAGCAGTATCTCTGCTCCTTATCCTGGTCACACAGACCACAGGATTCCTCAACGTGGATGGCTTCTCTTTAGCGCCCACAGCTCCGTTCTGGCCTTAGTCCTCAGGCCGTTGCACTGCCTCTTGCAGTCACACGTTCTGGCTGACTCCTGCAACCTCTCTGACTCCTGGAGACCTCCTGTCTCTCTGGGTGTGGAGCATTCTCCCACTGGGAGCCATGAGGTCTTCCCATACCCTCATTATAAGTGCTTTGCTCACCTGAACACACACCCTGCTGGTAATTTACAAAGTCTGGACACAGGGTTGGAGATCCCGTCCCACCCAAAACACTGTGGAATCTTCAAACTACAGAGCCCCATGACCGAATACCAAAACCTGGAGAAAGTAGTTTTCTTCAGTCCACATTTATGCTCTGTAGGCTTGCACCAAGCAAATGTGCATACCCTGTGTCCCCGAAACTATCAATTTTACCTTGACAGCATCTCCTACTGTCACACTGCTAAAGTGGTGTAAAAAACTGTTCTGGAACAGGACTTGATGGCCAGAATCTTCAGTTCCATGTGAATAAATACTCGGTTGGGTGAGGCTTTTTTTTTCTGAGCTGAAAGGTAATGTCATAATGTCTTGAACGCATCGGGGAGGAGATACTAGTGCTGACCTTTATTAAAACTACTACACCATGAGAATACTTCTGGCTCCTGGTGAGCTTTATTTTAGTTAGACCCTGATGTGGAGTGTCGCTGGACAGATTCACTGGATTTACTTTTCACCGGGTGACCAGGTGACAGACACTTATCCAAGGCCTACATGCTGTTGTAATGGCAGCCATCATCTCTGATGAGTGTCCTTTTCACTGGGATGCGGTGGCGGACCTCTGAGCACTTTGTTTAAAAACCTATGTTCACTTCAAGAGGTGTTAGAGATGTTTTCATTTCACTGATGCACTGGATTTTCTAACAAGCCTTTATTGTCTTTCTGGACTTTTCACATATGCCTTTCTGCTCCTATCATGGAAGATTGCATTCATTAATTGAGGACTTTTTATTTTATATTGATTGACTTTATTCATATTCATATTTTTGGCGCTACACACTTTTTTTTACAATGTCATAATGTGCTAGAATGCATCGTATATACTAGTACATTATGTGAAACTTACCTGAAAATGAAGCCCTCCAGCAATGCACTGTCACCGCTGGAGGCCGCATCCATCTTCACCCGTCTTCCTTCCGGGTCTGTGGACTCTGGGCGCGTGACTGACCAGAGCCACGATGACTTCACTCCTGCGCATGCGCGAGGGCACCATTTACGGCACAGGACTCTGAAGGAACGGCCCGGGTGGCTGTTCACTCAGTGCGCATGCGCTGAGGATGTCACTGCCTGCATATACAGTAAATATCTCCTAAACGGTGCATATTTAGGAGATATTTACAGTACCTACTTGGGCATCTTGAGCATCACCACACATTTTGAGGTGATAGTGGTAATGTGTTTAGGGCAGGAGTGTCAAACTCAGTTTCATCATGGGCCACATCAGCAGTACAGTTGTATCTGGGGTGTGCTATGTACAGAGTGCAGTGTTCAAGAATGTGTTACGTACAGAGTTCAGGAGTGCACTAGGTACAGAGTGCAGGGATCAGGAGTGCGTTACATACAGAGTGCAGAGTTCAGGGGTGTGCTGCAACCATGCTCTATCTTTTGTGGGCCCTACCAGTGCTACGTTTAGGAAAAATAACCATAATTGTGCTATGCGCTCCTTCTGAGAAAAAATAAATCACAATTTGAAATATGTATCTGTTTATTAAATGTGTAGCTTTCTGAATTCCTTTCCATCTCACAATATAATATGTAGACATTGGTCAGAGATAACTGACCATCTATTCTTGAATGGTATTTGTTTTTTTCTCTTATGCTATTCTTTCTGTATTTTTCAACTTCTCATCTATAGAATTTAGATATAACAAACATGTCATGTCTGAGACCATGTATTATATTATGTGATCACATCATACAATAGACCAGAGGCTTTTGAGCACAGTGTGCCAAAAAATTTTTTCAACTAAATTGAGTGTGCCCGATTTTATACCAAAAAAATGTCAACTTCACAATCTCAATCATGAAAAGGATTTTTTATAAAGTAAATGCTGTAAACTGCTTTAGTAGTGAGAAATTAACATCCTGCACCCTTACACCTCAGATAGGCCCCAATTCCTGCAACTCCACACCTCAGATGAGCCCCAATTCGTGCACCTCAGATCACTGTCCCGATGCAAATCTGTTTCACCACTGCACTCCCCTGCACATCTGCCCCACCACTGTAACCCCCTGCACATCTGCCCCACCACTGTAACCCCCTGCACATCTGCCCCACCACTGTACCCCCCTGCTCTTTTGTCCCACCACTGTATCCCCCTGCTCACCTGCCCCACCAATGTTCCCCCTTTCTTATCTGCCCCACCAGTGTGTCTCCATGCACATGTGCTCCTCTGCTCCTGTGTTCCACCGATGTACCTCTTTTCTCCTCTGCACATCTGCCCCACCTCTGTACCCCCCTGCTCCTCTGCCCCACCGCTGTAACTGCTTGCTCACCTGTTCCACCAATGTACCTCCTTTCTCCTCTGCCCCAGCACTGACCCCCCTGCTCATCTTTCCCACCACTGAACCCCCCCTGCTCATCTGCCCCACCACTATAACCCCCTGCTCATCTGCCCCATCACTGTACCCCCTGCTTTTCTGTCGCACCGCTGAACCCCCTTCTCCTCCCACCACTGTACCTCCTGCACATCTGCCCCACCACTGTACCCCCTTGCTCTTCTGTCCCACCACTGTAACCCCCCCTGCTCATCTGCCCCATCAATGTACCTCTTTTCTCATCTGCCCCACCACTGTACCTCCCTGCACATCTGCTCCAGCCATGCTCTTCTGTCTCAATACTGAATCACCTTCTCATCTGTCCTAACACCGAACCCATATGCTCATCTGCCGCACCACTGTAACCTGCTTTCTCTTCTGCCCCACCAATGTACCTCCTGCACATCTGTCTCACCTCTGTACCCCCCTGCTCTCCTGCCCCACCACTGTAACCCCCTGCTCATCTGCCCCACCAATGCACCTCCTTTCACATCTGCCCCATTGCTCTACCCCCTGCTTTTCTGCCCCAACACTGAACCCCCTGCTCATTTGGCCCAACACTGAACCCCCCTGCTCCTGCTCATCTGGCCCATCACTGTACCCCCCTGTTCTTCTGTCCCACTTTTGAACCCCCTTCTTATCTCTTCCACCACTGTACCTCCCTGCACATCTGCCCCACCGATGTACCCTCCTGCTTTTCTGTTCCACCTCTGAACCCCTCTTGCTCATTTCCCCCACTGCTGTACCCTTCTGCTCATCTGCTCCACCACTGTACCCTCTTCTCATCTATGATATACGTGATATGCAGAGTGGTGAAAGGAAGCAGAGATGAGACACATCTACCTGTCCTAGCACTTATCCTCGCAGATCCACCTCTCACATCCAGCCCCTGTGCTTGTATGTGATGTCACATACCAACATATGGAATGGATGCACAATGATGATCTCAGGTCAGGGGCATTTTCTGAAAGCAGTGGGCCTGTGAGCAGGATCATAAGTTGGGCCCCTGCAGCTGAGAAAAAGTGGTTGGGTGTAATTTTCATTGCCCTGAATACTGGCTGTGGCTTAAAGGGACACAGAGTGCAGGGATTCAGTAGTAGGTGATGCAAAGGTTCAGGAATAATTTCAACAAGGTTCCCAGAAGCTCAACAATAATTCCACAAACTGTCACCTGATTGTGGTTTTCTCAATCACAGTGAAATCCCTTCTTTCTAAGATTGGTAGTGGCAACCAAGCGAGTCATCTTCCTCCAGATGGTGGACGGGGCTAGCAGGACTGTGATTGGCTTTAGCAGTGGCCAAGACAGTCCTCCTCCTCCTGGAAACAGGGACCGCCCCCCCCCCAGCAGAACTGCACCCAATCTCTTCCCCATTACAAAAGCTGACGAACGTAGCTACAGCAAAGTTAGAAACCCAAACAATGTTTCCCATCGTTTACAATGTGTGGGGGCACAGTGCCTCCCCCTCAGTGCAGGTGCGGTGTGGGGAACACTGAGATGGGAATGCATTAGGCCCCTTTCACACTGGGGCGGTGCGGGCGTCAGCGGTAAAGCAGCTCTATATTTAGCGCTGCTTTACCGTCGTTTTAGCGGCGATATCCAGCCACTAGCGGGTCGGTTTTAACCCCCGCCAGCGGTCGAAAAAGGGTTAAAAGCGCCGATGCAGCGGGGCTTTGCCGGCGGTATAGCCGCACTGCCCCATTGATTTCAATTGGTAGGAGTGGTGAATACACCGCTCCTTCACCGCTCCAAAGATGCTGCTAGCAGAACTTTTTTTACCGTCCTGCTAGCGCATCGATTTTCACACTGGAGTGAAAGGACCCGCTTTTTTCAGGCGCTATACAGGCACTATTTTTAGCGATGTAGCGCCTAAAAAAACACCTCAGTGTGAAAGGGGCCTTAGTGTCTTGCTGACACTTACCTGCGCTCCATCTCTGCTGATGGGGAGGGAGTCGAGTACTGGCCAAAAAGGCTTTGCGTGCCGCTTGCGGCACTAGTGCCGGGGGTCGTCTACCCCTGCAATAGACTTTACTTATGATATGTTCTGTCAAACAATACAAAACATTGCTAATTTGTAACAGAGGGAGCTAGAAGAGGCAAAGCAACAGATACATGCCTAGCCAACACTGTGAGTTCCGGAGACAACCAACCGCTTTGTGGACAATACAGAGTTCCTTACTCTTCCCTTAAATATTGTGATCCTGCAACTGTATATGTTTCAAATATCAGATTCCACAAAGAAACTATTCTTACAGCAATACTGACTATCAGGGCTATATTTCATATTTTCCCAATTTAAATTTCTGTTCTCGAAAAGGCTGCTTGATGGCTCTTTGAGCGAACATAGGCAGATATAAACCATGCTGGAACATAGTAGGAAAATGCTGACATGAAAATGGAAGGATTCCTTTATTGCTCTCTTAGACTGAATGGAACAAAGCTATCAATAATGTCCTCTCTGGATGTAATTTCACTTGTCAAAGTGGAGGAGGACCACGAGAACCAAAGAGTCTGGCAATTCAGGCCTCGCTGTCAGGACACTCTTAATACAAATGGAACCTGATTTGATTGTATTATTTTTTTCATATTATGACATGTATTTACAGTATATCATGCTGCTTTTACTGATCGCATGATAGCAAGCTTTTGGCTGTGACTCTAGCCATGTGTTTTACTCTATCCATCCTGTCAGCTTCCCTGATTGAATTATTTTTATTGTTTGGTCAATAATAATTTTTTTTGTTTTCTTTTACACATTGCTACTAATAATACATGAATAAAATATTCAGCTTGTGTACTTTTCTTACAGCGGCAGATATAATTGCTGTCCACAAGGACAGCACCTATTTTTGGCCTAGTTTGTTTTTATTTTCCGGTGAGAACTGGTAATCCTGAGCCCTTGTGTTCCCAGCATAAGGCCTTTGCTTTCCTAACTCAGTCTTAATGTATCTCAAACCTAGGCAATTACAACTGAGTGTATGATGAAACAATGCATACGCAAACTACAGTAAAAACAGCATGTCAAAATGATGAATAGATCCAGAGACATAGTTAGCTGAGGTTATATACACCACTGTAAAAGTCAAGCTAGGACCAGAATACGATAACAGGTAAAGAAAACAGCTGATATTTACTGATATGTACAATTCTAAATACAACGCACACTAAAGAAATGAATCCCTTAAACTAGCCTTGTCATAGGCTCAGTTTTCTAGAATATGTGAGTTCCTTTCACTCCCATTCATATTTTATCCTATGACTAGTTAGTAATTATTTTTCTGCATGAAATGAAAATTTAAAGCTGTATTCAGTTCAAAAAAATCGACTCCTGTGCATGCGCGGGAGTGACGTCTATGCGGCTCCGGACAATCACAGCGCCGGAGCCGCAATACCCGGAAGGAACCTCTGGGTTACATGTTGCCAGCCAGAGGGGGAGACGAGGACGGCTGCGGGGGCTTCGTTCTCGGGTAGTAATTCATAATGAGCTAGTATGGTATGCATACTAGCTCATTATGCCTTTGTCTTGCAGGGTGTTTTTTTTTTTCAGGAGGGTTTACAACCACTTTAATCGCTGTGCTGTCTGTGGTAAAGAGATCCATGGAGTTGGGTCTCCTGTCTTGCCCCCTCCCCAACATGAAAGGGTGTTAGGCCCCTTTCACACTGGGGCGTTTTTCAGGCGCTACAGCGCTAAAAATAGCGCCTGTATAGCGCTAGAAAAAATCCGGCCCCTTTCACTCCAGTGTGAAAGCCGGAGGGCTTACACACTGGAGCGATGCGCTAGCAGGACGGTCAAAAAAGTCCTGCTAGCAGCATCTTTGGAGCGGTGAAGAAGCGGTGTATTCACCACTCATACCCATTGAAATCAATGGGACACCGCGGCAACAGCGCTTTGCGGGTGGTTTTAACCCTTTTTCGGCCGCTAGCGGCTGAATACCGCCGCTAAAACGAGGGTAAAGCAGCGCTAAATATAGCGCTGCTTTGCCGCCGACACCGCTCCCGCCATAGTGTGAAAGGGGCCTTAGTGTTTATCATTAGTGCAAACCCAAGCTCTGGGATTGGAGTTTGGACAGGAAATTAGGCCCAAAACCATAATTTTATACAGTAATGTAATCTGTAAGATTACAGTGTACTGTATGTATTATGTGTTTCTCACTTTTTGAATTTGGCGCCGGGCTCCGTCCCCGTGCGTCGCGATGCTCACAGGGAATGGAGTTTTGCACTGTGATAGATCGAGCAGAGTACAAAGCCCACACACAGCCGGGAGACATCGCAGGATCCTGGGGACAAGGTAATTAACTTTGCCTGGATCCTGTGATGCGATCCCGAGTGTGGCTCAGGGTTACCGCTTTTGGTAATGAAAATTCACCCCGAGCCACACTCGGGAATACTGCCAGGAAGGTTAAAGCATGTTATGCACCTTTGTGAGTCGAGCCTTGTTAGAGATATGAGTGAAGTAAGATGCAGTATCATAAAAATAACAACTGGAAAAAAGTCCTTGTGAATTTAGCTTAATGCATGCTTTATAAATAGTTAATTAATTATTAACCTATCACAAGGAAGGGAAATCAACCTGCGTGTGGTTTTATTATCAAAGGAAGAGAATGCAAAATGGTTTCCATCTTAAAGCCCTACTCTATGAAAATAAAAATCCAGTGCTGGCTATGTCTAGGGGAGTTGGGGTATATCTTGCAAAACAGGCTGTATCACTTACCCATCTCCCCGCTCTGGGGTATTAACCCTGTATTGTATGTTTATGAGGCTGGAATGTGAACAAAGACGGTTGCTGCTTAAAGAGGAGTTGTGGAGGACTGGCCACAGTGCTGGAGCGAGGAGTGAGGTAAGTATTTTCTCCTTAAACCTTTGTCTATAGACTAAATTAACAATTAAAGCATTTTTTAAGGTTCTTTTTTTTCTTAAAATAATAAACATGTTATACTTACCTGTTTAGTCCAATGGTATTGCACAGAGTGGCCCTGAACCTCCTCTTCTGGGGTCACCCTGCTGGCGCTCTTGGCTCCTCTTGTTGTGGCTGCCCCCTTTAGCAAGTTGCTTGCTATGTAGGTAGATGTGTGGGCTCACTCCTGAGCCAGGTTGTGTGTATGCCTAGACATGCAAAGTGTGGCTCAGCCATGCCCCCCGCTCCCACCTAACAATATTTGACTGACAGCAGCAGGAGCCAATGGCTCCCACTGCTCTCAGCCAAGCTTGTGAATGCAGATGGAGGAGAAAGCAGGGCATAACTCTGTAAAGATACAGGACGCTGGTAAGTATTTAGGGAGGGGGAACAGCAACTGGAAGTTTTTTTTACCTTAATGCAAAAGGCTATATGCCTTCACAACCTCTTTAACTCTAGGAGTGCAGGGGAGCCCCACTACGAGGGTGAATTTTTTAATTTTTTGGGAATTAAAATGCATTTGTCCGTCGTGTTAGTAATGCCGCGTACACACGGTCGGAATTTTCGATGGAAACAGTCCGATGGGAGCTTTTCAACGGATTTTCCGACCGTGTGTATGCCCATCGGTCTTTTCCTGTCGGAATTTCCGACGGACTTTGGATTGAGAACCTGTTCTCAATTTTTCCGACGGAAAACCTTTCTATCGGATTTTCTGATCGTGTGTATGCAATTCCGACACGCAAAATTCCGACGCATGCTCGGAAACAATTCGACGCATGCTCGGAAGCATTAAACTTCCCTTTTATAGTGCTGTCGAACGCGTTTTATGCCGCTGTGTTACAGACCGTCGGAATTTGGTGTGACCGTGTGTAGGCAAGACAGTTTGAGCGAAATTCCGTCGGAATTCCGACGGGAAAACCATCAGAGCTTTTTCCGACGAGAATTCCGACCGTGTGTACGCGGCATTAGAGTTGTTAATGGATGGTGTTAGGTTGAATCCATAGGTTCTCATTGGTGTTCACATAGTGAAATATGGCCTGCCAGACAAAGGCTGACATGACTGACTTACAGCTTTTTGCTTGATTAATTATAATGAGACTTATTGATTTCTATTGATAAAATAGAGTGGTCATTCCAGTGTGTTCATAGATGAGTCATCAAATACACAATCCAGGCAGGATTTATTTATTAGAAGCCTAGGAGCACAAATACTTTGACACCTTAAAACCAGTCCAGTCATTAATGGTAAACATCCCTCTATGTGGATCCCCACAAAGACACACACCAGAAATAATTAGGCTAGACCAATGAATTGTAACAGAAGACCTATCCGTGCCAAAGTTATCAGTGGTGCCATTGCTAGAATCCTGGCAATGTTACCAAAGGTACCATGTAATAGGTAAGAAAGCACGATGTTGTCAGATACCTTTTAGTAAAAGTCTAAATTATGACAGTTTAATTTGAAGTGTTACAGGACAAATGTCAGAATGTTGCCAATGTTACCAGATTAAGTATATATTGAAATGGAATAATGGTTGACTGATGGTTATTATCATAAGTTCCAAATTTAAAAAGAATAAAATACCAAGGATAAGAAACTACTAGATCTACTATTACCGTAAAACTACAAGTCCCAGCATGCCCTGTCAAGCTCTTTGGTTTTCAATACCTATATACATGATTTAGCTTTTTAGATAAGATGTGACCACAAGTATGCTAAAATTGTGGGAAATCTACTGACTTGCTTTTAGTACAGTATACCTAGTACCGGGACAGTTACCAGGGCAAAGATGTGGTACCGTGCCCCTCTCCACCACTCCTAATGCATGCCATTTAATAGGTGTTCCGCCCCTCCTTGCGCCTGTTCTCTGTCCCTTTGCATTGCCTGTCCATGGTTGACATAAAGTGTGGACTGCACATGCATGGCCAGTTGCTTGCTTTCTAGCTGCTAGAGGGTAGTTGCCCGTGTACAGTGTTTTTTATGTCAGCCTTGGGCAGATGGGGTGGAGAGTGGGCATGTTGGAGCACAGTGTGGCAGCAGTAGCTGTCAGAGAAGACATGATGCTCCCGCCTAGCTCTGTTTACAAGCCACTGATCTAGAGCTTGTGTGCAGTGAAGACCCCCCCCCCCCCCCACTGTTGTGCCTTGTGTGGCTACCCTTCTTGCCCATCCCTTGTCTTGGCTCTGAGTATACCGATGGCCCCAAAGGCTGGAAAGATTACTTCTCCTGGGTATGTTCACCTCACTATTGTAACTGGATGCCTGCTCTTGGGAACGCCTCCTCACTTCTTTTTCTTCCTGACTCTAGAACCAAATCTTGTTGCCATGTTGGACCACCCTTAGTACTCATCTAATTTGCATTTGGCAAATTAAGAAAATAAAGGCAATTAGAATTTTGGATGATCTTCCAATTAAAGACATTCCCAAACAAGCCATAAGTAGAGCTCTCTTCCAGGTGCATAAGTTGATTTGCAGACACTGGAAGGCTGCCGAACCACCTTCGTTGAAGAAGTGGGTTGCCCAAATGGGAGATACGCTGAGTCTGCATAAATTTATTTTCCAGAGGAGGCTGGGGCAAACTTGGTTAATTGTGGTCCCCTTGGCTACATACCCCAGAACTTTCTCCTGTAGAATACATTTTAGACCGCCTACTTATTTGATGCACTATTGGCTGCCGATAGTGCAGGTGACATAACTGAGTTTATGTTTCCAGGATGGAATTCAATAGGAGTGTAGAGATTATGGCCAACTGAGTATGAGCCGTGATATATGTGACAGTAATTGGAACCATTGTATTCTATCTATGTATTTTTGATGTGCATACTCTGGAACATGTACTGCTTTGTGATGTTTTGTTTTTCTTTAATAAAAACTTTATTGAAGATAAAAAAAAAGAAAGAAAAATAAGGCAAAAGCTGACAGATAGCCACCTACAATATATACAGACTAATATAATAAGTTTACCAGTAGGCCATAATGTGCATGAATCATAGGCCAGTACCCCAAAGGGATGCTTGGAGTGAAGATAGACACTTTGAAAAGGTATATGCGTGTAATAAAGTAAATATTTTATTCAGGATATACAAAAAGAAAGGAGGGAAGGCTCAGTGTAGCATAGTATGTTTACATACAGAGAATGTAATCAATTGATGCAGTTAATAGCATGTCAAATAGCAAAAACATACAAAGCATTATGACACTCATAGAAACTTGCTTGGTACATATGGTAAGGAAGATGCCAACATGTTTCGGACTTTGGTCCTTTATCAAGGCAACTAGATATCCTTTAGATTCTCATCTAGGTGTATGAGAAGTCATAGGGTTAATGTCAGTAAAATATAACAACATTATACTGTCAAGATATACATTGCTAGATATAGTTAGATAGATGGGTGGTCAGAGAGATACTCACATGTCCTAACGGTGCCTATTTGTATGCCAAAAGAGAGGGGAGCCACTGAGCGTGGTGTCCAGGGGTGTCCAAGAGGTATAAAGAGTAAAAACAAGATGAACTTGACCACAAAAATGTGGAAGGCTTGCTGGATGACCCTCAATGGCTACAGGGTCCAAGGTACAGGGCTGGGGCGGGGAGCCCGGGTCCTGTATCAGGCAGACAGGCCAGACAGTGTATCACTGTAGGAATGGAGTATAAAGCAGTAGTAAGGACAAGTATCTGAATGTATAAGGTATGGCCAAACAAAATCAGAAAGGCCATGTGTTTACCTGAATCAGGAGCATGGAGTGTGGATAGCAGGTCATCTCTGGATAGTCAGCAGCATGTACTGAGGCCAGAGTGTGGAGGATATTAGTAGGGTCAGGTAATGAGCATCAGCTGAATGTGGGAGTGGATATGCTGCTGAAGGCATAGCACTAATTAGCTGGAGTGTCTGTAGGAAGAAAGGCGCCAAACAGTGCCAAAGTATACTTTGGCACTGTTTGGCGCCTTTCTTCCTACAGACACTCCAGCTAATTAGTGCTATGCCTTCAGCAGCATATCCACTCCCACATTCAGCTGATGCTCATTACCTGACCCTACTAATATCCTCCACACTCTGGCCTCAGTACATGCTGCTGACTATCCAGAGATGACCTGCTATCCACACTCCATGCTCCTGATTCAGGTAAACACATGGCCTTTCTGATTTTGTTTGGCCATACCTTATACATTCAGATACTTGTCCTTACTACTGCTTTATACTCCATTCCTACAGTGATACACTGTCTGGCCTGTCTGCCTGATACAGGACCCGGGCTCCCCGCCCCAGCCCTGTACCTTGGACCCTGTAGCCATTGAGGGTCATCCAGCAAGCCTTCCACATTTTTGTGGTCAAGTTCATCTTGTTTTTACTCTTTATACCTCTTGGACACCCCTGGACACCACGCTCAGTGGCTCCCCTCTCTTTTGGCATACAAATAGGCACCGTTAGGACATGTGAGTATCTCTCTGACCACCCATCTATCTAACTATATCTAGCAATGTATATCTTGACAGTATAATGTTGTTATATTTTACTGACATTAACCCTATGACTTCTCATACACCTATATGAGAATCTAAAGGATATCTAGTTGCCTTGATAAAGGACCAAAGTCCGAAACATGTTGGCATCTTCCTTACCATATGTACCAAGCAAGTTTCTATGAGTGTCATAATGCTTTGTATGTTTTTGCTATTTGACATGCTATTAACTGCATCAATTGATTACATTCTCTGTATGTAAACATACTATGCTACACTGAGCCTTCCCTCCTTTCTTTTTGTATATCCTGAATAAAATATTTACTTTATTACACGCATATACCTTTTCAAAGTGTCTATCTTCACTCCAAGCATCCCTTTGGGGTACTGGCCTATGATTCATGCACATTATGGCCTACTGGTAAACTTATTATATATCTAATTTGGGATGCGATAGACCACCTGCTATCTCCACCCACTTGCCTAACAATTAAATTCTATATTTTTACCCCTTGATGGTTACCCCATCCAAATCCCCTTCCTGGCAAGTTTAGGTGATACCTTACTGTTCTATTACCCCACTTGTAATTATACCTTTTTTACATAGTCTTTCCAAACAAATCAAATACTTTTCTATACTGTGTATGTATATACCTTATACAGTCATCTATCATTGCTATTACACTTTTACTCCCTTACCCTGTACTAAATATGGCTTTATATCTTGGAGATGAATGGGATACACGCATGTCCAATACCATGCATCAATTTGAGTCCAATGAGTATGTTCAGTCACAACTCAAATATACTTTCCTAAACCTTACACACACAGTGCAAAAGAAAGCCTCCCTCTTTTGGCACATCAAATCTGTGGGTGCTTCTACGTGGGTAAGACCAAATTGCCATTCTGGAAAAGAATATATGGCCATATTACTAGTATAAACCAAAGAGATCCCGATTTACCATTGGGACGACATTCTTCCATCGTTCATCCAGATACCACCCCTAAAATTTCGTTCAAAGCTTTGGACCATATTCCACCTCCAACCCGAGGGGGCGATTGCAATAAAGCGCTCTTACAGAGCGAACTTCGATGGATTTTCCACCTAAATGCCACCATACCCCCCGGCCTCAACGAGGCCTTTAATTTCAAACCCTACCTTGAGGGTTTTGAGACGGGAATCTGTGAATTAGATTTATAGCTTGGTCCCCCACGAGAAGCACTCACAGAATTACTTTGTCATTCCTATACACCTGATGTATCTACATACTGTACTAAATACTGTGGATATGTATGTATATGCTTGTTCCCTTCAATCCAATGTCTTTATGCCATGTATTGTCTAATACTGCAAATCGCATTATTTATTGTCATGCCAGTTATTCACTTGTCCTCTCCTGCCTATTTTCCCATTTTGCCTCTATTTTTCTATATATGCCCATCTACTTTGCCTGCTCTCCCTCATCGTGCTACCCGGCGCGGGTAAGACCTGGTACGCATGCGCTAAACCATTTCTGCGCATGCGCTACACTCCCGCCGTCCATTCGGACTCTACATCACATCCGCTTCCTGTTTGCGCTCCACCTTGGAGCACATCAGGTTGTCGGCGGTTCTCTTCCCGCGTCGGTGACGTCACGACGCCGGACGTGCCCGCGCCGTCATGACGCGGCCGCGCCCGGCGCCGCCCCGTCAGAGGTCCACATCCAGGAAGTATACTTTGGCACTGTTTGGCGCCTTTCTTCCTACAGACACTCCAGCTAATTAGTGCTATGCCTTCAGCAGCATATCCACTCCCACATTCAGCTGATGCTCATTACCTGACCCTACTAATATCCTCCACACTCTGGCCTCAGTACATGCTGCTGACTATCCAGAGATGACCTGCTATCCACACTCCATGCTCCTGATTCAGGTAAACACATGGCCTTTCTGATTTTGTTTGGCCATACCTTATACATTCAGATACTTGTCCTTACTACTGCTTTATACTCCATTCCTACAGTGATACACTGTCTGGCCTGTCTGCCTGATACAGGACCCGGGCTCCCCGCCCCAGCCCTGTACCTTGGACCCTGTAGCCATTGAGGGTCATCCAGCAAGCCTTCCACATTTTTGTGGTCAAGTTCATCTTGTTTTTACTCTTTATACCTCTTGGACACCCCTGGACACCACGCTCAGTGGCTCCCCTCTCTTTTGGCATACAAATAGGCACCGTTAGGACATGTGAGTATCTCTCTGACCACCCATCTATCTAACTATATCTAGCAATGTATATCTTGACAGTATAATGTTGTTATATTTTACTGACATTAACCCTATGACTTCTCATACACCTAGATGAGAATCTAAAGGATATCTAGTTGCCTTGATAAAGGACCAAAGTCCGAAACATGTTGGCATCTTCCTTACCATATGTACCAAGCAAGTTTCTATGAGTGTCATAATGCTTTGTATGTTTTTGCTATTTGACATGCTATTAACTGCATCAATTGATTACATTCTCTGTATGTAAACATACTATGCTACACTGAGCCTTCCCTCCTTTCTTTTTGTATATCCTGAATAAAATATTTACTTTATTACACGCATATACCTTTTCAAAGTGTCTATCTTCACTCCAAGCATCCCTTTGGGGTACTGGCCTATGATTCATGCACATTATGGCCTACTGGTAAACTTATTATATATCTAATTTGGGATGCGATAGACCACCTGCTATCTCCACCCACTTGCCTAACAATTAAATTCTATATACAGACTAATCCAGCGTACACACGGTTGGACTTTCCGATGGCAAATGTGCGATCTCAAAATTTGAGATCTGGTTCTCAAATTTTTCGACAACAAAATCCGTTGTCGGAAATTCCGATCGTGTGTAGACAATTCCGACTCGCAAAGTGCCATGCATGCTCCGAATCAAGCAGAAGAGCAGCTATTGAACTTAATTTTTCTCGGCTCGTCATACGCGTTGTATGTCACCGCATTTTAGAGGTTTGGAATTTCTACTTTGTTTGAGCCAACATCCGTCGAAAAAAAACATGGGATTTTGTTGTCGGAATGTCCGATTGTGTGTATGCGGCATAAGAGTTCTCACCTTATCCCACTAAACATGTTTGGTTGCCAGGGAGAAATATGCTTGGTTGGCAGAAAAAAAAAAAAGAATGGCTTTCCCTTGCTAATAGGACAAGAGGTCTAGATAACAGATGCCCCTTCTGCTCTCCCTGAGCACTCAACATGTTGAAATCACATTGTGCAATCCAGAGATGTATCCAAACCCATGTAATGTGAGGGTGTACTTATTATTCAATCAACCTGTCTCCAGTCAGGCTGTCCATTGCACTTCATAGTTGCTGGTGGTTGTACACTAAGCTTGTAATGTGTATGGTGAGCTTTGAAAACAGCCTTGGATGCAGCTGATTTTTATGTTTAATAAAAAGGCTTATTAAATCACATTTGTAGCTTTTCTGTTTCCATGGCTGGGTTCACACTGATGTGGCCACAGGTCCCAGCAGGGGGTCCGGTGCGTCCCTGTACACCGATACAGGTGCGAATTGGGTCAGAATTCTTTCCCAAATTCACACCTGAAACGGAGCCAGAGACACACAGGACCCTTTTCCAATGCAGACCAAGGCCGTCCCGGAGCTGTGGGAACGGGCTCCATTGAGAGCCAGTCACAGTCTCCTGTTATGCGAATTGGATGCAGGGAAACTGGCATCCAATTCGCATAAGTGTGAACCCAGTCTAAAAGAAAAGAGTTGCAAGAAGCATTCTGAGAATAGCTAAATGTACCTGAAAACAAAGAAAAAATGGGCATTTTGCCCAAAATAGGAAATTATTATTTCCTGCTTTAAAAACTGATCAAGTATATTATTTATGAGTGTACAGTGAGGCGTTTAGAAATCATATACAGTATGTGGTGCTTACGTTGTTTTCTGCTGCTCTGGCACACACTGTGTTTGCCAGGTCTCAGATGCTTTCATGTTCTGTCTCCTCCTTGCAGCTCAAAGATGGATCTCAGTAGGGAATTAAAATATGTTTCCAATGACAAGCTTAGTGCAGGCTAAATGCGACAGATAATGATGCAAAATGATCGGGATATTTTAGTTTGCACATCATAAAAACATCAGACAGTATGAGATCACACCTTTTTTCTTCTTGTACCTGTGCTGTCATATACAGCATTATTTAGGTTTACAAATATCCTCTGTTTTGTGGCTGCTGCTTCTTGTCTGAGATCAAAGTGTTCTGTCTGTACAGACTAATCTCTCGCTTTACTACATGCATTTGTTTTTCATGTCTCGTTGGTAATTGGGTGTCTTTTCTTCTTTAGCTCTGTCTATGTTTGGTGTGTTTTTCTCCAGAGTGGTTATATAATAGCTTGCTTTTTCCTGTATTGACATATGCGGCAATACATTCTTTCCGTGATCAATGGATAACATGTTATGCAGTAAAGTTAAAAAAATAAAAAAAGCACACAAGCAATTATCACTATTTTAAAATCTTGCAACGTCTGCTTATTTCATATTTGTAAAATTCTTCTGCAGGCTTTTCTAAAAAAAAAAAGTGGAAAATCAAGTTCTGAAATATTAGGACTCATTTTAAATCCCAATTTCTTTTTCCTTCCACCACTTTTTACACATTATTTATGTATTGAAATAGCATTAGGAATAAATACAGTTGACATCATGTATAACAGCCATAGGCATCAAATATACAGGTAACAATGGAATTAACAGTTCAATAACATGGAGAAATATCAAGTTAATCTATGAAGTGGTAAAGTGTGAGCGGTAAGTGGTCACCAAGAAATAAACAAAGTAAGACTGGTAGATAGGGACAGTGGGGGGCAGGGCTAGCGTGTGTGGGAAGAACACAAGCAGCGGTACAAGGTGACTAGCTAGACAGGAGGAGCAAGGCTCCCACCAGTAAGGTGAAAAAAGAGTGGGGAGAATACTAGGGGTGATGTGGAGGTAAGGTTGGGGTAGGGTATAGGGAGAGGAAAAAAAATAGGGGGAAGTTGAATAATTTCCCTTGGGATTAAATTTAAAAGAGCGAACAAAAGTCCTGGATGGCTTAACTCTAATGTAAAAATGCATATAAAAGCAAAGGAGAAGGCCTTCCAAAAATACAAGGCTGAGGGATCATCATCAGCATTCAGACTTTACAAAGAATGCAACAAGATATGTAAGGGTGAAATTAGGGCGGCTAAGATAGAACACGAAAGACACATAGCTGAAAAATCCCCAAAAATTCTTTACTTATATAAACATTAAAAAATATTGGCCCCATAAAGAATGAGGAAGGACATCTGGTTATAAAGGATGGGGAGATGGCGAAGGTATTGAATTTATTATTTTCCTCAGTCTTCACGAGGGAATCAGGCGGCTTCAGTAACCAAAACTGCAGTGTTTGTCCTCATGACACATCACAGGAAGCACCCTCATGGCTAACAGAGGAGCAGAATTAGAAATAGACTTGGACCCAAGGGTACTTAGGGAACTCAGTCAAGTAATTGCCAGACCATTGTTTCTAATTTTTACTGACAGTCTACTGAATGTAATGGTTCGATCTGATTAGAGAAAAGCCAATGTAGCACCAATGTTTAAAAAAGGGCCAAAATACATCCCTGGGAATTACAGACCAGTTAGCCTAACATCAATAGTATGCAAGCTCTTGGAGGGGATGATAAGGGACTATATACAAGACTTTGGTAATGAAAATGGTATCATTAGTAGGGGTGCAACGGATTGTCGCCGATCCGTGAACCGAACGGGTCACCCTGTTCGGATCGACACACCCCGCGCTCCGCATTACACCCTGCCAATACTCTGCGATACCCAGGCAATATTACAGTGGGGAGATGGCGTGGATATTACAGTGGGGAGATGGCGTGGATATTACAGTGGGGAGATGGCGTGGATATTACAGTGGGGACTATATAGTGGTGGAATTTTCACAGGTTTTTGCAAATTCAATTATTATTTGCTGATCCAAAAAATGATCCGATCCATGACTCTGATCCGAGGATCAATCCGATCCGTGAGTTTTTTGATCCGTTGCACCCCTAATCATTAGCAGTAATCAGCATGGATTCATGAAGAATCATTCTTGCCAAACCAATCTATTAACCTTCTATGAGGAGGTGAGCTGCCATGTAGATAAAGGAAGGCCGTAGATGTGGTGCATCTGGATTTTGCAAAAGCATTTGACACAGTTCCCCATAAATGTTTATTGTACAAAGTAAGGTCCGTTGGCATGGACCATAGCGTGAGTACATGGATTGAAAACTGTCTACAAGGGCGAGTTCAGAGGGTGGTGATAAATGAGGAATACTCGGAATAGTCAGGGGTGGGAAGTGGGGTGCTCCAGGGTTCTATGCTGGGACCAATCCTGTTTAATTTGTTCATAAACGACCTGGAGGATGGTAGTAAACCAAAGATGAGTCTTTTAAGGTAAAATACATCCAGTAAAACCAAATGGTTTGGAATTTGGAATCCATAATCTTGAAGGAACTGGTCAGGTTCTTCAAAAGTTTCATATCCTCACCTCAGCAGATCCATAGTTATATGGACAGTGAGGAAGAGGACTCCCACAACTTCCCATCACTTTTATTAATGTCATCGGTTATTCATGAGGGTCAGATTAGTGTTTGGAACAGGGATGCTTCTGCAATTAACACATTTATTGCAGAAACTCCTGAATTTATTGTGAACTATAAGTTTTTAATGAAGAACTTGTAGAAATCCCTATTGTAGTAAAATGTATTTGGTAAGTGAGTGACCTTTATTACATTAGGTGCTATTTAATCACCTTTCTTGTTTTTTTTTTTTTTTTTTCAATATATTTTTATTGAATTTTTAACAACATACAAACATGCACAACATATAAAACAAAAGTGCTTTCAGTGTATACAAAGGGTCATCGGAAGTCATATCTACATGCAGTGTAAACATGGTACAGCAGTATTATATATCGCTATAGGGGTACATCTCTGGAGGCCCCAGGTTGATAAGTGCGGTAAATCTCGAACCCGAGCCGGAGCCAACTGGAAATAGGTATTTTTTGGGGGTCTACCTTTCTTGTTTATTATTGTTATAATAATACTTTGAGAGTAAAGCTGGGCATACATGGATCGAAATTTGGCTGGTTCAGTAGGACTGGTATATGGATGGTTGTTCCAGCTTGTTGGTATATTTTCGCTTAATCAGCGTATACAGCCAATTGGCTGCATCGCTGATCAGTGTATTCTAATAGAGGGGGAGTGCCGCTATCAGAATACAATGACACAGTGGAGAGGATTTCCGCATCCACCTTAAATGTGTGGATGTGGAAATTGGTTCAGTTTTTTTGTTCAGCTGGCTAGCTGAATAAAAAAAAAAAAAAAACAGGTATTGCCAGCTCAAGGATTAATCTGTTTTGTTATTTGTTTCCATGGTTGATTATATTATTTGACAGTTTATTTATTTTGACAGCAATACCACATGTCCAGTTATATACAGTAGCTGTAACTGTTAATTCCTACTTCCACATATGTTCTAGCGTACGTTTATGTGACACAGTATTTCTGTTCTTATATGTACCAATTTATTTCATCCATTCCCAAGTAAAGTAATAAAAGATAGGCTTGGCATATAAGCAATACTTAGAAATGCAGAAAGTATTCATTATAAGAAATTATAAGATCTGCACCTCAAAATTCACATAAATATATAGTGACATCCAGATATTTAGAGATATCAGACTAGACTCAGAACAAGTTTTTGGAAATGATTTCAGTTTTTATTATCATAAAGATAAGCATTGTTGATGACTCATTAAAAAACTCTGTCAGTGTGTATCCTTGTCCATTCTTGTCTATTGTAATTTTCCTCCTGACTAATATTGGTAAAATTAGAAAAATGAGTGACACCTTATTCACCTTATAAAACACCAATATATCAGGAGAATTTTAATGTAGAGTGTTGTTTAGTGCCGCAACCACAGTATTTTGTAAAAAAAAATGCATTTGTACTTGTATCCACCACTGTCATTTTACTTTAGCTTGTGGTTTTTCATGCTGTCACTGTTTTTTTGCATTAGGCCATCACAAGATATCAGTTTGGAAGAATTTGATGATGAAGATTTGTCAGAAATTACAGATGACTGTGGAATTGGACTGAACTATGACTCAGATCACTGTGACAAGGTAATAATGGAGCTTTATGAAGAAATTACTCAGCGCTGGTATTAAAAGTAATGTATTAAAGCGGAGTTCCGCTTAAAAAAAAAAAAAAAATTAAGTCAGCAGCTACAAATACTTCAGCTGCTGACTTTTTATAACCTTAGACTTACCTGTCCCAGGGTCCAGCGTTGCGGGGGAACGAAGCCCCGCTCGTCTCCCCCCTCCTCACTGCGGTGCCGGGATTGTAACTGTGGGCACCCGGCTGTGGCTTCACAGCTTGGCACCCACTGCGTATGCGTGAGCCACGCGGCGCGCCGTTACTGGCCGGGCAATCATCTGGGACCTGTGACGTGTCTCAGATGATTGCCGAGAGGTAGGGGGGAGAGGTGATCTCCCTTCTGGTGCCACGGTGCGCTGGGAGGAAGTGGGAGATGGGACCCTCTAAAACGAGGGTATCCACTCCCCCCCAAAAAAAAATGACATGCCAAATGTGGCATGTCAGGGGGTCACCTTCCCTTAAAGTGGAAGTTCCATTTTTGTGTGGAACTCCGCTTTAAGTAATCACACTTTGCAAAATTAAATGTTGTAAAAGATGCATCTTTTACTCAGGCCAAATTTTTATCTTTTCTGCATTATTTATTTAAAAAAAAATTTTCATTATCATATATTTTGCTCTATCCTTTTTTAGGTTAGGTGTCAAATTAGAAATGGAAGTGACAGCTCTGTGACCACTAATGTCTGTGTTCAATCTGTTGTACTTTGCCTAATTTGTGTAAAATGGCAGGCATATGCTTCCTGTCAGACAATTGACTGAACATATATCTATAGAAATGTGTCTGTGGCTTCCTTTGGAAGTAAATGAACAGAGCCTCATGTCTGAGTCTTTATTTGTTAGGCAGCTATCTTTGATGGGGGAGCTAGCTTAAAAAACAACATAATATTTAGTATGTAAATACGTTCAAGAAAGAAATAGAGCTATATAAAAAGTACCTCATACATTAGAAATATATAGAAAAAAAATGGAAAATGTTGAACTGTACTGGTACCAAGAGAAGGACAGCTACATTTGTTATGATAAAATAAGAATATTTATTACAAAATTATAAACGAAAAAGTCAATAAAACATGCATTCATGTGACATAGGACAATATCCGCCATGTATTAAAAAAACAACATGTCTTTCCAAAATGTTCCAAGAGGTCGACGTGTTTTGCATAATTGCTTCCTCAGGACCTTAATATCTTGGCAGCAAAGATATTTGGCCTAGAAAAAAAGAAAAAGTTACAGAAGTCAATACTTTAACCTATGTCAGAGGTCCGTGCAACATGCTGTATTTCATGTATCAACTCATATTGTCACAAGAGCTTAGTACAAGGAAGGTTCGGCCCCAAAACACTATCACCCCGCAAAACTCTCCAATGCCTCTGCATAATTCTTTTAATCTCATAGTGCTGATTCGAATATGTGGTAAGGAAAGCAAACTTAAAGCTATCATCATGATTCTTAGACTTTGATATTAACAAATATCTCTATTTTTATCTAGGGCCAATTTAAATGCTCCTTCTAGTTCATCAACCTCATAGGCTTTCTCTAAAAAATTACATTTAAGGAGAGAGGCCTAGTGCAAAAAGTAATCTTGGATGGTGCAATTCCTCCGCAACCTCAGAAATTGTCTCTTAGAAAAGAACTTCAACCAAGCTTTATGGTGGCAGCTGTTAGTATTGAGATATCCATTCTTATCTGTCTCTTTAAAATAAGTTGATGTGATAATACCACCTTACCACAACAATTCTAGGAAATTAATCTTGGATTTGCTAGCCTCATGTAGCAAGACAATGCCTCTATCGTTACTATTCAGCTAGAGGCATTCAAAATCCCCATCCCATAGGAGGAGGACATCGACTATATACCTTTTCCAGAAAATCAATTCTGGTCTAGGTTCCTGATAGCCCTTACTATTGTCCGCTACGGGAGATTTTTCCTGAAAATGGCTATGGACCAGCCGGTCCCTAAATTATCTACCTTTCCTATAGGTCAGCTGTGGATATTCTTTATTATATTTTTGTATTATAGGATCGGTTAGGAGGTGCCAATATTTACATATGGCATCTTTAACAACTTGGTGACGACTAGACAATGTGGTAACGGTCCTAATGGTCTCTGATTTTTTTGATTTCTTTTTTCACAAATAACATATAATGTCTGTCTTTATGTTTTGCTTTGTTATGGGCTTTCTTTAGGGTGCTTTTGGTATAGCCCCTTAACAACAATCTGGACCTCAGTAGTTTTGCCTCCTTCTCAAACTGTTCCTCAGTAGAACAGTTAGGTTTAATTTGAAAATATCGCGAGTATGGTATACTCCTAATTAGAGGTTGTGGGTGGGCGCTATCTGCATGGGGTATAGTGTTTCCAGTGGTGGGATTTCTTAAATAAGGATGTGCCCAAAGTGCCATCCTGCTGCTTGAATATGTTCAAATCAAGAAATGGTAATGTGAAATTATCATATTGCATAGTGAAATTAAAATTAAATCTTTTTACAGCCAGATAGCCCATAAACTCCTGCAACACTGTCCTATGAGAATTCCATACCAAAAAAAATATCATCTATATACCTGTACCAGCATATTATGCTGGACAGGTATATAGAGGCAGATTGTATTGTAACATTGTGTAATTTCCTTAAAAGGTTTATAGTATCCTGAATATAGGAAAGGAAAAACTCAGAACATGGAGGCGCAAGAAGGCATCTACCAGACGGCTCCCTATCTTTGTTTTCGCCACAATTCCTGAGATAATAGGCTGGACCGGTGGCCTTCTCAAATCCTTATGTGTTTTTGGTAATGCATAGAAAGATGGAACTCTGGCATATGGGACTTGAAGGGTCTCATAGACATCTTTGTCAATAATCACCTTTCTATATGTATCACCAATAAGTGTATCAAATTCATTATTAAAATCCAGGATCTTCCCCTCTTGGATTCTCATATACCAATCTTTATTAGAGAGAATATCAACATAATATTTAGTATGTAAATACGTTCAAGAAAGAAATAGAGCTATATAAAAAGTACCTCATACATTAGAAATATATAGAAAAAAAATGGAAAATGTTGAACTGTACTGGTACCAAGAGAAGGACAGCTACATTTGTTATGATAAAATAAGAATATTTATTACAAAATTATAAACGAAAAAGTCAATAAAACATGCATTCATGTGACATAGGACAATATCCGCCATGTATTAAAAAAACAACATGTCTTTCCAAAATGTTCCAAGAGGTCGACGTGTTTTGCATAATTGCTTCCTCAGGACCTTAATATCTTGGCAGCAAAGATATTTGGCCTAGAAAAAAAGAAAAAGTTACAGAAGTCAATACTTTAACCTATGTCAGAGGTCCGTGCAACATGCTGTATTTCATGTATCAACTCATATTGTCACAAGAGCTTAGTACAAGGAAGGTTCGGCCCCAAAACACTATCACCCCGCAAAACTCTCCAATGCCTCTGCATAATTCTTTTAATCTCATAGTGCTGATTCGAATATGTGGTAAGGAAAGCAAACTTAAAGCTATCATCATGATTCTTAGACTTTGATATTAACAAATATCTCTATTTTTATCTAGGGCCAATTTAAATGCTCCTTCTAGTTCATCAACCTCATAGGCTTTCTCTAAAAAATTACATTTAAGGAGAGAGGCCTAGTGCAAAAAGTAATCTTGGATGGTGCAATTCCTCCGCAACCTCAGAAATTGTCTCTTAGAAAAGAACTTCAACCAAGCTTTATGGTGGCAGCTGTTAGTATTGAGATATCCATTCTTATCTGTCTCTTTAAAATAAGTTGATGTGATAATACCACCTTACCACAACAATTCTAGGAAATTAATCTTGGATTTGCTAGCCTCATGTAGCAAGACAATGCCTCTATCGTTACTATTCAGCTAGAGGCATTCAAAATCCCCATCCCATAGGAGGAGGACATCGACTATATACCTTTTCCAGAAAATCAATTCTGGTCTAGGTTCCTGATAGCCCTTACTATTGTCCGCTACGGGAGATTTTTCCTGAAAATGGCTATGGACCAGCCGGTCCCTAAATTATCTACCTTTCCTATAGGTCAGCTGTGGATATTCTTTATTATATTTTTGTATTATAGGATCGGTTAGGAGGTGCCAATATTTACATATGGCATCTTTAACAACTTGGTGACGACTAGACAATGTGGTAACGGTCCTAATGGTCTCTGATTTTTTTGATTTCTTTTTTCACAAATAACATATAATGTCTGTCTTTATGTTTTGCTTTGTTATGGGCTTTCTTTAGGGTGCTTTTGGTATAGCCCCTTAACAACAATCTGGACCTCAGTAGTTTTGCCTCCTTCTCAAACTGTTCCTCAGTAGAACAGTTAGGTTTAATTTGAAAATATCGCGAGTATGGTATACTCCTAATTAGAGGTTGTGGGTGGGCGCTATCTGCATGGGGTATAGTGTTTCCAGTGGTGGGATTTCTTAAATAAGGATGTGCCCAAAGTGCCATCCTGCTGCTTGAATATGTTCAAATCAAGAAATGGTAATGTGAAATTATCATATTGCATAGTGAAATTAAAATTAAATCTTTTTACAGCCAGATAGCCCATAAACTCCTGCAACACTGTCCTATGAGAATTCCATACCAAAAAAAATATCATCTATATACCTGTACCAGCATATTATGCTGGACAGGTATATAGAGGCAGATTGTATTGTAACATTGTGTAATTTCCTTAAAAGGTTTATAGTATCCTGAATATAGGAAAGGAAAAACTCAGAACATGGAGGCGCAAGAAGGCATCTACCAGACGGCTCCCTATCTTTGTTTTCGCCACAATTCCTGAGATAATAGGCTGGACCGGTGGCCTTCTCAAATCCTTATGTGTTTTTGGTAATGCATAGAAAGATGGAACTCTGGCATATGGGACTTGAAGGGTCTCATAGACATCTTTGTCAATAATCACCTTTCTATATGTATCACCAATAAGTGTATCAAATTCATTATTAAAATCCAGGATCTTCCCCTCTTGGATTCTCATATACCAATCTTTATTAGAGAGAATATCAAGACACATGCATTTATACATAGGTGTATTCATCTCCACCACGTTTCCTCCCTTATCAGCCATCTTAATGGTTAAGCTTTCATCGCTCTGTAGTCTGCCTATTGCCTGCTACTGCTGTGATGATATATTACTCCGGGGGGGGGACTACTGAGGTCCAGTCGCTTAATTTCTGATGTTTGGGATAACAATGTACAAATATTTGGATTGGTTTGTAGTGGAGGGAATTTAGTAGATGTTTTCTATATTTTTGGTGTTTTTTTGGAGACTGTGTGTGAGACGAGAACTCAGGATCATTCTTAGGGAAACCCCCCTCAATGGAGTCTCCCTTCGCCATTTCATTTTCACTGAGTAATCCATTAGGTCCTTGAGAACCATGAAATCCCTGACCGTGAAGCCTTTCCATTGTTCTTTTTAAAAAATTTTCCTGTTTTTTCTTTTTGCTATCATCATCATAGAGATATTTATGTAAGCCTAAGTGCAAACAAATTGAGGTCTTTTACTACCTCAAAGCTATCAGTTTTCATTGTGGGTCAAAAGCTTAAATCTAGACTTAGTACTTCAGGTACGTGGTAGTGACGGTACGTGTTGGGTGGAATCGGGTGACGTTGTACATCGGGAGTATATGGGAGCCACGGCCCTGCTTGAAGTTGGGAACGAAGGAACTGTCTCTAATTTTAATGTAAGTAGATGCTTTCAATAAATTTTATGTGTTTAAAATACTACACAATGGGAGCATGTTCATTTTAATCAAGGGGCGGTGGACGAGTCTTTTCCATACAGTCCACTTAAAGTATATAGTGAAACTCAGAGAGGATATTGATCAGCTGTCTGAAGTACACCCCGGCTAGGGAAGGCAATGTTGGACCTATTACAGGTCTAATATACAGGTGAGCACAGTGGTGAATAGGTGACGGGAATTGCTGCACATGCATGCATTTTTAGACCCACGCGGTGAAGGTTGCAGAGGGTTCAAAACTAAGGAGCACCTTGTTTGAAGATTGAAGAATTTATCTATGAACTTTACTTTGAATTAATTGTTATTGGATGAATATTTAATGGTTTATTTTAACCCTTAAAGAATTATGTTGTTGCGATTTACTTATGATGATTTAAATAATTTAGATACCGTATTTATCGGCGTATAACACACACTTTTTTCCCCTTAAAATCAGGGGAAAATCGTGGGTGCGTGTTATACGCCGATCCCACGCTGACTGTGAGGGGGAGAGGAGCGAGCGCCCCCGAACTACACATAGCCGAGTGCACTGTGTACTCGACTAGGCTTGGCTCCGCTCACAGTCATGCCAAGTCCCACCATTGGACCTGTGTGGACTGGGCGGGACTGCGAGTGGAGCCGAGAGGAGACGAGCCTAGCCGAGTACACAGTACACTCAGCTATGTGTATCTCGGCGGCGCTAATTTTAAAAACGATCAGGCTGCAATGAGACAGGGCAAGGCTGCAATGAGACATGGCAAGGCTGGGCAAGGCTGCAATGAGACATGGCAAGGCTGGGCAAGGCTGCAATGAGACTGGGCAAGGCTGGGCAAGGCTGCAATGAGACTGGGCAAGGCTGCAGATGGACACTGATCATTCTACAATGATGGACAAGGCTGCAGATGGACACTGATAAGGCTGCATTGATGGGCATTTAAATGTACCTTTTTTTCTTAAACTTCCCACCTAAACTTGGGGTGCGTGTTATACGCCGGCGCGTGTTATATATACACATATCGGATTTACGCTTTTTTGAGTTGTGGGAGCACAATTATTTGGTTTGCGGCTGTCTAGAGTTTGGGATTTTTCTGAGGAGATAGCACGGGATAATACACTTATTTATTTTAGACTCAGAACATGTTTTTGGAAATGGTTTCAGTTTTTATTATCATAAATAGGGATGAGCCGAACACCCCCCAGCTCGGTTCGCACCAGAACTTGCGAACAGGCAAAAAAATGTGTACGAACATGCAAACAACGTTAAAGTCTATGGGACACGAACATGAAAAATCAAAAGTGCTTATTTTAAAGGCTTGTGTGCAAGTTATTGCCATAAAAGTGTTTAGGGACCTGGGTCCTGCCCCAGGGGACATGTACCAATGCAAAAAAAAGTTTTAAAAACTAAAGTTTTTTTTCGGAAGCAGTGATTTTAATAATGCTTAAAGTGAAACAATAAAAATGAAATATTCTTTTAAATATCGTGCCTGGGGGTGTTCTTAGTATGCCTGTAAAGTGGTGCAGTACCACAGCAAAATTACACTTCTAAAGTAAAAAAAAGTAATTTAAAACTGCTTGCGGCTGTAATGTATTGTCCGGTCCGGGCAATATATATAAAAATCATTGAAACCGGCATGGGTTCCCCACCACAGTCCATTACCAGGCCCTTCAGGTCTGGTATGGATATTAAGGGGAACCCTGCTCCAAAATGTAAAAAGCAAATGGCGTAGGGGTCCCCCCAAAAATCCATACCAGGCCCTTCAGGTCTGGTATGGCTTTAAAGGTGAACCCCCACCCAAAATAAAAAAAAATGGCGTAGAGGCCCCCCCCCCAAAATCCATACCAGACCCTTATCCGAGCACACAACCTGGCAGGCCGCAGGAAAAGGGGGGGGCAAGAGAGCGACCCCCCTCCTGAACCGTACCAGGCCACATGCCCTCAACATGGGGAGGATGCTTTGGGGTTGCCCCCAAAGCACCTTGTCCCTATGTTTTGGGGACAAGGGCCTCATCCCCACAACCCTTGCCCTGTGGTTGTGCGGGTCTGCAGGCGGGGGGCTTATCGGAATCTGGAAGCTCCCTTTAACAAGGGGACCCCCAGATCCCGCCCCCCCTATGTGAATGGGTATAGGGTACATTGTACCCCTACACATTCACCAAAAAAACTGTCAAAATTTTAAAAATGACAAGAGACAACTTGGGACAAGTCCTTTATTAAAGAAAAAAAACTGTCCCGCGATGTCCATTCATCTTTGATCATAGCGTCCGGCGGCCCGATAAAAAAAAAAAACTGAAAAAACTCTGCCTTCATGGGAGGCTCCCGCTGACTGAAGCCTCTTCGCGATGATAGCTGTTATATAGCTGAGGGTGGGGCCACTCGATGATGTAAATTGGTGACCCCCCTGATGTTATGTGACATCACGTAACATCAGAGGGGGCGGGGTCACCCGTTTACGTCACCGGGTGGCCTCGCCTCAGCTATATAACAGCTGTCATTGTGAAGAGGCTTCAGTTAGCAGGAGCCTCCCATGGAGGCAGAGTTTTTTCCTTTTTTTTTTTTTAATCGGGTCCTCGGACGCTGTGATCGAAGATGAATGGACATTGGTCCCAAATTGTCTCTTGTCATTTTTAAAAATTTTCGGATCTGGGGGTCCCCTTGTTAAATTTTTTTTAAAATTTTGTCTCTGGGTTCTCTGTAATTTTTTTTTTTTACATTTTGGCGCAGGGCTCCCCTTAATATCCACACCAGACCTGAAGGACCTGGTAATGGACTGGGGGGGGGGGGGGGGGGGGGGGGGGGGGACCCATGCCATTTTTTTCAATGATTTTCATCTATATTGCTGGGATCCGACAATACATTACAGCCACGAGCTGTTTTAAATTAAATTTTTTCCTTTACAAATGTCATTTTGCTGCTCTCATTCATAAAACTATGTACGGCTGTCGTGTAAGCAGCCTTACATAGTGTGGGGCATGGGCTCAGCCCCCTGAGCCATGATTGGCCAAAGGCACCCTGCCTTTGGCCAGTCATGGCACTCACAGCAGAGCACCCCGTGATTGGCCCAAGCATGCAGGTCAGGTGCATGCTTTGGCCAATCAGCAGCCGTCAATGCATTGACGGTCTCGCCATTCATTATGGTGCATTCCACGGGTGCTCGAATTTCCCGCGAGCGCCCCATAATGTTCGGTATTCGGCGAACACCCGATGTTCGTGTTGAATGTATCCCTAATCAAAAAGATAAGCATTGTTGCCGACTCCTTAAAAACTGTCAGTGTGTATAGCCAACTAGAAAATATACTACTAATAAACTCCCAGCTATGGATAGGGGGATTTCCATAGACTTGTCCTCAGATGCATTGCAGTGTGGTTTTGGCTATATACAATTACTAATTGTGAAGGTCATCAACATACTACATACAGTTATCAGATGTTTGAAGCTACAAGTAATTACTGTAGTCCTAGTTTATCCGGCTCAGCTAGTGCACTTTTAAATTAATTAGCTTCAAGTTCTTTTCGTCAGAAAATCAGAATCAATTTTTTGCTTGAGCAGATTACTTTAATCAGCTTATTACAAGCAGTGATTAAAGGATTTGAAATGCTATGATAGAAAATGTGAAGTTAACTTTTTCAGCAGACATCTTAATATATATGAAAATAAAATAGATTGAATGTCAGGAAAGTGACAATTCACACATAAATCCAGAATTAAGGTCTTAAATGTCTATAGACCTCATTTACCCACAATGGAAGAATTCTACAATATAAGCCAATGCAATTTGTTCAAATTGGACAACATTTAAGCACACATTTGATCGTTTCTCAGTGGAAAGATAATTGTGAAAGTCCTGGCAGTTAGCAACAATACTTTTTATTTATTTTTTTAACCACATTAGTTATGTCCAACATCAGTGCTGTTGATTGGAGCAGTGTGCAGGGGGGCATGTCGGACTGCTGGAGACCCAGGTCGCTGCTTTTGTGGGAGAACATTGATCCAAATCGCCAATGAACTGCCAGCACAGAGTGTAGTAACCCTTGCTGCACCAGACAGCATGGACAAAAAACAGAGAAGGCATATTCATTCATTTATATGCCTGACTGCATTACCATAATAAATACAGAAGGTTCAACAGGGCTTTAGCCCCCGTTCACACCTATGCGAATTAGATGCAGCTTACAACGCAGCGAATTCGCAGGACATTTCAAAATACATTCATTTTAATGAGGCTGGTTCACATATCTGCGGTGCATTCGCACTGCGCATTGCAGAAAAAACATGTGCGTTTTTGGGGAAGTGCGGTCCGGCTCAGGTGCGAATTCAGGCCCATTATCTTCTATGGGCACGCATCTGATTCGCAGATGCATTCCGTTCTGAACACAAATTCTTTCCTTCTCCTCACTACACCTCCCACCTCTCCCCCCCCCCCCCCCCCCCACCTCCCACCTCGCCCCCCCCCCCCTCTCCCTGCTCACTGATCTGCAGCTAAAACGCTGACAAACCGCTAAACAACTGACGTTTTAGTGCGCAGTTACTCCGGACATTAAATTTGCACCGCACTGGTGTGAACCCAGGCTTAATATATTGCTGCTCAGCAGTCCTTGTGGTGGCTGCATTTGCGTTCCTTTTTTATTATTTTTTTTGCCTCTATTTTATATTTTAATATATATGTATTATTTTCAAGAAAAAAATTACAAGGGCAAACATAAATGCAAAGCATACAGTAGATAAAAATTAGGATATAGACAAGGTCCACAAATATCTTAGCGAAGATATTACAGCGCACACATTCAAGAATGACATTTCTTGTATGCACAAATATCTTAGGACATCACAAAAGCCTGCATTAGTGACAAGTGATGGATCGTGAAATTTGACCTTGAGAAATTTGAGAAAATTTTTGAGAAAATTTGAGAAACGATGGAACGATCAGCATACAAACAGTATTTTAAGTATAAAAAGAGAATGAGGAACAGAGATGGTACAATAGTAAACCAGCATAAAATAAAATGTGGGTTAGAGTTCTAAAATGACTTTGCCTATATTTTAACCCAGTGCTCTTGCCAGTAACACAATTCCTGTCGTGGGGTGACAGTGTATACTTACCCCACTGTATCTATGGGGGATCAGCCTTGTCCCCTTAGGACAGGAAGTGTTTTAGGATTACAGAATATTATGGAGCAGAGGGGATGTTCTGTATCTTGCAGAGAGAACTAGCAGCAATGCTGACTGATGACCATCAGCAGAGGCAGACAGATATCAGTTCATATGGGGAACTGGAGAAAGTGCAGAGAAAGGAAACCAAACTGATAAGAGGCATGGAGGAGCTCAGCTATTAAGCAAGATTAGAGGAACTGAATTTATTTTCTCTTGAGAAGAGATTAAGGGGGGATATGATCAACATGTATAAATACATAAGGGGTCCATATAGTGAACTTGGTGTTGAGTTTTTCACTTTAAGGCCATCACAGAGGACAAGGGGGCACTCTTTATGTCTGGAGAAAAAGAGATTTAATTGCCAAATATGGAAAGGCTTCTTCACAGTAAGAGCTGTAAAAATATGAAATAGACTCCCTCAAGAGCTGGTTCTGGCCAGCTCAGTAGATTGCTTTAAAAAAAGGCCTGGATTATTTCCTAAATGAACAAAATATAACTAGATACTAATATTTATAGGTAATATTGGCCCAGGGAATATCCAATAGCCTGTTGGGGAATCAGGAAAGATTTTTTTTGCCCTGCTGGAGCAAATTGGATCATGCTTTATTTTTTTTTCCTTTCTCTGAATCAACTGTGGGTATAGGATTGTGTATATTGAGGCTTGTGCGTGTGTGTGTTTTTTTTTTTTCCTGTGGGTTGAACTGGATGAACTAGTGTTTTTTTACTAACTATACATGCAGGGCGCTGGACGCATGGACTCCAATGGCGGGGGTGTGCTTTATGGAAGCACGTGATTACAGCCAGGGGCTCTAGTAGGCTTCAAAAAAGGGTGGGCTCCGGGTGCTGAGCACTGCGCACCGATCCCACCCATTTGTGTGACAATATCGAATAAATATTCGCTATCGCCACACTGATCCTCCTCCAGGCCAATCAGGAAGAGGGTCTTGAGACCCGTTACCTGATTGACTGAAAGGACAGGCGATCCTATTGGATGCCTAGGAGGAGGAGGGAGGAGCCGCATGGCTGAAGGTGCTGTGATGCAGAAGAGGACGAGATGATACAGGAGCCGCTACCTGCCGCCCATAAGAGCCCGCAACCCACCGCCCGTAGGAGCCCACAACCCGACCGCTGCCCGCCGTCTGTAGGAGCCCGCAACCTAGGTGGGGTAAGTGCCGGGGGAAGGCCGCCACTGCTGAGCTAAATAAAAGAGAAAAGTGTTCCCTAACACAGTAGCAGCCACACATGTTACAGACTTTATTGGAAATTTTCGTTTAAAAAAAAATCACTTTTTCTGGAGTTCAGCTTTAACCTTTCTATTGGGCTTCCCACTACGTTTCATCAGGTGTATGCTATACATGAAAAGCTAAAGATATAGCCAAATTTAATGTTATTGCCAAATACTATATCTTACAGTTTTTATGGATATTTTACCTTTATGATTTGCCTACTTAAAGCGGTGTTTCCACAAAAAATATTTTTTTTTAAGTCGGCAGCTACAAATATTGCAGCTCCTGACTTTTAATAATCGGACACTTACCTGTCCCGGGGTCCAGCGATGCGGGGGATCGAAGCCCCGCTCATCTCCCCCTACGCTCGACGGCACCAGCATTTTAACTGTGGGCGCCCGGCTGTGGCTTCACAGCCGGGCACCCACTGTGCATGCGCGAGCCGCGCCATGACTGGCCGCGCAATCATCTGGGACCTGTCATGTGTCCCAGATGATCGCCTAGAGGGAGGGGGGAGAGGTGATCTCCCTTCTTGCGCCGAGGGAAGTGACGTCAGGAGCCCAGGTGCTGAAGGAGGCAGACTACAAGGGACCCCCTAGCAACACGCATTTAGAGGTGGAACTCCACTTTAATTACACAGATCAAGTGAAATGACTGCTCAAAATGCATTTTTGTAAGGTGATAGGAATAGTTCAGATATCAGTAGCGGTAGATGCATGCTATATGTGACATGACACATTTGACACAAGGTATGAGATGAGTTGAAAAGGTTATCCGATGTGCTTGCTAGAAAATCCCTTTACTGTGCATGCCAAGTACATAATGTTGTACGCGGTATCATTCCCTGCTATGGTCAAACCTGACACTGAGCAGACTCTTACATAGGCAGCCATTCACATATTTGTAAATGTCATTACTTGCTCTGTAATACTTTACTAGTCCTTTAAATCTGTTCGCTGATTGCTGCAAACTCTGCTGAACGCGTGTTTTAAAAAGCAGAAACCTGCGTTTAAAAACGCGCGTTTTGCTGTGTTTTCATGCCGCGTTTAGACGCGTTTAGACGCGTTTGCGTCTATGAGCATTTGTAAAGATAACATCATATAGACCCTCCCCAAGCTCCGAAAGCATGTATTATTAACTATTTCTGCCAATTTGATCAGAGTGAGCAGCAGCAGAGAGAGCAGTTGTACACTTGCTTTTGCCTCTCTTTCTGTGTTTTTTTTTTAAATGGATCCCATATTGAATATATGTCAGGAAATGCTCCTGATGTTGCTCTTGATGCGGCAGCAATGTCGTCGCAAATTTGCATGAGAGGTCCAGAATCAGAGCTTGTCGATATTGGACCCATCCGTTGATGGCACAGCGAATGTCCGTTGGATATTTCACAAACATGTATGCATTTCACAAACATGTATGCATTAGTGAGTATATATGCTCTATGAACTCTAAACTAATTACGACATTTTAAACCAATTTTTCTAGTATTTTTTATGGTTTACCATCATATTTCTGAGTTTTCTGCTCCAAAAAATTGGGTTCCTTTAAAAAGGCTTATAAACGCAAACGCGGCTAAACGCAGGTGCCTGCGTTTAGCCGCGTTTAGCTGCGTTTTGCGTCTGAAAAGCAGAAAAGCAAAGTGTCTGAACGCATTTTTTTGCTTCTGGAAAAACGAGGTTAAACGCAACTGCATAAAAACGGGAAAAAACTAGACTGTGTACATGGACACATAGGATAACATTGCATGCGTTCAGGTGCAGTTGAAAAAAGTGTCCAACTGCCTCTGAACGCGCGTTCAACAGCGTCTCGTGTGCATGAGGCCTAAAACTGCCTTACCCACAGTCTTCTGCTTTCATCAGCACATCTACTACTATCAACAGATGGCATTTCTCTGATAATTCCAGTTGAAGGGTTTTATTCAGTGGTTACTAAGTAGTTCTGAGTACTAATAGTTATATATTGTCATTAATGGAGAACCACCATATGACTACATAGAACTGGTTTAATGGAGATTTGTCAAATAAAGCTGAGCACAGTATAATATACCTGGTGCAAATGTTTCTGACAATTCCTTGCACAATGAAAATGATTGATATTTCCTTTCAATACAGAATTTATTGAACATACAGCTAGGGACTCAGCAGACTGAAGTCAAAGTAAATGATATCATAGCTGTTGGCTCTCAAACCTATCCTATTCAGTCATTGTACTAAAGCTGATTTTTAAGGGGCTCATAAAACCTGGCTTATTTCATTTGCAATCAATGACCTATAGGGTCTATTCACACAGGCGCCTCCATGTTACAGATTCTGCTTGCTTAGCGGTGAATCGCTCTGCTGATCCCAGCTGAGCAGGCGGATGACAGGTCCGTCAGTACTCACTGTGCAGAAGGGACACAGTCCCGCTATCCTCTATGGGAAAATCTATCCGATCTGGTCCGCCAGATGACTGGAAAATAGGACCACCGTCCGTCTGCTTTTTGCAGGTAGGATCAGATGGCGGCGGGTGTCAGCAGACTTGTGTCCGCTAACAACTGCTGCTCCATAGGGGATACCGCACGGTCCGATCAGGTCCCATCAGGTTCACTTGAAAAAAGGACAGGTGGACCTGATCGGATAGCTCGTGTGAAAGGACCCTTTAGCATTAAAGTATAGCTAAAGGCAAACTTTTTTGTTTTGTTTTTGGACAACAGTAGAGCTAGCCCTATTTTTTTGTGAAAGATAATGTTACGCCGAGCAAATTTATACCCAACATGCCACGTTTCAAAATTGCGCCCGCTCATGGAATGGCGACAAACTTTTACCCATAAAAATCTCCATAGGCGGCGTTCAAAAAATTCTACAGGTTGCATGTTTTGAGTTACAGAGAAGGTCTAGGGCTAGAATTATTGCTCTCGCTCTACCGATCGCGGCGATACCTCACATGTGTGGTTTGTGTGGTTTGAACACCGTATTCATATGCTGGCGCTACTTACATATGCATTCGCTTCTGCGCGCAAGCTCAGCGGGACGGGGCGGGGGGGATGCCGCAGAGACTATTATTATCGGAAACCGGACCACCAGCCGAAGAAGAGGATACCAGGGTTATGGTAGCTAGCTGCTGCAATAACAAAGATATCCCTCTTCAAAGTTAGGACATATATCGATGCGCAGCGGTCCGGAAGTTGGTAAACAAAAATTGTATGTTCTGGTATTGTACGAGAAAAAATTTCGTGTTTGTCCCTTCTGATAATTTCGCATGAACTGTCGTGATTGGCTCTCGAAAGCTGTGTACTAAAGATCAGATTATCACACAATCGCTTCTAAAAGCATTTTTTTTCGTCCGGTTTTCTCATAGTGTATACTAGGCTTAAGGTTGTAAATATACTAGTGTTATGCCCCGTAAACATGATAGGATTTTCCGACTGAAAATGTTCGATGGGAGCTTGTTGTCAGAAACCATGTAGGCACCATCGGACATTTTCCATCGGAATTCCCGACACACAAAATTTGAGACCTGAATCTCAAATTTTCCGACAACAAAATCCGTTCTCATAAATTACGATCGTGTGTACACAATTTTGACGCACAAAGTTCCACGCATGCTCGGAATCAAGCAGAAGAGCCGCACTGGCTATTGAAGTTCATTTTTCTCGGCTCGTCGTACGTGTTGTACGTCACCGCGTTCTTGACGTTCGGAATTTCCGACAAGATTTGTGTGACTGTGTGTATGCAAGACAAGTTTGAGCCAACATCCGTCGGAAAAAAAAGCATGGATTTTGTTGTCGGAAAATCCTATCGTGTGTACAGGGAGGGCATTACTGTTATAAAAAATAAGACCTCTGCCAGGGTCTGGACACTGATAGGTGAACAGCATGTGTATGTGCTGGGGCCCCAACATGTCAAACATGTGATTTCCTACTACATTTAATCTCTCTTTATAATACACATTGAGAATTGATTGAAACCCACCAGCCCTGTGAGCAACCTGTGAGTGCTGTGAATCTTTATGTATTGGGACCAGCTGGTTGAGGCCAACAGCTCAGATAAGGACACTATACACACTGAGCATTCAAAGGAAACACTGGCAGAATCCCCAGGGAAAACAGGGAATTTCAATCTGTTCATCATCTATATACAATACATATCATATATATAGATTAGGAAGGATAGAATAGGATGTAACAAGGTTAAAGAAAACATTCTAGATGTCTTCTACCAAAAAACTGGAGGAATCCCAACTGGCATATTTTTCGAACTGACAGTACTGGCAACCAAAGAGAATATTGTCAGCAAGGGGTTGGTCTAAAATAAAACCATTAAAGTGAGTGCAGCCAGAATTTTGGGTGATTCATGTCAAAGTTTCCTTAGAAGCATTATCTCCAGGAACATGTTTGCATACTTGATAACTGTCCTTGATTTCCAGGAACAGTACCGACCGTTAAATGATTGTCCCACAAAATATTTTCCTCTGGGAAGATTTTTTCATTTTTAGGAATGGCAAATTGTGGTTTATGCCACAGTTCTCTGAGGTACTGTATGTTAAATACAATTGCAATTAGTAACTAATAATTATGTTTTCTTTTAAAATGTATATTTATGGGCAAACGTTATTGAAAGCAACATCCAAATATAACAAAAATAAAATCTGATATTTATTTTCAAATTTCCACAGGTTTTATATAATATGCATAATCCATTGAGTATTATTATGGTATTACAGTAAATTAAGTACAACACTGCTGTCCGATTATATAATTCTAGAGAATATTCTGATATTAAAATATAAAAACATTTATAGCAACAGCATGCATATCTGAGCCATAGCTACCCCATATTCAGCTATTCATTATAGGAATTGTTGCCATATTTGGGATTATACTCTCCTACATACTTTTGTGGGTATTCTTTTGTTGATTCATACACAGTGTGGCTCACATTTTCTTCTACTGAGTTTGTGTATATAAACCTAATTCTATTTTAGTATGGTTGGCATCATGGATCACCGTATGCAATTTTTTAAAACGAAATAATTTTTGTAAACTTCTAACTTAAAGAAGATCGTGCCAGTAACAACATTCCCAGTTGCAAGCTGACAACACTAAGCATGCCATCCAAGCTTCTTCAATTGGATGATGGGTTGCCTATCTGATCATATAGCTAGCCCAATGGCCAACAGAAGGAAGTTGCAGGAAGTGCTTTTACTGGCAGGATCTCCAGTTAAGAAAGCTTGCAATTGATTCCCAAAAATAATTTGTTTAAGAAAACGGTATACAATAAGATATTATGCTAAGCATACTGAAAAATAAACAGATCTAGGATTTACATACACTTTAACTGTTTTATATTGAATATATTTTGGTTTACAGTGTTAAAGCATCCATTTAATAGAAATATATTAAGCTTAACCATTTTTTTTTTTTCAATAACAGTTTTTATTTGGTATTATTCCAGATACATTTTAAGTACAGTATTCGTTCAAGTTGTACATTATAAACACATGTTCTTAACTTGCACCACTGTGTTACTACCTGATACCATAGTTACTCTCTATCTGGTATTTATGCTCTTCATGGTATAAGTCAGGTTATTTGGTAAATTATTCCTGTTTCTATCAGACAAACTTTTTAACTTGAAACTTGTAAAGTGAGTGGGAGTGTAAGCACCCCTGAGGAAGGGGAAAAAAAAAAAAAAAAGGGGGGGGGGGAGTGGGGGGGGAGAAGAGAAGAGGGGGAAGAATAGGAGGGGAGAAGGGGAGGGGGGGGGGTTGGGTAGTTTGTCATCAGCCCGCGCTAGTATCCGGGTTTCTTTGTTCCTCCCGGCGGTGCCACAGGTCCCAGACCTGGTCGTGGGCGTCCAGATGATCCCTGATTCTCGCTGTCATTTTTTCCATTAACTCTATGTCCCCAATCCTAGAATATAGGGCTTCTTCAGGGGGAGGGGAGCGGCGTTTCCAGTGTAATGCCACCAGGCAGCGTGCTGCCGTAAGAACGTGTCTGACCAATTTCTTCTGTGTTGCTGGCGCTTTCAGTGGCATTAGTCCCAGTAGAAAGAATTTAGGGGCGATAGGGACCACCTGTTCGAGGAGACGGGTCAATAGTTGCTGGACCGAGATCCAAAAGGGGACTATCTGTGGGCATTCCCAGTAAATGTGGAACAGTGTTCCCCTGGCTCCCAAGCAGCGCCAGCAGCGATCTGAACTAGTCGGATATATGGCATGAAGCACATCTGGGGTCATATACCAGAAATATAAAACTTTATATGTATTTTCCTTGTAGAGCGTGCAGATCGAGCTCTTGGATGCTTGGGACCATATAGACCTCCACTGATTCAAGGATATCTCCTCCCCCAGCGCCTTTTCCCACTTAAGCATGTATGCATGCTTACCCATTGTTGTAGTGGGCCATTCGTTAAGAATTTTATAAATGTCAGAGATCAGGCCTCTCTGGGCCGAGCCTGCTAGTACAAGGTTTTCAAAGGGTGTGGGTGGGGAAAATTGTAAGTTCGGTGCGAATGTCAAGGCGTAGTGGCGGATTTGGAGATATCCATAGAATACTTGATTCGGCAAATCAAATTTGGTCTGTAGGTCCTTGAATGGTTTCAGTTTACGTGTGCGGGGGTCTATTAAATTTCCATAGTGGAAAAGGTTTCTCGTAGTCCAGGGGGAGGACATCTGGTGGGTCAGGCTGTCTGGCATTTCGGGATTGCAAGCAAAGGATGTCAGGAGCGAGCTGTCCGAGGACAGTTTATGTTGACGCGTCAATTTGCGCCATAGCTTTCTCAGCTGCATCATAGGGCCAAGTAACCGTGCGGGGTCCACCTCCACGTTTGCGCTCCACAGTAGACTATTTGGGTGTATTGGGGCCAGCCACAACTTCTCTATTTCGGTCCATTTATTATATGACCTGAGCGTGAACCAGGAGGTGATCGCCTTTAGTTGCGCCGCCTGAAAGTATCGAGTAAGGTTGGGGAAGGCTAATCCCCCATCTGACCTGGCCGCCTGCAGCACTGAGCGTGGGATCCTGTGTCTTTTATAGTTCCATGCGTATTGCAGGAGCTCAGTTTGTAATTGCTTCAGTTGGCTGCTGGGGACCGGGACAGGCAGGGTTTGGAAGAGGTACAGTAGTTTCGGGAGGATTGTCATTTTCACTGCTGCTATCCGTCCTAACAGGGAAATGTGATGTTTTTTCCATTGTTGTAGGAGGCTTCTAATGTTTTGGAAAAGGGGGGGGTAGTTTTCCTGAAAGAGGGTGGAATACTTTGGGGTGATATTGACCCCCAGGTATTTTAGAGCGGTGGCTTTCCAGCTGTAGGGGAAGTTAGATTGTAAGTGTTCAACCTCTTCTTCTGGAGTATTAAGTGGAAGGGCTTCTGATTTAGATGTGTTAATTTTATACCCCGATAGGGCTCCATAGCGTTCTAATTCCGCATGGAGGATTGGTAGGGAGGTCCTGGGTTGGGTCAGCGAGAGGATTATGTCATCTGCAAATAGGGAAATTTTAAATTCCCTATCTCTAACTGTTATTCCCTTAATATCCGGGAAGCTTAACCATTTTTAATGTGAACTGAGCATCAGAGTTTGATTATCTGTGAAAAAATTGCAGTTGCATTGCTGCCTTTTCACTTTTGAATTGCTACTATTTTGCTTAGATTTATTCAGCTTGAAAGGTGAAAAACCATAATGCAACCATTTTTCCCTTTGTAGGAAGGACTTGGTTTTGGAAGATGCGATCCTTCCCGCGCTATCTGCACCTTTCAGGAGGATTTCCAGGAATTTGAAATGATTGATGAGGAAGACGATGAAGAGGAAGAGGAGGAAGAGGAGGAAATCCAGCCTCAAGTAGACAGCAAACAAGATGAGTCGCCTCCATCACCAAGTCCTTCTCCTCTTCCACCTGAAGATTTACTGAAAAACAGGCCATGCACTCTGAGACTTAGTGTCCCTCGAACCCAGGTGAGGTTTCAAATATGTGAATTGGAGGAACTGAAGGATATAATAAAGTCAGGAAGACATATGAATATGGTTAGCGCAGTCAATGAATACAATGAGTACGTTAGAAGGGAGTCTTTACATGTAGGTGATAGGATTATAATATACTGCATATTGACATTACATATGAACTGTATAATCCTGTATAGTATTGATAACAAATTTATTTTGGGATTGCATTTCTAGTATATGTTTTTCTTAATAGTGGTTCTAAATAAAAGCAAATTAACAGAGTGCTAGCACCCCAGAATGGCATTTTTTAAACAGGGTTGTGGCCTTTTAAATTCCCTGGGTTTAGCTCAGGGACGTGCAGTCCGGGGAGGCAGGTCATTAACCCCCCCCCAAAAAAAACATGGATTTTCGAGGGTCGTAGCTCGGGAATCTGGGAGGCAGGAATATTTGGGGGGGTAGGCAATTTAAGTCCTACCCCACCACTGGTCAAAATTTGGGGCTCCTGCCACCTATAGTTCCGGAGATACGGGGCTTCTGGTGCAGCCTGTCAGAAGCTACATACAGAGGGGCCAGTTTAAATACAAGCTGGCACACTCTGTTTGCAGCAGACTGAGAAGATGAGCTCACAGTGCCTCTCACTTCTTGTCAGAAGCACTGAGCTTAACCACTTCCCGACCGCCCCCTGTATATTTACGTCGGCAGAATGGCACGTACAGGCAGAATCACGTACCTGTACGTGACATTCTTCCGGCGGTTGGGGGGTCCGATCGGACCCCCCTCCGCCGGCGGGGACGGTCGGGATCGCTTCAGGAGCGATCCGGGACGAGGGGACGGCCAGTGGTTTCTGGCCACCCCTCGCGATCGCTCCTGGCCAATGAGAAACTTCCCCTTCCTGTCTATTGTATAGACAGGAAGGCGGAAGTGATGTCACGCTCGGTGCGCCGGTCTATGTGACCGGAGACGCCGAGCGGCGAACATGTACAGGTTAGTGCACAACACTACACTGACACCAGTACAGTTAGGCACATATTCCACCCCCCTGTCACCCCCAGATCACCCCCCAGATCACCCCCTCCCCCCCCAGTCACAGTGTCACTAATTGCAGTGATCATTTATTTACTGATCACTGCATTTAGTGTCAGTGTGACTGTAATAACTGTCAGGGCAGTTAGTTTTAGGTCCAAGGTAGCCCCCTACCCCCCCCTAATAAAGGTTTAACCCCTTGATTGCCCCCCAGGTAACCCTTTCACCCCCTTTTGCCAGTGTCACTAAGCGATCGTTTTTCTGATCGCTGTATTAGTGTCACTGCTGTCGCTAGGTAACCATTTTTTTTTTTTAGGTAACCGCCATGTTTATATAGGTTCATAAATAGGTTTATAGGTCAGGTACCCCCATATTACAACCTAAATAAAGGTTTTAACCCCCTGATTGCCCCTAGAGTTAACCCTTTCACCAGTGATCACTGTATAACTGTCACTGGTGACGCTGGTTAGCCAGTTAGTTATTTCGTTATTTAGGTTCCCCGTCAGGTTTTTATATAGCGTCAGGTACCCCCATATATTACCTAATAAAGGTTTTAACCCCCTGATTGCCCCTAGTTAACCCTTTCACCCCCTTTTGCCAGTGTCACTAAGCGATCGTTTTTCTGATCGCTGCATTAGTGTCGCTAGGTAACCATTTTTTTTTTTTAGGTAACCGCCATGTTTATATAGGTTCATAAATAGGTTTATAGGTCAGGTACCCCCATATTACAACCTAAATAAAGGTTTTTAACCCCCTGATTGCCCCTAGAGTTAACCCTTTCACCAGTGATCACTGTATAACTGTCACTGGTGACGCTGGTTAGCCAGTTAGTTATTTCGTTATTTAGGTTCCCCGTCAGGTTTTTATATAGCGTCAGGTACCCCCATATATTACCTAATAAAGGTTTAACCCCCTGATTGCCCCTAGTTAACCCTTTCACCCCCTTTTGCCAGTGTCACTAAGCGATCGTTTTTCTGATCGCTGCATTAGTGTCGCTAGGTAACCAGTTTTTTTTTTGTATTACTGTTACGGGTGACGCTGGTTAGTTAGCTTGTTTTTTATACTGTCAGGGCACCCGCCATTTATTACCCAATAACGGTTTAACCCCCTGATCGCCCGGCGGGTGATATCAATTAGGTTTTAGGGTCAAATAAGGTCTGCGTCGCCCCAGGTTAGTGCCAGTACCGCAAACACCCACGCACAAAGCATACACCTCCCTTAGTGGCACAGTATCTGAACAGATCAATATCTGATCTGATCAGATCTATACTAGCGTCCCAGCAGTTTAGGGTTCCAAAAAAAACCGCATTGTTAGCGGGATCAGCCCAGATACCTGCTAGCACCTGCGTTTTCCCCCTCCGCCCAGCCCAGCCCACCCAAGTGCAGTATCGATCGATCACTGTCACTTACAAAACACTAAGCACACATAACTGCAGCGTTCGCAGAGTCAGGCCTGATCCCTGCGATCGCTAACAGTTTTTTTGTGGTAGCGTTTTGATTCAGTCGCTTCAGTCAGGAGCTTTTTTACCTGTGAATCTCAGAAAAATAAAAAAAAAATAAAATAGTTGTCGTTTTATTGTTCTCTCTCTCACTCTATTCTCTCTCTATTGTTGCTCTTTTTTACTCCATTCTATTCTGCAATGTTTTATTATGTTTTATCATGTTTTATCATGCTTGCTTTTCAGGTATGTAATTTTGTTTACTGTGTTTTAGTGTTGAGCATTTTTTTGTTTTCAGGTGCGCCATTCAGTTGCAACGCGGATTTATTTATCTTGACAGCAACAGCGTTTGCTCCCACGATACATAAAGCCGCGACTCCAACGCTGTAGGAGGTGATTTCACCACCACAGTTAAAAAAAAGAGCATATATGCCGAAGCATGGGGGCAGCAGGGGGGGGGAGGAGCGATTGGCTCCTAATGCCACGTACATACGGTCGAAATTCCGACCGTGTGTACACGGCATAACTTTTGCGGGAGGATGCCCCCATGCATCGGCATATATAAATGGTGCATGTATGCCCATCATTAGAAGTGGGTGGATGAAGGGAGGTATTCTAATGGTGGGCATACCCACCAATCAATCTCTTTTTTTTTCGTTCAGCCAAGAGGCTGCATGAAAAAAAAAAGATTACAATATATGTCCAGTATGTTGCTGGACTTTGAATGGTTATACCAGAATGATGCCTGCAGGTTTAGGTATCATCTTGGTATCATTCTTTTCAGCCAGTGATCGGCTTTCATGTAAAAGCAATTCTAGCGGGTAATTAGCCTCTAGACTGCTTTTACAAGCAGTGGGAGGGAATGTCCCCCCTCCCGGATATAAACCGCGCCATTGGGAAATTGGGAAAGCATTTTATCACACCAATCTTGGTGTGGTCAGATGCTTTGAGGGCAGAGGAAAGATCTAGGGTCTAATAGACCCCAATTTTTTCAAAAAAAGAGTACCTGTCACTGCCTATTGCTATCATAGGGGATATTTACATTCCCTGAGATAACAATAAAAATCATAACAAAGAAAAAAAATGGAAGGAACAGTTTAAAAATAAAATAAAAAAGCTAAATAAATAAAAAAAAAAACAAAAAAAAAAAAAAAAGCACCCCTGCCCCCCCTTCTCTTGCGCAAAGGCGTACACAAGCGTTGGTCTGGCGTCATATGTAAACAGCAATTGCACCATGCATGTGAGGTATCACCGCGAAGGTCAGATCGAGGGCAGTAATTTTAGCAGTAGACCTCCTCCGTGAATCTAATGTGGTATCATGTAAAGGCTTTTAAAGGCTTTTAAAAATGTATGTAGTTTGTCGCCACTGCGTGTTTGTGCGCAATTTTAAAGCATGTCGTGTTTGGTATCCATGTACTCGGCCTAAGATCATATTTTTTATTTCATCAAAAATTTGAGCAATATAGTGTGTTTTAGTGCATTAAAATAAAAAAAAGTGTATTTTTTCCACAAAAAATGCGTTTGAAAAATCGCTGCGCAAATACTGTGTGGAAAAAAAAAAATGCAACACCCCACCATTTTAATCTGTAGGGCCTTTGCTTTAACATTATATATAGTGTTTGGGGGTTCAACGTAATTTTCTTGCAAAAAAAAAATATGTTTTCATGTAAACAAAAAGTGTCAGAAAGGGCTTTGTCTACAAGTGGTTAGAAGAGTGGGTGACGTGTGACATAGGCTTCTAAATGTTGTGCATAAAATGCCAGGACAGTTCAAACCCCCCCCCAAATGACCCCAGTTTGGAAAGTAGACACCCCAAGCTATTTGATGAGAGCAATGTTGAGCCCATTAAATATTTTTTTTTTTTTGTCCCAAGAGATTGAATAATGAAAAAAAAAAAATATATATATTTTTTTTACAAAAAGTTGTCACTAAATGATATATTGCTCAAACATGTCATGGGCATATGTGGAAATACACCCCAAAATACATTCTGTTGCTTCTCCTGAGTGCGGGGATACCACATGTGTGGGACTTTTTGGGAGCCTAGCTGCGTACGGAACCCCAAAAACCAATCACCGCCTTCAGGCTTTCTAAGGGTGTAATTTTTTATTTTCACTTCTCACTGCCAATCACAGTTTCGGAGGCCATGGAATGCCCAGATGGCATAAAACCCCCCAAAATGACCCCATTTTGGAAAGTAGACACCCCAAGCTATTTGCTGAGAGGTATTGTGAGTATTTTGCAGATCTCGCTTTTTGTCACAAAGTTTTGAAAATTGAAAAAAAGAAAAAAAAATTTTTTTTTCTTTACTTTCTTCATTTTCAAAAACAAATGAGAGCTGTAAAATACTCACCATGCCTCTCAACAAATAGCTTGGGGTGTCTACTTTCCAAATGGGGTCATTTGGGGGGGTTTTGTGCTATTTTGGCATTTTATGGCCTTCGAAACGGGTGATAGGTAGTGAGGAGTGAAATCAAAAATTTGCACCCTTAGAAATCCTGAAGGCGGTGCTTGGGTTTCGGGGCCCCGTACGGGCTAGGCTCCCAAAAAGTCCCACACATGTGGTATCCCCATACTCAGAGAAGCAGCAAAATGTATTTTGGGGGCAATTCCACATATAACTATGGCATGTGTGAGCAATATATCATTTAGTGACAACTTTTTGAAAAAAAAAAAAATCTTTTTTATTTTTGTCTTTATTCAATCACTTGGGACAAAAAAAAAAATATTCAAGGGCTCAACATGCCTCTCAGCAAATAGCTTGGGGTCTACTTTCCAAATTGGGGTCATTTGGGGGGGTTTTGTACTTCCTGCCATTTTAGCACCTCAAGAAATGAAATAGGCAGTCATAAATTAAAAGCGGAGTAAATTCCAGAAAATGTACTCTAGTTTGTAGACGCTATAACTTTTGCAAACCAATCAAAATACGCTTATTGGCATTTTTTTTACTAAAGACATGTGGCTGAATACATTTTGGCCCAAATGTTTGACAAAATTGAGTTTATTAGATTTTTTTTATAACAAAAAGTAGAAAATCTCTTTTTTTTTCAAAATTTTCGCTCTTTTTCCGTTTATATCTCAAAAAATAAAAATCACAGAGGCAATCAAATACCATCAAAAGAAAGCTCTATTTGTGGGAAGAAAAGGACGCAAATTTCGTTTGGTTACAAAATTGCATGACCGCGCAATTACCAGTTAAAGTAGTGCAGTGCGAAATTGAAAAAAGACCTCCTTTGGCTGCCAAATGGTCCGGGGCTGAAGTGGTTAATGGACAGCTTGGAGCCCTGGACCAATGGTAAAGCCCAGCCCTCGTAACTAGAAGGAAAAAGCATGGGTTTATGGGTATAAGATTTACTCACAATCCCATGTTTTTCTCACACAATTAAGAGGGAGAATGAGAATCTGCTGCCTGCTGAAAATGTACTGTTTTAGCTAAATCATATATTTATATGCTAAATGTTATAACATAATAATTTATTATTTATCTATTTACTGTGAAATTACTGGTTTGAAGTTATAACTTCAAACTTCAGTAATTTGTCCGTTAAGCCATCTGCTTGAGTACAGTTTTTGAAAATATAGTAAATTACCTTAAAAACTATTTATAATAATTATTTGTAGATTACTTATTTATGGTAATTACCACTTGCCACCCAGGCCAATTCTGACACTTCTCTCCTACATGTACACATAATTTTCTTGCTAGAAAATTACTCGGAACCCCCAAACATAATATATCTTTTTTTAGCATACACCCTAGGGAATAAAATGGTGATCGTTGCAACTTTTGATGTTACATGGTATTTGCGCATAAATTTTTCAAACGCGTTTTTTTTTGGGAAAAAAATGTTTCATGGATATAAAAAAAAACACTAAAGTTAGCTCGATTTTTTTTTTTTGTGTAATGTGAAAGATGATGGTGCGCCAAGTAAATAGATACCTAACATGTCACGCTTTAAAATTGCACACACTCGTGAAATGGCAAGCTTCAGTACTTAAAAATATCCATACAGGGGCGTAGATAAGGGGTGGGGGGTCAGGGGTGTTCAAACCCCCCCCCCCCCCAGAGCATCCTGGCAAAATGCCCAGACAGTGTCCCTGCTGTTTAGCCTCAGCATCAGCACAGTAGAAGCAATCAGATTTTCGGAGTGCAGAAGCCAGCCCCCCTTCTATTGTGCCCCATCGCCTCAGTTTAATAAATGCCCCCCCCTGAAAAGCATGAAATTACTGCGAGGTCTCAGATGCCGGCAATTAACAGTGCACAGTTGAGGGAACTCCTAGACTCCTCCTTGAGTTATCATATGACACAGCCAAAGGGAGACTGGGGATGCAGAAGTTTTCCTACTTCTGTGCCGTGCTGAATCTGAGGTCTGGTAAGTGGGGAGGCATCAATTTTCTGTTTTAGGGAAGGAAGAAGTAAGAATTCCAGTCTGGGGGAGTTTCTTTTGGTGGGGTTAAGGAAAGGGGGTGGGTTTGCTTTTGGAGAAGGGGGAGAGTTTCTTGTAGAGAAGTTTACAGGGGGTGGTTAATGGCATTGATTTGCTTCTGGGAGGGAGTTTGATTGGATGAACTGAGATTTTTTTCATAATTAGTAATCTTTGCTGGGGGGGAGGGTATTGACTGAGAGAGATATTTTTGCTTTGGTGAGTCGGTTTAGAGAGTGGGGGGATATTTGAGGGAGGGAGATTTGTTACAGTGGGAAACTTTGCTTGGGGAGAGAGGGTTCTTAGGAGGGAGAGGGGGATTTTTTTTTTTTTAAAAGAGATGTTTTTTTTTTTTTAATTATATTTACCTGTCCCCAGCTGCTTCTAAGCCCAACAACAGAGTGAACAAAGACCGCTGATCACTCAGTTCTCAGCCTTCAGTGAGCAAAGAGTGGTGACCGTCAGTCCTTGGCTCTGCCCCCCCTTCCTCCAAGCTCACTGGAATGCCAGGCTGTGGAGGGGGCAGGAGCGGCTGGCTCAGGGTCTCACTGAGAGACTGAGCGAGCTGCTGGTCCAGGCATCTGGGTGAATCCTGACTTTAAAGTTAGGATCTTTCCACAGCCTGGACCTGCTGAGCGATGTCAGCTGACAGCGGGCTATAGCTGGCTGTTGGCTAAAAATGGGTCACAAAAGTGCAGAATGAACTGCACTCCTCCCCAGGAGAAGTACAATCAAGCAGTATGCCGTCCCTTCAGAGCGCATGCACCAGTGACATCACCGGCTGCTTTCCATGTGAATATCTCCTAAACACCACAAGTTTAGGAGATATTCACTATACCTACAGATAAGCGTTATTATAGGCTTACTTGTAGGTACAAGTTCAAAAGCTGGGTTTGCTACAGTTTAAGACTGAATGAAAGCCAACCAATATTGACCAGGTGCAAAGGCCACCATCCTGTGGTAGGCAGTGCACATTTTTTTCATCTCTTAAAACATTTCATAAAATTTCTTAGGACACATTTTTTTAACGTTTAGATAAATCACTGAATTTACTGCGTACCATAATATGTTGCACCTTGCACCTGCTCAACTTGCACAGTAAGGTTAGCTAAAATCCAGTCTTGGGTCTCATTCATATATCCTACATGACCACGGTGCAGCAAGTATACTGCAAATACCTGCACCCGGGATCAGATGTTCTAATATCTGCTCAGCCTGTACACCTGAGTGATGGGCTGAAAAGAGCCAAAGCTGTCTTCTGCTCTAAACATGTATCCACCTGTATCTGCACATCCAGTGGTTACCTGCAGGTAGGGATACATTTTTGCCCTTAGATAAAATCTCTCTGCATCCTGGGTCAGAAATTTGTCCCTAAGAGCAGGTAACCACTGTGACCCACGGTTTGTTAGTGTGTCACTCAGGCTTAATCAATGTGGGGAGTAATGTAGATGACACCGAATGTGCTGCAGGAGTGCCGGCAAGGGATGGAGCTTAAAATTGGAACATCTGGGATCCTGGCTGTAGGTATTCATGGTATATTTGCCAATCCATGGGCATTTAGAACATATGAATGAGATCTAAAGCCTGGTTCACACAGTAATTTTTTTTTAGTTCAACCCAGCGGGCTGATGGAAAAACTAGGGAGCTTAGGAGGAGCTTCCTGTACTAATGAGTACACTACTGCGTGCATTGCATTCTATTTAGTTGAATGGGGATCATTTTTGCTGGGCTGCATTGCAAAGTCTCATGGCCCTACTCTGCTGTCACATGTTTTTACCGTACCTCTCCCAACATAAAAGTGTAAATGATGCCTTTAAGTTTAAAAGACCTGAACCCCCCCCCCCCCCCGGAAACAAAATTATTACAGAGTTACAGAGGAGGTCTAGTGCTAGAATTATTGCTCTCGCTCTAACGTTTGCGGCGTATGTAACCTGTGTGAATCTGGCTCTGATACTAGACAGTGCCTCACCAGCCACTGACCTCACTGCACGTCCCTGTTTAGCTTCTGGTATTTCCTTGGTGCAAAGACTGGCTGCCACAGAAACAATTTTGGCTTCATGCTTAACCAAAAGAAGCCAATACAAGTTCTTCAAGCCACTTAAGTAAGAATCTACCAGCAGTCTAGCAGGGATCTTTTCTTTTCAGAATGGCTCATATACAAATGTAGCGCCATAACCCCCTGCGGGGCGGCTAAATTTTTCTGGGCTTACTGATTACCTTCTCCTTGTAGCTCGTCGTTCTTGTCTAGGGGTTCCCAGGGTTAATACCCAGTAATTGCTGAGACTGACACTCAAAGTCCTTTTGAGGATTTTTATTTGCATAAAACATTGAAACAGAACACAAGTCTCTCAAATAGGAATAGAGGGTATGGGTGATAAAGCTCAGGCACTTTAGAACTGCTGACATTCAGATAAATGTCTCTCTAGATGATCCAGGGAGTAGCCACTCGCAACTGGATAATTCACTGTTGGATAAACCCTTGTTTGTAGATCTAGCAGCCAACAAGTGATTCAGAATTAGCAAAGTCTCTGCCACAGACTTGGTTGGGAAACTTTAAGTGAACATGTAAAAGTCTTTGCCACAGACTTGGTTGCAACTGAAAGATGGGTTAGGAACTTTTCCTATGGTACCAGTATCTTTCAGCCGATCCGGCGATAATGTAGGAAATGCGGATTCAACTAGTGTCCATACATCTCAGCTTCCAGGCTCTTACCGAGCAGCCAGCTTCGTGCGTGGCCCTCCTCCGAAGAGTCCTCCCCTGGTCGCGTGTCGAGTTGCTAGGCCTCTCCAATCCTGAGAGGGCACCGGCACACTTCAGAATCCTCTTCAGTTACTGCGCCTCGAACTAGCCAGTTCCGAGGCTCGGAAACGGATGGATCCTCACCCCAGACCATGAGGGCCTCTGGGGCTGGTCAGGATGACCAGGCTTACGGGGTCAGCATACACTCCTGGACCGAGACCCCTCACGGGGCTGGTCTGGACTGGAACCAGAACCAGAACAGAGCACCCACTCCCACTGAACGTGACTTCAGCACCTTAAGTACCCCTTCGCGGAATACACAGCTGGGCCAGACGCGCCCACTGATTGGCTCCGGGAAAAGATTGGTACCTAATGCGTCCAACCAGACTGCGTTCTCAGTCTGTCACAGGTGCTCACCTCACCTATAACCAGGCAGAACTCTAGTAGAGCCCAGCCAAACCTGAGACTACTTTGCATTCATTGAGAAAAAGCAGTGATCTCTAATTGGTGCTCAGACCAAGTGGCCAATCTCCAAGCTGGACAATGTAACTATGTAAAAAATGCCATAGCTGTAATTCTTCTTTAGCATTAACCCTGGTCAACCTGTTTTTTTTTTTACCCTTTGGCTTTTGAACATGTAGAAACCACCAAAAAAGTTTATGTGCGAATATTAAGAGCATTAGGCACCTTTCACACTGGGGCGGGTGCCGCGGTGACGGTAAAGCAGCGCTATATTTAGTGCTGCTTTACCGTCGTTTTAGCCGTGGGATTCGGCCGATAGCGGTGCGGTTTTAACCCCCGCTAGTGGCCGAAAAATGGTTAAAATCCCCCGCAAATCGCTGCTGTAGCGGCGCTTTGCCGCGGTATTACCGCGGTGTCCCATTGAAATCAATGGGTAGGAGCGGTATAGGAGCGGTGAATACACCGCTCCTATACCGCTCCAAAGATGCTGCTAGCAGGACTTTTTTGACCGTCCTGCTAGCGCACCGCTTCAGTGTGAAAGCCCGCCAGCTTTCACACTGGAGTGAATGGGGCCGGATATTTTCAGGCGCTGTACAGGCGCTATTTTTAGCGCTGTACCGCCTGAAAAACGCCCCAGTGTGAAAGGGGCCTTACAGAGCTTTTGGCTATAGTTACAGATTTTAGCAATAACCACTGATATGATTGTCAGTCACATATCTAACAAACATTTTACTCAGAGAGATAAAGGAACAAGACCATGCAAAATAAATAATACATTCCTAAACAACTGACCAGTAAAGCAATTTAGGAATTTTTAAAATAATGAATTAATAATTTTTATAATTAATTTAATAATATATTTTTTTATAAATCTTTTACCATTACTTGAAGAATAATAGCAGTAGGACCATTCTGAACTTGTATGTTTTAATGTAGTCCACATAAATGAACAGTACAGTAGTGCAATCTAATAGAAGTAGAAGGAATATCACACACCATCCATTATTCCGATATTACTAATATGATCCTTTGTTAAAAATGATTCCTGATTCCTAGCTTCCTAAAATAGTCATACGTGTAAGGAGTTTGAATAAACCATTATATCATTTTTTCCAAGAACCCAAAACACTTCCTTGTTTAGTTTTTGTGACCCTTACACGTTAATGTCATCCATGCAGTGAAACAAGGAGATAATGGACCTACAGACATCAGATGATACAGACAGATACAACTGCATATTGTCAACTTATTGATGAAAACAGATACTTTTTTAATTAATTTAGGTAATATAAGCTTATGTACATTAACTGAGAAATGGCATAAAAATTTGGCATTTATGCACTCTATAAGATATTGCAAAATTCGTAGAAATTGAAGTACGAATTGCAAAATATGTTCACAAATACTTACATAATACCTAGGCCAGAAACCAAAATCACATTTATAATGTCTTTAAGACCAATAGCTGTGAAAGCAGATATATTTCCTTTACAATGCTAAATGGAAGAGAGGTAATCACATTTTGAGAGTATTCACTATATTTTTCCTTTATTGGCACTAATAATTTTTATCACTACAAACAATTTGTCGGTAGGTAAGAACTCTGATATGGAAGATTAATCTACTTTATTAGCAATAATAATAATAATAACTTTGAATTGTTTTTAAGATTGAGCCAGATGTAAGAAATATGATTTCCTAGGATGCTGCTTTCCCTCTTAATAAATATTAAGAAATTACAGAATGAACTGATGGCTTTATGCAGGGCTTGACATCCCTTTTCAGTTTTAGGATGATAATTTATATTTTGCAAAGGCATTAAATGTACCTGATACAGAAGCCTAACTACCAAGCAGTAGTATTGCCTCATTATTACTATGCATTTAGTAAGTTAAAAAGACACACACTCACACATCACTGCTACTCTGCACAGTCTGGCAGTTGAGAACCCTATTTCCTGATTCAGCTTTGTAGCCTCCTAGGTCAGTTCTTTACCTCTAACTTGCCGACTGGAACAGTGCCAGATCATTCACAATGCAACCTAGGCAGGACGTTTGGGCCCAGCTACAACCTACTTGCTTCTGTAATAAACGTGGACACTAACGATGGGGTGTGCAAATGCCTGTACCTTCACAAAAGAGCATGCACTTGTAGGCAGGTGGTGTCTGATGAGACCAGTGACATAGCATGGGTTGTCAGCGCCTAGGGCAAGGCAAGTAATTTTTGCCCCCTAACCCATGGACTTTTAGATACCCCCATCCTGATCAAACCCCCAGATACCTCCCCCACTCTGATCACACATTCCAGATCCCCTCACTCGGATCACACCCCCTAGATACCCCCACTCTGATCACACCCACAGATACCCACCCACACTTTTCACCCCCCCAGATTCCTTCACTGTGATCACAGCTCAAGATCCCCCCCCCCCCCCCAGATTCCTCCACCCTGATCACACCCCCAGATTTTCCTCTACTCTGATCATACCACCAGATCGCTTACTAGATCCCTCCAATCTGCTCATCACACCCCAGATCCCCCATCCCTCCACTCTAATCACACCTCCAGATCCCCCCACTCTGATCTCATACCCAGATCCCCCACCTCATTACTCAGCTCTGATCACACCTCCAGATACCTCCACTCTGATCACACTTCCACATATCCCACCAGATACCTCCACTCTGATCACACCCCCCAGATACCCCCCTCCCCATCACACACACAATCCCCCCACATCTCACAGGTCCTGCAGCAGGGTTAGCTGAATATCTCCAGCAAGACCTCCAGTGGTGGAGGCAGCTGCAGCAACCAGCAGGAAGCCTCCTCCACCCTGACCTCCTCCTCCGCCGGGACCCCCAGCCTGATTCCTGCACAGAGTGACACTCCCTGTCTGCACACATTCGGGACCAGGATCTGCCCACCACTCCGCCCTCCTCTGCATGCTTGAATCCATTCCACCTGTTTTCTTGGTGACAGCAAGTAAACTAAAACCTCCATGCTGCGCCCTCTTACCGGGCGCAGTACAGAGATTTTAGTTTGCCTGCTGGGGGGACAGGTATTTAAAAAATCAAAATCCCCAGCAAGTGGCTGGGGATTTTGATTTTACCGCCCCCCATGCTGCCACCTTAAAGCCTTAGGGTGGCACCGGCCCTGTCTGCGCCCCCTCTAAATGTTGTGCCCAGAGAGACCACACTGGCTGACCCAAGGCTACACCACTGGATGAGACCATCCTTTTCAGTAGAGACAATGCATATGAGGTGGCTTCTTTGGAATGGAGTGGGGTGCCAAAGCTTCTACCTTTCTATCCAACCTGCCCTAATTTGTCTCTGCACTGAACAAGGAATCAGTATCAACACACGACTGATTAATAGTCAAATGAGCAGGAAGCTGATTAGGGAAGTTGTAAAGAGAAACATTTAATTAACAATGATTTTACAAAGACATTTAGAAGCTATGTCTCAGTTTATAAATTTGTATATATAAATATATGAATGTGGTAGGTACAGTATGCAGTTTATTGGATTGAGATATTCTATTCTCTAAATCTCAGGACACACTTAACAACAACGGTGGATTAATTTCTCAGAGTGACAGCTGGGCAGATCCTGAGAGAAATGAGACTGGTGAGAGCGTTAGACTCTTTGCATGTGTATCTATTACTACTTTCATGGTGTTCCTCATTTGTGTTGTTTTACTGCATCTTTAATATATAGGGGAATCTTTCCTCTGTAATAAGAAAGTCAGTCAGCTTCGGATGGATTGATCATTTTTCCTCTTTCTGTGATGACACATCTCTTCCCTAATACCATATCTTCTTTTGCTTGGACATATCTCTAGCTATTTGAACAAAACTGCAGTCTGCATGCGTGTCATTTCCAGAAATTCATTCCCTATTTTTCATATCTCAGTGTATATTTAGTGTTTCTCTATAAAATGTTGTATTCATACATCTTCTTATATCTACAGAACTGGTATCCCATACTCAGGTTACTCAATGCGACATTGACTCTCACAAAGAAGCTAACAATGAAACAGAGCTGGAAAGAGAAGAAGACATTGATGTGTCTAGGTTAGCACCTGAAAGCAATCACCATTCCAGCCATGTTGACTTATGGCATTCGGGTAATGAATTTGGGGTATCTTTACCACCCCAAGAGAATGTGGAGGATCTAAGTCCTGATCAGAGAGAGAGCACAAGGGGTCATCCATCCAATTCTTCCAATGAAACTACATCTCCATCTTCAGATCCTGGTATTGAGGCAGATCTCACCAGTAGAAATCGATTTATGCCACCTGGACACAGCATCCAGGATCTAAGCTCTCCTGGTTCTGATTCAGATATAGAAGGAGAAATAGAAGCAGCTTTTGCTTGTGAAGGTGGAAGGCTTGTGGGCAACATGATCTCATCAATATCAGAAACAGAGCTTGATTTGACTAGCGAGTCAAGCAGTGGACGGTCCTCACACCTCACCAACTCCATTGAAGAGGCTAGTTCCCCAACCTCTGATCCAGAACCAGATCCCATCGGAGAGGGAGGCCTTCAAGGTCTAAAAGACTCCATTTTACTTGACAAGGAAGATGAGAGATGTCCTATAATGATGAAGCCTGAAGAGAAATACAGTACATGGCACGTAAATGAAGAAAGTTTGGGCCAGGTGGAAGCTGATGAAATTAAAGAACGTAGTCTGGAAAGTATTCGAAGATCCTTTTACTTACCAGTTGGTCCCAAGATATTGCCAGAGACAGATGTAAACAGTGAGTATGACTCAGATTCAGAATCTGAAGCTGATCTGAGCGAAGATTCAGATTCCCCTTGGCTGCTTAGTAATCTGGTTAATAAGATGATTTCTGAAGGTTCATATCCTATAACCTGCCCAGATGAATGCCTTCAGAGGCAGACAAGCCCATCCTGTGACACCCTTTCTCCTGCCTCTGAGTTAGATCATGAGACTGTTGGGCAAGAGATAGATGCTGACCTTTCCACCCCCAATGATTCCCCAAAAGAAATGGCCGAAGAGCAACAAAGCATAGAGCTGGTGGATATGGAGACTTTGCAACACTCCCTGAGCCATCATGGTAGAGAAGAAAGTGGCCCTGGTTTGTATGTCCTACATGATTCACGTGACACAGTTACTCCAATCTTTGAAGGACTTTCCCTCCATCTGGAGGGATTATCTCATACAGCTAAATGTCGTTCTCAATCTCCTGGGCATCAAATTGAAAAGAAACCTTGGTCTAGGACAGAAGAAATTTTACAGGAACAAAGGGATGGCTGGGATATTGACCGTGACTTGGATTCTGGAATTCTGGAAGATAATGATCTTTGTGATGATCTCTGTCCAGAACTGGACCAAAATCAGCCAACAATTGACATTTCGACAGCTAAAACTAACCGTGGCTTTAACCTAGAATATTCTGTTGAAGATGATGAAGACATTCCTTACTACAGAAGCCTGAAGGGTTCTCCCTACCAGAATTGCATGGAAGAAGAGTCTTTTATGGAGAACCATACAGCTGAACCACGGCTTATGGATGACTCTTTGGCTTATGATTCAATGAAATACACACTGGTGGTGGATGAGCACACTCAGCTGGAACTGGTTAGCCTTCAGAGATGTACTTCAATATTAAGTGATGGTAGTGACCTCTTGAGAGCTTGTGATAATTGTGATTTGGAGGAAGATGAATTTGGAGATGAAGTTGAAGTTCAAGAACATGAATCTTCATCAGAAGACTCATCACCAGAGCCCAACATGCCTTTTTCCAAGAAGTTCCTCAATGTCTTTGTAAACAGCACATCACGGTCATCAAGTAAGTTTTTTTTTTTTACATAGAAAAAATACTGCTGCCCAAATAATCTGAGTACTTGTTATCCTTTCACACATTTTGTCCCTTAAATTTTACTGTATCGCTACACATAAGCCACCAGATCCAAGCTACCGGTTTACAGCAGAAACAGCGAGTAGCACTACTGTGGTGGTCCACTGGTCATTGTGCTGTTTTTATGTCCTGCAGATTCATTAAGCTATCTGATGAAGTGACTTTGTACAAATTCTAATTTTGTCTTTCTTTAGTCAAATCAATCAGGACACGATTTATTGGGTGGTATGGGTTTGTTCACTTCAGACTGTGTATCTTTCAGTTAACGAGGTTTTGTATGTTATGGCCTGGCAATATTAAAGCCAGCCTTCTGCTATAGCAGTTGTTAACAAGATGTGGAAAAGTTATAACCTCTGTCAGGTTTTATAGTTGTCTGTGCTCTCGTTGGGGAGGTTTTCTTGTAATTCCTGTTCTTATGACATCCTGTGAAAAGTAATGTGGGGATGCAAGCCTCAGTGGAAATTTAACAAGTTGCAAAAGTGTTCTGCATAAGGACGTCTTAGCCGTTAGTTTTCTCTGTAAGCCTGATTTCCCTTCACGTTTTGCTCTCTTGTCCCTGAAGAAATAAATGCATAGAAAAATAAAACCTGACAAAGGTTCTAAACTTTGCCAGCACTATCCAAAGCTACAAAAAGATTGACTGGTAGTTGGTTTTGACCCTGCCTTTTGTGCAGATTTAAGGAGATCTATCATTTTTAATTTTTGAGGGACAAATTGCATGTAGTACTTTGTCCTATATTGCTAAGTGCTTTCTAACCATAGTCATGAGGTCTGACCTGCCAACAATAGCTTTGAATTAGATCGCTGACTCATAAATGCAGCTTATCTTGGCTGTGAACACTTTCCATAGACAAGCAGCAGCAGCAAGAGGAATGCAGAGCCTGACATATGCCCCTCCCTCTGCATTCCTCTTCTCACTGCTTGTTTATGGAAAGTGTTCACAGCAAAGACAACCTGCACTTATGAATCAGCCGTCTCTCTCAAAGTTGTTGTCCAATTGGCCATGGCAGGAGGAGAGGGGAGCAGGTCGGACCTCAGAACTATAGTTAGCACTTAGTAACAAGGGACAAAAAACTTTGTCCCATAGGAGGTAGAACTGTAACACAAAAAATATAATGATAGATCTCCTTTAAGCCTTGTCAACTTACACTTGCCAAGCCCCACCTCTTTCTGCCAAGATTCAAAAGTTAGGTTGTAGAAGATTTTGATGTTACAGCAATGTTCTGGGATGATATAAAATATTGAAGCCTATCACATGTAACGTAGGCCTTAAAGAGGAACTACAGTCTGCTCACATAATTTGTAATAAAAACAGCTTTGCCATTCTGAAGCTTCCCTCCAACTGCTTTGCACAAGGGCAGAAGATTTATTAGATGGAAAGTTGAAAAAAGGACTCAAGTTTCACTTTAAAGTGATTGTAAAGGTTAAAAAAAGGGCAGAAGATTTATTAGATGGAAAGTTGAAAAAATAATAAAAGTAAAAAAAACAAAAAAAAAAAAAAAAGACATGTTATACTTGCCTGCTCTGTGCAATGATTTTGCACAGAGCAGCCACGATCCTCCTCTTCTCAGGTACCCCGCCAGCGCTATCGGCCCCTCCCCCTTGTCGAGTGCCACCATAGCAAGTTGCTTGCTGTGGGGGCACTTGTGTGTGCTCGCTTCCGAGCTGGCTCTCTGCGTCCATAAGACACAGAGACCATGGCTCAGCCCTGCCCCTGACTCCCGCCTCACTGGCTGTGATTGACAGCAGCGGGAGAAAATGGCTCCTGCTGTTGCATCTCGGTCAATCAGGTAGGAGAGACCTGGGAGAACCTGTCGCTGGATCGAGATTGGGCTTCGGTAAGTATTAAGAGGGGCCTGAGGAAGGAGCTGCACATTGAACATTTTTTACCTTTATGCATACAATGCATGAAGGTAAAAAACCATCAGCCTTTACAACCACTTTAAACAAGACCATTCTCTTTAACAAGATGATACATTTTAGATAACCATTAAAACCAGTACATTATCTAGCTCCCCCACTTTCCTGCATAACAAAATGTGTTTACTACTTAAATGCAACTACTTAAATATTGGCATTTTTAATGTAATCCTAAAACTGCTACAGGATTATCATAAAGACATAAATCACATTCACTACAGCAAGGATGGTAATGCCTGATTTCTAAAAGGGATTTGCCCACTTTCAACATCACTTGCAGTGACTGGGCTACATTGGGTTTCCTTTAAAGCAGGGGTCTCAAACTGGTGGCCCTCCAGCTGTTGCAAAACTACAAGTCCCATGAGGCATTGCAAGGCTGACAGTTACAAGCATGACTCCCACAGGCAGAGGCATGATGGGAATTGTAGTTTTAAAACAGCTGGAGGGCCGCCAGTTTGAAACCCCTGCTTTAAAGCAATAACACGTGCTTCCAACCATTGTCTTTAAGGAGAAAATAAAGTATTACACTGCACATGTGCAGGACTGACTGGTGTTAGAGGCACAAGAATGGGCCTGAGGATAGGCAGATGTCTTTCTGTCTATCATTCCTTTTGAATCACATAATGTTTGGGTCAATGTGAAAGCAGGCACAGAAAATGCCTTTTAATCTGTCTGTGAACTTGGCCTTACAGATTTCTATTTCCCAAACCATGTTTTTTTGGGTGTTTTCCATAGGCACTGAATCATTTGGACTATTCTCTTGTGTATTAAATGGAGAAGAACGAGAACAGACACACCGAGCAGTTTTCAGGTGAGACATTCTTGCTTTTAGTGGAATGTTGTTTGGTTGTACAAGGAAACAACTGCCTAATGCTTTGTTATTTCAATTTTGGTCCTAACTTTTCAATCAGCCTATAAGGGCATGATGAGCTGGGTGTTTCTTGTGAACTTGTCTCAAGCCCAAACCATTCCGAATAAAAATACGAGTCAGCACTGTGTGGTACCTACAGGTAACTCCTCCTCTGCGTGTCTAGGAAGTCCAGTGATTCTGCTAGTAAATTCTAACTGCAGTCCGGATACTTCTCTTTCCAGAGCTATTCCCTTATTGTCTCACAGTGCCTTAGCTGGATCAAAGGAATTTGTTCTTGGATAGTGGTGCACTGTGGGCAGGGGAAAAACAAAGAAACGAAATATGCCATGAACTTCTCTCATTTGGTCTAATTTATTCTGTTAAATATACCATTAAAGTGTTTTTTTTTTTAACATCCGTTTGATAAAATAATACCTGTTGACCCTACCAAATATCTTGCCAGCTGATAACTTCCTGAGCATTCTGGTACCAGAAATTTCTTAGCACGAGGCTTCCAGTGCAGTGAGTACTGTAACTGCTCAGTTTTTTTCTAACTGCTAGTATCCCCTGCACTAGAGTACCCTCTAAAATGTAACCATCCACTCACTGAACACTTAATACCTTACCCCTAACATGAGCTTTTAGTTTCCTTACCACATAACCCTTAAAGTAGAACTAAAGTCCCCGATACTTACCTTTCCTTCAATGGTGCAATGTCCTGTGCCAGCATCTTCTACCCAACTTCTTCAAGGTGCTAGGCTTCATTGTCCGGCGCAGGACGACATCTCTCCTGTGCATGCACATGTGTTCAGTCATCCCAGCACACAGGATCTGTGCCAGAATGTACACTAATGCCCCGTACACACGGTCGGAAAATCCGACCACAAAATCCATCGGATTTTTTCCGACGGATTTAGTCCGACACTGGTGTTGCATACACATGGTCGGACAAAGTTGTCGGAAAATCCGATCATTCTGAACGTGGTGACGTTTGTTGCCTACGACGGGACTACGTAGAGGCTAGTAGCCAATAGCTTTGGTCTTGTAATGTGATCTGAGCATGCGTGGCACTTTGTCCGTCGGAATTCGCTACACACAATCGGAATTGGTGTGATCGGACTTTGTTGTCGGAAAATTGTTAGAGCAGGAGATAAAACTTTGTCCGTCGGACAATCCGATGGAAAATGTTCGATGGTGCCTACACACGGTCGGAATTTCCGGCAACATTGTCCGATAGGACAGAATCCATCGGAAAATCCGACCGTGTGTATGGGGCTTAAGAGTACATTCAATAGAAGACTGCATGCAGGCCGGTAGGGTTATTTTACTGCAGAAGAGACATTTCAAGGCTTCACTGTCCTTGTGGAATCCTTTCCCTCAGACTTGGCTCAATTTGTTGCCAGGATGCTTACAGTGGTCCGGAGAGGTATGGTAACTAGCTAGGATCTATAGCACCAAGACTCTTCTACTCTGCCTTCTCCCTGTGACAGCAGTGGTAGAGCTGGCCCTAATCACAGGTGTGGGTGTCCCTCAAGAGGGGACACAAAGAGCTCAGAGATTTTCCTGGTTGTCGCTATGTGGTAAGAGTGAATATGACTGAGTGGTTAGCAGGAGAGCAAATACTTCCATTCCTACAGCTAACTACTTCATTGGAAGCAGTAAGGCATCTACTGGATAAGTGACCAGAAGTGATCTACCTGGAGAACTATGACCTGGGCTGTAGCTATGGGACTGAACATGAGATACCCACAGGAGAGAATACCTTCACACCTATATCAAGAAGTCAAGCTGATTCAAAATCAGATGATGCAACAAGGAATGATCGAAGCAAGTAAGAGCGCATGGGCAGCTTCAATTGTCTTGGTGGGGAAAAAAAAAACGTCACACTCCACTTTTGTGTGGACTATAGACATCTGAATGCTGTTACCACAAGGAATGCCTATCCTCTTCCATGTATTGAAGAATTCCTTGCTCCCCTTGGCTAGGCCACATTTTTCTCTATAATCAATATCATCAGTGGGTATTGGCGGATCCCTGCCACCAAGGCAGACCGGCTTTCATTATTCCCATGGGGTTGTGCCAGTTCAAAAAGATCCCTTTTAGGCTGAACGACATGCCTTCCACATTCCAAGAGACAATCCCACTCTGCATTGGGGACATAAACCTGGATATTATCCTGATCTTATCTATATTATATTATCCTGATCTTATCATAGTTACATAGTAAGGTTGAATAAAGACACCAGTCCATTCAACCTATGGGAAACAGTGTCCACCAAAGAACTTTTAACACACTACCACTTCCTGGATTTTTGAGTACAAACAAGTCCACAAATTTGTTGAAGACTGGTAATGAGTGGATCAAGGAATGTTGAAAGCATCAAACTTTTACCATCAACCTGGGAACAGAGTGCTAGTCCAATGTTTAGGTGTTCAGCAGAAAAGAAAATTGCCTTTGGAAATAGATGATATTGCACAACCCAATGGTCACCCAGCTCAAGCTTAAGCTCCCCTTGTGGAGCCCTCCAACCATCCACTGAGGCGTCTGAAGCCAGAGACACGTCACCTCTTGTCGTGCTGGATGTAACCAAAACTCAACCTCTTAGGAGCTCAAAGATACCTAACTTCGGGAGACCCATTGTACACTTTGTGCAAGATGAATTTGAATGGTCTGCAAAGATACCAGGGGACAGCAAGTTCAAATGGGGTAGAGTATAATAGACTGTTACTTACCAAGCTTAGATGCAGGCGCTAGTCTCTTTAATTCCATTTCCTACAACTCCTTGGGTTCCTAGACACTCACAGGGATGACAAATACCTTAGCTTCTCTCCCTAAACAACTCATAAAGATCACACCTAATGAGGCAAATGTAGCGTGGCAAACTATCTGGCCAAGTGAGCAGCTCTCCACTGTCAGAACGAATGTGCAGGCAGCCAGGAAGGCCTGTAGCTTCTCTGGAAAGACCAGTGGGGAGCCCTTCCCTAATTGCTACCAGAGTGTGCTTGGTCCTTGGATCCCTCCAGCTATTCACCTGTATTACTAAGTAGATGTTTGAACTATTCTACCGAAGTAGTGATCCACAGCTAGATTTTCTGTTGTAGCCTATTGGAGGCAATGGCACTGTTCCAATCAGTGCGACACCGATTTTGCGGCTCCCGCACCAATTTGCAAAAAGTAGTTCCTGCACTAGTTTTGCCGATTTCAGGTGCGACTTCAATAGACATCTGTGCATAAAGCCACACAGATGTCTATCAAGTAGCAGCTGAAATCGCGCTGACCTTGCTACTTTGAAATCGTGCTACTTCATGTGAAGTAGCGCAATTTCAAAGTAGCATCAACGTGAACTAGAGCTTAAAGTTATTTTCTGTCTGATCATTCAGCCAATTTATTATTCAGTTAAACAATTAACTTGTATCCATGTACACATCAGGTGCACAGCCCATATGGTTCATTAAACTCTGCAAACACTGTCACGGCATCTCAGCTTGTTGAAGCTTGAACTAGAATGGCTTGTAAATTAACTTTTTGATATTAGTAAAGTCACTGATGGACATTATGGTTATCATAATAAAAAATTCTAAGAACAAGGCGACCGATTTGTAAAAACTGTCGAAAATATGTCTGTGTTATCTGTCTAACCAATGTTAGCTAATTCTTATAATGAAGATTTGAAAGTGAAAGCTGGAATTTGATTTCATTGTACCAACAACAGGAATGCCGCACACTGAAATGCAAAGATATATTTATTCTTCCCCTTTTCAGAAGTTCCCCTTTTCAGAAATCTAACACCGTACACACTCCCCACCCCATCCCCCTGTTGTACTTCCCTCTGTGAGCCATCAATGAGCTGTCAGTGCCCATTCAGCCAGTGCAGTACATACATCATAGTATATTTTCTGCCTCCTGATTCCATAGATCAGACCCAAAGCCAAATATCTCACTTAGGTACTAGTATAGTAACTGTTACATATTCGTTTTAGAGTATTAATTGTTTTAATTAATTGTTTCACAAATGGTAGCTATAAATGGTAAATATAAGTAAAAAAACAATGATTCATTTGCATGTCCCTAAGAGCTTGTGTCGATGGCATCAGTTTGAGCCGTGTTTGAGATTATTCAGAATTTATGTGACTTGCAATTAACTACCATTTGATCTGGGTTTGACCTGCTGCAAGCAGGTTTCGCGTTCCAATAGACTTTTATGGAAATGAAAAGCCTGCTTGTAGTGAACAAAATCCCGCCGACACAGGCCCTTACACTAGCCACATAGTTTTGACTTCTGCTTTTTGTGTCCCTGCTACTCAGGTTTGTTCCTCGTCATGAAGATGAGCTTGAACTGGATGTCGATGACCCATTATTGGTGGAATGTGAGGATGGTTCTTGGTGTCATGGCTATAACATGAGAACAGGAGAGAGAGGCATTTTTCCTTCATTTTATGCCCATGAGGTTGTCTGTCCTGTAAAAGAGAATGTTGGTAAGCAACATAGAGCTGTAGCCTTTTTTTAAGTTAAAGTGATCTACAGAGTGTACATAATCTTATTCCTAGGGTCTAGAGTGTGGTGCTAGATCGCGGACCGAACAATCCTGGGGAGCTGACAAGTGGTCCCTGGTATAGCTCGGGGTGTCCACCGGAAAAGAAAAGAGAGGGAGATAGGAGAGCCCTTATAGTGTAGTAGATTAATTCAGAAACAAAAATGCTTCCACAATAAAAGGTCAAAAGGTCAAAACTGTTGAGGCTACGATCACCCAGCAAGGGGGAAACATGCCTTTCTAGTGTGTGGGTGGAGAAAACCTGTCTCCACGCAGGGTTGGTGTGGTCACTCTCTGTGTCTCCAGCATTCCCATCCTGGGTGCTTTTTGGTGTTCTCAAGTGGGTGAACGGATAGGTAAGAAGCGTAAGTGAAAAAAAAAGCACATTAGTAGTTTAATTTGCAGAGACGCTCGATGTGGTTATTCAAAGAATAGGAATGAGTCATCTGCTTTAGTAAAACATTTATTTCACCGAATAAAAAGCATTTTGTGCCTTTAAATTACCACTTCCTCAGATCAAGGTGACAAAATTGTTTGCTAAATTTAGCTGGTGGTGTGCGCCACTTGAGAAATTCTGTTTAGCAGCCACTAGATGGAGAGAAGAGTTTGTGGCAATGATGTCATCTAGGTGGATCATATGTAGAAGGAAATGGCAATTTTATTTGGTGAAATAAAGTACTTGGATGTTTCACTAAAGCAGATGACTTGTGTCTATTGAAGAACCACATCAGGCGCCTCTGCCAGTCGAACTACCGACAGGTTTTTATTTTCTTTCACTAACTATTCTTACATAATCTTATTCATGTGTTTTTTATTAAACAAATGTTTGTGTATATAATCTATAATTAAATATATATGTAAGAGGCACCCATATTTGCCCATTACACACACAGGTTCCGTTTCCTTCTTGGTAGCACTACCCACATTGCTTGTGTCTTGCTAATTCTCTTTGTTCCTCTGCAGTCTGAAGTAATGCGAAAAAACCCACATTATGATAAAGCCGATATTGCCAGGGCCTGATGCTAGCTGTAGTGTGTCACTTAGACAATTTTATAAGACCTTAGGTAGAAAAATATAAACAGTGAAAGTGAATACGCAGAAGGTGAAACTTTTAAATACCCTAGCATTAATAATGTTAACAGCTACAGCAAAACAGAACAGTTTCATTCTATTCGCTAAGCTAACTGAACAGTCATTAAAATTCCCTACTCCTTTTGTAAATCAGCTCCAATTTATTTTCACTAAAATATACAACATTATATTAGGCTTGATCTTAAAATCCATTTATTTTTCGTTCATTGCGGGACACAGGAAGTCTTTCACCTTCTTGTTATACTGCTGCAGTGTCCTAGGAGGATGGACGTAATTTCTTCAGCTGTTCTGTGGGAACGACTAACCAATTTTTTTTAGCACATTTTTTTTCCCCATCATTTAAGACTCTTCTCTACATCACTGCTGGAGCTGGAATCTTTATTTGCAGTGATCTGGTGTGGCCATCCTCAGCTTTACTTTTGGTGTGCTGTGTCTGGACCCCCATTGAACGGGACAGGGGTATCCTGGAAGTGACCTCTGGCATTGGGTTCCATGACTCTTGCCTTGTCTCTAATAACTCTTTTGCAAGTAGGCCAGTCAGGCCAAGCGCCAGGAGCTACAGTATCTCACAAAAGTGAGTACACCCCTCATATTTTTGTAAATATTTTATTATATCTTTGTGACAACACTGAAGAAATTACACTTTGCTACAATGTAAAGTAGTGAGTGTACAGCTTGTATAACAGTGTAAATTTGCTGTCCCCTCAAAATAACTCAACACACAGCCATTAATGTCTAAACCGCTGGCAACAAAAGTTAGTACACCCCAAAGTGAAAATGTCCAAATTGGGCGCAAAGTGTCAATATTTTGTGTGGCCACCATTATTTTCCAGCAATGCTTTAACCCTCTTGGGCACGGAGTTCACCAGAGCTTCACAGGTTGCCACTGTAGTCCTCTTTCACTCCTCCATGACGACATCACGGAGATGGTGGATGTTAGAGACCTTGTGCTCCTCCATATCCTGTTTGAGGATGCCCCACAGATGTTCAATAGGGTTTAGGTCTGGATACATGCTTGGCCAGTCCATCACCTTTACCCTCAGCTTCTTTAGCAAGGCAGTGGTCATCTTGGAGGTGTGTTTGGGGTTGTTATCATGTTGAAATACTGCCCTGCGTCCCAGTCTCTGAAGAGAGGAGATCATGCTCTGCTTCTGTATGTCACAGTACTTGTTGGCATTCATGGTTCCCTCAATCAACTGTAGCTCCCCAGTGCCAGCAGCACTCATGCAGCCCCAGACCATGACACTCCCACCACCATGCTTGACTATAGGCAAGACACACTTTTCTTTTTACTCCTCACCTGGTTGCCGCCACACACACTTGACACTATCTAAACTAAATAAGTTTATCTTGGTTTCATCAGACCACAGGACATAGTTCCAGTAATCCATGTCCTAATGCCGTGTACACACGACCAGACTTTTCGACGGACTGAGCTCCGTCTGACTTTTCGACTGAGTTTCGATGGACTTCCGTAGAATCGGACTTGTCTACACACAATCACACCAAAGTCCGATGGATTCGACTGCGATGACGTATGACCGGACTAGAATAAGGAAGTTCATAGCCAGTAGCCAATAGCTGCCCTAGCATCGGTTTTCGTCCGTCGGATTAGCATACAGACAAACTGATTTTTCGACCGGACTCGAGTCCGTCGGAAAGATTTGAAACATGTTCTAAATCTAAAGTCCATCTGGTTTTAGACAGAAAAGGTCCACTGAAGGTCCGATGAAGCCCACACACAGTCGAATTGTCCGATGGATTTGTTCCGTCGGACCAGTTTGGTCGAAAAGTCCGGTCATGTGTATGTGGCATTAGTCTGCTTGTCTTCAGCAAACTGTTTGCAGGCTTTCTTTTGCATCATCTTTAGAAGAGGCTTCCTTTCTGGGATGACAGCCATGCAGACAAATTTGATGTAGTGTGCGGCGTATGGTCTGAGCACTGTTAAGCCCCATACACACGCGCGGATTATCCGAGGACCAGGTCCGTCGGATCATGTCCGTCGTACTTTGTCCGATGTTGGTTTTGCGTACACACGGTCGAACAAAGTTGTCGGAAAATCCGATCATTCTGAACGTGGTGACGTTTGTTGCCTACGACGGGACTACGTAGAGGCTAGTGGCCAATAGCTTTGGTCTTGTAATGTGATCTGAGCATGGGTAGCACTTTGTCCGTCGGAATTCGCTACACACGATCGGATTTGGTGTGATCGGACTTTGTTGTCAAAAAATCGATCCAGCAGGAGATAGGACTTTGTCCGTCGGACAATCCGATGGAAACTGTCCGATGGTGCCTACACACGGTCGGAATTTCCGACAACATTGTCTGATAGGACAGAATCCATCGGAAAATCCGACCGTGTGTATGGGGCTTAAGGCTGTCCCACCCCTTCAACCTCTGCAGCAATCATACGTCTATTTCCCAAAATCAATCTCTGGATATGACGCTGAGCACGTGCACTCAACTTCTTTGGTCGACCATGGCAAGGCCTGTTCTGAGTGGAACCTGTCCTGTTAAACCACTGTATGGTCTTGGCCTCTGTGCTGCAGCTCAGTTTCAGGGTCTTGGCAATCTTCTTATAGCCTAGGCCATCTTTATGTAGATCAACAATTCTTTTTTTCAGGTCCTCAGATAGTTCTTTGCCATGAGGTGCCATGTTGAACTTCCAGAGACCAATATGAGAGAGTGAGAGCGATAACACCAAATATAACACACCTGCTCCCATTCACACCTGAGACCTTGTAACACTAATAAGTCACATTACACCAGGGAGGAAAATGGCTAATTGGGCCCAATTTGGACATTTTCACTTATGGGTGTACTCACTTTTATTGTCAGTGGTTTAGACATTAATGGCTGTGTGTTAAGTTATTTTGAGGGGACAGCAAATTGTTGACACTGTTATACAACCTGTACACTCACTACTTTACATTGTAGCAAAGTGTCAATATTTACAAAAATGTGAGGGGTGTACTCACTTTTGTGAGATACTGTATCATATTTACCTAGACTGTAGCACACCCACTAAAGCGGCTGACATCTGCAGACTGCAATAATGTTACCTGCACATACCAGAGTCTATTCCATCTGCAGAGTTTTCCTTTGCTTAGTCGAGTGTTTCCATTTCTCTGCCCTTTCTGCTGAGTTTTTTACTATTGTCATGCAAGACTTTATGACTCCAATCACCCAGGTATTTACTGACTTTGACTGCATAGGCTACAAGCCAGTTTCTGTCTGATTTACCCATGGCTATAGCAAGTTCTGAGCCATTGCCGCAGAAACTCTTTCTCTGGATCGTTCCAGTCTTTGACTGCTGAGCATGCCTCTGAGAAGTCAGTCTACTGCTATAACTCCCTAGTTAAAAGAGACAGTTTGCGCTCAATGCAGTGCTCACCTCTCTAAAATTAGGGGATTATCCTGATTTGCTGTGGGTCCCCTGCCCTTTCAATTTGTTGGTCCTTCTATCCTGCCTCTTGTCTACACCTCTGGTGTTCACCAAAGTGCTGGCCCTGGTACTAATTCTACTGGCACTCTACTGGCATCCCCATTGTGGGGATGACCTCCTTTTGAGGGAACAGTCAGAGAAGGTTCTGTCCGATAATGTGGCTTTAACCATTCAGACATTACAACAGTTCAGATCCTTAACCTAGATACAGCTGAGGTCAGAGTGTTTCTCCTTATCCGATTCTTGGATTTTAAAATAGAGTCCTGAGTCTGATGGCAACCCCCGTTGGGGCAGTCCTATTTGCCCAATTTCACTCCAGACCTCTACATTTTATGACAACATTTTGTCATTGTGGGACACATTAGTCCAGTTCCCAGACAGACTAATTTGTTTGGCACCAAGGACCAGGTTGTTTCTGGTTGTTTCTGGTTTTGTGGTTCAGAAATCCGACTGTGTGGTGTCCTGGAATCCTTTTAGAGCAGGGGACTTGGTCATCTGATGAATCTAGTCTCCTGATCATCATCCTGGCGATTTGGCTACCCCTGCAGTGGTGTACATCAATCATTATGGATGAACCAGAGGTCTTGCCATGGCTCTAGAGATAGAGGCCAGAAGCTGCATTCCTGGGCTTCAGGTTCAACAAAAAACTGCACGTTTGGATCTAGACATAGGGATCCTCTTGTGTATGTTCTGGTGACTATGCAGTACACCCTGATTTATGCCTTTCCATCACCCTAAAATGTCTTCCTCGTCTGCTTCCCAGGATCAAGATGGAGAGTGTTCTGGTGGTCCTCATTGCTCCAAACCGGAGCATGCAGATGTGGTATTATGACCTGATAAGACCCTCTCCTTTCTGCAGCTGGGGCCTAGACCAGTGTTTGGTTTTCAGTACTATCAAAGATCAGGTTTATGCTCTTGCTATCTTATTTCAGGGACCATTGGTCTCTCACTCCTTTATTAGAACCTTTATACAGGGAGTCTCCCGTGTAGCTCCCCCTTTTCTTTCCTATGAGGTTCCATGGTTCTCTCTGCACTTCAAAAACCATGTTTCAAACCCACGGTCGGACAATCCGCGGACCAGGTCCGTCGGACCATGTCCGTCATACTTTGTCCGATGTTGGTTTTGCGTACACACGGTCGGACAAAGTTGTCGGAAAATCCGATCATTCTGAACGTGGTGACGTTTGTTGCCTACGACGGGACTACGTAGAGGCTAGTAGCCAATAGCTTTGGTCTTGTAATGTGATCTGAGCATGCGTAGCACTTTGTCCGGTCGGACAACCGTACACACGATCGGATTTGGTGTGATCGGACCGGGTTGACGGCAAATCTTTCCAGCAGGAGATAAGACTTTGTCCGACGGACAAACCGACGAACACTGTCCGATGGTGCATACACACGGTCTGATTTTTCAACAACCTTGTCCGATCGGACAAATTGATGAAAAAGTCCGACCGTGTGTATGGGGCTTTAGAGGCATTCTTCTCTGTACTTTTACAGACAAGGTGGTATTTCTCATAGACATTACCTCTTTAATAGGAGTGCCTGAACTGGTGGCCTTATCCTTTTAATGAATCTTTTGGGGTTTTACATAGGGACAAGGTGGTGTTGAGGCCTAGGACTTACTTCTTATCCAAGGTAGTCTCTGCCTTTCCATTCAGCCAGGACATCTTTCTTCTGTCCCTTTGTCCTGCTCCAGTTCACCCCAAGGAAATTTCACTACACTGTCTGAATGTGGTTTGAGCTTTGATAGTATATATCTCAGTCACTGGCTTCTTATTCCACCATTTATTGGTGTCTCAGACAGGCCATCATCCAAGCTTATAGTCTCAAGGATCAGATTCCACCCTTTTCTGTCAAGGCAAATTCTACTAGATTAGTGAGTGCTTCTTGGGCTGTTCAGTATCAAGATAATGTTTCCCAGATCTGGCTACCACATGGTCTTCTGTTCACACATTCTCTAATTCTACCAGGTGGACATTGAGGCCTCATCTGATGCCAGTAGAGCTGCTGACAGAGGGGTACCACCGTACCTCCTGTAGGGGGTCTGGACACACAGGGGGGCCTAGACAGCCGGGGGATCATGCAGAAGGATGGGAGGACAATTACAGAATGATGCACTGTTTCTCTCCCTACAGTAGCTGAAAGCCAGTTTCTCCCCCTCATCCTACTTCCAGCTTTCAGCTGCTGGAGGGAGAGACATAGACAAAGTTCATTGTTCTGTAATTGTCCCCCTGCCCCACCACACCAATCCCTCTCTGTGTGCTGCCCTCTCTGTGTGCTGCCCACATCTGATTTCCCCCCTGTGTGCCAATACCGATCACTCCTGTATACATTCAAAACTGTGTTTACTCGTTTTCAGTTTATGAATGAACAGGAGCCTCTGTATCCTGTTCATTCATCTTCAGTGCAACTGAGGATGCAGAGAAAGGAACTGAAGGATCTGTGTCTTCAATTCCTTTCTCTTTCTCAAAGGTGAGATGTCAGGGATCTATTTAGACCCTGATATATCACCCAAGCCCCCTCTTGATGGCGTTGGAAAACAGTGGCTGTATGAACACAGCAGTGGCTGTATGAACACAGCTACAGGTCCTAATTTGATAAATGCGCAGGTGTGCAAGCGGATGCTTTCGGACAGCTGCTGGGTCCTCATAGCATAACATAAGCTGCCTCAACACAGCAATAGCCACATTAAAGAAAAAAAAACAGATACCCACTGTAAAGGACACATCGTCTATGTGAATGAGCCCCAATACCTCATTTACACACAAAACTTTATTTATTAACCCAATGCAGTTTTATCTTTTAGATTTAGCAGAAATTGTGTAAGTTATGGTAAGTTATGTTATGTTTAAGTCCATTGATATTGATTTTCGTGTATCTTTTGTGAAAATATAATTTTGAGATATTCGGGGCGGGCGGCTTGTCAGGCAGGTTATGAATGCCCCCCGTGATTTCTAATGGCAGCCCTGGATGCCAGCTTTGGACATAAAGTCCTTCAGGCCACTTTTAGAGCTGCAGGCAGTCCCTAGTTCTCCTAGTTGTTTTTTATGGCCCTGTTTGTGTTTGTTTCATTGCCCGCTATTCAGTTGAAGTTCTTAAAGGTAAAAATATTTGAGTGTTCCTCATTAGATGAGAGAGAAAATTGAATTTTTGTTTTAGTGCTTGCCATAAAATCCTTTTTTTTGGAGTCCATTGAGTGACACAGGTCTGTCCACTTGCCGACCGCATTTTTTGCATTACCAGGTAGGGTGCGTGCGCCCACCTGCCCGGCTGTTCTGTGATTCGTCACAACACATACCCATCACTGGGTCCTGGCCAGTAATTGACCCCCGGCATCCGGCAATCAACTCTGATCTTCCCCCAACACAGCTCTGTGAGTGTAAAAAACACAGAGCTGTGTTCAGTGACAGGGGATCTCATTGATTTTTCATTCCTTGCTAAGCAACTAGATCCCCAGTAAAAGCAGCATACAGTATACACATAAACACTTGTTAGGCACATATTTAACACCTTGATCACCCTAGATGTTAGCCCCTTCCTGCCCAGTGTTATTGGCACTATTTACTGTAATAATGTCACTGGTCATGTCAGTGGCAGTTAGTTGCCACAAAGTGTTGGTTAGTGTCAGATTGCATGCCATCCTGCTATAAGTCACTAATCACCACCATTACTAGTATATAAAAAAAAAAAATTCCAGTATATATCCCATAGTTTCTAGACGCTATAAATTTCACACAAATCAATCAATATACACTTACAGTGGTGTGAAAAAGTGTTTGCCCCCTTCCTCATTTCCTGTTCCTTTGCATGTTTGTCACACTTAAGTGTTTCGGAACATCAAACCAATTTAAACAATAGTCAAGGACAACACAAGTAAACACAAAATGCAATTTGTAAATGAAGGTGTTTATTATTAAAGGTGAAAAAAAATCCAAACCATCATGGCCCTGTGTGAAAAAGTGATTGCCCCCTAAACCTAATAACTGGTTGGGCCACCCTTAGCAGCAACAACTGCAACCAAGCGTTTGCGATAACGTGCAATGAGGCTTTTACAGCGTCCTGGAGGAATTTTGGCCCACTCATCTTTGCAGAATTGTCCTAATTCAGTTATATTGGAGGGTTTTCGAGCATGAACGGCCTTTTTAAGGTCATACCACAACATCTCAATAGGATTCAGGTCAGGACTTTGGCTAGGCCACTCCAAAGTCTTCATTTTGTTTTTCTTCAGCCATTCGGTGGTGGACTTGCTGGTGTGTTTAGGATCATTGTCCTGCTGCAGAACCCAAGTTCATTTCAGCTTGAGTACACGAACAGATGGTCGGACATTCTCCTTCAGGATCTCTTGGTAGACAGCAGAATTCATAGTTCCTTTTATCACGGCAAGTCTTCCAGGTCCTGAAGCAGCAAAACAGCCCCAGACCATCACACTACCACCACCATATTTTACTGTTGGTATAATGTTCTTTTTCTGAAATGCAGTGTTCCTTCTACGCCAGATATACTTGGACACACACCTTCCAAAGAGTTCCACTTTTGTCTCATCGGTCCACAGAATGTTGTCCCAAAAGTCTTGGGGATCATCAAGATGTGTTGTGGAGAAATTGAGACGAGCTTTGATGTTCTTTTTGCTCAGCAGTGGTTTTCTCCTTGGAACTCTGCCATGCAGGCCATTTTTGCCCAGTCTTTTCCTGATGGTGGAGGCATGAACGCTGACCTTAACTGAGGCAAGTAAGGCCTGCAGTTCCTTGGACGTTGTTGTGGGGTCTTTTGTGACCTCTTGGATGAGTCGTCGCTGTGCTCTTGGGGTAATTTTGGGCGGCCGGCCACTCCTGGGAAGGTTCACCACTGTTCCATGTCTTCGCCATTTGTGGATAATGGCTCTCACTGTGGTTCGCTGGATTCCCAAAGCTTTGGAAATGGCTTTATAACCCTTTCCAGACTGATAGATCTCAATTACTTTCTTTCTCAATTGTTCCTGAATTTCTTTGGGTCTCGGCATGATGTGTAGCTTTTAAGGATCTTCTGGTGGACCTTACTGTGTCAAGCAGCTCCTATTTAAGTGATGCCTTGATTGTGAACAGGTGTGGCAATAATCAGGCCTGGGTGTGGCTAGAGAAATTGAACTCAGGTGTGGACAACCACAGTTATAGTATGTTTTAACAAGGGGGGCAATCACTTTTTCACACAGGGCCATGATGGTTTGGATTTTTTTTCACCTTTAATAATAAACACCTTCATTTACAAATTGCATTTTGTGTTTACTTGTGTTGTCCTTGTATTGTTTAAATTGGTTTGATGTTCCGAAACACTTAAGTGTAACAAACATGCAAAGGAACAGGAAATGAGGAAGGGGGCAAACACTTTTTCACACCACTGTATTGGGATTTTTTTTTTTTTACCAAAGACAAAGTGGAATGCATTTTGGCTAAAATTTATTAAAATATTAAATTTTTTATGGGATATATTTTATAGCAGAAAGTAAAAAATATATATATATTTATTTTTATTTTTAAATTGTAATTTTTTTTTGTTTATATAATCAAATAAATAAAAACCCAGAGGTGACCAAATACCACTGAAAGAAAGCTCTATTTGTGTGAAAAAAAAAATTATATAAATTTAGTTTGGGTACAGTGTTGCATGACCACGCAATTGTCAGTTAAAGTACTGCAGTGTCGCATAGTAAAAATGGCCTGGTCATGAAGGGGTAAAACCTTCCGGAGCTGAAGTGGTTAATCATGCTTTCGGCATTGCTTTCTACAAAACTGAGATATGCTGAAAGTAGGAGAGATTATTCTGGGCTGGCCTGCCGATAGTTTTTTTTGTTTGCTAGTGTCCATTCCTCATGTAGGCAGCAGTATAACCCAAAAGTGAAAGACTTCCTGTGTCCCCCAATGGACTCCAAGAAAAGGATTTTACAGTGAGTACAAAAATCATATTTTCCATACAAACATAGTACACATGAATCTTATAGTACTCATGATGCCAGATGAAAGAGAATGAGAACCAGAAATGTAAGGATTCCTCTTTCTGTATTCACAAAATGGGAAACAACAGCCTCTGCTGCTCTGGCCTGTCTTTGGACCAGTCTCTTGTGCATACTTACCTTTAGTGGTAGCACGTTTGCCTAAAATACTATTGCTTTTTTTTTTTTAGTTTATTAGGCAAATGTTTAAGCATAGCTGCTTTTGTTGCAACTTTTCTAAAACTGTTAAAGGGAATCTGTATTGAGATAAATACAGTGGCTGTCATTGCTGTATCAGTGTATTCAGTGCTTTGTGAGTCACTGACCTGGAACAAAAAAAGCAAATCAGGAAAGTATTGAAGCCAGACACAGCCATGCAAATAGCATTTTCATCATAGGGAGGCAGCCTTTTTTCTCTTTATGGGTTTTCTTTAATGCCAAAAAATTATCAACAATTAACTTTTTTTTAATTACCCTGCAGTTCTCAAAGGAAATTCTCCCTGGGTCCAGATGTTTGATGTGCAGTTTTTGGGTTCAGTGGAGGTTCCACATCATCAAGGCAATGGTATCTTATGTGCAGCTATGCAGAAGGTAAGACTCTTTTATACTGAGGGCATCTTTCAGACAGACAATCTTGAAGTGATTGTAAACGATCACCTTGTAAAACAACCCATTCAGTTTAAAATAGAAATTAAAGACAAAACATTAGTATACAGTAGATATATAAAAAAAAAAATACCTTTTTTTTTTCCCTTTTTTATAAGTGATCGCATTCCCTCTGTTCTCAGCTGCATAAGAGCCAGGGGAGGAGAAGCAGCAGTACACTGAGCTTCCCAGTAAAAGGCTGTGCAAGAGGGGTGTGTCAGGACAAGTCTGTTCATTGGAGGAGAGCAGGCTGAGTTCCTAGCTAGAGAATGGACCACAATGTGTTCTCTTGCTAAGAGTGGTCAGTTTTTAATAGGAAAACAGAGGGACTTGCAGGAACATCAGGGATTTCACACAAAAGAAGCAATACAAAGAGAACAGGATACTTTTTTCATACAAGTTCACGGTACAGCAGACACATAAGGAAAATGAAATGTTGGGTTTCCATACGCTTTAAATACAGGATGAATATGAGCTCCTTATTTGCAAAACAGGATAAAACTATCACTTTTAAGATGATTATCTTTATTAGGGAAGCCTTAATTTCTGTGGCATGTACTAATACTCACACACGAATGTAGTCTATGGACTGACTGCAGGTGACAGCAAAGTATACTGCATGATGGTACTAGGACAGAGTGAAATGAGAGGCTGAATATTATTTAAAAGGCTATGTTTACCTTTTAGAACACGTTACACCTGTATTTACAGTGTAACATGTAACAATACATTGTAAACATGTAATAATGCACGTTTTTTCCTGTGCATTTATTATTTTTTTCATGAAGGTGAACTTATCCATTAATACCTGCTTCCACTGTATGAAGTGATTGTTAAGGTTTAAAATACCAACAACTGTGATGACTTGCTGTGTGCTATTTCTTATTGTACGATTAGATTGCAACTGCAAGGAAACTGACAGTACACCTGCGACCGCCAGCCAGCTGTGAACTGGAGATTTGCCCGCGTGGTGTAAAACTCATCCTAAGAGGAAATGACAGGCCAGAGGTAAAAAAATATTTTTTTTACATTTGAAATAACTTTAATATTAGGTTAGGAGTATAGGAACTTTATTTCCCTGTTGCTCCCAATCCTTGCAATTTGCATAGATTCTGAGGTGTACAAAAATTGGCCAGAACACAAGACACCTCATATGAACTGTTATGTGGAAGGCCACCATGGTACATATTAAATGGCTTGTTCAGCTAGCAGGTTGAAGGGAAAAAAAAGGCTTGATTCCTCTATCCACACATTCAAGGTGGATGGGGGATATTGTTCAGTGCTGGCAGTGGGGAGAATTCCCGCGTTCAGAATACACTAATTGAATGCAAAAATCTGATAGGGCGGTTGTACAGAAGTCAATCGGTAGATCAAATTCTGTACAACCACCCTATCTATACATGGATTGAAATTGTCCCTGCTGAACCAGCTGAATTGTGATCCATGTATGGCTGGCTTTAGCCAAAATTACAAGTTCATAGAATTATAATTAATGTGGAACTAAACCCTCCTATCCTTTACAGCCACAGAAGCTCCCATTTTAGCCTCTGTTTGATCTGCAGTTTCCATACTGCACATGTGATCAGTTATGACACCAGCCATTTGATGGCTTGACAGGTTGAGAGCCAAAGCAAATGTGCCAGTTATTATTATTATTATAATAATTATTATTATATTTATACAGGATTTATATAGCGACAACCTTTTTTGCAGTGCCTTAACACATAGGCGAAGACAGTACAATTACAATACAATTCAATTCAATGCAGGAAGAGTCAGAGGGCCCTGCTAGTTAGCGCTTACAATCTAGGAGGGAGGGTCAAGTGATACAGAGGTAATAGCTGTGGGGATGAGCTGATGGAGAAAATAAAAGTACAGTTGTGAGGTGTGGGCAGAATAGGCTTCTCTGAAGAGGAAGGTTCTCAGGGATCGTCTAAAAGCAAATATAGCAGGGGATAATCGGTCATATTGGAGTAGGGAGTTCCATAGGATGATATAGGCTCGGGAAAAGTCCTGGAGGTGAGCATGGGAAGAGATGACGAGGGAGCTAGAGAGCAGGAGAACTTGGGAGGAATGAAGAGACCAATTAGGTTCGTATTTTGAGATTAGACTAGTGATGTGGATGGATTTGTAAATTATTGTTAGTATTTTGAATTTGATTAGTTGGGTGAGTGGCAGCCAATGGAGGGATTGGTGGAGAGGAGTAGCAGACACTGAGCGGTTGGTAAGGTGGATGAGTCTGGCAGCAGCATTCATGATGGACTGAAGGGGGGATAGCCTATGTAAAGGTAAGCCAATAAGAAGGGAGTTGCAGTCATTGAGGCGAAAGATTACCAGAGAGTAAACTAGGAGCTTTGTGGTGTCAAAAGTTACAAAGGGGCATATTTTGGAGATGTTGCGGAGGTTGATGTAGCAAGATTTGAACAGTGATTGGACGTGGGGTCGAAAGGATATTTCAGAGTCCAGGATTAAACCTAGAACCTTGGCATGTGAGAATGGGATAATAGTTATGCCATCAATTTGGACAGAGAGGGGGAAATTATGAGCTCAGTTTTGGATAGAGTGAGTTTAAGGAAGTGATGTGACATCCAGTCTGTTAGTAAATTAATGATAAGCGAGGAGACTGAAGGCATGAGCTGATGGGTAGAGAGATAAATTTGGGTGTCTTCAGTGTAGAGATAGTAGCCATGGGAGGCTATCAGCTGACCCAGAGAGGAGGTGTAGATCAAGAATAGGAGAGGTCCAACAACAGAACCTTGGGGGACCCCGACAGAGAAAGGAAGAGGAGAGGAGGAAGTAGAATTGTAGTAACGCTAAAGGTGCGTTTGGATAGGTAGGATGAGAACCAGTGAAGAGTACAGTCATGGAGACCAAAGGCATGGAGTCTTTTGAGGAGGAGTGGGTGGTCAATCATATCAAAGGCAGCAGAAAAGTCCAGGAGTAGGAGTACAGAATAGTGTCCATTGGCTTTGGCCGATAGTAGATTGTGAGTTTTAGGAGTTTTTGTGGAGTGTTGAGGGCAAAATCCACACTGTAGGGGATCAATAAGGTTATTCTCGGTGAGGTGGTTGCTCATTCCAAACGCTAAAGGAGTTTGGATAAAAAGGGGAGCAAGGAGATGGGGCATAGGTTGTTAAGAATGGTAGAGTCCAGTGAAAGCTTTTTAAGTATGGGGGTGACTAGTGCATGTTTTAGAGAGTTGGGGAAGATTGCAAAAGAGTGGGAGAGAATGAAGATGTAAGTTAGAAAGTATAGGACAGAGCCAGAGGGTGAGCGTAGCATTTGTGAGGGAAGAGGGTCCAAGGGGCAGGTGATTATCTTAATGTTAGAAAGAAGTTTAGCAACCTCATTTATAGTGGTCAGGTTGAATGAATGAGGTAACCATTGTACCTGTGGACATGGAGTATTAAGTGGAGAAGGTATCTGTACAGTGGAGATCTCCTCACAAATTGTATCAATCTTATGTTTCAAGTGATTGGCAATCTCCACAGCAGTGAGTGAGTTAGTGGGTGGAGGCAGTGGAGGACGAAGTAGAGAGTTAAAGGTAGAGAAGAGTTGTCAGGGATGGAAAGCTGTTAATAAGAGTGATAAAATAGGTCTGCTTGGCAGTGAGGAAGCAGGAATTTTATTTTTGGAGGGCAGATTTATGTGACTTATGTGACTTACACAGTCGCTCAAGAGTGTGGCTATGTTTTTTTAGATGTCTGGTGTCATCTCTTTGCCAAGGTTGTAGGGGTCGGGCCTGATTCTGTGTGTAGTGAGGGGGGGGGGGGGGCAGTGTGTCCAGGGAGGGTGACAATGAAGTGTTGTAGACAGAAGTGGCTAGGTTGGGGCAGGACAGGGGTGAGATTTTGTCAGTTATCATCCATGGCTTGCCTTGAATTTAGCTACTTTGAAAAAATGGTTAAATTGTTGGGATTAGTTCTGCTTTAACATTACAATACTATGTACAGTATAGTAAATATGCATTGCACACTTGGCGATATGAGGTATTACAGCAGGTGACCACTCAGGGTATCACCCTCATCCATGGTAAACCAATAAGAGGTTTTGCAGGCAGCTATAGAACACAATCACTGGATTGTCAGTGACTGGAAATGTCATCTACTGCAGATGTATAGTGCTACGATCGTGTAAAGCAGCATGACAAGGTGATTGTATTGCTTATGTAAGGGTACTATTTTTGACTGAAGTAAACCCAATACTATATTGTTCTATACAAACATGATGACACTCTGACATTTTTTTGCATTTAATAGTTATTTACCAAATCCAAAGGTTATTTCACATATATCTGTGTTTTTTGTCTAAAATATAATTTTAGCTCCACTTTTTACATACAAATCAATCATTGTAATACATTTAGATGTTCTGTGCATTAAAACTTATAGTGAATTCAAAACATTTTTTTAATGGGAAAAATAGTAAATAAAATGAAATATTTAAAACTCCACATACATTATGCTTACTGCACTGACCCCTGTGTAGCCAGTTTAACACTTTTAGAACCAGTTGAGAGATGCAAACAATTGCAGAGAATATTTTCAATGGAAATGAAGGGACTAGATGTTATTTCCAGTGCTATGAACAGAGTTACTGTACAACTGATTATCGAGATCCTCTGTCTTATAATATTGTTCTGATTTGTTATTCTGCAGGATGAGCGCTGCAGTCATTTCTTCCAGATGAAGAATATTTCCTTTTGTGGTTGTCATCCACGTAACAGCTGGTGAGAAATCAAATGATTTTAGGAACTGGGATATGTGCATCTCTTAGCAGATTAGATTTGGGCAAATGTTAGTTATGGGCAAAAGCATGGTCAGTGTTTTTCTTCTCACAAATAAAAAAACTAAAGCCAAACAGTCATAACAAAAGGACAGTTCAAGGGGGATGTTCCGCTAATTTTGTTCTTTTTATATGGGTTCATTATTTCTTGTTTTTTAGGTGCTTGTCTGTTTTTAAATGATTGTATTTAACTTTTAGTGGGCAGAATATTATGAAGATCATTGCAGTTCATTTGTATGCAATATTTGTATTGGAAAGCTAGGGGCTACCCCTATTGTGCCCCCAGGATGTAACAACAAATTTAATTAAAAAAATTACATTTTATTTATACAAAATTTGTTAAAAAGGGGAAAGACACATATTCATATGTATGAATAAAAGCAATCTCTTTCAAATTGTTTTTTGCTGGTAGCATGCTGTCCTCAGATGATGTTGAGGGTACAGGATGTAATTAATCTTGATATATAGTCAATCCTCTTATGGTAACAACCGCGTCTTCAGGAGGGGCTAATTATTATCATCTAGCGTAAAGACAATAAACCATAATAACAGACTTTTGCAAATAATGTAATATTTAGTATGGCCAAAATAGAAAGGGGGGAAAAGTTTTTATTTTTTTAATTTTATTATGGTCATTGTGTAGCTTACCCAGGGTAACCAGCAGCCAGTGACAGCAGCAACAGTAAAGGCACCCGAGGGTACTCCACTACGACGAACATGGGAGGGGGGGGGGGGGGGGGGGGGTGGCAACCACAGGCAAACGTATCTATAGGTCAAAAAACGGTTGTATTTTATAAGAAGCACATATTTCTTGATGTAGAAACTGGGAGTCTTAAGGAAAGAAAGGGGAGAAAAAAGAAGGGGGGGTTGGGAGGGGAATAAAAGAGGGAACCAGGGACGGAGAGGAGGGAAACCAAGGAAAGAAAGGGAGGGGGGCAGGGAGGTAAAAAGCACAGGGAAGGGGAAGGCAAAGAGGAAAAAGTTGAGGGAAAGAAAAGGGGGGGGGAAGGAAAATGGAAAAGAAAAGGAAAATGAACCAAAGAGAGAAATTATACTTATTGCTTTTATTCAGTCTTAAGGAAAGAAAGGGGGGGGGGGGGGGAGGGGGAAAAAAAGGAGGGGAGGGTTGGGTGGGGAATAAAAGAGGGAACCAGGGACGGAGAGGAGGGAAACCAAGGAAAGAAGGGGGGGAGGTAAAAAGCACAGAGAAGGGGAAGGAAAAAGTTGAGGGAAAAGAAAGGGGGGGGGGGGAAATGGAAAAGAACAGGAAAATGAACCAAAGAGAAAAAATAAACTTATTGCTTTTATTCCTACATATGGATATGTGTCTTTCCCCTTTTTAACACATTTTGAATAATAAAATGCCATTTTTTTTATTACATTTGTTGTTACTTCCTGGGTACCGACATAATTTCCTTCTTTTATGCTTGGGGGCACAGTAGGGGTAGCCCCTACCTTTCCAATATTGCTATTACTGGGATGATGGCACCTTTACACTCAGTAAGTACACTCAGATAACTTTAGTTATCTCGAGGCAGACTTTTTATGTACTGTATGTGATATTTACATATTTTTAATCAGGTTTTCATTTGCTGTTACAGCTATTTTGGCTTCATCACAAAACATCCAGTCCTCAATCGATTTGCGTGCCATGTCTTTGTTTCCCAGGATTCAATGCGACGCGTAGCCGAATGTGTGGGGTGAGTTTAATACAGAATGAAAGACTGAGTAAACATGTAGTGTTTACTACTAATTTACTGCTGTTCATTTTTACCAATAATTGGACTGGTCACAATAATGACCATGTTTTCCATTACCATTGCTTACAGGATTGCATGTGTTTTTGTGCAGATGACAGGATACACTAGCCAATTAGTGATAATTACACTTTGTCACTGCTGCAGACACAGTAATCTACTGATGGATTGCACTGACTTTTGGCATAAGATTGAGCTCCTGCCGGTACACATATAGGGGGGGCCCATTTATAAAGGATAGCAAAACATATTATTTGAATTCACCTAATTCTTCTACACTTTCATGTAAATTTGGAATTGATTGACTATAGAGATGTGATATTAAACTTTAGTATAAACAATGATGAAAAATACAGATTGATGAAAAGGGAAAAAGTTCCTGCTTCATGATTGATCTGCTAAAAATAATAGATTACCTTAGCTTTGAGACAAAAAAAATTACATTTTTGGCAAAAAAAAAAGGCTAAACTGGTAAATTTTTTCTACAGTATACATTTGCTCAAATATTATCAAATATTATCATTGTTAATGACTGTACATTGGTTAGCTGAAGCTGCTTTAGAAATAGGTGCTACTTATAAAACAGATATTTACTACAAAACAAATGTTAAAAATACAGTTTTATTTATAACATCTATGAATAGAACCTCTCAGAGACGCCAGCTGCCAGATAAAAAACATGTCTTCTCTTTGTAGTTTGATAAGTGCCACAATCAGAATGTGAGATCTGTGTGATCACCACTTTTCCTTTTTTTTTCCTCTTTCTAGACGAGCTTTCCAAGAATTCTACCAAGAACACGTGGAGTTCAGTTGCCCCACAGAAGATATTTACTTGGAGTAACCAAGGGGTTGTAGATATTAAGGGTGGGATTCTTGGGGTATAAATATATAAACAAATCTCAATGTCATCATCACCCAGCCAGGACACCAGAGGCAATGAGCCTGCATGATCCCTGACATCCCCCAGCCACAGAACTATATCATTTCATTGGTACAGGACATCTCACATTAACCCCTTTCCTACAGCAAACTGCAGAGAAACTCCTGTAACCCTTCTATTTCTTCTCACGTTACTCTCCCACCTGCTGTAAATTTGCTAGCACTCTGCATTAACTCCTGACCAAGTTTGCAGTGCCTCTCAGAATAATCCCCTTCTTGCTTCAGGCAGTAGAGCATGTTGGGTTAACAACTTCCTTAAACGATCATGCAGAGCGTCTAAACAGGACAGCTCATATATTAGAGACTGGGGAGCATTGAGTTTACTCTTTTGGACTCCATACCAGCAGAGCACCTAAAATGACCCACATTCCTTGCTGCACACTTCACTTTATCTAATGCCTCGCTGCAGATCAGCGGAAAGTTTGATGTTGGCTTCCTTTCTAGAGCACACATTGAGAGCATGTATATGAACCTTTACAGAGCTTCTTAAGCAGTCACCCTGGCAGTTTCTTTGGTAATGTGCAGATGTGTCTTTTTTAAACATACACAATTGGACAAAACTGCAGCTCATTACTCTAACCCTCCTACATTATCTGATACGTGGATAATTGGTTTTGGCAGTAGGCCGAGGCTCATCTCCTTTATCTACTCCACGGGTATTCCTTTCCCATAAAAGCAAGTACATCCTAGTAATTTCTGCTTCCCATAGCTAAACTCTGTTGTTTCGTAAATGTAACTAGAATCTCATTCTTGTGTGGCCAACCAACCTCCCAAAGGCCCTCTGGTGGCTTTATAATCTAGGGGACAACTCTCCTTGATGATGGGGTTGAAGACTATTTATGAAATGATCAATTTCTTGCTCATTTCTTTCAAACTTGTTAATAATGCTGAGAGTAACAGCGTCTGCCATTACAGTGTATTCTGTGCTGTTACAGTCGTGTGTGATAGCTGGTGTATTTGAAAAGAAAAGCATTATTTTAGTTGTCATTTGAGATGGGGCATATTGAGCTTTTTGGAGGAGTCCAGCTTCCGTTAGTTATGATCAGCGTAGCATTTGATAACTGTCTCCCTCACATGCTAGTGATCAGCGGCTTTCTGCTTTGTTCCTCCCATTTGTGTATCAGAACCTACCTGTTGTCTCCTACTGTTGTTCTGAACTGACCTTTCTATGCCAAATCTGCAGTGAAGGGGTTAATGGCATGAAGATTCAGACTGTACAGCATGAAGATAATGTAGACACTATAGAGACTATACCCTCACTATATCAACAGGTGATGCTCGAGTGGATGCTACGGAAAATCCAATAAAGTCATAACATGAATATCATGGAAAAACATTCACAGAATAGGTTTGTTGTTAAGGGAGAATCAACATTTTCTTTATGTAAAACAATCATTAACTTGCTGAGGTATTTTGTGTAGGAACATTTTATCTGACGAGGTAAAGTCCTAGATCAAGTGTTTGCATAGATAGTCAGTATCTGCAGTGTTGGCTCATGTGAAATGCTCAGAGCAGAACATGCATATCTACATAGCATAAAATAAAGAGGGCCTCACTTACAAAAAGTGTCTGAAAATAAGAACTGTTGTTGTTATGCACAGTCATCAATATTATTCGATCTTTCAAGACCTCTTAATATGGAGGTTGGAGACTAAATCAGGTTTTACAGGCCGGCACACTACAAGAAAGTTATTATTATTATTATTATTATACACTATTTATTTAGCACCAACAGTTTGCGCAACATGAGGGCAGACAGTACAGTTACAATACAATTCAATAGAGGGCTCTGCTCGTTAGAGCTTACAATCTAGAAGTGAAACAAAAGGTAATAACTATGGGGGATGAGCTGATGGAGAAAATAGACATACAGTTGTTAGGTGTAGGTAGGATAGGCTTCTCTGTAAAAGGAGGGTTTGTAGGGATCGTCTAAAAGCTAATAGAGTAGGAGATAATCAGACAGATTGGGGTAACAAGTTCCATAGGATTGGAGAGGCTCTGGAAAAGTCCTGGAGGCGAGCATGGGAGGAGGTGACGAGGGAGCTAGAGAACCGGAGGTCTTGAGAGGAACGAAGAGAACGATTAGGTTGGTATTTTGAGACTAGGCTAGTGATGTAGCTGGGGGCTAAGTTGTAGATGGCTTTGTAAGTAGTTGTTGAATTTAATTCAAATTAGCTTTTAATTTTTGGTAAAGAACATTTTGGGAAAAGTTAGAAGTAAAGCATCAAAACAGAATCTAACTAGTGATAGGCTTGTATTATAAGTGATGGTGTATACCACCGTACCACAAGTGCTGAACAAATGAATGGAAGTAATAAACCTTCTGGTCAATTCTGGAAGGGGAAATAAAAAGGGGCAAAAAGCAGCAATTAACAATTTGAAATCTTAAAGTGGAACTTCACTCTCCCGATCAACATTGCTTATTTTTAATCCCCATGCTGCTTCCTGATTTCTTGCCTATGCAAATGATGTCATACATCCCAGGAGTCTACAGAAGGGGTGGAAAGGAGGAGGAGGAGGTTTTCTCAGCTAAGCACACTCTCCTGCATGGATGCTTGAGCTAAGGGGAGGATGAATTTCAGGAAGTGAAGGGTCTTACTCAAGATAGCCTTGGGCAGAAATGCTGGGGGGGGGGGGGGGGTTCAAGGTGATTTAGAGTCTAGAGACATGGATAAATGGAGGAGTTTGCTTTGAATTATAAAAATGAATTAAATTGTGTTTTTGGTTTGTGGTGCTCAGATGCAGTGAGGATCTGCTTTAATGAATAAGACCCAAGATTTTACCTGATATTGGGAATCAGAAAGTTAACATTGGATAGGTGGCTTTAGGCAACACAGTTTTTATGGAATATTTTTTTTTAAATGAGGTCTATGTTCTTGTTAGGAAATCCAGAGGATCTGCACTGTCTAGAACCCAAAGACTGAATTTGTCAGCTGCAGAGGAAAGGCATGACATTCAATCGCACTTGATAATGGGATATATCTTTTTCATGTCATGGCTCATTTATTTTCCTTTCAGCATACAATAAAAAATGAGCTGCATTTCTGGTGTTTAATGTTTTGTGAGTGAGTGGTACAAAATGCACATTACATGGAATCATGTTGATACATACAAATATGCATGATATTCACATACGAGCTTCAATCTTAAAGTGGATGTAAATCCAATGTCATCCTTTCTAAACTACTGCCATAGGGGTCATCTATAAGGATATACATGCCTCCTGCATGTATCTTTACCTGTCAAATGTCTCCCCTCTGTCTGTTATGAGACCCGAAAAACTGCAGATTCTGTGGGTGGGTCTGTTGTCTGGAGCTCGGTGGGTGAAGTCGTGATGTCAGTAGACTCCCCGCCCACCTCTACACTCCCCTTGTCAATGTGCATTTTCTCCTGTGTATATCTTACACTGAACTTCTGCTATTATCTCTAACATCCAGTGAAAAGACAGGAAAGTGACATGACTTCAGCATGCCCAATTATGCTGAGTTGTGGAACATCCAATCCTGGCAGAGCAGCAGAAGAAAGGAGTGGGAGGGAATAAAAAAAGAATGCATGTCTCTTAGGCTAGTGCACGAGATATGTAAATCACCTGTCACTCACAGCAAGGGGGGGGGGGGGGCATTTGACAAAGTTTTTCTCTGTTTGTAAAGATTTATCTCACTGAACAATAAAAGAGGAGAGCTGGATTAACTCTTTGTGGCAAGACTGGGCTCAAATGATAGGAAATCTTATACTCTACATTATGACATCAAAAAAAAAAAAAAAAAAATTCGTGTTTACATCCACTTTAGGGAAAATATCTCAGCAACTGAGCATACATGCTGTATATGCTTGGCTCTCTAAATAGACAAAGAATACCATACATAACATATCTATAAAGTGCCTGGAGGGACATGATAGTCACCATTTGGCTGTCATCTTTTAAGGTTTGACAGTAGTAATGTTCTAAAAGTATTTCTTGGCTTCTACAACATGCTTCCTTCCGATGCTACTAAATTTGTCACCTGCTGCAATTCCAACATACTGTTTGAATGAAAGAGCATATGTGACCTATGTCACTGCAAGACAGCCAGAGGGAGATGTCATGCTGCAAAGATAACAGAAGCATCAGTACATCTGCTGCTTTGTGCACTGGGTGGATGCCAGGACCTCAGGGCAAACAGACCATTCGAGTTACCAAACGTTCTAATAGTGGGCCCCAAGCCTAAGTGGCTGCTGCGACCTACTGAGCATAAGCAGAATATAGGAAAAGTTAATTTAAAAAATGCTTCCATAATATAATCTAAATGATTCCCTTGTAACTATGATAGTTGGTCATCCCTGATTACTCTATTCTAACACATGAAGTGCCAGAATTTATTTAGTCACAATTGGATGTATTCAAGAATCTGGAAATTTAAACTTTAGTTATTATATTTTTGCAGCTTTAACTTTGAAAGATTTATATTTACACCTTTATTTGACTTTAAAGCGGAGTTCCACCCAAAACTGGAACTTACACTTATTTGTCTCCTTCCCCTTAGGTGCCACATTTGTCACCTTCCAGGGGGGACAGGGACCTGTTTTTGACAGGTACCCTGTCTCCACTTCCGTTGGAATTCGCCGCAGCGAGTTACGTCAGAAGTCTGGACTTCGCCGCCGCCGAACCAATTGGAATGCGCAGCGCACTTCGCGCATATGTAGTAGGGAACTGGGCGTGAAGCTGAAAGGCTGCACTGACAGGTTCCCTTACTGGCAATGGCGGCGGCTGCACCCGACAGCCGATCTGAAGATTGGCTGCAGTGCCGACATCACAGGCTCCCTGGACAGGTAAGTGTCCATATATTAAAAGTCAGCAGCTGCAGTATTTGTAGCTGCTGACTTTAAATTTTTCGTGGGGTGGGCGGACCTCCGCTTTAATAAGGTTGGATAAGGAAGGCCCTTTCAGCTAAGGGTCAGAGGTGAGAGACCCACTGAGGTCAGTTGCTGACCTATGAGCTCCCTGAATTCATGCTGATAAATCATGCCATCTTTCTATTACTAATTAAAGCATATAATGGCATCAAGCAGAGAATAATGTAGCTGTCACATTCCTCTTGACTCCTCTTTAGCGGGTCAGAAGGACATCAAGCAGGTGGGCAAAGGAACATTTATCTTCAGGTGACCTCTCACCTCTAAATTTCAGGACCTAGAGCCATCCTCAGACAGCATAAGGGTTTACATACATGAGATTTCCTGGGATGCGTTTGTAAACACATTCCCAGCGCATGGCAATAAAAAAAAGAATGGTTCCCTATGAATGCAATTTACACAATCGTGTTGTTTTTGTCCAGCAATGAAAATAAGTACAGCAGGCACTACTATTCTTCAGCACAGTGCAATGCAACAGGGGTGCAAATGCACTCAAACACATGTAAACGCACATAACCTAATTCACTGCTACTTAAAAGACTGCTTTAGTATACACATTTAAAAAAAGAAAAAGTAAAGCGTGCAAAACGCACAGCAGCATGTTACAGCACTTTACAAAAAAAACACATGCGCAATGTGCATTTATTAACACACGCAATGTGGTGTGTACAGGGCTGCTGTTAGAAATCACGGGGGCCCCATACTGCTTACCTGACAGCCCCCACCACACACACACAAAATACCAAATGATATTTTCGCAAAAAATACACTAAAATCATTATTATATGACATCTTTACCGGCCCCTACCCCCGCTCTCCATCCTGAAATATCCTCTGGTGTGCCCGCAGCAGCTTCTGGTGGGAGAGATAGGAAGCCGGCAATGCTGCAGGGAAATAGGGGCACACGGGGGGCCTGGAAAGCAGGAAGATGGGGGCCCGTATGCTAGAACTGATCCCCCTGCAGAAGATAATCAGTGTCTGCAGTAAGGCAGTACGGCTGCCTGTCCTCAGCAAGTGCCCGAGTCCACCTTTTGAACTGATGGAGCCTGGGCCCAGTACAGGAGGGCTGGCTGTACTGCCTTATAGCGGCCCTGGGTGTGTAACCTAAATAAGGGGACATATATAAATTCTTTCAATGGAAATTCTTGTTAATCTAAATTAAAGTGGTACAAAAATGTTACACTAAAAAACTAATGAAGCCACCACAAGCAAGAACTGGTAAGCTGTTTTTTGTTTTTTTTTGAAGCCATGAGGACCCTCACCCAGGACCAGAGGGTTTATAACTACCGTCTGGCGATAGCCAAAAGAGTGGTTGGGAACGCTTTTGGGATAATGGCCAGCCGGTTCCGCCTATTCCTTACTCCAATAGACATGGCGGAATATAAACTTAACCATATAATCCTTGCTGCATTCTACACAACTATTTAAAGAGAAATTCAATGAACTATGTTGCCTCATTTGGGCCTGAGGCCAGACTTCAACAAGAAACCCTGACGGCACTTGAAGCTGGCCATCCTGGCTTGCCCCCCCAAAGCGCCCGCAAAGTAAGACAAGTATGTTGAGTACTTTGCAGGTGGGGGGGCCATTGATACGCCAGAAACTGTTTAACCACCTCAGTACAGTGCATTTTCCCCCCCTTCCTGCCCAAGCCATTATTCAGCTTTCAGCGCTGTCACATTTTGAATGACAATTGAGCGGTCATACAACACTGTACCCAAATGAAATTGTTATAATTTTGTCCCCACAAATAGAGCTTTCTTTTGGTGGTATTTGATCACCTCTGCAGTTTTTATTTTTTGCGCTATAAACAAAAGAAGAGGGACAAGTTTTAAAAAAAAACAATATTTTTTACTTTTTGCTATACTAAATATCCCCAAAAAATATATAAAAAAATGTTTTTTCCTCAGTTTAGGCTGATACGTATTCTTCTACATATTTTTGGTAAAAAAAAAATCACAATAAGCGTATATTGATTGGTTTGCACAAAAGTTATAGCGTCTACAAAATAGGGGATAGATTTATAGCAGTTTTTTTTTTTTTTACTAGTAATGGCAGCGATCTGCGATTTTTATCGTGACTGCGATATTGCGGCGGACATATCGGACACTTTTGACACATTTTTGGGACCATTCACATTTATACAGCGATCCATGCTATAAAAATGCATTGATTACTGTATAAATGTGACTGGCAGGGAAGAGGTTAACCACTAGGGGGCGCTGAAGGGGTTAACATGTTCCCTGGGAGTGATAAGTGTTTCTCTGTACTGAGAACACACCATCGTCTCCTCTCCTCTGACAGGACCGTGGATCTGTGTGTTTACACACACAGATCCACGGTCCCGCTGTGTTACCGTGCAATTGCGGGTGCCCGGTGGACATCGCGGCCGCTGGGCACGCACATCGGGTGCCCAGTGACACAGCCGGCGCGCACTTCCTGGAGGGCCGGGAAGGGGAGGACGTCATATGACGCCCTCCCGCCCTAAGAGCTTCACCGCCTGGCCGTCAATTGACAGCCGGCGGTCAGCTACTGGTTAAGAAACATTTTATCAACAATTTTTGAACTTAAACTGAAAGAAGATTTCCTTTGATTTACTGCCTGGGTTTCTTTTAGCTGTCTCCTAGGTTCTCCAATGGGCTTTTCTTTTTGGACATTTTCTTCAATAGTGCTAATGTAATTTATTTGATACATGAGGTGACAAACTCTTCAGCTAACTATTAGCTCAACTTGACAAACTTGCACTTTAGGCAAGTTCAACTTTGACAAAGTGAAGGCAATATCAGACATGAGTATGTTCAAACTGTGTTGATATTGCTTTCATCAGATGGGGTGATGTCACCCCTGTAAATTTCGAAGATGCACACAAATTGGGATTCAAACCGGGGATTTCCCTCCTGATCCCATGCCTAATGTCAACATGTGCTAGCTCCCATCATGGGGGATCAATGGACGTGTTTTGGGGGTGCAACCCCTTCCTCTCACCTAATTGAGTTGCACCCACAAAACGCGTACATTGTTATCCCGTGATGGCAGATAGCACATGTTGACACACTGTGTGCATCTTCAAAATGTGGCTTTTAAAATACTTTAAAAGTTTTTTTTAAATTCAAAAATACATGAGAAAAATGTCCAATTTTTGTGTGTTTTTTAGATTCTGCCTAAAACATCAATGATGTTCTTCATTTTTTTTGAACATCATTGATGTTTTCCTTTATATTTTCTAAATCACGATTGCACCCCATTCTCTCCCTGATGAGGCTCTGGGCACATTCACTGGTGAAATGATATTCTTCTTCCACAACATCCCCATCATCTAAAAGAAAGAAACACACCATGTATTATAAATATGCAGGAACAGATATCTGACCTAAAACTGTGGTCTCAGACACTCACCTGTTGTGGTGACAATTTTGCCCACTTCATAAACCTCTCCCTCCTCATCCTCTGCTTGTGGTGTGGGGATTTCCCCTTCTTTAGGAGGTGGGGGGGGTCCCTGGTGTCCTCAGATGTCCTGAGTCTTTTCTCCCATATGTGAAAAAAATAGGTATGCTTAGCACACAGATATTGAAGGGCAGAAATAGGAATATGAAACATTGCTTGGAAGTGTCGTAAAATTGTCTGTTTTGGCAGAATTCCAAGCTGAAGAACATTTTATTTCCTTTATAAAGCTGGAATACTTACCTTTTTTGTTAAAGTATCACACATGTAGTGTCCTCTCCTTACACTCAATCAAGTTTGCATTTCATTCTAGTTACAAACCCATCTAGACAACAAACGTATTTTAATACAAATAGGCATGAACAAATGTAGTTAACCTGCATCTGCCAAAAACATCTTATAAGTGGGCAAATGATGTTTCCTACGACCGATTACTGTGACCATGAATATGAAAGTTGCCATCTTAAAATGTACAACAGTAAAGAAAAGCACATGGAGCAGCACCAGAAGAATAGGAACACGACAAAATACTTACTTTTTTGCAGCACTCTTGATTCTTCTGTACAGATCGTGCTCCCTCAATTTGAGTTCTGACCATCGTTTCCTCAGTTGATCCTTGGATCGCCGTACCCCAAAATTCCTGTGCAGACTCTTCAACACTTTAGGCATGATCTTGGCATTTCTCACATTTGGGTTTGGGTACGATCCATACTTGCCATCATAGTTGGCCCTCTTGAAGATGTCCACCATCTCCACCATCTCTATAAAGGCCATAATTGAGGCCTTCAATCTCCCCCGGGATCAGGAGGTTCGGGGCTCCGGCCTTTTGTCTTTGCACCTGTTGTCTCTCCGCCATGTGTTCTCCCACTACGCCGAAAGACAAGGGCCAGGAAATAGACTAGAAAGAACGCCAGGGGCAGGCGGAGTTTCACGCATGCGCAGTGTATATAAAGTGGAACACGCGTGCATCGTACGTACGACCTGTGAGCAGAGGATGAAGTAACAGAAGCGACGATCGTTATAACGAAGGTACAATTTTAAGTTGGTGCATCAGTGGCCTATACTGCTTATAGATTGAGGCCTATATTGGTGTCAAGATTAGGAGAGTTTTGCCTGACATTAGGGTTTGTCTTGTGTTGTGTCTTGCAGAGAAAATGGATCTATTTAACCGCTTCAGCACCGGGCGATTTTATCCCCTTCCTTACCAAAGCACTTTTTGCGATTCGGCACTGCATCGCTTTAACTAACAATTGCGCGGTCGTGCGACGTTACACCCAAACAAAATTGACGTCCTTTTTTTTCCCACAAATAGAGCTTTCTTTTGGTGGTATTTGATCACCTCTGCGTTTTTTTTTTTGCGCTATAAACAAAAGAAGAGCGACAATTTTGAAAAAAAAACACAATATTTTTTACTTTTTGCTATAATAAATATCCCATTTTTAAAAAAAAAAAATATTTTTTTACTCCGTTTAGGCCGATACGTATTCTTCTACATATTTTTGGTAAAAAAAATCACAATAAGCGTATATTGATCGGTTTGCAAAAGTTATAGCGTCTACAAAATAGGGGATAGATTTATTGCATTTTTTTTTACTAGTAATGGCGGCGATCTGCGATTTTTTTTTTTTTCGTGACTGCGACATTGCGGCGGACACTTCGGACACTTTTGACACATTTTTGGGACCATTCACATTTACACAGCGATCGTTGCTATAAAATTGCATTGATTACTGTGTAAATGTGACTGGCAGGGAAGGGGTTAACACTAGGGGGCGCTGCAGGGGTTAATATCTTCCCTAAGGTATTGATTCTAACTGTGGGGGGAGGGGACTCACAAGGGGAGGAGACCGATCGGTGTTCCTCCGTACTGGGAACACATGATCGGTCTCCTCGCCACTGACAGGCCGTGGAGGTGTGTGTTTACACACACAGCTCCACGGTCCCGCACGGTCCCGCTGTTTTAATGGGCAATCGCGGGTGCCCGGCGGACATCGCGGCCGCCGGGCACGCGCACCAGGTCCCGAGCAACGCCGCGGGCGCGCGCCCCCCTAGGCGGCCGCGAATGGGAGGATGTCATATGACGCCCACCCAGGATGGGAGATCCACCTTGTGGGCGTCATATGTACATGGGCGGGTATTGAAGTGGTTAATGATGAGGAATGTATCCCCATATTCATTGATATGTACAGGGAGCTGCCCTGTCTGTGGCAGGTAAACCACCCCTTTTATAACAATAAACCAAAGAGAAAGGCAGCGCTGGATCAATTGGTGGAATTTGTGAAGCTGGTCATCCCCACGGCAGACATCCTCTATTTGAAGGCCCTAATTGGTGGCATGAGGAGCACTTATAATAGGGAGCGCAAGAAGGTACAGGATTCCCCAAGATCAGGAGCAGCAGCTGACATTTATGTCCCCAGGCTGTGGTACTATGACAGACTGCATTTTCTGCCAGGCCAGACTGAACCCAGGTCAGCACTCTCCAGTCCTCCTTCCCCCCCAGCTGAGGCTTCCGACGACCAACCTGGGCTTTCCACCCAGCAACATGTGGAGGAGCCCAGCTTGAGTCAGGTATAGCTTGCATATTATTAGCACTTATCACTGTATTTGTGTCACCGATTATGTCAGTGTCAGTTCCCACCCAGCGTCAGTTAGTATCAGATTTCCTGCCGCACTACCGCAGTACTATTATAAGTTGCTGATCACCGCCATTAGTAGTATATAAAAAAAAAATCCAATATATATGCATAATTTGTAGACACTATAACTTTCATTGAAACCTATCAATATACACTTATTGGGATTTTCTTTTCTTACCAAAGACATGTAGCAGAATTAATTTTGGCCAAAATTTATGAAGGAATTCGATTTTTTTAAATTTTTATTGGATATGTTTTATAGCAGAGAGTATCTTTTAATTTATTTCACAAACAAATACCCAGTGATGATCAAATACCACCTAAAGAAAGCTCTATTTGTGTAAAAAAAAAAAAAAACAATATAAACTTAATTTGATGTACAGTGTTGCCTGACCTTGCAATTACCAGGTATAGTAGTGCAGTGCTAAATAGCAAAAATGGCCTGGTCATGAAGGGGGTAAAATCTGCTGGAGCTGAGATGGTTAAAGCTGTTTTAACATCTCTACCCTGGCATCTGACAACAGTTCACATTTTTGAACCATGTAAATTGAAGGGTTAACATTTATTAAGTCGTCTTGACACCATAATAGAATTATGCAACTATAATAGTGGTTCCACAATTTCATACCTCCCATCCTGTCTTTAGACAATAACATCTGCCATTTCATGATAACTGGATGAAAGTGTTGGTGCTACATGGGTGGATATAAATGCTGCGTATTTTCCTGACAATCATTACAATTGAAGATGCAGCTTGGACAACCTACGAAATGTCTTCAGCATTACCGAACGTGTCATGTTGAATGCGGCTAACTAGATATGCCCAGCATCATACCCTATGCACTCCTCCCCTCCAAATACTGCCTCAGGTCATGCCCTCTCTATACCCATAGCTCCCAACTGTCCCTGATTTCGAGGGACTGTCCCTGATTTGGAACAAAGTTCATCTGTCCCTATTTCCTAATTTGTCCCTCATTTTGGTCTGATCTATATAGTTGTATATAAAATATACTAATTATCTTTCAAAAAGTGTTTCGCAGTGCTAAAACCTTTCATCCAATTTCTAAACTGCTGCATTGGAAGAGTTCAAAAGTCATTATAAAGGAATAGTAATGGTAAAAAAAAGTGGGTTCAACTAATCTTTATTTTGTATCATTCTCCTTTTAGTGGCGTGGCAGGGGGTGTGTCCTATGCCTACATACTATTGCTAATAAGTGTTCCTTGTTCTGATCGCAAAGATTCGGGGATATAGCACCCCTCTCCTGCGCAAGCTTGTCCAGCATCATACCTTCTCTTGAAAATAATGTCCACCTTCATAAGCTCTTTTCTGCACAAAACTGCCCACCCTTTTCACATTTCTTCACATACTGCTATCATCCCCTTTATCTGTAATCATTTGTAATATGGTCAGTCTTGCCCATTCACAGTTTTGCTTGTTTTAAAACTGCTATCTTCAGATGGTCAGAAATCAGAATTCCAGATGGCATATAAATATGTAGTGCAATATATTTTTTTTACCTTTTCTAAAATATTTCCTGCTGCTCTAAATATGTCATTTTAACTTATATGGGTAAATTGCCCTACATAAATCAGTAATGTGACTGCTAACATGGAATATACACTGCACCTAAACTGCCATCTGGTGGTAATGGGCATTTATTACAAGTCCTTTGCTATTTTCCAGGCTATGACAAAAAAGAAAGAAAAAATCCAGCATACTGTAACATTGTTCATCCAGTTTAGGGGGTCAATAGGAGTAAAACTTAGCCCAGCATCACAGGACAATGGCAATCAAAAAAAAAAATAATTCTGAACAATGAACAGTTGTCAGTGGAAGTAAAAAGTGCCCCAGTATCATTGGGATGATACCCCCAGCACGAACAAGGGTAAAAAATGCCCCAGCATTGGTGGTGTTTAGGAGTAACAAATACCCTAGGGACACTTTCACACTGAGACGCTTTACAGGTGCTATAGCGGTAAAAATAGCACCTGTAAATCGCCTCTCCTGTCAATCCAGTGTGAATGCCTGAGTGCTTTTACACAGGAGCGGTGCACTTGCGGGACATTAAAAAAAAGTCCTGCAAGCAGTATCTTTGAGGCGCTTTAGGAGCGGTGAGCGGTGAGCGGTGAAATCAATGGGCAGCACCGCCAAAGCACTTCAAAAGCCGTGCTTTGTGGCCGCTTTTAACCCTTTTCAGCTGCTAGCGGGGGTTAAAAGTGCCCAGCTAGTGGCCAAAATGCACTGATAAAACAATGGTAATATATAGTTGTGCTCATAAATTTACATACCCTGGCAGAATTTTTGATTTCTTGGCCATTTTTCAGAAAATATAAATGATAACACAAAAACTTTTCTTTCACTCATGGTTAGTGTTTGGCTGAAGCCATTTATTATCAATCAACTGTGTTTACTCTTTTTAAATAATAATGACAACAGAAACTACCCAAATGACCCTGATCAAAAGTTTACATACCCTGGTGATTTTGGCCTGATAACATTCGCACAAGTTGACACAAAGGGGTTTGAATGGCTATTAGAGGTAACCATCCTCACCTGTGATCTGTTTGCTTGTAATGAGTGTGTGTGTATAAAAGGTCAATGAGTTTCTGGACTCCTGATAGACCCTTGCATCTTTCATCCACTGCTGCACTAAGGTTTCTGGATTCCGAGTCATGGGAAAAGCAAAAGAATTGTCAAAGGAACTGCGGGAAAAGGTAGTTGAACTGTATAAAACAGGAAAGGGATATAAAAAGATATCCAAGGAATTGAGAATGCCAATCAGCAGTGTTCAAACTCTAATCTAGAAGTGGAAAACGAGGGGTTTTGTTGAAACCAAACCACAGTCAGGTAGACCAACTAAAATTTCAGCCACAACTGCCAGGAAAACAGGGATGCAAAGAAAAACCCACAATTAACTTCAGGTGAAATACAGGACTCTCTGAAAATGTGTGGCTGTTTCAAGATGCACAATAATGAGGCACTTGAAGAAAGCTGGGCTGTATGGTCGAGTTGCCAGGAGAAAGCCATTACTACGCAAATGCCACAAAGTATCCCACTTACAATACACCAAACAGCACAGAGACAGGCCTCAAACCTTCTGGCACAAAGTAATTTGGAGTGATGAGACCAAAATTTAGCTTTTTGGCCACAACCATAAACGCTACATTTGGAGAGGAGTGAACAAGGCCTATGATCAACGGTACACCATTCCTACTGTGAAACATGGAGGTGGATCGCTGTCGTTTTGGGGATGTGTGAGCTACAAAGGCACAGGAAATTTGGTCAAAATTAATGGCAAGATGAATGCAGTATGTTATCAAAAAATACTGGAGGAACATTTGCATTTATCAGCCAGGAAGCTGCGCATGGGACGTACTTGTACATTCCAACATGACAATGATCCGAAACACAAGGCCAAGTCGACCTGTCATTGGCTACAGCAGAATAAAGTGAAGGTTTTGGCCATCTCAGTCTCCTGACCTCAATATCATTGAACCACTCTGGGGAGATCTCAAACGTGCAGTTCATGCCAGACAGCGCAAGAATTTACAGGAACTGGAGGATTTTTGTCAAGAGGAATGGGCAGCTTTACCATCTGAAAAGATAAAAAGCCTCATCCACAAATACCACAAAAGACTTCAAGCTGTCATTGATGTTAAAGGGGCAATACACAATATTAAGAACTGGGGTATGTAAAATTTTGATCAGGGCCATTTGATTTCTGTTTTCATAATGATTTTAAAAGATTAAACACAGTTGCTTGATAATAAATGGCTTCAACCAAACACTAACCATGAGTGAAAGAAAAGTTTTTGTGTTATCATTCATATTCTCAGAAAAATGTATATATAGACATATAGTATATATATTGAAAAACCGGGATCCAGGGAGGTTTTTATCCCATAACATTAGAGCGGATTCCCTCACTTAATATTCATGAGCTTAAGGGGGGAGATTCTTTGTATGGTGCCCAGGTCCACTATTTCCTTTGCTTATATATAGGATTACAAAAGCCCACCCAGCATTGGTGTTCACGGGTTTTCTTGCTTTTGAATATGCTATATTTCCCACACTGCTCCTCCATGGACCAGATGACTAAGATACATTGCATTCCAGCACTCAGCACCTGCTGCCACTCTGCATACAGTGGCTCGCTCTGGTGTGCAATAAGAAGGCCTGCTTTCAGGCTGTACTCCCCTGGTGTCCAACACATGGCTCACGGGTCTCCAATGTGTGGCCTGCTGAGTGATAGAGGAAAGACTTAGTTGCTTCCAGCACCAGCTATATCTGAGCGCTGGCGCAATTAAAATGTAAACAATGGCTTGCCAATTGTTAATTCCTCACTAGCCTCTTAAGTGCTGGCCACATCCCAGCCACCCTGCCCCAAAGCACCCGGCCATGTTGAGGGCATGTGACCTAGTATGGTTTGTGGGGGGGGGGGGTTGTTTGTCCCCTCCCTCTCCTGACCTGCCAGGCTGCATGCTTGGATAAGGGTCTGGTATGGATTTTGGGGGGACTCCAGATCCTTTTTTAAAGAAATTTGGTGTGGGGGTTCCCTTCAAAATCCACACCAGACCCAAAGGGATTTGGATTTGGGTATTTGGATGGGTATGGATTTGGGGGTGACCCCATGCTGTTTTTTTCCCCTGATTTTTTAATTGCTGGCAATTGTTTTTTTTCCTTTCAGCTGCTAGTGGGCCACCCCGCTGACAGCTAAATCATCAGTTGTTAAGGACATGGCGGCCACCCGCTCCTTAAAAAACATGACAGTTACTGGTTGTTAAGGACGCCGGTGGCTGCCCACTCCCTAACAACCAGCTAGTGACAGCCTGTGGTAAGGACCACAGGCTTTCTCTACTAAAATACTGCATTACTTCATAAAATAACTCATGCAGTATTTTAGTAGCGTTTTTAGTGAATGCTCGGATACTCGGATGTGGTAAGATACCGCTTTGTGAATGGCGCCCAATATTTGCTTATCCCCGAGTTCAGCTTTAATTACAACTCGGATGTCTCTCAGGAGGCGATTGATGCCTCAAAATAAGTAACTATAATTCAGAGTTAATTTTGAAAAACTGTTTACTTCCTTGGCTAATCTGACATGGAACCTTCATGAGTATAATAACAAACACATTTCAATTTGATGTTAAAAACAGTAGTACCTCTGTGATAAAGTGGGACTTGAGAAAAGGGAATTTGAAGAAGAGTTTCCTTTTGTCCAGTCAATGAATGATAGTACTATTAATTGTCTAATGAAGGGAAATATCCCACATCTCTACAAACGTCTTCCTGGTTCTGTTCTTGATTAGTTTGTTGCAAATTGCTTTCTGGTGAAAAATCTCTCTGCACAGCTACATTGTACTTGCTCCAGTCTGTTCTCTAATTTAGAAAAGCTGGCAGAAAATATGATTGCCCAGAAGTCTTCTTGACATTATCATTTTGAAATATTTCCCAAAATGGCTGCCTTTCCCATCTTTCTAGGTTGGCTTATTTAGCTTTTATGGATTTTGTTTTTCCCTGTTATAGTCTTGTACTGAGCAAATTGTTCACAAGAGAGCACCTGCTATAGATTAAAGTTATAATATAATGCTATTTTTACACCACTCCAATAAATTGCATGCTCTTAGGTGTGCAAAAGTCAATATGTTTATCCGTTTCTTTATCTATCTTCCGTGTGTCTGTAATTTAAGTACAAAATTCTATTGTGCGGCTTTATGGACACGTTGGAGGTCGCACCTGGTCTACTTACTGCATGATCTGTTATTGACAAGCAGTGGGCTATAACCAGCACACAGGTCATAATGTAATGACATGGCAGCTCCTATTCAGGAATTTGCTAAACCATTCAATGCAGGAAGCAAAATCCATGTGATCAGAAAAGTTATTTCAGCATTATTATTACTGTTTATTTCTTCATCTCAGCAAGACTATAATCAGAGCTCTATTTTAATGTTTAAGTTTAGGCAGTGCCATATCTAGAGGAGCAGGGACCCCTATTAGGCAATGTATTTGACCCCCTTCACTGCATGAGCTTTGATGCCCCGATTTTCTGTCATTCCCTACTACTGCCCACTTACTTTTAATGCAGAATGTCAGAAATGGAAAGGCTGTGTCACATGGAGCATGGCAAAGCAGTGCAGGGATAGTGACGATGGCCAGTGACGCCTCCTCATGAAATTGCTGTGTGAGCTGATGATGACCAAGCACATAAGGCACAAGCTTGAACTATCCTCAGACATCTGAGCAATTTACAACAGCATAACCTTCTGCCCACCAGTCATGCACCCGGCAAGTAAATAAATATGTAATATTGAGTACCGTATATAGTATCTAAAAGAAAAGAAAATTATCACTATAGAAATATAACATTTGGATTATTTCCCCTTTCCGATAACAATATAGTAGCATGATAGCAGGCACTGATACTAAGAAATACATTTTTCAAAAAAAATCACCATATGATGATCAAAGCTAAAAATCTAAAGACATTATCAGAGGAAAAAACCCCACATAGGTAATTTTTCAATCTAGTGGAGACTTTTTGTATTGGAGCATTCAGATACGCAAAAATATGAGAAGTAAAATAAATTAAAACAATTCCCCTGTGGTAGTCTACATACTGTAAACAAACCAAAACTTTAAGGCTGAGTTCACATTATGTGCAGGGGCCAGGTGCATCCCTGTTCACCGTTTCAGGTCTGAAACCGAGCCAAAGACGCACAGGATCCTTCTGCTGTGCGCTCTGCAGCTGGTCCGGAGATGTGTTAATCGGCCCCATTGAGAGCCGGTCACCTGCATCCAATTTGCATGTGTGAACCCAGACTAAAGAGGTATTATAAACAAAAGCAATAATTTATTATCTTGCAGATAACCAATTCTTAGATGTGACCTGTTATACTGCTTTTGGTGCCGCTCCTCTGCCTTCTCCGCCCCACCACCCTGTCGGCAGCAGAGAGGGGGACAGAACTCCTCTGCCAATCCTGCATTTTTCCATGTAGCCGTGGAGAGCCTCATCTCAGCCCCCCTCCCTGCCTTGGGGGGAGGAAAGAACTCAGATTCTGTGCCTCTCTGTGCAGTCGCAGCACCCCCTCGTCTCTGCCTCCCCTGATCTAAGCATTCAGCAGACTCTGGCTGGCTGACTCCAGCCCTCCCCGGACTCTGCACTTTCTGCTTCCCAGCTCTGCTCCCAGCTCTGCTCCCAGCTTCTTACCAGCAGCGGCACAACATAAGGGGTATGCACTGTGATGTTAGTGCGGGTGGGGGACTCTTGACTTCAGATCTTGGGGGGGGCTCTTGACATCTGATGTAAGGGGGGGGGGGGGGTTGGGATGCTCTGGACATCTAGTCTTACAGACACAACAGGCCCTTTGAGGGCAACCATAATGCTGATGCGACCCGCAATGAAATTGAGTTTGACAACCCTTAGCTAGTAAGACTGCAAATGTAGCAGTTAGAAAGTTGAGACGCACCATTTAAAGAGGAAGTAAACCCTGATGTGTTTACTTCCTCTTTGTTTCCCTGCAAAGCTAAAGCATAATGGGCTACTATGCATCACATAGTAGCCCATTATGTGTCACTTACCTGACACAGGAGCCAGTGATGTCACCACTGTCCCCTGTTCCACAAAGCGTCCATCTTCCTTCCGGGTATCGCTGCTCCGGCGATGTGAATGGCCAGAGCAGCGATGACGTCACTCCGGCGCATGCGCGCGGGAGCCGTCAGTGATGGCATGTTAGCCTTCACTGACTGCATGTTCAGTGCACTTACGCATGCGGCGTAGATATCGGTGCCCCTTTTTAGTAAAATATCTCCTCAACCGTGTAGGTTAAGGAGCTATTTCTTGTACCTACAGGTAAGCCATAATCTAGGCTTACCTGTAGGTTAAAGTATGTAAGGGTTTACAACCACTTTAACACTGTGCTTACAATGATCAGCTTTATTTATTTGTGTAAGACCTTTATACCAAAAAAAATAAAACAATAATAATATATATATATATATATATATATATATATATATATATATATATATATATATATATATATATATTGCTGTAACTCCTTGTCTGACTGCAGTGTGAGCTGGAGTTTGGCTTCAATTTGTTAGTGTATCTGAATGTTGTTAGTGTATCTGAATCTGCTAGTGTATCTAACACTCTCCTCTACCTAGACGACAATGCTGATGTCCAAAGGTGCTCCCTGTGCTCCCCTTTGTTACTGTCTAGATCACTAGGTGAAAACAGATGGAAAATGCCTATAAAAGAAAAAAAACTGCAGCCACCACATCTAAGGATTGGTAAGCTGCAATAAATACATTTTTTGGTGTTGGGTTTATACAGCTTTAAAGCTGCTACATGAGAAAAAAATGCTTTGGTGATACTTCAAAAATGACTCCTTTTATCACATTGCTTGCCTTCTTCTGCATTGCCACATTTCTTCTCTTCCTTTACTTTCCACTTCAAAATGTACCTTACCTGCCAGGCAGTCCATGTTTCCCTGTGCAGGCAAAAAAAAACACCCCATTAAGTCTCATGCTCAGGTCTAATGGGGAAAATTGTACAAAACCTTATTCTGCTACTCTTATGCACTGGCTAGAGTCTTCATGGCAACTTTGATGTTGAATCTGAAAACTCGTCCCTATAATAGAGCATAATTGATGGCATTGTAAAGGATAGGGTGGCACCAATAGGCAAATCTAAAATATCTAAAATGTTTATTTATATATTATTTAAAAACTATACAAATCCATCCAACCATCCATCCAAGGTACAATAGAATCATGTCACCAAAAACTTGCATCCTTAAAGAGTCCACAGAGACTACCCCACTTTTTTACTGTATCACATAGTCCAGAAGTTTAATTTATTTTATTTTCACAGAAGTCGTCTTCTCAATGCATTTCACTGTAGCCGCATGGTCACACCCTAACGCGTTTTGTCACAGACTTCGTCAGAGGGCGTGGCCACACAGCACGACTTACTCAATTTATGGGCACATCTGGAAAACAAGGAGAAGAAGACTATCAGTGTTGACCAATTGTCCACCTCAACAGTTGCATACATGTCTCAAAGTGTACTTCATATCCCATTGATATACCTTTTTTAACTTCCTCTTTCCATTCAAATTTTAAAAGGGACTTATGAACAGAGAAAACACTAAATTATTTGAACTTCTGTTTTTTTATAAATTTGATCCAGAGCTGTTTAACCAATACAGCTTCTAAACAAGCTGAACATCCCAGATCTCAATATTTATTACTTCTTTTTTTACCAAAGGGAGAGATTATTTTTCAAAGTATATACTACTCCTAAAATATGCTTTAACTCCCTAAAAGAAGAAAGAGCATTTGCAGCGCTAAACTTGTGTATTCAGTGAAATAGTTCCAAAACATATATACACCAAGTGACTCCTAAATTATTTGCATCTCTCAGGTAGGGCATGATATTCAAAGTCACTAAATAAATCCCATCGCCACACCTCGTGGAATACCGCTCCCTATGGATTTTGAACTCACCAGATAAAAGAATAAAACGCCTTGAGTTATAGACACCTTCTCCTAACAGAGTTAACTGTGATTAAGAATCCTCTTCTCATCAGCAGATCACAGTATAAACTACGCCTTTAGGCACAGGAACCTTCTCCCACCGGAGTTCACTGAATGTTAGGCTCCTCTTCATCAGCAGTAACTCAGAATGAAAAGAAAGATCTCATAGCATAAAATGTATGTAAAATGTATGCATGTACAATGCATGTAAAATGTATTCATCAAAAATCCCCCCTAAACAATTGCACTTACAAGATTAAAATATTTTAAAAGCATGTAGACAATAGGTCATGTATCAGCCCATGTATAGTGCTCTCACCATTCGTCAAAAAACTGCTCGCGGTGATTCTCGGGTTGAGATGCACACGTCGCTGACTGACCCTGTAGCCGCATGGTCACACCCTAACGCGTTTTGTCACAGACTTCATCAGAGGGCGTGGCCACACAGCGCGGCTTACTCAATTTATGGGCTAACACAAGAGAACCGTGTATGCCCAACTTACAAAACCAAGACAGGAAAAATTACGTCGTATTCAACACATAAGTCCACATACCCTCTCTCAAAATATATGCAACTATACAAGTTAATGGTAATTACAAATTTCCTCCGGCCCACTGTGTCCTCCTCCTCCGCCCCCCTCGTCCCCAGCAGCCAGCTTCCCTCCTTTCCTCTCCCGTGGGCTGTGGGGATCTGGATGGAGAGCGGAGGAAGGGGCCAGTAAATATGTCATTTACCGGCCCCTTCCTTGTCTGAATTGGACATTGAGAGCGTTCGTTACCGAATGCTCTCTATGACCTGTAATAACTGAGCAGAGTAACCTGTGTGTTACTCTGCTTCAGTTTATGAATTGGCGCGAGACGCTGTCTCCAATCCATTCATCTTTAATTTTAAGAAAGGGTCTGGGGAATCTGTGTCCTCAGTCCCTTTCCTTGTCTCAAAGGGGAGATGTCAGGGGTCGTTTAGACCCCTGATATCTCACCAAAGACCACTGACAAGGCTGATTAAAATCTATATATATATATATATATATTGCAAAAAGTATTAAAAAAGAAATTTGTAAAAAAAATTATAAAAAATATAATTGTAAAAAAAAAAAAAACTACTGACATCAACTCCCCGCCTACACTGTCCACTGCTCCAACCCCCCCCCCCCCCAAAAAAAACCCAGAAAAAAAAAACAAAAAACTGACACCATCCACTGCTTTACTGACACCAACCTCTGCCCTACTGACAATGGTCACTGCCTAACACGCCCCCTCCACCCCTTACATCTCTCACTGCAAGTCCGTGTGTGCTTATCTCTCCTCACCTCCCTAATCTCTCATTGACTTTCTGCCCCCCCCATACCTGTCCTCAGTCATGGCGGGGCCCAGATGGGGATACATGCTTTTAAGCTGGAGCCATTAGGAGACAGAGATACTGCAAGCAATTTCATCAAGAGGTCAGATGCAGGGGGGTATGTGGAGGGAGTGTGAGCATTCTAAAGTCCAGGACACTGACATGGCTTATTTGGATATTGCTACCGCATTAATGAACTTTATCTGCATGTGGAATGATCTTGCTTAGTTTGCACAATTCTTTATATTTGCAGCACTGGTGCTTTTGGTTGCAATACCCAGCAGGGTACTATTGATTTTTATGTCTTATTTATTTGTACATTCAATCGAATTTCATTGATGAATTTGATCTGTATATATGGTATTTTTTCTTTTTATCTATTTATTTCTCTTTGTTTGCACATTTTTAATTATGTGCAGCACTGGTGTTTTTAGTTGTAATATGCAGTAGAGTATTAATGATCTCTGTTATTGATGTTTCTTACATTATTTTCTTAGTTGTACATTCATCTGAACCTCCTGCAGCACTGGGGTTCGTTCTGTCCTCCCTTCACGCAGACACGACGGTCCAAATTCCTACGTTTTGTGGAGAAACCCCTCTGTGTCCACGAATATAACCTTAATATGGGAGGGGTGGACCTCAATGACAAGTTGTTGGCATCTTATCTAATTGGCTGTAAGGCCAGATGCTGGTACAAAAAAGTGTCTGTATACTTAAAGGGGATTTCCACCCTAAAGTGGAACTTCTGCTCATCGGAAACCCTCCCCTCCTCCGGTGCCACAGTTGGCACCTTTTCAGCCCTTCTGTTTCCACACGGTGCTGTGGCCCAACTTCCCGATCCAAATGCAGTAAGCCAGCTGCATGGGAGGCATTTTCTGTATGCCCTCCCTGGTACCCCTACCCAAAGAGCCCCCCAAAGAAAATATAATTTCTGTAAAAAGCGCTGACCATCCTGGTCTTTGCATTGGTGAATGTTTTGAACGCTACCACACACTAGTGTAGCATTAGCGTAGGGTACAGCACTGCACAGACTAATTTACACTTTCACAGGGTCTCCAAATATACCATCGCATTTTGGGAGACCCGAACCTGGAACCGAGCCATTACAACCGTTACAGTTACAAATAAAAGTGTAAAAAAAATAAAAGTAAAAAAAAAATAAACAAAATATAAAAAAAAATAAAAAATAGTTTTTGTTTTATTGTTCTCTCTCTATTGTTCTGCTCTTTTTTACTGTATTCTACAATGCAATGTTTTATTGTTAATATGTTTTATCATGTTTGCTTTTCAGGTATGTAATTCTTTTATACTTTACTGTTTACTGTGTTTTAACCATTTTTTTTGTTTTGAGGTACGCCATTCAGCTGCAGCACTGATTTATTTATCATGGGAGCAACAGCGTTTGCTCCCATGATACATAAATCAGCGACTCCAGTGCTGTAGAAGGTGATTTCACCATCACAGTTAAAATAAAAAAGAGCATATATGCCGAAGCATGGGGGCAGGGGATGCTTTGGCATATATTTTTTAAGCACAGATTGCGTTAACATTTTTTTTTTTTTTTTTTTTTTTCAAACAAGCTTTATTGAAATTTCATAGTTATACAAACAAGGTAAATCACAAACGATGTACAGGAGATGGTAGAAAATGCGATACACAACAACAATTTCCGAACAGTAACAGGATGGTAAGAGAAGTTTCTTGAGTGTAGACAGGAGTCCATACGTGGACGAGGGGGGGGAGCCTAAGGTTGACAGTACCATAATAACAATACATGTTTTACAATTTGGGAGAAGTGGTAGTAGGTGGTGGTAAGTAATCTGTGGGTAAAGGTATATATTGTACCGTCTGAGTTAGGAAGGTGGCATCACTAGTGGGACAATCGAATAGTGTAACACTCCAGTTCATCCCATCTCCACTCACCCCTGTGGGGCTCTAGCTGTGAGTGAGGGTGGGAGATTTAGGGGTAGGCAAGAGCAGGTAGGGAGTATCTGAGCAAAGGACGGATATGGGGTCTAGTGTCAGAGAGATCCACTGTACATTTAGTTTCCTGAGAGGTGCAGTAGGGCTCAGTTACGCGTGTGGGGTGCACTGTAAGGATTAATGGCTGAACAATATGGATATGATTAGGGTAGCACGGGAGTAATCAGTAATTGGTCGGTAGTGGATGCCTGGTCGCGGAAATGTTTCCAACAAGCCCATGTGGTTCCAAATCTATTCGGATCGTCCCTAGCCTGATGTATGAGGCTTTCCATCTCTGCGATTCTATCTATGCGTTTTATCCACTCAGCAATAGTGGGGGGAGATGTGGTTCTCCAGTGTATTGGAACGCATTGAGTCGCAGCGTTAATGAGATGCAGTGTCAATGATCTGTTGTAAGATCTTTGAGGAATGGAGGTATGGTGCAGAAGGAATTGAGCTGGGGTGAAGTCTGGCGTGTAAGTCGTGATTTGGGAGATTAGTCGGTGGACATCTGTCCAAAAAGATTGGATGAGAGGGCATTCCCACCAAATGTGTAGTAAAGTTCCTAGAGCCGAGTTGCACCTCCAACACGACGGAGGGACATGTGGTAGAAATTTGTGAATTTTGACGGGGGTTCTGTACCATTTGGAGAGGAGCTTGTACCTATTCTCTTGGGTTGAGACATTAATAGAGCCCTTGTGCACGTGATGGTATATACGTTCCCATTCTTCAGGGGTCAGGTCTACTGAGAGTTCCGACTCCCACCATTGGACCAGAGTGTCGTCCTTGATGACATGTGTAGAGAAGAGTAGAGAGTATGTTTTGGATATTACATGTCGTTGGGGTTCAGAGCTCAGGCAAAGAGTTTCAAAGGGTGTCAGGTCTCTGTGCCATTGTGGAGACTGTGTCGAGGTTTGAAAGAAGTGCCTCAGTTGTAGAAACTTAAAGAAGGGAATATGATAATCTGGTAGGGAAAGGGACAACGATTGAAAAGGTCGAAGGACCTTGTTGTGAAAGAAGTCGCGTGCCCGAGGGTGAGTGTCAGGGGGAATCGTCAGAGGAGATTTTAAAGTCAGGCCTGGGGGAAATTCGGGGTTGTCAGTTAGGGGGGTCATAGGGCCATAGGTTGGAGCAAGATGCATGTGTGAACAAGAGGTACGGAAGGATGACAACGTGGCAGCAATCAATGGGTGCGAGGTTAGGGGTTTGGGCGCGTGAGAGCGGTGGATCCAGGGAAGGTGGGCCAATGGTGTCGGGGAGAACGATTGTTCCAGTCGTACCCAGTCTTTAGTTAGCTTGTGAGTGTGCCAGTCTACAATTCTGGTTAGATGGCATGCTAGGTGATACTTACGGATGTCAGGGAGGCTGAGGCCACCCAGGGTTTTAGGTAGGGTCATATGTGACCAATTGATCCTAGGGGACAGGGCTTTCCATATAAAAGTTCTGCAGAGACGTTGATAGACTGAGAAGAAAGCCTGTGGTAAGTTGATGGGTATAGCTTGGAGCAGATAGAGGAGTCTAGGAAGGATATTCATTTTTAGGATCGCTATTCTACCGAACCACGAGAAGGATCCCGAATGCCAATTTTGTAGGTCACCTTGTATTGTTTGAAGAGTAGTTTGGAAGTTTAGAGCATATAGATCTGATAGTTTAGATGGAAGTTTAATACCTAGATAAGAGATGGCCTGAGGTGCCCACCTAAAAGGGAAAAAAATATAAAAAAAAATAAAAAATAGTTTTTGTTTTATTGTTCTCTCTCTATTGTATTTTTTCTTTAAAGCTTATGGGTACTCTTATTGTTATACAATAGTTTCCTAAATAATTAAAACTTGTATGGTGAGCGAGAAATGTAAAGGATTCAGCTTCAGGGATAACACCTCGGCCATTCTGCTCTTTTTTACTGTATTCTAAGTTCTTCGAGGTCGTCTTCCCTGGCTTGGGTCAGTTCAGTCATAACCTCGGCAGCAAGGGAGGCCTTGTTTTCCGTTCAAGGGAGCTAATTTTTGTCAGTCAGGAGTTTAATGCGAGCTTTTCTGATTTTATTGCGTTTTGCATGCCAAGGAAATGAGAATGCAATGTTTTATTGTTAAGGGCTCTATATGTTTTATCATGTTTGCTTTTCAGGTATGTAATTCTTTTATACTTTACTGTTTACTGTGTTTTAACCATTTTTTTTGTTTTGAGGTACGCCATTCAGCTGCAGCACGGATTTATTTATCATGGGAGCAACAGCGTTTGCTCCCATGATACATAAATCAGCGACTCCAGTGCTGTAGAAGGTGATTTCACCATCACAGTTAAAATAAAAAAGAGCATATATGCCGAAGCATGGGGGCAGGGGATGCTTTGGCATATATTTTTTAAGCACAGATTGCGTTAACATTTTTTTTATTTTTACTACGTTTTATTGTATTTGCTTTGCAGGTATGATAAGCCTTACTGTTATACTGTAATGTTACTTTGTTTTATTGTTAACCATCATTTGCTTAGCAGGTACGCCATTCAGATGCAGCACTGATTTATTTATCTTGACAGCAACAGCATTTGCTCCCACGATACGTAAATTAGCGACTCCATCGCTGTAGGAGGTGATTTAAAAAATGGTGCATGTATGCCCATCAATAGAAGTGGGTGGATGAAGGGCAGTATTCTAATGGTGGGCATACCCACCAATCGATCTCTTCTTTTCATACAGCCCACAGGCTGCATGAAAAAAAGAACATTACAATATATGCACAACAAAGACCAGCAACGTGCTGTTATGTTGCTGGACTTTGAGTGGTTATACCAGAATGATGCCTGTAGGTATCATCTTGGTATCATTCTTTTCAGCCAGTGGTCGGCTTTCATGTTAAAGCAATCCTAGTGGCTAATTCGCCTCTAGACTGCTTTTACAAGCAGTGCCAGGCTCTCCTGTCCCAACAGGGAACCAGGGAATGCAGCCGGTGGTTCCACCAGCTGACCATAGAGCTGATCAGAGACCAGAATGACTCCAATCATCTCTATGGCCTAAGAAACCCGGAAGCTAAGAGCATTTCATGACTTAGGTATCGCCGGATATAAACAGCGCCATTGGGAAACTGGCAAAGCATTTTATCACACCAATCTTGGTGTGATCAGATGCTTTGAGGGCAGAGGCGAGATCTAATAGACCCCAATTTTTCCCCCCGTGCTCACCCGCAAAGGCAAACGCAAGCGTCGGTCTGGTGTCATATCTAAACAGCAATTTCACCATGCATGTGAGGTATCACCGCAAAGGTTAGATCGAGGGCAGTAATTTTAGCAGTAGACCTCCTCTGTAAATCTAAAATGGTAACCTGTAAAGGCTTTTAAAAATGTATGTAGTTTGTCGCCACTGCACGTTTGTGTGCAATTTTAAAGCATGTCGTGTTTGGTATCCATGTACTCAACATAAGATCATATTTTTTATTACATCAAACATTTGGGCAATATAGTGTGTTTTCGTGCATTAAAATGAAAAAAGGTGTGTTTTTTCCCCAAAAATTGCGTTTGAAAAATCGCTGCGCAAATACTGTGTGAAAAAAAAAATTGCAACACCCACTATTTTAATCTGTAGGGCATTTGCTTTAAAAAATATATAATGTTTGGGGGTTCAAAGTAATTTTCTTGCAAAAAATTTTTATTTTTTTTCATGTAAACAAAAAGTGTCAGAAGGGCTTTGTGACATAAGCTTCTAAATGTTGTGCCAGAACAATTCAAAACCCCCCAAATGACCCCTTTTTTGAAAGTAGACACCCCAAGCTATTGGCTGATAGGAATGTTGAGTCCATGGAATATTTTATATTTTGCCACACGTTTCGGGAAAATTACACTTTTCTTTTTGCACAAAGTTGTCACTAAATGATATATTGTTCAAACATGGCATGGTTATATGTGAAGTTACACCCCAAAATACATTCTGCTGCTTCTCCTGAGTACAGGGATACCGCATGTGTGAGACTTTTTGGGAGCCTAGCCATGTACAGGACCCCGAAATCCAAGCACCGCCTTAAGGATTTCTAAGACCCCTTTCACACGAGGGTGTATTGCAGGTGCTATAGCGTTAGAAATAGCGCCTGCAATCCGCCCTCAAACTGCTGCACCATTGTCTGCAGTGTGAAAGCCCTCTGCGGTGCGCTGGCAGGGTGTCACAAAAAGTCCTGCCAGCAGCTTCTTTGGAGCGGTGAAGGAACGGTGAACTAACCGCTCCTTCGGCGCTGCTCCCCATTGATATCAATGGGGCAGCGCTGTAATACCGCCGGCAAAACGCTGCTATTGCAGCATTTTGCGGGGGTTTTTAACCCTTTCTCGGCCACCAGCAGGGGGTAAAAGCGCCCCGCTAGCGGCCAAAATGCGCCGCAAATCTGACAGTATAGGCGGATCGGTGTGAAAGGGGTCTAAGGGTGTAAATTTTTGATTTCACTTCTCACTACCTATCACAGTTTTGAAGGCCATAAAATGCCAAGATAGCACAAAACCCCCACAAATGACCCAATTTTGGAAAGAAGACACTTCAAGCTTTTTGCTGAGAGGCATGTTGTGTCCATGGAATATTTTATATTTGGCCACAAGTTTCGGGAAAATAATTTTTTTTTTCTTTTACACAAAGTTGTCACTAAATGATATATTGTTCAAACATTGCATTGTTATATGTTGAATTACACCCCAAAATACATTCTGTTGCTTCTCCCGAGTATGGGGATACCACATGTGTGAGACTTTTTGGGAGCCTAGCCGCATACAACATTTCTAAAGGCGTAAGATTGTGATTTTACTCTTCACTACCTATCACAGTTAATGAGGCCCTGAAAAGTCCAGATAGCACAAACCCCCCCAAATGACCCCATTTTGGAAAGTAAACACCCAAGCTAATTGCTAAGAGGCATGGTGAGTACTTTGCAGATCTAATTTCTTTTGGGAAAATGAAGAAAGAAAAGAACATTTTTAATTTTTTAATTTTTTTCTATTTTCAAAACTTTGTGACAAAAATCAAGATCTGCAAAATACTCAACATGCCTCTCAGCAAATAGCTTGGGGTGTCTACTTTCCAAAATGGGGTAATTTGGGGGCGGGGGGGGTTTGTGCTATCTGGGCATTTCATGGCCTCCGAAACTGTGATAGGCAGTGAGGAGTGAAATAAAAAATGTGCGCCCATAGAAAGCCTGAAGGGGTCCTGTACACGGTTAGACTGCCAAAAAGTCCCACACATGTGGTATCCCTGTACAGGAGAAGCAGCAGAATGTATTTTTGGGTGTAATTCCACATATAACCATGCCATGTTTGAACAACATATCATTTAGTGACAACTTTGTGTAAAAAAAAAAAAAATAAATAATTTTCCCGAAACTTGTGGCAAAATATATAATATTCCATGGACACAACATGCCTCTCAGCAAAAAGCTTACACCTTGAAAATTTACAATCCTGAAGGCGGTGCTTGGATTTCGGGGTCCTGTACGCGGCTAGGCTCCCAAAAAGTCTCACACATGAGGTATCCCTATACTCAGGAGAAGCAGCAAAATGTATTTTGGGGTGTAATTCAACATATAACCATGGCATGTGTGAGCAATATATCATTTAGTGACAACTTTGTGTAATTTTTTTTTCTTTTTTTTTGTAATTTTTCAATCACTAAAATATTCAATGGGCTCAACATGCCTCTCAGCAATTTCCTTGGGGTGTCTACTTTCCAAAATAGGGTCATTTGGGGGGGGGGGGGGTTGTACTGCCCTGCCATTTTAGCACTTCAAGAAATGAGATAGGTAGTCATAAACTAAAAGCTGCGTAAATTCCAGGAAATGTACCCTAGTTTGTAGACGCTATAACTTTTGCGCAAACCAATATACGCTTATTGACATTTTTTTTTACCAAAGACATGTGGCTGAATACATTTTGGCCTAAATGTATGACTAAAATTAGAAAAAGTAGAAAATATTATTTTTTTTTTCAAAATTGTTGGTCTCTTTCCGTGTATATCGCAAAAAATAGAGGCAATAAAATACCATCAAAATAAAGCTCTATTCGTGGGGAAAAAAGGACGCAAATTTTGTTTGGGTACAGCATTGCATAACCGCGCAATTACCAGTTAAAGCAGCACAGTGCCAAATTGTAAAAAGTGCTCTGGTCATTGAGCAGCCAAATCTTCCGGGGCTGAAGTGGATAATTACTGTGAAGATCTCTTTACTAAAGTACCTTAGGAGTTAAGACAGCTAGACAGTTGTTTCAGCATTCAACCTGGGCATGCAGTTTATAGTTGTTTTGTTTATTGTGAATAGTTTAATTGAAAGCATGTCTTGAAATTTTTGGCTTGCTGCATCATTTGTTGACAGCATGTTTCTTTCTGCGCACCTGTTGAAAATTATATGGAAACTATTGATTTACCTATAATTGGTTATTTACACCAATTTTAAAGACCACAGCTTGAGAATGATGATCTCATTTGCCTTTCTGGTGTGTTTTCCTCTTCCATCCAAGGGTATTACTGAGCAATTATAGCTGTTTGCTCCTGCTTGTCAGGACATGAGTTCATACTAGTTACTCACCACTAAAAGGTCCTTCAATCATCTGACATCTATCCAATTCTAGCTTCAACCAGCTGGAATCAACCCAAATCTAAAATATTAATTTTTTACTGTACCTTAGTTATTTTTATTTACTTTAGTTATAGTTTTTTTTATTGCTTATTATATTTATATAATTTTATTTTTATTATAGTTATAGTTATTTTTATCTACTTTAGTTATAGTTGTTTTTATTGCTTCGTTGTTTTTATTGCTAATCCTGACATTTTTTCTAATAGGAAATTGATTTTCGATAAAGATATTTTGGATAAAGTGGAGAAGGCTTACAGAAGCTGTCAGGTTTTAATTGCTATCTGTGTCCCCATTAGGGAGATTCACCATTTCTATTTGTTATGTTTACTGATACCATTAAAAGTAAAAGAAAATTACACATTTTGGGTTGCCCCCAGAACAGGAATAGAGGGGAAATCTTCTGATGGGGATACTAGTTCTAGTAACCCTGATGACAACCAGTGATTTTGTTACTTTGGAGAAGTTATAACCCCATTTTACTGTCAAAGAATTAAAACATGCCTATAGCTGTATTTTTTTTAGTTTTGGATTCAGTGGAGATGGATTAGAACACCTGTTAGTTTTATTGCTGTCAGTGGACCCTTAGGGAGATCCCCCCTCTCTATTAGAGATTAGTGATAATTACAACATAGACATATTAAATAGATTCTGCTGAATCGACTTAGGTTAAACCCAGGAAGCATATGAGATTCTAAGTACTGCTGAGTAGGAATGAGCTGAACACCCCCCTGTTTGGTTCGCACCAGAACCTGCGAACAGACCTAAAGTTCGTGTGAAAAAATGGCATGGAGTTCCCCCCAAAAATCCATACCAGACCCTTTATCCGAGCACGCAACCTGGCAGGCCGCAGGAAAAGAGGGGGGGAGAGCCCCCCCCTCCTGAACCATACCAGGCCACATGCCCTCAACATTGGGAGGATGCTTTGGGGGTCTGGACCCCCTCAAAGCACCATGTCCTCATGTTGATGGGGACAAGGGCCTCATCCCCACAACCCTGGCCGGTGATTGTGGGGGTCTGCGGGTGGGGGGCTTATCAGAATATGGAAGCCCCCTTTAACAAGGGGACCCCAGATCCCCCCCCCCCGTTTGAAATAGTAAGGGGGTACAAAAGTACCCCTACCATTTCACAAAGAAAGTGTTAAAAATTGTTAAACACACAGACACTGTTGGGATAAGTCCTTTATTAAAAATAAAAAAAAGATTCCAGCGGTGGTAATCCCTTCTTGCTATCCAGCAATGGCTTATCTCTTCTCCGGGGTCCAGCGATGGGACGTATGGGTGACCCTACCCCCCTCTGATGTAACGGAAACCTGCGTTACATCAGAGGGGGGCAGGGTCACCCATACACCACTGGGGAAGCCCGGCTTTTCCCTTGTGTCAGAGGGGGGCAGGGTCACCCGTGCATCACTGGGGAAGCCTGGGTTTCCCCTTGCGTCAGAGGGGGGGCGGGGTCAGGTGTCCCCGTCCTCCTTAGCTAAGACCGGGGATTGCTGCAGTGTCTCCATGGAGACAGGATGCGCCGCGCTGGACCATCGGAACAGATAACCCATCGCTGAACCCCGGAGAAGAGATCACCCATCGCTGGATAGCAAGAGTGGATTACCACCGCTGGAATCTTTTTTTAATTTTTTTATTTTTAATAAAGGACTTTTCCCAACGGTGTGTGTGTGTTTTTTACCATTTTTTTACACTTTCTTTGTGAAATGGTAGGGGTGCTTTTGTACCCCCTTACCATTTCAAATGGGGGGGCGGGATCTGGGGGTCCCCTTGTTAAAGGGGGCTTCCAGATTCTGATAAGCCCCCCGCCCGCAGACCCCTACAACCACCAACCAGGGTTGTGGGGATGAGGCCCTTGTCCCTATCAACATGGGGACATGGTGCTTTGAGGCGTCACAGACCCCCAAAGCATCCTTCCAATGTTGAGGGCATGTGGCCTGGTACGGTTCAGGAGGGGGGGCGCTCTCTTGTCCCACCTTCTTTTCCTGCGGCCTGCCAGGTTGCGTGCTCAGATAAAGAGTCTGGTATGGATATTTGGGGGGAACCCCACGTAATTTTTTTTTTTTTTATTTGACCCGGGGTTCCCCTTAATATCCATACCAGACCCAAAGGGCCTGGTAATTGAATTTGGGGGGAACCCCACGCATATTTTTTTTTTTTTTATCAATGACTTTCAATGACTGTTCTCTGTACGGGAGCCAACAATTCATTATAGCCACGAGTGCTTTTAAATGACTTTTTTTCCTGCAAAAATTACACTTTGTGCAGGGACAGTTCTAAGCACAGGAAACATGCGCCCCTTTACAGGCATACTATACACACCCCCCAGGTACGAAATTTATAAGGAATATTACACTTTTATTGTTTCACTTTAATCATTATTAAAATCACTGCTCCCAAAAAAATGGTCGTTTTTAAAACTTTTTTGCATTGATACATGTCCCCTGGGGCAGGACCCAGGTCCCCAAACACTTTTTTTATGACAACTTGCATATAAGCCTTTAGAATTAGCACTTTAGATTTCTCCCATAGACTTTTACAGGGTGTTCGCAGCTTTTCGAATTTGCCGCGAACACCCCAAATTGTTCGCTATTCGGTGAACAGGCGAACAGGCAACGTTCGAGTCAAACATGAGTTCGACTCGAACTCAAAGCTCATCCCTACTGCTGAGAGTCTAAAAGTTTGTTTAAACTCCAGGACGATAGATTTAGATTTGAAAAGTATAAAAATCTTGTTAGGCTAAAATTGTCACATGGTTTCAGGGCCTCAACAAATCAACTAGTTTTATGACCAAGGAAAACTGCATGATGCATTCAAACTATACCTCTGTGTTTACGAGAACCTTCAGATCACAAACATGGTGTTGTATATAACTTGATATACTTGGGATGTTTTAGGAAAAGACTAAAATGTATTTATATATTTCCATACACTTGTTAATCTAGATGTGTGTGTGTGTATATATATATATATATATATATATATATATATATATATATATATATATATCCAGGATGAAACATCATATTATCTAAAAATAATTTATTAAGCTCACAATAGTAATGTTTGTTTGTTCAGAATCATTATTTTATATATGTGTGTTATAGTGTAGACATTTTCAAGTAGTGGTTTAAGTATGCAAATCATTTATTTTCTTTATGTGTATCATTAATATTTTAATTATAGGCTGATATAGATAAAACTACAATTCTAAGAATTTATTAAGCTTACAATAGTAATGTTTGTTTGTTCAGAATCATTATTTTATATACAGTGGGGACGGAAAGTATTCAGACCCCCTTAAATTTTTCATGCTTTGTTATGTTGCAGCCATTTGCTAAAATCATTTAAGTTCATTTTTTTCCTCATTAATGTACACACAGCACCCCATATTGACAGAAAAACACAGAATTGTTGATATTTTTTCAGATTTATTAAAAAAGAAAACTGAAATATCACATGGTCTTAAGTATTCAGACCCTTTGCTGTGACACTGATATATTTAACTCAGGTGCTGTTCATTTCTTCTGATCATCCTTGAGATGGTTCTACACCTTCATTTGAGCCCAGCTGTGTTTGATTATACTGATTGGACTTGATTAGGAAAGCCACACACCTGTCTATATAAGACCTTACAGCTCACAGTGCATGTCAGAGCAAATGAGAATCATGAGATCAAAGGAACTGCCTGAAGAGCTCAGAGACAGAATTGTGGCAAGGCTGAGATCTGACCAAGGTTACAAAAACATTTCTGCTGCACTTAAGGTTCCTAAGAGCACAGTAGCCTCCATAATCCTTAAATAGAAGACGTTTGGGACGACCAGAACCCTTCCTAGAGCTGAGCTATCGGGGAGAAGAGCCTTGGTGAGAGAGGTAAAGAAGAACCCAAAGATCACTGTGGCTGAGCTCCAGAGATGCAGTCGGGAGATGGGAGAAAGTTGTAGAAAGTCAACCATCACTGCAGCCCTCCACCAGTCAGGGCTTTATGGCAGGGTGGCCTCTCCTCAGTGCAAGACACATGAAAGCCCGCCTGGATGTTTGCTAAAAAAACATCTGAAGGACTCCAAGATGGTGAGAAATAAGATTCTCTGGTCTGATGAGACCAAGATAGAACTTTTTGGCCTTAATTCTAAGCGGTATGTGTGGAGAAAACCAGGCACTGCTCATCACCTGTCCAATACAGTCCCAACAGTGAAACATGGTGGTGGCAACATAATGCTGTGGCGGTGTTTTTCAAGTACAGGGATATCCTGGACAAAAAACCTTCTCCAGAGTGCTCAGGACCTCAGACTGGGCCGAAGGTTTACCTTCCAACAAGACAGCACACAGCTAAAATAACAAAGGATTGGCTTCACAACAACTCTGTGACTGTTATTGAATGGCCCAGCCAGAGCCCTGACTTAAACCCAATTGAGCATCTCTGGAGAGACCTAAAAATGGCTGTCCCTCAACGTTTACCATCCAACCTGACAGAAGTGGAGAGGATCTGCAAGGAGGAATGGCAGAGGATCCCCAAATCTAGGTGTGAAAAACTTGTTGCATTTTTCCCAAAAAGACTCTGTGGCTGTATTAGATCAAAAGGGTGCTTCTACTAAATACTGAGCAAAGGGTCTGAATCCTTAGGACCATGTGATATTTCAGTTTTTTTTTCTTTTTTAATAAATCTGCAAAAATTTCAACAATTCTGTGTTTTTCTGTCAATATGGGGTGCTGTGTGTACATTAATGAGAAAAAAAATGAACTTAAATGATTTTAGCAAATGGCTGCAATATAACTAAGAATCAAAAATTTAAGGGGGTCTAAATACTTTCCGTCCCTACTGTATGTGTGTTATAGTGTAGACATTTTCAAGTAGTGGTTTAAGTATGCATATCATTTATTTTCTTTATGTGTATAATTAATATTTTAATTATAGGCTGATATAGATAAAACTTCACTTCTTTATAGTTTAATTTTTTTTTCCATTTAAACGCTGTACCACAAATTAGAAAGATACCAGACTCTCAAATGCATTTTATGTTTTCAGGCCAGCTAACAGAGTGAATCCTTCATAAAAAATGATTTATTTATCATAGAAAGTTTTGTTAATATAAGAATGAGGTGTTATAGAAGATCCATTTCCCCTGGAAAACTCAGGATAGACAATTCTGGTCTTAGGGTGCCATCTGGTGGCCAAGTGAGCTAATTCATAAGTAAACACAGGGTTGATGATTATACTGCCCCACCAATCAGAGAGAAGGTTACACCTTCTGGGCCAGGTTTATCAAAAGTTTAATGAATGTATCATTTACAACTACATAAAATAGCAAGTCAGGTGGCAGGCAGGGACTGCATCATCAGAAGGACACTTCAGGGCATTAAGAGAGATTTCTCCATCCGAAAAAGATCACACCTCCATCATCTACAGAGAATTATCACATCTCATAATCAGACACTTTACCAAGCCAGGACACACAGCTCCAGCCTAGCTATACGCCATTCCAGGGAAGACAAAATCCACCCATTAGTTGGCAGCTATCTTAGGAGAGCCTGGCCAATAACCATTTTAAAGCCTACACCTATTTGTGGAAGGGTAACATATTTTCCATATCTATTATTGATTTTTCTGTGTGTAAATATTTTGTGCTAGCCCATTAGATATGTGGTGATTTTAATTGGCCATATTGGCATACCTTTATATGGACTTCACCTGGAAATACGGCTGCGGCATGTTCACTGGTTAAGTAAGTCAAACACAGATTATCTGCCAAATTTTATAGAAACAAGTTAGTATATCTACAATGGGGGAAATTAAATATTTAGTTTAATCCAACATATATACCAAGGCTTTAGCAATTCATTGCATAATACAATGTATATGTCAACTTATTAATCAAACTGTTAGTGGTGTTTGTAAGTGGCTTATTGTAAATAAATAATTAATTTATTTTTGATAAGTGTGCAGTCTATACTTAAACAAATCTTATCGTGTTATTTAAAGATTTCTGCTTGGCAAAATAACTCAGAATAATTAAGTCAGTTAAATTATTTTTGTTTTGGAGGCACTGTGGTTCATCGATCAATTAAAATATCGATTTAGCTGACTAAATTAATCATTCAGACATTCCCTAACACACCAGAACAGTAATAGAGGGGGCATCTTACAATCGGGACACTAATTCTGATGAACCTGGTGACACGCTGGGTTCCCTGCCTTTGGAGGGATTTCTCCTTACTTCCTGTTTTGGCTACGGGGCCAGAAATGAAGGGAAATCTACCTTACACAGATGGCAAAAAACTGACAGGGGTTATAACCCGCACTCTATCCAAAAGGGAAAAAAAATGCCTGTAGGTACACTTTAAATATAAATTAAATACCAAAACAATTTAATGATATAAGATTTAGCCCATGTCAAAGTCCTACTTTTATTTTTTTTATTTGCATACAACTATCTGCTCAAAAAAAGTTATTGCAGTTATTGCTATACTATGTAAAGTCAAAGCCAAGAGTAGACAGGAGTATTTCAGGAATACATAATAAACCAATTTTTTTCCCTTTTAAATAAATTTAAAATATGAATTAGGCAAATAATACATGAGATAATGTATTACTTAAAGCAGAGTTCCACTCAAAAGTGGAACTTCGGCTTATCCGTCTCCTCCCCCCTCCGGTGCCACATTTGGCACCTTTCAGGGGGAGGGGGGAATGGGTTTTTGACAGGTACTGTTCCCCACTTCCAGGAGATCGGGCCACGGCTCGTTCTCCCTGAAGTTTGGGCCCCCTCCTCTTTCCTCTGCCGCCGCACCAATTAGAAAGCATAGCGTGCTTCGCACATGCACAGTAGGGAACCGGCTGTTAAGCCGAAAGGCTTCACTGCAGGGTTCCCTTACCAGGAAAGCAGTGGCTACACCCGACAACCGATCCGAAGATCGGCTGCGGTGCCGACATCACTCACTGGACAGGTAAGTGTCCATATATTAAAAGTCAGCAGCTGCAGTATTTATAGCTGCTGACCTTTACATTTTCGTGGGGGGGCTGGACTTTCTCTTTAATGTGACTTTTAACAAACATCATTAAAAACCAGCAAAAGGTTATTCTACTCAAGGGAGTTACTTTTTTACTTGGTCATGTTTACTGTAAGTTATCTTACCATGTACCAGGAAGGTTCCTTTTTTCAATGCCCAACTATATATATATATTTTTATTTTGGAAAGAGTGATTCTTGTCTCTCAGCTTTTTATTGCTGCATCTCTCCAACATTGACCCAGACAAAAACAAAATATAATTTGTAGTACAGTGTGGAAGGGTTAGAACTTTTCACAATATTTTTTTTAACTGCCTGTGATTTCTGTCCCTGGGAAAACAGTATACCAATCTCTTGTATGAGCATGCGGGAAAGGAAGTAGGGAGAAATATTCCTACTTCCTAGTGGGGCCAAAAACTTCCGTATCTTGTAGTATAGGATAGCACAAAGGAGTTGTTTCTTAGGCCATATGTTATATGCCTGTACTTTTGGGTGATTGGACACTGGACACAAAAACTTTGCTGGGAACCGCCCTCCAGCATACCCATATGATCCCACCCACTCTGTGAGGGACCTGTACTGTATACTGGGTACTGTACTGCAAGATATAGAATTTACAGGTACGTCAACATTACTATTGTCTTAATCATATAGTACATGACTTATGCACCGTACACACGGTCGGAAATTCTGGCGGAAAATCCATGGACCATGGACCATGTTGGACCATGTTGTCGGAAAATCCGCCCGTGTGTGGGCTCCATCGGACTTTTTCCGCCGGAAAAAATTTGAGATCCTGCTCTCAAATTTTCCGACAACAAAATCCGATCGGACTTTTTCCGATCGTGTGTAGAGAATTCTGACTGACAAAGTGCCACGCATGCTCAGATCAAATTACGAGACCAAAGCTATTGGCTACTAGCCTCTACGTAATTCCGTCGTATGCAACGAACGTCACCACGTTCAGAATGATCGGTTTTTCCGACAACTTTGTCCGACCGTGTGTATGCAACACCAGTGTCGGACAAAATCCGTCGGAAAAAATCTGACGGATTTTGTGGTCGGAATTTCCGACCGTGTGTACGGGGACTTACAGTGAAGGAAAAAGGTATTTGATCCCCTGCTGATTTTGTACATTTGCCCACTGACAAAGAAATGATCGGTCTATAATTTTAATGGTATGTTTATTTTACCAGTAAAACACTGAATAATAACAAAAATATCCAGAAAAATGCATTTCAAAAAAGTATAAAATGATTTGCATTTTAATGAGTGAAATAAGTATTTGACCCCTTTGCAAAACATGACTTAGTACTTGGTGGCAAAACCCTTGTTGGCAGTGTAGTTGGCCACCAGGTTTGCACACATCTCAGGTGGGATTTTGTCACACTCCTCTTTGCAGATCCTCTCCAAGTCATTAAGGTTTTGAGGCTGATGTTTGTTTGTTAATGAACCTTCAGCTCCCTCCACATATTTTCTATGGGATTATGGTCTGGAGACTGGCTAGGCCACTCCAGGACCTTAATGTGCTTCTTCTTGAGCCACTCCTTTGTTGCTTTGACCGTGTGCTTTGGGTCATTGTCATGCTGGAATATCCACAACCCATTTTTAATGCCCTGGCTGAGGGAAGGAGGGTTTCACCCAAGATTTGATGGTACATAGCCCCCATCCATTGTCCCTTTGATGCAGTGAAGTTGTCCTGTCCCTTTAGCAGAAAAACAACCCCAAAGCATAATGTTTCCACCTCCATGTTTGACGATGGGGATGGTGTTCTTAGGCAGCATTCCTCCTCCTCCAAACACAGCGAGTTGAGTTGATGCCAAAGAGCTCTATTTTGGTCTCATCCGACCACATGACTTTCACCCAGTTCTCCTCTGAATCATTCAGATGTTCATTAGCAATCTTCAGATGGGCCTGTACATATGCTTTCTTGAGCAGGTGGACCTTGCGGGCGCTGCAGGATTTCAGTCCTTCATTGTGTAGTGTTTTACCAATTGTTTATTTGGTGACTATGGTCCCAGCTGCCTTAAGATCATTGGCAAGATTCTCCAGTGTAGATATGGGCTGATTCTTCAGGTCTTTGTAAGATCTTGCTCGAGAATAACTGAACTGCTATCAGCCTGAGAAGTAGTGAGGGTTTCCTCAGAATTCATACTATTTGTCCAGTGTGCTCCAATTGAAGAGCTGAGCATGCAGGGTACTCACCGAATGGATGGAGTGGGTTCAACATATCCAGTATGAAGGAATTGCAATAACCCACAGGCTAACTGAGCTCCCATGGCTTTTTCTTTGTTTGTAAGAGGTGAGACAGTAAACAATCAGCTTGAGTCGTTGGCTGGAAGTGCACAGTTAGGAATCTTAGCAATATGTTGCTAGCCAAATTTAAACTTCCAGTGGTGAGGTGGAAGAAATGCAAATTTTTATATAGGTAAACATTACCTATAATTTCTTGTAAAAAAAAAACATTGTATAGAAAAAAGTTGCGCTATCCAGGTATGTAAAGCCGCTGCTCAAAAATGTTATACTACATAAATCGGAATTGCGTGTGAAAAGGAGCTGCGCTAAATAATGAAAACACCCAAGATGGTGTATGTGCTATCTCACACACAAACAGAAGGTAAAAGTGAAAAATTAACCTGTGTGGCTAGTGTTAATCTCTTCTGTGCATGTGCAACAGAAACTCTATCAAGACAGCCTCTGTTGGTATGACTAGAAAAAAAAAAAAAAATTTTTTTTTTTTTTGAATAAACACCCAGGTAGGGCTGTTCAGGTTTGTGAGAAGTATGCATATATCACGAGAGACTCTGTAAAAAGCAACCTGTATTGGTGTGATTTTCTAGAAAAAGGGTTGTATATGCAAAATATATATATAAAAAAAGGTTTTTTTGTGAAGTTAGTAAACACCCTACAGAGCATTTACTGACATATTGTTATATATTATGCAATATAGGTGAAAAAACTTTGTGAGAGTTAGTGAACACCCTAATGAACACCCGGCAGGGCTGTTCAACTATTGAGGAAAATAAACTTATGTTGAAAGAGGCTCTCTAGAAGCAGCCTCTATAGGTGTGACTTTTTTAGAAAAAGGATAGTGTGTGCAGAATAAGTGTGAACAAATTTGTGGGATTAATAAACAACCTATACCTATATTGCATAATACATGATAGTATGTCACTAAATGCTCTATAGGTTGTTTATTAATCCCACAAATTTGTTCACACTTATTCTGCACACACTATCCTTTTTCTAAAAAAGTCACACCTATAGAGGCTGCTTCTAGAGAGCCTCTTTCAACATAAGTTTATTTTCCTCAATAGTTGAACAGCCCTGCCGGGTGTTCATTAGGGTGTTCACTAACTCTCACAAAGTTTTTTCACCTATATTGCATAATATATAACAATATGTCAGTAAATGCTCTGTAGGGTGTTTACTAACTTCACAAAAAAAACTTTTTTTATATATATATTTTGCATATACAACCCTTTTTCTAGAAAATCACACCAATACAGGTTGCTTTTTACAGAGTCTCTCGTGATATATGCATACTTCTCACAAACCTGAACAGCCCTACCTGGGTGTTTATTCAAAAAATTTTTTTTTTTTTTTTTTTTTTTCTAGTCATACCAACAGAGGCTGTCTTGATAGAGTTTCTGTTGCACATGCACAGAAGAGATTAACACTAGCCACACAAGTTAATTTTTCACTTTTACCTTCTGTTTGTGTGTGAGATAGCACATACACCATCTTGGGTGTTTTCATTATTTAGCGCAGCTCCTTTTCACACGCAAAAAAAAAACATTACCTATAAGGCAGAATAAACAGGATAATTGTAAACAGGGTAAAAACATAACATAACCTGTGCCCTCCAAACTGCCTGTGTGCTTAGCACAGCGGTGTGTCTTTCAGGATAGAAAAAATATAGTGTAGTGTCTATCACCAAGTTTCAAGCATCAAGTTTCTGCATTTCTCTTGTATTTCAGCCAATAAGATGTACCTATTAGACTGACCACATTTACATAGCAATGACGTATAGTCTATTGTTCTTTGTGTATAAAACATTGGCACTGCCCTGCAGTAAACAGAGATAAGGAAGTGATCATACTGAGCAGATGTGTCAGAGTGACTGCTTCCAGCGTGCACGCACATTCACACTTTCTAATTAGAAACAGTAGCAGACATCTAACCTTGAACTCAATTGCAGTGCTTAACCATTACAATAGGATAGTAAGGAAAGTGTTGAATACGCCCACATGACCACAGATGTTCTGGCACACACCTGGTTTTTATGCATGCAGAAAACGTAAGGTGTGCCAGCAGGTTAATACTTATATTAGAGGTCTTACTAAGTTCAGTTCATCATCTAATGGACGTGAAAGTACAATATGTAAGAGGGGAATTGGGGTTTAATTAAAAACTGTTTAAAATGGAATTATGCTATGAGGGTTTCTTTATCTTTTGGGCATGATTGCTGATGAGCTTGGGATCCAGTAGCAATCTATTGGAGTCTGGCATTCCAGGATAGAACACAGTGTGAACCCATACAGACCTAATACTGGTGAAATTAAGCTAGAAGCTAAAGAGGTAGTCCGTACCATGATCCGATGACCACAGGAGGAAGTCCGCTTATTTGTGGAGTTTAAGGCTGATTTTCACCTGATTTCTGGTGAGTGTAAAATCTTAAGGAAGCGGTGTCCCATGTGGTGAAGGGATGAAGATTCTGACTAATTCATTATACCATATATATACTCGAGTATAAGTCGAGTTTTGCAGCACATTTTTTTTTTCTGGCTTATACTCGAGTCAAGCACTTTTCTGCAGCAGAGAATGACATTTTCCGACCCAACTATGGGGCCTCGTATCTCGGGGCCACGTGGTGCTAGGTGCTATGCAAACCTAGTGGAACTAGCACTACAACATATCCATTTTGGGGGTTCCTAGCACCAAGTGGCCTCGAGATACAGGGCCCCAAAGTTGGTCAACTGTGTCCATCAGCAGCAATGTAATTTCGGGACCCTTTGGGTCCAGAGACCCCAAATTTTGGCTGATTTTGAAATTTTAGAAGACCCGAATATAAGCCGAGGCACCTAATTTTACCACAAAAAAATGGGAAAACGTATTGACTCGAGTATAAGCCTAGGGTTAGAAATGCGTAGCTACTGTAAGTGGAAAAGAGGGTCAACAATGCCCATTTGCAGCCTCACTGTGACCATTTGCATGCCTCACTGTGCCCATTTGCAGCCATAACAAACTTTGTAGTTAAGGGTTCCTAGATGCCCCCTAGTTGCAGACAAAATTTGGGGTCTCTGGACCCAAGGGGTCCCAAAATGACATTGCTGCAGATGGACACAGTTGACCAAATTTGGGGCCCTGTATCTCGGGGCCACTTGGTGCTAGGAACCCCAAATTTGGATATGTTGTAGTGTTGGTTCCACTGGGGTTGCACAATTTGGGGTTCCTAGCACCAAGTGGCCCGAGATATGGGGCCCCAAAGTCGGGTCGGAAAATGTCATTCTCTGCTGCAGAAAAGTGCTTGACTTGAGTATAAGCCGAGGGGGGCACTTTCAGCACAAAAAAATGTGCTGAAAAACTCAGCTTATACTCGAGTATATACAGTAAATACAACTATCGCCGACCCCTTCATGATAAGCAGAGGCACCAGACAGGGGTGCCCTCTGTTGCCACTACTATTTGCGTTGGCAATAGAGCCACTGGTAACACTGATCAGCTCTAGTGGGGTAGTTCTGGGACTGATGATTGGGGGCCTGAAAGAAAAGGTGTCCTTATATGTGGACGACATGCTGATATATTTGGCAGACCCCCAGTCATAACTCCCTACTCTAACTGGATATTATTCAGCGCTTTGGGCACTTTTCTGGCTTCCAGGTAAACTGGGACAAATTTCTGGCTTCCAGGTAAACTGGGACAAATCCTTGTTGTTTATGCTATACCAATCAACCTCAATTTCACTACCATCCTTATGCCCAATGCAGATTGTTCACACCTTTCGCTACTTAGGTATTGAGATACATCAGCCTATCTCCTCATACATCAAAATGAACTTAGGTCCACTCATCAGTAGAATGAGGAATACGCTTAAGACAGGGGTCTTCAAACTATGGCCCTCCAGTTGTTCAGGAACTACAATTAACATCATGCCTAGTCATGTCTGTGAATGTCAGAGTTTTGCAATGCCTCAAGGGATGTGTAGTTCTGCAACAGCTGGAGGGCCGTAGTTTGAGAATCCCTGGCTTAAGACCTGGGCCAATCTTCCTCTGACACTGTTGGGTAGAATAAATATTTTTAAAATTATCTTTCTACCACGCTTTTTATATATTCTGAGTAACTCTCCAATATACATCCCTAAAAGCAAATTCAAAGAAATCAACAAAACCCTTATTACATTTATTTGGGGGGACAGGTATCTAGGATAGCAAAAAAACTGATTACAATTACCAATTTTGGAGGGGGGACTAGCGCTCCCTTGCTTCCAAACTTACTATGTGGCCTCCCAGCTGGCTCATGCACACTGGTGGTTCTACCCCGAGGAGAACAATGCGGCTACAGCATTGGAGGCAGCCATCCTCACTTCCTATGAATCACTCCAAAATCGAATACATCGCCTCTCGCCATTAGGGGACAGGAGTGTAGGAAAGTTCTCTCCATGACCCTACAGATATTCAAGCTTTCAAAGCTACTGCTGTCCAATATGCATATCACGTATCCCCCTAATGCTCCATTATGGGGCAACCCAGGTCTACCAGAATTCTTCCGCAGAACAGACGGGGGGTTCTGGTTCAAACGGGGGGTAAGATTAATTTCTCACTTATTTATAGTGAACACTTTTCGATCCTTTGCTGACTTTTGCAGGAACTACAGTCTTCCTCCTACGGCCTATTTGTATTATCTGCAGATACGCCATACTGCTGTGACACAATTTGGCCTTCGAAACACTGATATACAACCCTCCCCACTCAAAAGTTTATTAACTCACCCTTCTCACACCAAACTTGTTTCCACATACTACAAAACCCTTCTTCATACTACAACTAGAATGAGCACCACAGAAAATAAATGTCGCTCTAACATACCTGAGCTGATGGAGGATGTATGGCGGGAAGTGCTTCCCCTCCAGGTATCATCTGTCATCTCTTCCAGTGATAAAGTTATTCAAACCAAATTATTATACAGGTCCTACTTTACTCCTTGTTTACTCTATAGATTAAAGAGACTACCCTCTGCAACATGTTCCCGATGTGGCATAGCTGATGGCACATTTTTCCATTTAATGTGGGAGTAACCGCCAATTAGGAAATTCTGGTTGGGGGTCATGGCCCTTATCAGCTCCCTCACTCAGTTGCCTAACATCTGTAACCCCTTGAGATGCTTGCTAAGATATATAGATGATGACGTTATATCTAAGAATGTGCAAACTTTTCTTCGAATTATCCTGTTCTATGCAAAGAAAATGATCAGTATGCATTGGAAATCACAATCCCCACCTACTATATCCTTCTGGCTCACTATAGCCCATCAAGCTATACCTTTATACAAATTGATGTATGAGGCCAGAGGTTGCCCAAAAAAAATTCATAAGATTTGGAAGCCCTGGGTTAGTTCAGATCACACTATACCACCCGCTCCTTGAGTTTTTGAAAAATAATAGCTGACTTTTTGTCATCATACTGGAACTTAGAAGGTAACAATAAGACATCTCTATTAATCTGTACGCACTAGCTGGATACCATGTAACTGTACTTCATTGATGATTGAGCACTGTTTGCTTCAATAATGCTACATATGCATCGTGTACCTGTTTGTTTGTTTGTTTGTTTGTTGTTATGTAAACAATAAAATTATACCTTTAAAAAAATTAAAATAAACCCTTTTGTGTACATAAGCTTATAAATGTGCATGCTTTGGGTTTTACACCACATACAAACCCAATAGTAACCTTTGTCATTTTATTATTTTCTATATTGATAACAGAAATGCACAAAGCTGTAATGTATGAGCTTTCCGTTTATGAAAGATGCATTGGCATTTCCCATTGGAAGAATTTTTGATGGAGAATGAGAGAAATAAATCATAGAATACTAATATAACCACCATTTAGCACCTACTTAAAAGTAAAAGTTTACCACTTTATGCTATAGGAGTTCAAACACAGCCACCTTAATGAGTGATGACATAATATCTGCTGAACGGTGATGTCTTTAATTACTAGGTCTAATTTATGCAGCTGTAGGGGGATTTTAACCTAATTTTTAAAGAATATAACTTTTAAATATAATTTAGTAGCTGAATCAATAAATACGTGAACATAAAAAATGGAAATAGTTACATAGTTGCATATTTGGTAAAGTTAAAAAAAAGTCCATTCAGGTCAACCTGTGTGTGTGGAAGGGTGTGGTGTGCAATGTCGCACAAAAGCACATAGGTTCTTATCCAATTTTAAGACTTGGCACATTCTACAGTGATGTCTTTAATTACTATGTCTATAGTAGACTAGAGTATAATTTTGAAATATAATTTATTAGCTGAAATAATAAAGACATAAACATAAATAAATGGAAATAGTTACATAGTTACATATTTGGTAAGATTGAATAAAGTCCATCCAGTTCAACCTGTGGAGTTGATTTACTAAAACTGGAGATGGAAAAATCTGGTACAGCTCTGCATAGAAACCAATTAGCTTCCAGTTTTTTTTTTTTGTAAAAGTATAATTAAACAAGCTGAAGTTGGATTGGCTACCATGCAAAACTGCACCGGATTTTGCACTCTCCAGTTTTAGTGAATCAACCTGTGTGTGTGTATATATCACACACATGAACCTAGGTTGTTATCCATTTTTAAGACTCAACACGATGTATATTTTGGGCCATATTTTTAGGTCACAACACTGCAGACAGGTTTCTGGGCTGATATAATGCAGATCCAAAGGGGTATGACATTATCCTGCTCCCTAAATTTGTGTGAAATATCAAGCACGTTGTACAGTATCAAACATAAACAAATGAGACTGGAATCAAGGAAAAAACATGCTTTAATAAGAATAATGGGATAGGGACGATTTAACATATTGCATACTATACAGTGCCTTGAAAAAATATTCATACCCCTTGAAATTTTGCACATTTTGTCATGTTACAACCAAAAACATGTATTTTATTGGGATTTTATGTGATAGACCAACACAAAGTGGCACGTAATTGTGAAGTGAGAGGAAAATGATAAATGATTTTCAATTTTTTTTTTTACAAATAAATATGTGAAAAGTGTGCCGTGCATTTGTATTCAGCCCCCTTTACTCCTTTACCCCTAACTAAAATCTAGTAGAATCAATTGCCTTCAGAAGTTACCTAAGTAGTAAATAGAGTCCACCTGTGTGTAATTTAATCTCAGTATAAATACATCTGTTCTGTGAAGCCCTTTTGAAATGAACGGACTTGCCCACACACAGAGTAAAGTCCATTCATTTTGAACGTGACTCCAGGTAGACGGGACTAGCAAAGTAAGTCAATGTCGCCGCCTCCATCGGCAAGATTGACACCTTGCTAGCCCCGTCACCTGGTATGGATTTGGGGTACCCCTACCCATTCACCTAAGGGAAAAAGTGATAAAAATAACACAACACAGGTTTTTAAAGTACTTTATTGGACAGCTCCGGGGGTCTTCTTCCGACTTCGGGATATCAGCCGGTGACCCCGCCCCTTGTCCCTATATAAATGGCCGCGCAACACGTCCTGGCCATTACAAGCGGAGACAGCGTTGTGTCAACATCGGGAGAAGAAGGAGGAAGAAGAATGAATAATGCTGTCTCCGCTTGTAATGGCCGGGACGTGTTGCGCGGACACTTATATAGGGGCAAGGGGCGGGGTCACCGGCTGATATCACAAAGGAGAAGGACGAAGGAGAAAGCCGGGCTCCTTCGCTAGTAAAAGAGTGGTAAAAGAGCAGAAGATAGCGGAGGTGCCCGGCAAGAAGACCCCCGAAGTCGGAAGAACACCTCCCGGGGCTATCTAATAAAGTACTTTAAAAACCTGTGTTGTGTTTTTTTAAACACTTTTTCCCTTAGGTGAATGGGTAGGGGTACCATGTACCCCATACTCATTCACATAGGGTGGGGGGCTGGGATCTGGGGGCCCCCTTATTAAAGGGGGCTCCTGGATTCCGATAAGCCCCCCGCCCGCAGACCCCGACAACCAACGGCCAGGGTTGACGGGAAGAGGCCCTTGTCCTCATCAACATGGGGACAAGGTGCTTTGGGGTGGGGGGCCGCAGGGCCTTCCTTCCCCAAAGCACCCCCATGTTGAGGGCACGTGGCCTGGTACGGCTCAGGAGGGGGGCGCCCGCTCGTCCCCACCCCCTTTCCTGACCGGCCGGGTTTTGTGCTCGGATAAGGGTCTGATATGGACTTGGGGGGGACCCCCACGCTGTTTTTTCGGCGTAGGGATTCCCCTTTAAATCCATACCAGGTGATGGGGCTAGCAAGGTGTCAATCTCGCCGATCAAGATGGCGGCATTGACTTCCTTCGCTAGTCCCGTCTACCTGGAGTCACGTTCAAAATTAACGGACTTTACTGCATTTCAAAAGTCCAGCGGACCTCCGCCAAAATTCCGATGGATTGTGTGGCAAGTCCGCTCGTTCAGAAAGTCTGGCGGACCTCCGCTGGAAAGTCCGGCGGGTTGTCCGCCGGACTAAGTCCATCAGACTAAGTACACCGGATAGTCTGATCGTGTGTACGTGGCATTAGAGTCTGCAAAAGACTTGGGAGGAGGTTCACCTTCCATCAGGACAACAACACTAAACATACAGCCAGAGCTACAATGGAATGGTTTAGATCAAAGCATATTCAGGTGTTAGAATGGCCAAGGTCAAAGTCCAGATGTAAATCCAATTAAGAATCTGTGGCAAGACTTAAAAATTGCTGTTCACAGATGCTCTCCATCCAATCTGACAGAGCTTGAGCTATTTTGCAAAGAAGAGTAGGCAAAAGTTTCACTCTCTAGGCTGGTAGAGACATCCCCAAAAAGACTTGCAGCTGTAATTGCAACGAAAGGTGATTCTTCAAAGTATTGACTGGGGCTGAATACAAATACACACCACACTTTTCAAATATTTATTTGTAAAAAAAGTTTGAAAATCATTTATTATTTTCCTTCCACTTCACAATTATGTGCCACTTTGTGTTGGTCTATCATATAAAATCGTTTTTGGTTGTAACATGACAAAATCTTCTATTGTCTGTATAATGTGTTGTTGTTTGTAACTTCTTCTTCTCTTTTGGAAGGTTTGCTTTGCAACGTTTTAAAAGAGATGCTAGCAGATTGTCCTTACACGTTCTATAAAATTACCTGAATTTGGCATATTCTTCAAATCTTGCACCTTTTTTTTTAGACTCAAGTATACTAACCGTGTGGCATCTGGATGTCCAGGTTCTTCTTTGGATGATTTGTTAGCTTCATGAGATAATAGTCCCTACAAATTAGCCTGATATGATATAATGATTTTTCTGATTATATAATCCTATGAAGTATAAAACAGTTTTTTAAATAAAGACAATTACTCAGATTGCTTTTCTTATAAATTTATTACGTCATCCAGCACACATATAACACGCTATTCAGGGTTTAGAGAAGTAACCCAAATACCCCGCCCTTAGAATCACCACCAAAATAAAGACCACCTAATTCCAACATAAAAAGGACAAATTCCTAAGCCACCACCAATATCTAGAGAGTGCACTTTCATGGCCTTCAAACTCAACACTTGTCACATCAGGAATGAGCACCTAGTTGGAATACCCCAGTGTGATTTCATTCAGCATTTTTTCATACTTAGAATGCTTCCACAAAGTCATCAAAAATGTTCATAGTGTGGCCAATAAGAATACCCTTTTTTTAACTGTAGCAACAGGATGCTCCCTAGGCCTCTATTAAGTGCTATTAAGAATATGTGAGGCTTTACCAAAACTCAGTTGAAGCCACAGACATACCATATCTCTAAGTATTGGATGACAGTAAGGTTATTGTTTGACAGTACTTACAAGCCTTTTCTTAATCACTTCACTCAGCACAATCATCATCCTTGCACAATATGGGATTTAATAAAATATCGTAAAGGGGTAATCATATGCAGACTATGTGCAAACATTGTCAAAAGTTGCTAAGATGGTTTATGACATCTTTCGCAATTATTAGCAAATAATAAAAAAAGCTTTGTTTCTAAAAAAAAAAAAAAAAAAAACACAGGTTGTAAATCATTAGCAAAATTCACAATATACACATAAATTGGATGTTACTCAACTATGTAAGCACCAGGTGATTTCACCGACAGACATTTGGCTCTGTCACTGATACTCAACATTTCTGTGCACAAAAATGTAAAGGACATTCACAAAGTATTAATTACATTTGTTAAATTGTGAATTTTTCAAACCTTTAAACTCCTATTTTGAAATACGATTTCTTACTAAATCCCACTGAATGTGTTTCCAGTGACACAAAACATATACTCTCACTATCATTCCCCACTCTCACAGACATACTGTAGTAGAATGTTATACCCTGTACCTAACAAAAATCACAGAACCTCCAAGGGCACATTATCTTAAATGACCACCAACAGATTTTCATACACACATTCATCCCCACTAGCACACAGTGGAAGTGCACCGAGTTTTATTTTGCGAGTATAAATGGGAAAATCATTACATATACAAACCTTACTATCTGTCTTTGAGCACTTTGAAATAGTGGGCTGATTTTATTGAGCTTAACACACCTCAGAGTGATGCCCACTTTGCAACTGCTGATTCAGCAGGCAAGCTGTTCTTAAACTTCGGTTTCTTACAGTGAGTACCAGTAACTAATGTGTGGCTTTCAAACATACAATTTCATGTCGGGATCTTAATTCATATTAAAAGGATTCTTGTGCTGGTACAACTACATGGTTTACAATTTTAAATATGTCACAGGGTGTCATTACTGTGTGGTATATTGGGCTTGAACAGTAAATGATCCAGCATCATGTTTTCTCCTTTTCTTTCTTGCATGAGACTACTTGACACCAAATAAAATGAGATGTCTATATATTTTTAGTGCAAACCACAAAAGTGGGTATATCAGTGCAATATGGAGTTCATCAACATGACGTGTTTTACTTAAACTAAAGACCTCATAGACCTGTATGGTTTTATTAAGCTCAAAAACAAAACATTGCATGAATATAAATATTTTAGATTTACTCTTGTTCTGGGTTAAACTAAAAGATTTATATGTACTGACATATCATCAATGATAATGAAGCATCTATATCACTGGTGATTGACCTGCCTACAGGGCCTGACATCAAAATGGTTAACCATTTTACATTTTTTTTAGGTATCAGCATGCAAAACATTTTTTTCTTTTTTAGCTATTTGGTGTAGTCTGCTTCATCTATTTCTTAGCAAGCTGGCGGATTAACACAATTCAATACAAATATTAACTGGCTGAATCATTACAGATATATATTTTTCAAAGCTCATCATTATTTTATGTATGTTATTTATTACTTCCAGTTTATGATCCATTGCTTACAAAAGTAAGTCTGGATAATGTCAGAACACATATGGCTTGTGGCCTCCACTCAAATTATAACCCTTGTTTGCTATGCAAATTCTAATCCATTTTGGTCCTGACTGATAAAAATATTTTTTTTTTCTTAAGGAAACAGCATTGTGAACTACCTGGACATATGACCAAAATGTCATTGGTTGCCTGACAAAGAAGACCATGAAATTACAGGCAAAGCCCTAGACTGGATGGAACTTCCTGAGCCTCCCAATCTTGGCACATTACTGATCCCGGGAAAGAGCCAAAGTGCCATTTCTATCAAAGGTATTTTAAGATTTGTTTTTCTAGCTAGTACCTTAGTGAATTAGGATTGGCAAAGCAGGTGAGGGTTAAAATTTATTTACACCGGTTAAAGTGGTCCTCCACTCACAATTTTAGTTTTAGTACTGCTTTTCCACTAGGCTGATTTAAAGAAAGACTCTTGCTGAAATTAGTTGTCCAGAGTCTTGATGTCTGTCAATAGGATTGAACAGTCACTGGAATAAAGGTAAGGGGCACATTCTTGTGTAACCCCCCTATTATTACTTGTAATATTATTACTTGGAACATTTCTCTTGTTTAATGTCAATACTAAAACTATGAGTGGAGAAGGTGAGGTAATGTTAAACAACATGGAAATAAAACAAGTATAAATAACAAGAAATTTGGAACTGATGGCATAACGAATATGGATAAAGCAGCATTAAAGATTTTGAGGGAACTTAAAGCATGTTTTAGATCATGGGTGCTCAACCTATGGCCCTCCAGCTATTGCGGAACTAACTGTATATGGGATTCATGCTTGTAACTGTTAGCGGCTTGCAATGCCTCATGGGACTTGTAGTTCCATAACAGCTGGAGGGCCACAGGTTAAGTACCCATGTTTTAGATGGACTAAAGAAAGCCCCCAAAAACATTAATATTTGTTTTGAAGTTGTGGCCCTGAATCAAGGGCAATTGTTTTGCTAGAAATCGTATCGTAGAAATGTTGTTAGCACTTATATGAAATATAACATAATAATATTTAATTTCAACTTAATGTTTCAATAGTAACAAAAAGTGATCCTTTAGTTGTGCTCATATCAATATATGATGGGCATATATGATATTCAGGTAAATGACACAGATGTGTTCAAGAATTGTGGGTACTTCTACGTTACATGATTATGGTAAGGTAATCGTCATGAGTATGGTAAACTGTAAGATCAGGTTTTTTGATCTAGATACCTACACTAATTTGGCCACACTTACCAATAGGAGCCAAAATAAAAGAAAATTAAAATATAATTTAAAAAAAATAGTTTACAACCTTCTAGTATGCCCTGTTGCTAGCAGTCCTATTATATTTTCTTTGGTCATAAAGTCCCACAACACAATATAATGCTCATGCAATCCATTCAATGCAACCAGTGTAGAATAACTTGGAGAAGCAAAAACTGAACAGAGATCCTCCTGTTATTGAAGCAATCATGTTTATAGCCATTAGTCTGACAAAACCATATCCACTTCTCCCTAGTCTTAGGTCCACTGACAAGACATTCAACGCCCAGTAGCTGTGCAGTGCTCTGTGGGAAACACACACTCTGTATGAAAGCCTTAAAAACATTAAGATACGAGAGGGGTGGATTAAACCACACCCCCTCTTATTAGCACCAGATGATATTTACCCCATGGCAGAAACCCAGTCCCCCCAACCAGATATTAATACCGGTCCCTCCCATTCAAGCTTAGGCAAAGCCGGAAAAAGAAGAGAGGAACATTCTGGTGGAAACCAATGGGAAGCTACACATAGATGTATCTAGAGGAATGATGTGTAATACTGGGTTATGGTGCCTAAAATAGTATAAAAGTTTTATGTTTAGCAAACCAAAAAGATTATATATATATATATATATATATATATATATAAATGGATGGCTTTCAATGGTGTTCACAGAGTAAATAGGGGTCTATATACATATGGATATTTGAACAATAATCTGTTCCTAGAAATAAATGTGTAGAATGTTTATTTGATCATATTTATTTGGCAATTATACTCATGCTTTTTATTAATTTTTGAAAATTATATTTATTAGAAAATTTTAACATCTCTTCAAACACAACACGTGTTGTTTTGTTCATTTTAAAGATTGTATTTTGTACTTTAAGGGCATTTTCTGATGTTTTTGTAATTTGTGTGTAAGTTTTGTTGTCTTTAGTACTTATTTCAGAGGATTTTCCTCTACGATTCTAGGATTAATTTAGGATTCAGTTTGGTGGTGGAGAAAGTTTAGAATTTTGTTTTCAGAGATGTAATTTTACAGTTTTGTTTAGGTTGGTCTTCATTCAACTGAACTGATAAAACATTTTCTCTCAGTTTCTTGTAATTAAACCTCATCTGTATATATACTGTGAATTTTTTTTATGGCTTCCTGCATGCTTCCAGGTGTATCTGACCAGTATATTGTGAGGCCAGGCTGTAAGTGGTGCACAGGAGAGCAGGAAAAATGTATTCATCATCTGAGACAGAAAGAATGCCTTTCCATTTCCAAAAGAGGCTAGTAACTAATGTGTGGCTATTTATACATTTTCCTGTTAGGTTTATATATGAATTTTATGCAGATTAGCCATTTTTGTATAATTATCCTATATCAATGTACATATGCAGATGACACTTGCCAAATTCTATACATTATTATTATGGAAACCTATAATTAGTATATTGGAGACAGTATGGGAAGCATGGTAAATGGCACAAAGTTAAATTTATTGTCCTGTCTCTCCTTGCAGAAGCATGTGGCCTTAAAAACCTGGCTCCATGACATCCCTCTGCCAAACAGGTAACTGGATACACAACCCTGTCCATGAGGCTCCACAGGGGTGTAGGGATCAGGATGTTGAGATCCAGTCAGATAAGCAGCAGCCATCGCTCCATCTTGGGTACTGTAAATTAGTCTGCTTAGTGGGCAGCTGCTAGAGTAGCACAGTCAGAGGGTCTTGTCTAAGCTCCACAATGGCGATAAGGCACTGCAGGAAATGGGATAACTTCAGATTGCTTCTCCCCACTAGGGACCTGAAGCGATTATCATGGCAATAAGGCACACTGGATCCAGGTTGGTCACCCTTGGGTCATCCATTCTCAGGTGCACTGGGGCACAGTACATGAGAGGACTCAGCCGGCTCAGTGATCCCCAACTCTCCAGTCAATGGTCCCATAAATGACAATATACAAGGGGCTGCAGGAGAAGACTGACCTTGCATGCAGTGACATTTACTACAATCCACTGCAGGTCCCACTTGTTCTGGGACAACACTAAACTGAGAGGGAAAATATTAGTGATATTTGTTAGGAAAAAAAGACATTTCAAAGGGCTTTGATGGGGTCTATTCTTTCTCCGGCTAAACCATAAAAAGCAATGTGAGGAAATAATTGCTATTTCTGAACACCTGAATAGACAAAAGTCTGGAGTAAGTCAAAATATTTCCAAATTAAATGAAAACCATATATCCAAATGTGATCCCAATTTTAACTAAAATGTCCAACCAATGAAATCATTAACCAAATATAACCAGAAGAAAAACTCACCTCAAATGCCAGAATAAGCAGTAACCCCTATGGAATATTACAGGAAAGAAAAGATGGAACTTAGCAAGAACACAATAGGAAATATCCCAGAACAGTCATACATAAAAGTCACAACTTAAGGACAATCTTCCACCATGTTATATGGATGGCCCAGTTTTAATGAATACCCATGTGCAAATAAATATGACATTAGAACAAAATGAGAAGCCTTTAAAACAAACCAAAATAATGACTATCCCTCGCAAGATGTGACCCCAATAAAGAAATGCATGTTTCATTCTAAAGAATGCTGGTGGCATGGTGAGGGGTTTATTGTAAAAACATTCATAACCTCCAATAAAAATAAAATAAAAAATAATCAAATAAAACTTGAAACCCCAAATGAGGTATTACGGGATCCGCGTATACCTCTATATACCCCCAGATCTGCTGTATATAAAAAGTCCAGTGAGAGGGTGTCTTGTATATAGATATATATATAGATATATATTTATATGAGATATATATAGGTTAAGTCCTTTTTTTCTTCAAATATATAGCTAATTAAAAAGATGCATAAAAAGCGTCCCACAGTGGCGGCGGCTGGAATCTGCGGCCTCTTCCAGCCCAATTCATGGATTTTCTCCAGGATTTGAGTTAGATCTTCTTATGGGAGGTGTGCAGCTCAACCCCGTTCCCCTGCAGACTGATATCTCTGTCTGACTGCGATCCCTTTATCCATGTATAATAAAAAAAAGGTGGCATTAACACACAGTGGCCTGGCCTTGGGACCCTGTGACTGATCCCACCTCCCCTCTATGGCACAGAGAAAGAGGGAGGGAGGGATCAATTACTGAGCCCCACTGCACCGCACAAGGAGAGGAGTTTGTGTTTGTATGTGCAGAGCTTACTGAATATGACAGTGTGTATTTCATCACTGTGCATCTGATTTATCAGACAGTATACAGTGTTTTCCATCTGTCATGGTGTGAGTCAACGTCTGTGTATCAGTATGTGTTAAAGTGAGTGTATCTGCATGTGACAGGCTAAATGTGATCATACTAGCACAAGTTATAGTTACAGTATGTGTGTGTGAACAGCACTGTGTTCCACTTTTAGTGGGTTCAGCACAGTGTGAACCTTTCTCACTATGTGCAAGACAGTGTGTTTGCTCTAGGTGTCCAGGTTCATGTGTGTCTTCAGATGGGTATTTTAAGTATTCTGAGAAGTGACTGTCCGTGTGTGTATGTAAAGGGATTCCTCCCCCCGCAGCGGTGCGGAGTTGCCCTCCCGGTAGATGGGACCGCAGCTCCTGACCGGGTCAGCTGGTGCTGAGTTGGCGGAGGGCACGCTCGATGTTCATGCGATGACCCACACGGGTTACTCCCAGCTCTACAAAATCGTCCTTGGTAAGCGCAGGTAGATGTGAGCCCTCTATTTCATTGTCCTGGAACTTGAGCCGGTGTTCTGCAAGGTTCAAACTCTCTAGCCAGTCACCAACATCGTATTTATTCCAAAGGGAAAGGGGCTTCTGCAGGAATGGACGAGAAGTGTGCATGGGATGCCCAGAAGACGGGGAAGGAGAACGACTCCGGGCACTGACACTCCTTACCACAAAGCGCACTTCCTTAGGCTCGTGAGGAACTGAGAGACTGGAGGACTTCAGGATGGTAGGAGGTGTAAGGGTGTAGGAACGTGCCCCACCCAGGGGCTCCACCCTCTCAGAGGAAGGTGGCACAGGGCTAGGTGCCCGTCGAGTCAAGGGGTGTCTGGTCCCTGGACGCACGGTGTAGGAAGTTCCATAGCTGCGCTGGGAAATAGTGTGCAGCTCTCCAAGACTGCTGAACAAGCTGTGATAGGGAGAGAGAACATATAAGGAAAGGGAGCAGAGAGGACAAAGCAGGAAGTAGGAAAAAGAAAATTAGAAAATAAAAATTAAATAAACAGAGTGAAAAGAAGACAAGAGGAAAAGGAAAACAAGGACCATGTGCACAATGCAAAAAAAATGTTAATTTAACAAAGAAAATACATGTGAAGAACAGACAGGGAGAGAGACAAAAGAAAAAGGAAGGGAATGATTAGATAATACAAGTGCAAACAGAGGTAGGTTAGAACAATATTTGGAAAAACAAAAGTAAATATATTGAATTGGGTAGAAATGGAAAAGGGGTACAGACCAGAAAAGTTGTAGAAAAGATGACAGGGATAGGAATTATGAGTGTAATTTAAGAGACAGGAGAAAAGGAGTGAGCAAGAGGAAGAAATAAAGTAAAATGAGTTAAAATCTTCTAAATTTCTTAACACCATATCCTTTCAAGTATCTCTAAGACCCTGTCCTCAGGAAAAGTGAATGAAGATACTTGTGAATGAAATAAGCTATTGAAAAAGTGGATTAAGGTCAGTGTGACACAGTGAGCTATTCAAGGTAAGTGTTAGAGAAACTCATAAGAGCAGTGGCGTGGCAGTTACTAAACGGCAGTACTGTAAGTATTAGATGTATGAAATCATATTTTACCATTTATTATAAAGTAATAGATGTGAAACGACTGTAGTTTTGTCAGAAATTAGCATGCCATTGTCATGGAGGTTACAGAGCAGACAACATATCAACACCAAATATGCAAGAATCATACAAACTGGTGTACTAAAAATAAAGACAGAAGACGAAAACAAAGCATGAGGTGTTTTCTACAATATTATATGTAGCGGTTAGATTGATTTACAGCCAAGTGCACATCCAAATCCCATTCATTCTCCATGCAAGGACAAACAATTATATAACAACAAAATAATCTGTAAAAATAAAAAAAAATTGCGTTTTTTTCTGGAAAGCCAATTGCTAAGTATTTTAGATAATACATGAGGTACCTTGTTGTTCTATACAACTAAACACGGTTGAGTTGAAAGATCACCCAACTTTGCTTATTAATGCTTATCTATGTTACTTAATAGACTCAAAGATAATCATTCATCAGCCTCTAATGACAAAAAAAATGAGAATGATAAATTATGAGCAATGAGGGACAATGATGTTTGTCAAAGGAAGAGTGGTGACCATTACAAATGATGAGCCATTTGGCAGAATAAGAAATGATGCATGATGAAAGTTTACCACATCTTTCTTTATCCATATTTATATTAAAAAAGGTCAACAAAAGAAGGGGGAACTCTTACCGTATATACTCGAGTATAAGCCGAGTTTTTCAGCACATTTTTTTGTGCTGAAAGTGCCCCCCTCAGCTTATACTGGAAACCCTTAACTACCAAGTTTGAAGTTCAGGGGACCTATGGCTGCAAATGGGCACAGTGAGGCATGCAAATGGGCACAGTGAGGCTGCGAATGGGCATTGTTGACCCTCTTTTCCACTTACAGTAGCTGTGCATTTCTCACTCTAGGCTTATACTCGAGTCAATACGTTTTCACCGTTTTTTGTGGTAAAATTAGGTGCCTCGGCTTATATTCGGGTCAGCTTATACTCGAGTATATAAGGTATATTCCTATTAAAACATTATTCACACAGTTCTTTTAACTCTTCTGACGTACTGCAATAGATTTGAAGCATTTCAACATAAGCACTTCAAAATAATGGTTAAAAGATCCATGGTGGGCTGCATTTGTTACAAAATCTAAAATTCTTATAGGAAGTATGATTTTCCATTACAAAGCATTTTCTACTGTCTATTATGACTCCTAAGCAGTCCATAGGCATGAGATGACAGTTGCCTGATAATTGACTGTAATAGGTGACTATTTCATATCTTGCGAAGACCACTGGTTGAGAGTTCTCACATCGATTGAGCAGGTTAGAAAACCTGTCTCAATCACTATTTCTGTCCCCATTGAAATGTGGAACTGGCATCTCTCTTGTTCCCTCATAGCCTTTAACATTTACATGAATGTGCTAGGAACATTCTTAACATTTTCTACCCTGTAGGTGGATGGATATGTCTGACTACCCTCTAGTCCTCATGAAGTCTCTTGTTTACTCATGGATGTTCCCTTGCCACTAACATCCCTTGTCACCCATCACTACTCAAGCTTACTACCTTTTATCTCACACAGAACATGTCATACAATGGACAAAGTATCCCTGCTGTAGAAACCTCCATTGACAATGTCATCATTTTCTTGAGTTACAGAAACTATATATTTAAAGGCTGAAATCCAGGTGGATAAAAAACACCAATGAATGCAGTTATGTATTAAGGAAGAAATAATTACAGGGCAGACTGGAGAGGAAGGGTCAGTTTTAGAAGCCAGTCAGTCTCTTTTGTACTGCACATGTGCAGGGAGGGAACATGTTGACACTAAGGCCCCTTTCACACATGCGGACTGTTTGTTTTTCATCCATCTGTTGACAGATGAAAAATGTACATCAATGCATCTCTATGGAAAAACAGATGTCAACAGATGATCATCCATTTACAACAGTTTACATCCACTTCTGTCAACATCCGTTTTTTGACACAGATCAAAGCCCTATTTTTGTTCCGTTAAAAAAATGCAACGGACGAAAAACGGATGTAAACGGACAAAAGGTCCGTTTTTGCATCCGTTTATGCATTGGTAGTGGATGTAAAACTGATGAGCAACTGTTGAGCAGCTGATGAGAAACTGATGAGCAACTGATGAGAAACTGATGAGAAACCGATGTAAACTTCATCCGTTTTTTCATAGAAAAATTACCCTAAGGCCCCTTTCGCACAGGCGCCTCCATAGAATGGATTCTGCTTGCTCAGCAGGGCATCGATCCACTGATCCCCGTTGAGCAGATGGATGACAGGTCCTGTCCACTCCGCTATGCAAAATGGACACGGACACAGTCCCGCTCTCCTCTATGGGGAAATTGGATGGAAAGGGACTGCCTGTCCATTTTCATCCGATCCTATCCGATCTGACAGATGGATGGAAAACAGGACCACCATCCATCTGGATTTTGCGAGCAGGATCGGATTGGATAGCAACTTATGTCAGCTCCATAGGGGAGACTGCAAGGTCCCATCAAGTCCCCCTAAAAAACTGACAGGTGGATCTGATCATACAGCACATGTGAAAGGGCCCTAAGAGAGAGCAGTGTGATGAGCTTATCAGTGTACTTGTCAGTGTCCAGTCAGCAGGATGAGAGTTGTTCTTGAATAGGTTAACTACTGACACAATTGAGATTAAGGACTTGGCTGTGCTTGACTGTGCTGTCTGGTAGCTATGTATGGATCACAAAACCAACTACACAAAACTAAAAAATACTTTAGGGCCCTTTCACACATGCAGACCGTTTTTCATCCATTCATGACAGATGAAAAACAGACATCAATGCATCTCAAAGGAAAAACGGATGTAAATGGATGATCATCCATTTACATATGTTTACATCCACTTCCGTCAACATCCGTTTATTTGCAACGGATAAAAACCCTATTTTTCTTCCGTTAAAAAAATGGTTCAGATGAAAAATGGACGAAAAACAGATGTTTACAGACAAACAGTCCGTTTTTGCATGAAAGAATGTCTCTGAGACTCAAGTGGTTAAGGACTCTAGCTGGCAGATGTACAAAACTAAATGTAAAAACTGATGGCAAACCGGTGACAAACTGATGACTTCATACATTTTTTCTTTGGAATAAAGTGACTAAACTGATGAAACAAACAGTCCACATGTGTGAAAAGGGCCTTTCAGATAAAACAGTTCACATATATGTATATTGTGCATTTAGCTGTTTGTCAGGAGTTCAGCTTTAAATATGTAAGGGTAAAACAAAATTAATACAGCCATTTGTGTATAAGAGTAGCTTACAAAGGTAGTTTAGGTTAATAGGTTAATTAATTAATATTGCTAAATGATGACTTTCAGCCTAACATGTCAGCAACATTAAATGGGGCTCTGTTGAACCCACTGTGGTTGATTTACTAAGACAAATAGGCTGTTTGCTTTGCAAGGGAATCTCCCTCAGCTTAGTGAATGAGGTGAAGCTTTGCCGACTTCCATTATCCAATCAATTATAAGCAAAAATTTAGGCTTTTTTCTCCTGGAACATGGTTGGGTATTTGCTGCAAAGTACATTTTTACTACAGTAACTAAGCCAAGGGAAAATCTCTTGTAAAGTTAACAGCCTATTTACCTTTAGTAATAAGCCCCACTGAATGTTTGACTTTGTATACCTGTGTATAATTTAGGCTGTGCCAAAGACACTGGCATAACTGTTACTTTCCTTTCTGATATTTTGTTTGTTATGAAGAATTACACTTACCACCGTTTAGTAACTGTGAGCCTATGGGAAAGAAGTGAAAAGGGAAGAGAAGGATGGCAGCAAATATAATTTGTATACATAGGGCACACAGATATATCAATACAAACATAGGTTCCTTCAATGTAACTTACATCATACTGTAGTAAATATCTGGAACAATTAGATTTTCTAGAAAATACTGTACATACACAACCCTTATCACTGGTATGTACATCAGCCCATGACCATGCTTTCACATAGGTAAATACTTGGACATGGCCAGTTGGATATATTTATAGAAGCTATTGTATGAGGTATTAATAAATTATAAATATGAGGAGTATATAAATGAAAGGCTGATCCTGAAGATCTTCTTTTTAAATGCATACATGGATGACATTTTTCTCTTAAATGTTTGCTGCCTTTGAGGGAAAGGGTAAGAACAAAAAAAAATAAACAGACTTCCAGATATTACTCCACTGACCTCCGAGAAGGAAAAGTCACAAGATAGGTCAAGGAGGAAGACAGACATACAGACAGAGCCTGCCGCTGATTGGTGGCTGCATGCAAAGACTTACACAATGAGCCAAGACTCCGAACATCTGAGTGTCTGAGACGTATCAACATGCAATATGAGCAGAGAGAATAGAAAGAGATATAAAGAGAAAAAAGAAAAGAACATTGGGAGTAGGGAGGGAGATATACGGGGCAAGTCAGGGACAAAGTTACAGTTGGGAGAGAAAAAAAAAAAAAGAAGGAAGTATAGCAAGACAGAGATAGAGGACATGGAATGAGAGATGGGATGGAAGAGAGAGATGTTAACATTGCAGAACCCAGAACAACAAAATAAACGACAGTCTCCTCTCAAACTGGCCAGAGGAGTTATTAACCAAACTACTATCAGGCAAGATGGTTATGATCAGCCATCACACACATAACAAAACAATCATACAGAGGATACATGTTAACTTTCCTTATACTTATGACTATCAACAAGGTAATTCTATGCATTTTAAGTCCTATTGCACACTGCAGCTCTAAAAAAGTCCAGTTTTACAGGTGCTTGATGTTTTTTTCCTGCCTATAAACGCCCCTCTATGTTAGCTGGTGTCCATAAACACATAGGTGCTTACAGGCGATTAGACGCAGAAGCATTTAGGGGCAGAAATGTGAAAGCACCAAATCGCATTCAGGAGAGGAGTGTTTGGGCAGAAAAAAAAAGCCTTAAGCACCTAAAAGCATGTGATGTTCAGAAAGGCATTCAGAAGAACTGGGCAAATGTCCAGTGTGCATGAGGCCTAAATGTATAATCCATTTACACATTCATTTTATAGAAAGTTTTCATTTTTTGTAAATACATTTCTACTTTAAGTTACAAAAATGGACCTTAAAGCTTAACTCCAGCTTTTGATTCACTTTACCTAGTTTGTATGAGCCAAGCTGGCCCAAACAAACTATGTCCCCCACTAACATGTGAGACCACTGGATGTGCAGTATAAACTATATATAGCTGAGGATATATACAGCATCTCATACCCGGAACACAATAGAGTCTATCTTATCCAGCCAGCCAGTCAGAGAAAGTGATGTATTTTAGCAATGAATACAAAGCTTCCTCTGATTGGCTGAGTCAAAGATGTCACAAAGCGGTAACTTTGCATTATTTGCTAGAATACATCTCTTTCTCTGAGTGACTGAGCGCCAATCAGATACACTCTATTGTGTTGCAGGTATGAGCCAGGTAGTCTTGGCTCGAACCCGGAACACAGTGCAATATGCTGTATATAGCCTCACTTATATACAGTTTATACAGCACATCCAGTGGCCTCACATGTTAGTGAGTGACATAGTTCATTTGGGCCAGCTTGGCTCATACAAACTATGTAAAGTGTATCAAAAGCTGGAGTTCAGCTTTAATTATTTTCCTAATAAATGGACAATGGTGGTGGGCCATCCCTTGGACTCCCTTATACTGCTTATATCATTACTGTATGTCCAAGGCACTATAGCTAGCTATCAAATGACCCACAGATCATCTCTGTTCACCCAACTTGTCCATTCATTATTATGTGTATAATGGGTAATTCACAGCATTGTGGATGTGAATGTACCTACTGATGTCAGTTTATTATTGCTTTATTAACACAGATATATATACAATTTAAGAAAATCTACTAAAATATTCCAAAATGGTCCTACAATTTGCTATGCAGATATTGGTCTTTTAAATGCACTAGACTAAATATCTTTGTAAACTAATGTGAAAAAAAAGAAAAAAAATATTCTTTAAGTATTATGCCATGGGATTAAATCAACTGCAATGGGACTGTCTTATTGCAATGGCTTTAGTAAAACGCTACAACTTGCACGTTAAGCTATTACGACTGCTAACTGACTTTATGGGAGCTAAACTGTAGAAAGGTATTTAGTATAATATGTACCAATATTAATGATGATTAATATAAGGACCTATATATTTTTATTAGGCACTGTATAGGGGAGGTTGGTCCTCCATAGTTTAGTTCCTCCAGTGTTAACATTTCAACATTTTAAATTGTCATTATGTGTATTAATATAATATAAGTGATATAATAATAATAATATAATATAAGTGATATAATAATAATAATATAGTATAAGTGATATAATAATAATATAATTGTGGAAGAAATGTGGCAGTGGGGTCCTTTTCAGATATGACACCTCATCCCCAAATAGATAGGAGAGAATGTAGTTGGAGGAAAAGGGATTATCACGGACCTACCAGCACATCAAGGCTTGTAATACTCTGGCCCCATGTCTATATTGGATGTGCCTTTGGATACCTGTTAATCAATTAATCTTTGAGAAACCAGTGTGATTTTTGTACATTGTTATATTTTTGTGATACTTGTTAATACATTTTCCATATATAAATTTCTATACTTCATTATTAACTGGGCACCATGATAATCCCTTTTCCTCCAACTACATTCTCAATAATAATATAATATAAGTGAAGCTGTCACTTTATAGCAAGCATAATACTGCAAAGGGAAATTACATGCAGGGCCAGACTTCCTAAATGAACACTTTATTTGTCCATTTGGCACCTGTGTTCTGACATTGCAGTAGGAAGAGAGAAAGGGAGCTGCAAAGTGTCTGCTCCAATTTGTCATATCCTTCACAGCTTGCAAATGGTATGTAATTAAAAGCTATCTGCCTTTGTTAAAGTGTTACTAAACTCACAACAAAAAAATCAGTCTGTATATGCAGCAAAGCATGCTTGTTATACTCACTGTGGAACCTAAGGGGTTAATCCTCCGCATTGTGTAAAAAGGCTGTTTAATCCTGTCTTCTCTGATCCTCCCATTCTTCCACTGTCCCCCAATCTATCTGCTGATAGAACAGAGCCCTAGGAGGCACTCTGAACATGCTCAGTTTGATGTGTATTTTGATTTTTTTTTGGGGGGGGGGGAGGAGGGTGCATGTGAACAGCACAGGGCCAATCACCACTGTCAAGGCTGAGGGTCAGGGGTCATGCAGCCTCTTAGGACAAATAAGGGGACATATACTGAGCTAATAGTGGAAAATGATTAAAAAATATTCACTAAAGAAAAAAGCTGCGACACATAAACATGCGATAGCCTCTTAGGATAGTCAGAGGAGAATGAAAAATTCTCCTACAAGCTTTAACTAGTGCTCGGCTGGACACTGATAAAGGTCACAAGACTGCTATATACTGCTGATGAGAAAAGGTATTTCATTTTACTAAAATAATTGCATTTCCATGTTCTGTGTACTGTGGGAGACCAGATATAGTGAATTCAGGGTCCTGGGTTTAGTAATACTTTAGGTACTGCATAACATGCAGCACGTGCCTATCCCTAGACTGTATAAAACGTTTAATTGTACATTTTCCTGTAAAAGAACTTAAACTTTACAACCAGGTCTCAGCGTCCCTTAGTTAAAATGAATGCTGTGGTACTCGCTGATTCCTGTGAGCATGTGCGGGCTAGCAAGCTGACATTGATGGTGACGTCAGTGCGTCATTCACGTGGTGTCGTGACAACCGACTAGTTTTGTCCAATCAGCTTGAGCTTCTTTTTCTTCACCATCGACGTCAGCTTGCTAGCCCGCACATGCTCACGGGAATCTGGGAGCCACGGCATTCATTTTAACTAAGGGACGCTGAGACCGCTACAAGACTGGATCACATCAAACTGCACCCGCCGCTGACCTAGTGCCTGACCGGCAACATGGCCACACCCCTGATTCAAATCCAACGGATGTGCAGGCAGGAAAGCTACAGCCAGTATCCACATAAGTCCATACTGCTTCCAGGCTGGGTGAGCGGACCTGTTGGTCCATACTCCTATGCTGTGTCTACTTGTACTGCAGTGAACACTGGTCACACTGAGAACAATATCCCATGCTATATGCTGGACTGATATCCTAACCACTGTTACAGTGTTAATTATATTTGACCTTACTGCATCACTACTTCACAGCTTCACCCTCCTGTTGAAAACTCTGGACTTGGGATACATACTTGCACTACATACGGCACGTCAGTGCCTGGAGTTGCTATCCACGGTGGTCATAGAAAAAACTTGCTTCCCCCCCACTTGCTGCACTCACAGAGCCCCCATTTTTGCTCAACCATCCCGTACACTGTGGTCCCTAGTAATTACTGCAGGTGAGGCTCTCTTTTCACGGTTTCCTTTAGTATTTTCTTAACCACTGTATTAACAAAGCAAAAAGCTGGAACAAACATTAGTGCGCATTTATGCGCGTCTTAATGCGGGTTTGAGCTCTGTGGGGCACTAGCTCCTCTGAAAAACTGAAGTTTGTTGGGGGTGAGGGTTCTGCCTGTAGGAGCATATGCCTGAAAAAGCCCTAGTGTGCCTGGACACATTGCTTAATATGGAGGGGAGTTTCTAGGCAGAAAAAATAAGAGCCCGAATTAGCTCAAAAGCCTGTAGGAGCTGCTTCTTTGAGCTCATTTGAGTTGCAGTGTGCATGAGCCCTTAGGTGAACACTTGGAGAACCAAAAGGAAGGACGCTTTTCCTAGTGAGCACCTCAGGCTTGCATCCACTCCTACTGACAGCAACTTAGCGAGAGTGTTTCTGCATCTGTTTACATGATGTGGCATTACTCAGGATGATTTGTCTGTGATACGTTCTGATCAATCGCTTTATTTTACGGACAATTTTATCCCTTTTTAAATTCTTTTTTTAATAATCAGAGCTTTCCAATTCACCCTGTTTTTTAATTTATTTTTTGCATGTATATTTACCCTTTGGAGTTACATACAGAGCTTGCAATGATGTCTAGAGCTGCTTTAGTACCAGTGGAGCTAAATACATTTTAATGTTCCATCACCTGTTAACCAGTTGCAGACACCCTGATAATTTTTCATGATGCAGTTGTTCAGCCACTACTATTGGCAGGACCCAAATGTCATTTTGACAACTTGGACTCACCATGAGTTTAAAGTATCATTGAATACAAGTGTATTGCTATTGTTACCATGTTTTGACACCAGTTCTTCTATGTGCATATCAGGAGGATTCTCTTTGATCTGCACATGATATCAGTGAACGCAATCTTCCAAGAAAAATTATTTTCATAGTTTCTATTTAACATTATTTTTCAGCTGTTTTTGAAATATGTTTACCTCTGATATATTTTTTTTTTGTTTGCTTAGATTTTTTTGTGTTGTATTAAAAGTATAGGCAAAATTGAAAAAAAAGCCTTTTCATGTGTACATAACTTTGCCATGCTTTGCAACCAAAAGAAAAATTTTAATGTCCCCATAAACAGGACATGTATAACAAATTTAACATTTTAGTACACAGTAACACTAGTTGTTTTATGAATAACACTGGTCAAATTAGAAAGAAGTGTGTTTTTTTTTCATTATGTTATACCTTTTTGAGTATGATTACATAGTGAAAAAAAAAACAATATATGTATCTTAAAGTAATTGTAAAGTCACAATTTTTATTTTTATAAAATAACAAACTTATCATATTTACTTGCTCTGTGCAATAGTTTTGCACAGAACAGCCTTGATTCTCCTCTTCACGGGTACCCCCATAGCGGTCCTGGCCCCTTCTACTTGCTGAGTGCCCCCATAGCAAGCCATTTGCTATGGGGACACTCATGTGTGCTTGCTCCCGAGCTAGCTCTGTGTGTCCATAAGACACACAGAGCACGTCTCAGCCCCGCCCCCATCCCCGTTCCCACCTCACTGGCTGTGATTGACAGCGGCAGAAGCCATTTGCTTCCTCTGCTGTGTCTAAGCAAGGTAAAACATATGCTCTGCCTTTAGAACCACTTAAGTAATGATAAAGTTTTAGAGCCACACTGCAAAAGAAAAATAATAATTTGGCCCATAATGGGGTATACAGGTACAGGAGCTGAAAATATAAATGGAATTTTTTAGATTTTACAGGAGCCTGAAATGTACAGCATTTATTTATATAGCAGTCACTAGTTAGTCATATTAGCTGCTATCCTTACCATGTATAACTACAACTACAATGGTAACGTGAAAAAGGCAACAGAACTAAAGGCATAATTCTCATGCTGCCTAACAATACATGACCCTTCTCTGTGTCATATGCATACTTTGAACTAAAATGTTATTTAGATGCCAATTCCCTTACTTTTATGGGCAGGTTACATCAATCTTAATTATCTATCATACTTAGTTTAGCTTCATTTATATAATAGAAGAGGATATCCTGTAAGCTCGCACACCTCTAAGATCAATCCAATTGAGCATCTGCAGGATGTGCTGGAAAACATGTCTGATTCAGAGGCCCCAACTTGCAACTCACAGGATCTAAAGGCTTGGTGTAGATACCACAGCATACCTTCAGATGTCTTGTGGCACAGCACCCATGCATCAATAGGTCATGGCTGTTTTGATGGCAAAGGGGACTATTTGACAGCAAAAGGGACCTATTCAATATTAGGTGGGTAGTTATAAAGATATGGCTGATCAGTGTATATTAGGGTGCCTGAGCTTATTAACCTTTGCTAACTGTTTTTCTGAATGCCAGAATAGATGAAATATTATTGCCATCTTGTTGTTACTGACTACAAGGTATTTAAGACCAGCTCTGACCACATTTTTAAGTTTTGAATAGAGTGGAAAACATTTAGCACCTCTGTCAGTTTTTCTGTTCCCCATTGGAGAGATTTCCTGTCATTGTGATCACCAGGATGGTATGTGATGAGAAATATCCTCAGCAAAGGCAAAACCAGGGAAAAAAAATTACAAAGATGCTAACTCTTCCTTACTTGATTATCCAAAACTAAAAAGAAAGTTTTGTTGGAGATTGGTTTATGGGCAACCTATCATGATTCTAAAGGAGCAGATATATTATTCATTGAGTACACAGTTTCTAAGCTGGCCATAGAAGGATTGAAATTTGAGCGGTTCAGCAGGACCTGGATGAAATTCAATCCATCTATGGGCAGGCTGGTTGTACTGATCAAATTCAGTACAATCAGCCTTTCAGGTTTTTGTTGCCCAATCACTGCCAGCAGCTATAGCTGCCAGTAGTGATCATTGCATTCTGATGGCTGGGAAACCTCTAGATGTCAGAATACAGTAGTGCAGGGAATACCCCACCAACACTGTGTTGATGGAGGTATCGAGCAATTTTCTTTATTTCAAACCATAGTCTGCCTTAGTTAATGAAAATCACATACCTGTATTTAAGGTAAGGTAAATATTCATCTTCTGGAAGCTGCCATTGTCTGACTTACAATCTGTATATTAGTACAAAGGTCATTACCTCACTCACACTGATGCCGAATAGGTATTTTACTGTCCTAGATAATAAGGTTGCAGGTTGTGTGTCAGACAATAGCAGAAAGCTATTTAGAGGTTGATAAATTCTGTTTTATTGGTAACTGGACATAGTTCAAGAACCCAAATGTTGGTGTCTGCAAATGAGAGCCATCAATTTCCTACAATATGACAAACACCATGAGCTGTCACAACTTACATCAATTTAATAATGTAAATGTCACAAAATAGTAATGTTTGGAACATTTTGTTATTTGCACTAATCCCTTATCAATGGTTTCAGTCATGCATTTGTTTTTTTTCTAAGCCAACAAAAAGGATTAGTATTAGCATGTCCACACTGATGATCTGCCAATGTTTATCTGCAGGCACTGGATTAGGTCTACGCTGTGCACTGTGTGAGGTCTAAGGAAATGAGAGTGAAGCACGATGCCCAGTCTTTTTTTGGCCCTTTCCTCATTTCTATATTTTCCAGGTAAATAAAAAATTGAATAATGTTTGAAATGAAGGTACAGGTTTCATTCCTAATACACAGGAGGCCCGATGTGGCATTTTCTGCTGGATCACTATGAAAACTTGGTGCATTGATTCTGGTTAAATACTTGGCTATAGAAGACAGAAACTGTGCCCAGCTGAACAGAATCTAATCTGCACTATGTTATGTCTCTGGCATGGCTTCTATAATACATTACTTTAAAATGAGTATTGAAAACAGTTATTTATCTTACTAAATGACACAGGAAGGGGGCTGAATCAGCTGCAGATTTTGTAAAGATTAAGCCGACGTTCATCAAATATTTACTGCAGGCGAATCTTCCATGGGCATGTGTTTGAAAGGAGAATGATTTACCACCAATGAATGTTTGGTGAAAGTTTTATAAATAATATCCCAAGTGTAAGAGCTATAAGAGCTATATAGTCAGGATTATATAGCATATGGAAAGATTTCACAAGGGTCAGATCCTGCATATTTAGCCACTGCTTGTAAAAGTTTTCAAATTTTAAAAACTCCTAAATTAACCCCACATTTTTTTCAGGCAATGCAACTTGGAAATACTATTATCTGTTATAGGCTAAACTTGGGTTTATTTCTGCGCTTTTACAGTACTTCACTCCAGCTAAGCATTTATTAATATACAACGTTATCTAGGTCTTATCTAGAAATATGAATTTACTGTATTTATCTGAACTCTTGCAGGTCAGACATCAACACTATTGGTTTAAGACCAGTCCATCCACTTGGACTCCTACAGGTCCAGAGAAATACATTAGTTGTACTATAAACTCTGTAATCTGCTTCATCCAAAATGATAATTTTCCAAAATGATAATTTTCCTTAGGTTGTAAAAGAAAAGATAAAGTAAGGTGAGGCATGAAAACATGGCAGTGACAGAGGGGATGGGAACAACTTTGAGACTAAGAGGTAAAAAGCATGGGTCTGTTTGTATCTTGCAAATTAGATATGGATATGGTGCTGCATACAGCTGTATGCTAAACTTGCCACCCTCTATACCAATATGGTATACTAATTAGCTTCATGTATTAAATTTGTGCATCTGGTAGATAGCATGACTCATCATTATAAACTATTCTCTATTCTCTAAAGCTAATTTACACAGAATAGCTTTACAAAAGGATGTAAGATGCAGAAATAGAGCTCAGCATGCTATACTTTGCATACAGTGTAGCACACCATGCAGTGCGGTTTAGCTTCTGCAGCTGGACCCTAAACTTTGAAATTATTCAATCAGTTTAAGCTCAGGTTCACACTGACGCGGGTTTGAAATTGTGCGCGTTAAGCTGAACTTGCATGATTTAAAACCGGCAATGCAGTATTTGACAGGGCAAAAGCTGCCGATTTGGCATGCGATTTGACATGTCAGATGGCATGCCAAATTGGCCCAATGTGAACATGGGCTTAAGGACAACTATCACATTTTTTATCTAGAAAACAGAATATCTATAAATGCAATCCCAAGGCAATGGGCCTTGAGATAAAGTACAGTTAGGGGATGTTTTGCTGGCTTTGGGGATTCTAACTGAACCCGTTGCTTTGCCTTATATTGACAGATGACAACCTCATGTTAAGGAGAACTACTAACATCATCTCTGAATAGGTCCTTCCTCAGTTTCTCCGTAAGCAGGAAAAGACTTTCTCAAAGTGGAACTTCGCTCTCTCAATCAACATTGACTATTTTACATTTATTCGGTTACTTTCTGGTTTCTAGGCCTTGGCAAATGATGCAATGCATCCCAGCAGTCTTCAGGAGGGGATGATGGTTTTTCTCAGCTAAGCAAACCCTCATGCCTGCATTCTGCGGCTAAGGGCAGATGGATTCCAGGATGTAAATGCTACATTAATCATCTGCCCTTACTCAAAATGGCCATGGCCAGAATTGCTAGGGGGTGTTTTTCAAAGTAATTTCTTAGCAAAATAAAGCATGGATGGAGACATGGATGGACGAGTGAGTTTGCTCTGAGTATTAAAAATTAATCAAATATAATTTTTTTGGTCTCTGGTGCTAAGATACAGTGTAGTTCTGCTTTAATAACACTGAGTCTTTCCATGTGGGCAGTAACATCCTTGTATACAAACCAGCAGGTAGATGAAGCTAGCCTTTTAGTTACACAAAGCCACAGGTTTTCATTCTGCACCATTACAAAATTTCAGCTGCTGACATATTAACGACCAATGACTTCTTAAGTTGAGAAGGGGGACATGGGGCACCCACACAGCATACCTGGTTGCGCCTCCCCTGCCCCTCTCCTTTAGCACTGGGGTCACATTAGCTGAGTGAGGGAGAGAAACTGAGGGAGAGGAGAAACACTGGAATACTAGTCAGTACCAGTGAGCAAAGGTATATTTGCTTTGGGGGAATAAATTGCCTCTAACATTGGGTGTCCTATGTGTGTAGATGTTGCTGCTGTAAGACTATTCGTTTTTTTTTTTATAATTTAGGATGGGGTGCCTCCAGATTGTACAACATTTTAAAGAATGCCTTGACTGAAAAAAGTTGAGAAACACTGGTCTAGATGAGACACTGTAATGTTTTGCAGTCTATTAACACAAAACGCACTTACATGTTACATAAAAATGTACAGTACTAAGTGGGACATTAAAAGGTAAGCCCACTGAAAAGTGTGCCGCCTGACTGTGTACAAATGGTGTACTCAGTTATCATAAAGGACACATGAGCTCTCTAATCTCAAAAATGTATAGTTGTATGTATCTTTCTTCTTTAGACTGAACTTGTCTATGTCACAAATTCTTAAATCTAGCTTGCAATGTGGTATAAACCTGTAACACCTTAGAGCAGGCATTGAACAATCATTAACTCTGCACCAAGACAAGCAACTTCCCCTATCTTTTCTTTACATTCTAGGTGTATGCTGAAACAACTGGAGGCCCTCCCAAGCTGCAAGATGAATCAAGATAATTTGTCTTCTTCTGAAAAAGTGTTTACTTGCTCCAAGAATGAGCAGATGAGAGATTATGTTTTCCTTCTCATTGGTAGTTGGCAGTAGGGGGTTTAGGCTGAGGTTAACACCTTGCTTAGGCAAGCCATACATGGTTCGAATCTTGGTGAATTCAACAGGAATCGGCTGAGATTCGAACCGTTAATGGGCAGGCTGAATGTACCAAGTTGATCGCTTGATAAACTTTGGTAGAACCAGCCTGCCAGACTCTCTTGCAATTATTGGGGATGGCTTCCCCTGCTCGCTCCGCCCCCCCTCCCCCAGGAGAAAACAATGGCCTGGCAGGAGGGATTCCCGCATCAGCATTGTCTGTGTTGATGAGGGAATGGAGCAAATTTCTTTCCTGCAACCATGCTGGAAAGAAATTTGCTCTGTGTATGAATTGCCTTAGCCCCCGTCGGAACATCCGACCACAAAATCCGTCGGATTTTTTTCCGACGGACTATGTCCGAAACTGGTGTTGCATACACACGGTCGGACAAAGTTATCGGAAAATCCGATCATTCTGAACGTGATGACGTTCGTCCGTTACTACGGGACTACATTCACGTTAGTAGCCAATAGCTTTGGTCTCGTAATTTGATCTGAGCATGCGGGGCACTTTGTCCGTCGGAATCGGAAAAAGTCTGATAGGATTTTGTTGTCGGAAAATTTGAGATCCTGCTCTCAAATTTTTTCCGTCGGAGATTCTGACAGAAAAAGTCAGATGGAGCCCACACACGGGCGGGTTTTCCGACAACATGGTCCGATCTGACATTTTCTGTCTGAATTTCCGACCGTGTGTACGGGGCATAAGACATCAAAAGTAATAGCAACATTGAATTTAATTAGTGCCCACAATCTGTTTTGTTTAAAACTGGCATGAGCATAGTGATAACTACTGCTGACAACACTTTTCTGGGGACTATTATAGAAAAATACACCCCATTTACATCTAAAACCTCTGAGCTCTAGCTCTGTACTAAGCAAACCAAACTGTATATTCTGTTCTCTTGCAAACCTTTTTGACACAGACTTGTCTGACCCTCTATATCGAATGGCTATGGATAATCATATATCTGACCTGATGTTCCATGGATATACAAATATGACATATTATTTGCTATGTGTACACCATGACTGGCAAACTGACACAAGTAGTTCTGAAAGCTTGCTACCTAAATCAAGACAACTGATAAAGACTATCACTTAAATTACATTTGTCTTGCTTCTATCAACAGCCTTTTCATTTACCATTAAAATAAATTTCCCACACGTGGATGCATGTCACGGAAGTTTCCTGCTACACATAAATACTTGTGACACTTCTAGACTAGTATTGTGACACATATCACAGGCTACAAATATTTCTTGACACTGGGTCTGATTAACATTTCTAATGTGGACTTGCAGTCTAGGTTCAAACCTTAAACTTCCAGTAAGGCTGGTTTCACACTGGGGCGGTGCGGGGCGGCGACGGTAAAGCAGCGCTATATTTAGCGCTGCTTTACCATCGTTTTACCCGCGGTATGCGGCCGCTAGCGGGGTGGTTTTAACCCCCGCTGGCGGCCGCAAAAGGGTTAAAAACCTCCGCAAAGCGCCGCTGCAGCGGCGGTTTGCGGGCGGTATCCCCGCGGTTTCCCATTGATTTCAATGGGAAGGAGCGGTATAGGAGCGGTAAATACACCGCTCCTTCACCGCTCCGAAGATGCTGCTAGCAGGACTTTTGTTGCGGTCCTGCTAGCGCACCGCTCCAGTGTGAAAGCCCGCCGGCTTTCACACTGGAGTGAATGGGGCCGGTTTTTTCAGGCGGTATACAGGCGCTATTTTTAGCGCTGTACCGCCTGAAAACCGCCCCAGTGTGAAAGGGGCCTAAGTCTTAAAGCGGAACTTTACTCTCTCAATCAACATTTACTATTTGTATTCCATATTATGCTGCTAGTATTAGCAAACAGATAGGAGTAAGTTATATTATGTTTATTTGTTTTAAACTTTTTTTTTTTTTATATTTCTTCAGTTGCTTCTTGGTTTCTGGCCTAGGCCAAATTGATGATATACACCTCATGAGTCTTCATGGGCATTTTCTTTTCTGTCATCTGAAGGAGAGAAGGAAGGGCTTTCTCAGCTAAGCACCTCCTGCCTGCATGCCTAACCTAAGAGCAGATGGACTCCAGGAGGTAAATGCTACATGAATCATCTGCCCTTACTCAAGATGGCTGCAGCTATAAATGCTAGGGGGGTGATTTCTAAACAAATTAAACCATGGAGACATGGATTGATGGGTGAGCTTGCTTAAATAGTGCTTCAATCCAGCTATTGCTGTTTGCTAGAAGCTTCAAACACAATTTCGCTAAACACAATTTCGCTAAAAGTATAAACAGTAACATTAAACTTAAAGTATACCTAAAGGCAAAAATTTGGTGGAGTGGAGAGAGATTAGAACCCCTATCAGTTTTTTTGCTGTCTGTGCCATTGTTAACCACTTCAATACTGGGCACTTTCACCCCCTTCCTTACCAGACCAATTTTCAGCTTTCAGCGCTGTCACAATTTGAATAAGAATTGCACGGTCATGCAACACTGTATCTATATGAAAGTTTTATATTTTTTTTAAACACAAATAGAGCTTTCTTTTGATGCTATTTAATCACCACTGGGGTTTTTATTTTTTACGCTACAAATGAAAAAACACTGTAATGTTTTTAAAAAAACAAATTTTTCTTTGTTTCTGTTATAGCATTTTACAAATAAGTAATTTATCTTCATAAATTTTGACCAAAAATTATGCTGCTACATTTCTTTGGTAAAAATAACCCAAATCAGTGTATATTGTTTGGTCTGTGTCTGGGGGACAGACAGATGTTTTGTGCACTGTGACAGATGTTTTATGGGGACACTGACATGTGTATGGGGACAGGGGTGACAGTGGTGCTTGGTGTACTGTTTGTGGGGGGATCTGTGACAGCTCTCTGTGTAAAATCATCCTTACACAGAGAGCTGTCACAGAGCTGCAGATTCCGCCGCTCCCCCCCGCACTGAGCTCTCACTGAGCTTGGTGGGGAGAACTGTCACACAGACACATGTTTACATTGTGACAGCTGTGATTGGACACAGCCATCACGTGATTGGAGGCCGTAATTTATAGCTAAGGAGAATCATGAAAGCCCATCTGAGTAAAGCTGCCTTGATACATATTATGCTTGTCCTTGGCTTCAAAAGAAGTAGAATTCATATCAAGCATAAATCAACATATGGCAGGTAGAACTAATTTTGGGACGATGCTACATGGAAAATATAGGGAAACTGGGAAATCCGGCACTGACTTGATATATTTATGACTAAGACCCTACTGTGGGGGCAGAAACGCATCAATTCTTTTATATGATGGATACTTTTATGTCTTGATGGATACTGAATAAAGCTTGAACTATATTATCATAAATCAAGTCGGTGCTGGATTTCTTAGTTTTCTTATGTTTGTCCACGGTATGTACAGCGTATATATTGGCATAGACTACTGCACTTGTTCCAGTAGACACTAAATTTAGGGATTGCAGCACCTCAAGGTTTTTTCAATTGCATGGACAAATTTTTCTAATCTGTTGTCAGGGCTGGGCTCCTGCTATTTATCAGCAGCTCTTTTCTTTCAGTGTACAGAGGCTGCTCAGCTGTCGGTTAATTACCAGCCACGTGTTGTTTCCACAGTGACTCACCTGTTTAATATTACCTGCTTCATTAGTCCACACTACAGCCAGCCCCTTTTGGCTATTTAAACAGCTTTGCTCATTTCCTCTGTGCCCTTTGCGTGGTCTATGATCTCCAGTGTGTTTCTGTGTATGACTTGGCCTGGCTGACTTCTGTTCTGATAATTGTTACTGTTTTGCTCCTTAATACACTTATTCCTTGCTTCCTGAACCCAGCTTGTCTCATTACCCACTCCGGCATCCAAACTCCGACTTCAGTTTTTGACTATGTTCCTGAACTGTGTTATGTTTTGCTATTTTATTAAAGGTGTGATTTTAACTGCATTTTCAGTCTCCGCCTGGTTTATGGTTCCTGACACCTGTCTATTAGCTACTTCCCAAAATTTTTACCAGGTGGTGTCTGTGGGTGTGGGTCTGTGCCATATAAACCTCAAATTGTTGTCATTCTTTTATGTTTGCTCAATGTATATGCACAACATTACGTTTGCTTCAGAGAAGCCTGTACTGGGAGGATAACATGGCCTTCTGAAACTACCAATTGCCAAACTAACAATTGCATGGCTTTCTCTGGCCTCAATACTTTCTGACTCTTGATACTAAACAAGCAACAGAAAGTAACTTCCAATCTGCATATTTGTTGCAGGTCAGTGACTTCAAAATATTAAAGCCTTTGGATTAGAACAACAGCCAACTGGTGTTTTTAAAAGGTGAGGTTAGCAATATTTCTATAGCATAGGTTTGCTTTAAGCTTCCTTTATTTAATGGCTATGTCTCGGTGGCATAGACTAATGATCTCCTTTCCAAGAGTGGAAAGGGACTATTGACTGTCCTTAATACACCTAATACTAATCAATTTTATCTATGTTTTACTGGGAAGATGAAAGTAAGTTATTGAAATTAGTCCCATGATTTCATAATTCAGTAGCTATGTGAATATCACAGTATGTTATGTTTTACTAAAACCTACTATATTGGGTCTAGCATTATGACTGGACATATATGCACGTTCTTGTTGCACCAAGCCATCTTTGAAGTAGGTAGGCTCATCTGGTAGTTGAATTTCCTTATAAAATTGCAATCCTGAAGCTTAAACTAACCTACGTGACCTAAAAAAATATGTGATTTAGGATCTTTCCTCTGCCCAGTTCAGCCAACCCTTAATGTATACATTGAGCTCCCGCTGCTGTCAAAGTTGGTTAGCCAATACAGGGATTACCATGTTGCTGGTATTTATATGTACTGTCTACTTCAGACTACTGGTGCTTGTCATTAAATTTCTTGTTTGCTCCTATATATTTGTCTATCAAAAGAAAAAATGAATATATTTATTCAAGCAAAGCCTGTAAAAGACTCAGGCTATAAAATAATAAATTCAACAGACTTGGACACATTTTAATGTAAATACTCTACTAAATATTCCCCTGACCTGAACTAATATGGATACCTGATGTACAGCAGTTTATATTTCTACTTTCGGTCTTCATATTTCCACCATTTGTGGATCAGTGGGGGAGGTGTGATAGGCCCTTACTCTATTACAGTATCAAAGTATATTGCTTTAGCCCTATCACCACGATCACCTTACCTGTTGTTCCTACATGTTCCTAAGGTTGATGATATCCCAAACACGTTACTTATCCTACAGATTTCTGCAGTACTATGCCTATTAATCAATATTTACTGTTTTCATTTATTACTATGTTTAAACATACATGCTGTTTTCTGACTGGTTAACACCTTTTAGGACAAATAAGCTGCTGTAGCCTAAACCTAGAGATTCTAGACTATAGCTGGTTGCAAAAACAGTCCAACTTTGTGGTTCTTACTTTTTTCCCATGTACTAGCCCAATTTACACCTTCTTTGTCTATTCATTCTCACTATATTCTCCCCTTTCCAAATGGTAGCAATTCAATTCTGCTTATTAAAACTAAATACATGAAAAGAAAACAGAGAAGTACCAAATGCTATCTTTAAAAGCCAAACTCAACATTACTATTTGCCCTACATGGGTGGAGCACAGGTTTACTTTAAAAGCCCACAATATGTATTGGAATGACTAGACTTGTGTGCTCTTGCCACCATTCAAGATGGGAGAACATCAAAATTGTACTTTCTGGGAACTAGAAAGTTCTCTTAACTGCTGGACATTCTGGTAAGCACACCCAGCATTTGAAATCGTACTCCAAGCAGGTATCAGAAGTTGGCATTTTATAGCACCTGAGATGTACAGCATGTTTAATGTCACACAGGCTCAGGATTTCATTCTGACTATATATCCCAAAATCTATTGATTTTGTCCTCACAGTAACTATTCTCCAACACAATATCAATGAAATTTCTAGTTCTTGTGAAATGCTGGCCTTCAGCTTGCTTTATATACTTTAAATGAGGTTCAATTTCTCCTAAAATATGTAGTAATAAATTACTGTCGCTGTGTATTGCAGTGCATTTTAAAAATAAATATGATATGCTTTATGTATTTTATTTTTTTGTGTTTTAGAGAGGAAGCTTGCTTTTTGTGTTTGCCAGTATTTTACATATTGTCCTATTAAAGTGGTTCTAAAGGCAGAAGGCTTTTTATCTTAATGCATTCTATGCAATAAGATAAAAAACCTTCTGTGTGCAGCAGCCCCCCTCAGCCCCTCTAATACTTACCCGAGCCCCATCTTGATCCAACAATGTGCACGACTGCCTCTCCCTTCTGATTGGCTGAGAAACAGCAGCAGCGCCATTGGCTCCCGCTGCTGTCAAAGTTGGTTAGCCAATGAGGAAAGAGAGAGGGCGGGGCCAAACCATAGCTCCATGTCTGAATGGACAAGCTGTGGCTTGGCTCGGGTGCCCCCATAGCAAGCTGCTTGCTGTGGGGGCACTTGACAGGAGGGAGGGGCCAGGAGCACCGGAGAAGGGCCAGAGAAGAGGAGGCTCCAGGCTGCTCTGTGCAAAACCACTGCACAGAGCAGGTAAATATAACATGTTTGTTATTTTGAAAGAAAAAAAAAATAGACTTTAGTATTACTTTAATCCTTATAGAAGACATGCAATAAATTGCAAGAAAATCCAAAGATGGGAATTATGCTATTGAAAATAATGGTACACAACATTAAAGGCACTTTAGGTGCCCTTTATGGTGTGGATTTTATGGCTGCAGAAAAATTGCTTTCAGTGGGTTTCAGGGCCCAAAATCTGTTGAACAAAAAAAAAAAAATCAGAATGCTTACTCTGCTCCAGCAGCTCTGAAGCCGTTTTGTTTAAACTCCATGAATAGCTGATTACTAATGGTTTTCAGAGGGAATACAGCAGCTGGTAAAAAATGAGAACAAGTGAAGGGGTGTACCACATCCTTATTAAAAGTATTAAGACATTTATGATTTAGGATTGCAAGAACTATGTCTTCTTATGAAATTTTGATTTACGACTACAAGTATGTTGAATTCAATAATAAGCATCATTATACGTGACCACATTATGCATTGTAGATATGTTTTATTCAGTTCTCTTATTTCATTAATAAGCAGAACCTATCTGTATCTGAGCAGCACAATCGCTAAGCACAATTTACTTAATTTGTAATATTCAAAGCAAACTCACCTATCCATCCATGTCTCCATACTTTATTTTATTGAGAAATCAGTATGAAAAACAACCCCCTAGTATTTCTAGCTGCAGCCATCTTGAGGAAGGGCAGATGATTCATGTAGCATTTACTTCCTATAAGCCATCTGCCCTTAGGGCAGGCATTAAGGTAGGAGGGTGCACTTAGCTGAGAAAGTTCCTCCTCCCCTCCCCAAAATAAATGTAAACAAATGCCATGAATATTCCTGGGATTTGTAACATAATTTTGGCCTAAGCAAAAAACTAGGAAACAACTGAAGAATTATAAAAATAAAAAAATGCAATATAATTTACCTTCCTATCTATTTACTAAGGCTAGCAGCATCAGGATTAAAATATTTAATGTTGATTGAGAGAGTAAATGCTTTAACATCAGGGTTTGATTTACCATAAGGCCACTTTCACACTGAAGCGCTTCTAAACTGCCAGTAAAAACACTGAGCGCTTTTGAAGAGCTTTTCAGGCGCTTTTGAAGAGCTTTCCCTTCATTTCAATGGGGAGGGGAGTTTTTCACAGCCCTGCCAGCACACTGCCCCAGTGTGAAAGCATTCATTGATTTTAATGGAAATTAGTTTTCGTGAGCTTTTTAGGCGCTTTTTTTAGCATCAAAGCGCCTGAAAAGCGCCTCAGTGTGAAAGTGGTCTAAGGCATAGCCAGTCTGTATTTACAGGAAGAGACTTTTCCCTGTATAGTTATTGAGGCTGGTTTACTAAAGACGTTGAGAATCTTTGAACAAGAAACTGTGAATATTCATTTCAATTATCCAATAATGTGCAGATAAAATTAGTAAACAGAAATATGCTTTTCCTGTGATTGGATAATTAAATTGAATGTTTACACAGTTTATTGTGTGATCATTCTCAATTTCTTTAGTAAATCAGTCTGACTACACATCTTTTCCCTTTATCAGTCACAAGATTACATTACAGGTTAGTAGCAATAAGTCAAGAAAATGCTTTTTGTTAAAGATGTGATCCTACCCTGTTTCCCCGAAAATAAGACCTAGCGTGATTGTCGGTGATGGCTGCAATATAAGCCCTACCCCCCAAATAAGCCCTAGTTAAAGTCCTTGTAGGTCTTATTTTCAGGGTAGGGCTTATTTTCGGGGAAACAGGGTAGGGCTTATTTGGGGGGTAGGGCTTATATTGCAGCCATCACCGACAATCACGCTAGGTCTTATTTTCGGGGAAACAGGGTAGCAGAGGGTAGTTGGTTTGCTTGGGGTACCAAAGATGGTATGTCTATAGATGGCAGTGATGGAAATCTAGCCCTAATTATCATGCTTTCCAATCCTGAGCCATCATGTATCATTAACATGGCTAATAGGCCAAGAATAAAATCTTTACTAAAGATTAAGGATGAGCCGAACACCCCCCCCCCCCCCCCAGGTGCAGTTCGCACCAGAACTTGCCGAACAGGCAAAAAATTCTGACGAACACTGTTAAAGTCTATGGGACACAAACATGAAAAATCAAAAGTGCTAATTTTAAAGACTTAAAAACAAGTTATTGTCATAAAAAGTGTTTGGGGACACTTTGGGACAAGTCCTTTATTAAAAAATAACAGTGACATCAGAGGAAGGCGGGGTCACCCGTTTATGTCACCGAGTGGCCCCGCACTCATCTATATAACAGCTGTCATCGAGAAGAAGCGTCACTCGGCAGGAGCCTACCATGGAGGTGGAGCTGTTGCAGCTTTTTTTTTCAGCTCGTCGGGTGGCGTGAGATGGATCTACATCGCGGGACATTTTTATTTTTTAATAAAAGACTTGTACCAAAGTGTCTCCTGTTTTTTTTACTATTTATGACACTTTTACTATTTTTAACACTATTTTTGACACCTACCATTTTGTGAAATAATAGGGGTACAATGTACCCATTACCAAATCACATAGGGGGGGGGAGGCCGTGATCTGGGGGTCCCCTTGTTAAAGGGGGCTTCCAGATTCCGATAAGCACCCGGCCCATAGACCCCCACAACCACCGGGCAAGGGCTGTGGGAATGAGGCCCTTGTCCCCTTGGGGACAAGGTGCTTTGGGGGGCTATGCCAAAGCACCCTCCCCATGTTGAGGGCATGTGTCCTGGTACGGTTCAGAAGGGGGGGGCGCTCTCTCGCCCCCCTCTCTTTTCCTGTGGCCTGCCAGTTTGCGTGCTTGGATAAGGGTCTGGTATGGATTTGGGGGGGACTCCTACGCCATTTTTTTTATAGATCTGGCGCAGGGTTCCCCTTAATATCCATACCAAACCTGAAGGGCCTGGTATGGATTTTGGGGGGACTCCCACGCAATTTTTTTTTACATTTTTGGTTTGGGGTTCCCCTTAATAATCATACCAGACCCAAGGGCCTGGTAATGGACTGGGTGGGGGGGACCCATGCCATTTTTTTCAATGAGTTTTATCTATATTGCCGAGACCCGACAATTCAATACAGCTGCAGTCAGTTTTAAATTACTTTTTTTCCATTAGAAATTTCATTTTGCTGTAGTACTGTTCTAAACATGGGGAAACTGTGCCACTTTACAGGCATACTATAGACACCCCCAGATACCATATTTAAAGTAATATTTAATTTTTATTGTTTCACTTTAAGTATTAAATCACTGCTCCCAAAAAACGGACGTTTTTAAAACTTTTGTTTGCATTGATACATGTGCCCTGGGGCAGGACCCAGGTCCCCAAACACTTTTTATGACAATAACTTGCATATAAGCCTTTAAAATTAGCACTTTTAGTTTTTCATGTTTGTGTCCCATAGATTTTAATGGGGTTCTGTGGCTTTCGAATTTGCCGCGAACACCACATAATTTTAGTTGTTCGCCGAACGCCGAACAACCAAAGTGCGGCCCGACCTTTTGCTCAGGCCTAACCGTTCGCCCATCTCTACTAAAGATAATAATAACTATAAGTAATATTATGAATAAAAGATTGGAACAAGTCAGATAATTAGATCAGGATCAAAAGTTCTCTAAATGCCTTTGAAAGATAAATTGCTAACCTCCTATCAGATAAAAGTCTGTGCAGCGGGATGTCAGTGCACAGCTCTCAGTAACATTGTCGGAAGTATTGCACGCCTCCCACACAAAGAAATTAGCAATGAATCTGTTCCACGTCACCTGACAGGCTTTCCAGACGTTGGAGTACAGCATCAAATTAAGCACATTCTGTTTCTTATTCATATGAAAAGATACATGTCTTGTTACCTATCATTGACTGGCAAAAAAATCACTAGTATATATGTAACCAAAATGCTTATGTTAGAAATATAAAAACTGATTGCTAATTAATCACATTAATACCACACCCTTGTCAAAAAACCCTTCAGGTTTCTTCAGGGGTGCCTTGGCAAAATGCCTAGAAATTGCCCAACTGTATACAAGCCAAGCTGGGAAAGTGAATATGGACATCATGGACTTTATAGGCACAGAGTACACAGAATCTGATAAAAAGTTGTTTTGCTTTATTACAGAATTTGATTAAAATATAAACCTATTATAAAATAGTACAATACCCTTTTAGTTTGTATCAAGTTTGAACTTTATTGCTAATTTTGATAACACTTCATTAATGTTGCCACATTTGTGGCAGATTATGTCACGTTGGTTGGGTGGCAGTTAATTGTGTCCAGTATCTCACAAAAGTGAGTATACCCTTCACATTTTCGTAAATATCTAAATTTGCTGTCCCCTCAAAATAACTCAACACAGCCATTAATGTCTAAACCGCTGGCAACAAAAGTGAGTACACCCCTAGCCATTTTCCCTCCCCGATGTCATGTGACTCGTTAGTGTTACAAGGTCTCAGGTGTGAATGGGGAGCAGGTGTGTTAAATTTGGTGTTATCACTCTCACTCTCTCATACTGGTCACTGGAAGTTCAACATGGCACCTCATGGCAAAGAACTCTCTGAGGATCTGAAAAAAAAAGAATTGTTGCTTTACATAAAGATGGCCTAGGCTATAAGAAGGTTGCCAAGACCCTGAAACTGAGCTGCAACAGGGTGGCCAAGATCATACAGCGGTTTAACAGGACAGGTTCCACTCAGAACAGGCCTCACCATGGTCAACCAAAGAAGTTGAGTACACGTGCTCAGCATCATATCCAGAGATTGCTTGTCTTTGTGAAATAGAAGTATGAGTGCTGCCAGCATTGCTGCAGAGGTTGAAGGGGTGGGGGTCAGCCTGTCAGTGCTCAGACCATATGCCGCACACTGCAACAAATTGGTTTGCATGGCTGTCATCCAAGAAGGAAGCCTCTTCTAAAGATGATGCACAAAAAAGCCCACAAACAATTTGCTGAAGTCAAGCAGACTAAGGACATGGATTAATGGAACCATGTCCTGTGGTCTGATGAGACCAAGATAAACTTATTTGGTTCAGATGGTGTCAAGTGTGTGTGACGACAACCAGGTGAAGAGTACAAAGACAAGTGTGTCTTGCCTACAGTCAAGCATGGTGGTGGAGTGTCATGGTCTGGGGCTGCATGAGTGCTGCCAGCACTGGGGAGCTACAGTTCACTGAGGGAACCATGAATGCCAACATGTACTGTGGCATACTGAAGCAGAGCATGATCCCCTCCCTTCAGAGACTGGGCCGCAGGGCAGTATTCCAACATGATAAACACACCAAAGACACCTCCAAGATGACCACTGCCTTGCTAAAGAAGCTGAGGGTAAAGATAATGGACTGGCCAAGCATGTCTCCAGACCTAAACCCTATTGAGCATCTGTGGGGCATCCCCAAACGGAAGGTGGAGGAGCGCAAGGTCTCTAACATCCACCAGCTCCATGATGTCATCATGGAGCATTGGAAGAGGACTCCATTGGCAACCTGTAAAGCTCTGGTGAACTCCATGCCCAAGAGGATTAAGGCTGTGCTGGAAAATAATGGTGGCCACACAAAATATTGACACTTTGGGCCCAATTTAGACATTTTCACTTAGGGGTGTACTCACTTTTATTGCCAGCGGTTTAGATATTAATGGCTGTGTGTTGAGTTATTTTGAGGGGACAGAAAATGTACACTGTTATACAAGCTGTACACTCACTACTTTACATTGTAGCAAAGTGTAATGTCTTCAGTGTTGTCAGATATAATAAAATATTTACAAAAATGTGAGGAGTGTACTCACATTTGTGAGATACTGTATATGTGTGTCTCCATATTTGCGGTTGGCTCCTGTGTTACTTACTAATGTGGGTTATGGGTGGTTTTGCGCTAGCTCAAGGGTTGATCACCAATGCCAGGTTTGACACCAGTCTGACTGTATTTACAGTTATTTGTTACTTGTATGATTTATTATTTGTTTCTGTTCATTTAGAATATCTGCCTAAGTTCCTGAGGAAGCACTGATGCGTGCAACATGTAGAGCGTTATTATACCACATTTACCTACACCAAATTTTGTGTACTCTGTGCCTATAAAGTCCATGATATTGTCCATTTTCAGTTTTCCAATTTAGTTAGGACGTGGCACCCTCCCTACTATTTTTAGGGTGTCTGGAACTTATGGGACATTAGGACCACTGTCATTTAGTAACCAGTGCAGTCAATAAAAGAGCACTTAGCTTACAGGTAACATGAATTTACTGGTTTGTGTGCACTTCCTTGGCACATTTCCTAAATAAATTCCTTAAACCACCCCACGATTGGCCATTGTAAAACCTCCAGTCAGGCACCTTCTATTTTAACAGAATGTCTAAAAATAAATTTTCTGTAAATATGCATGCGCATATAGGGCATGCACACAATACCGGTGCTGAGTATGACACCCCACTCCCACTGTTTTTTTCAACGTTTTGGGACTTTTTCTTCTTTGTAAAATAAAAAATAAACTGTGGTTATAAATAAAAGCTCTATCTGTCAAACAAAATAACATAAAATTAATCTGAGTACAGTTGTTGCATGGCCAAGTAACTGTCAAACTATTGCATCAAAGAAAACTGAAAAAATGGCCTGGTAATGAAGGGGTATATACAAGCTGGTTAAAATCACAGCTGACTTTAATTAGCAATTAGTATTATATTTATAACATTCTGCACATATATGTTTCAAAACCCTACTGGTTGCTATTTTAAAGGCTTAAAGCCTAGTAGATACGAGATTTGTCAAGATAGGAGCAGGGCTTTATTTACATGTTGCAAATAAAGTATATTAAAACTGATTCAAGCCTTCATTATCATCACCTTTAAAACACTGAAAGTGAAACAGCAGAATCTGGTTAAGAATAATCTGTAAATTACACTAATACCCTACTCAAAAATTATTGCTGCAAAATCTCCTTTCTCCTGCATTTCTTCTGCTGCCCACTGGATTCCCATTCCGGTACAATAGTATAAAGTGTTTGTACTCTGACTTTTGCAACTTAAATAATGCAACAAGCATAAACCTTCTATAGAAAGGACTTTAAATGCCCATCCAATGAACACAAACATGATCCAAAACGGTATTAAAAAGTTAAATACATGTCTTTATTCAAAACATTTTAAGCATCCATTTGTTTAGAAAGCTACCATTTGATCAATACATATAATCCACCACAGATCTCTCATTTGAGAGACGCAGAGTTTGTTGAGCATGGAGATCTTTTGAGTAAGTACAGATTTGGTCAACACATTTCGCAGACAGAGGCCACTTCATCAGGACCTTGGATCTCTCATGTGGACAAAAATATATCTCACTTTAGCCAAAATCTTACAATCTATGAGACCTATTTCTCAGAGGCGGGTGCCTTGCCTCATGCCCTGTTGGCCGTATACCGGTTACTGATCTCGCCATCTGACGACTATCAGCTGCCATGCCTTAGTGTATGGGAGACAGATATCGGGCATAAGTTTACGGCACGTCAACGGCAAAACATTCTTATCTTTACCTATAGGTCCTCCATATACACTAAGATACAGGAGACACATTTTTAAATTGTCACCAGATGGCACAACAATCCCGTAAAGCTGCAAAAGATCTATCCCTCCTCTTCGGATCGTTGTTGGAGATGCCAAAAAGACAGGGCAACAATTCTCCATGTCTTCTGGTTTTGTTCAAAATAATAACAGTTCTGGAAGACGATCCAACAAGTAGCTCAAAATTTTATGGAACGTCCAATCCCGAGTGACCTGGCCTTCTTTTTTGCTCCATGCATCTAACATTCCGAGCAAACCCTATAAAAAATCAATCCTTTGCCATCTTTTTGATGCAGCCAAAGCATGCATTCCCTTGTGGATGTTGGAAATCCACACAAGCTCCATCTGTAGGCCTGTGGTTCAAAAAAGTAAAGGAAATTAAGAAAATGGAGGATTTTATCTTCACAACACGCCATCAAAAGGAACGATACACCAAGACATGGACCTTGGAATATGTTTATCTTTTCTGATGAGGGACAGATCCTGTTTGAAAGCGACATGGCAGAATAATCTAAATTTAACTCCATAGGGTCACACGGCGGATTGCTGTGGAGACCTATGGACTCCTCTTGATTGTATAGTAACTTGAAAAACGCACATTCACCACCTCCATTCCCCACTGGGGTTTTTTTTCCCCCCAGTTCTGGTTCCCCTGCCCTATTTCCTAATCCTTTCCCACTCTATCATCACCCCCTCCGTTATTCTCATGCCCTTCCTCATAGTGCTGGGGGTACTCCCTTAATTCTTTCTACTATCTTCTTTCTTACCAGTTTTCTTCCTTTTCTTTTTCTACTTTTCTGTAATTTTTCTATAGAGATACGCTATATCTCTGGTTTATTAAGTCTGGGCAAACCTGAGGTGGGAAGCACGGGGACACACATGGCAACAGGTTACAACCTGATGGAATAGACATCTAAGCATAGAGAAACAGTGGCTCATGCTCTGTCCCTGTAATAGGCTTAGTGTATCTATCAGGAATGGTTAATATGCCCATCACGTTATATATACCTGTATTTTGAAATTCTATTTTTGACGGGCAATGTTAGCTCGATTTATTCAAATTGCTGTCATTTCTTATTTCTATATACTTGATGATGTTGTGTTTTGTGTTTTCGGATCTCTTGAAATAAATAAAAGATTTGAAAAAAATATATATCTCACTCAGAATGAGTTGGTGAGTGCCCCATCAAACAAATATATCTTTGAAATCAAAGGAGACTGATGTGAGGATATGCAGGCTCAATCCCACCGGCCTGTGGGAGGACCACCAATCATGAAGGGGGAAAGAGAAAAAGAGAAAGGGGGGATTGGCCCTTACAAATAATAAGAGGGGAGTGACACTGTGGTTTATAACCAAGTATACGTCACAACTGTGCAAGTAAGATGAGTGGAGATAGATAGGCAATAGAAATCCATAGCCATAGGTGGAGCCAGCTTAGTATACGCAGATATGTTACTCTATCCTCCTAATAGGTCTGAAATGCCATTTGCACAGGAAAGTCCCAAATCTGTCTTTCTCACAGTGTATCCAAGCCCCCATTTTTTTCTCCTTCCCCTTCATGATTGGTGGTCCTACCACAGGCCGGTGGGTTTGAGCCTGCATATCCTCAAATCAGCCTCTTCTGATTTTAAAGATATATTTGTTTGATGGGGCAGCTACCAACTCATTCTGAGTGAGATCTATTTTTGTCCGCATGAGATATCCAAGGTCCTGATGAAGTGGCTTCGGTCCGCGAAACGCGTCAACATGTACTTACTCAGAAGATCTCAATGCTCAACAAACTCTGCGTCTCTCAAATGAGAGATCTGTGTTAGATTATATGTATTGATCAAATGGTAGCTTTCTAAACAAACGGATGTTGTTCTTAAAATGTTTTGAATAGACATGTATTTCAACTTTTTCATACATTTTTGGATCATGTTTGTGTTCAGTGGAGGGACATTTAAAGTCCTATCTATAGAAGGTTTATGCTTGCATTATTAGTCTGGGGCTGTAGCCCTCCAATGACAATAGGAAAGTCTAAGCACCATATCTAGGATACCCGGTTTTTTAAATAATGAAGCGATGATTGCTAAGCCCAGAAGCATGCAGGCAGTGGTGAGCTGCAGAGAATGAAAAAAAAAGAGGACTTTACAGATTTATCTTACCCCCTTAAACACTACTGTTAAATGATTCACAAAGTTCTTCTATAGTGAAAGTTTATGTCCAGTCAAAACTTTTTTTTTCCAGTTTTGGATGTAAGTGGGAAGGATAAGAACAACTATTGAGTTTATATTGCTCTCTGAGGCTCAATTAGTGAGATTCCTAATAAAAAGCAGATAAGGGATCTAGCTTTCATCTACTCTACTTTAAAAATGGTTTTATTTCTGTCTTTGTTGCTGCTGGGAGATCTTCCCCTCACTTTCAGTCTGGTAGAAATCATGGTCACCTGGACAGGAAGGGGGGAAGCTTTAACAGAGCCCCAGATAGAACAGTTTTTTATATATATATATATATATATATATATATATATATATATATATATATATATATAATAACTGGGGTTTTAACCCTTTCCCACTCTATCCAGAACCAATAAAATATTTTTGGCTAGATGGACACTTTAAGATATTTTATTATGTTTTATTTAAATTTATAGTTTGTTAATTTGTACAGTACTAGATATACATTATTCTGAGCTCTTTTGTATGTACCTATTTCTTTAATACATTTTAAATGTTATATGGTTCTTATCCACAGTGATGGTGTTTAAGTAGAAAACACCATAAATGTTTCATTCCATGTTACCTAATGATTTTATTAGAACACCGGACATGTAAGAGTAGTATATGAACTTCTAAATAAGTAGAGTCATAAGGATATTAAATAATATTATTTAATAAAACATAACTATAGGCTTTAAAATATTTTGTTTCATAGACTTTCCTATAAATACATTCACAAATTATATAACTCTTAGTCCCATACACTAAGCTAAACCTATACCCCTAGGTGCATATTTCATCCCCCGGAGATACATAGTTCTTTCAACTGGGAGTCTCCAGTATTCTTTACATCCTGGCAGATTAAAAGCTAGTACTGGTCGGCCTGCGCAATTATATTCTATAGACTTGAATAGGTTGTATAGGCTGGAGCAATGTCCATTTAAGTCTATTTAATGTTAGGTAGCCCAGTACTAGATTTTACTGGCTTGGATGTAAACAAGGGAGGCTGCCATCACTGAAGCAGGTAAGTATGCCTCTTTGGGGATGAGGACTGATCAGCTTAGTGTGGCTTATGTGGGTTTGGAGGGGGGCTGGAAGTTTATATTATTTGCAAACTTGTCCTTTAATATTTTGTCTGTTTTGCACAGTTTGGCCTGATCTGGTACCTTTTCTACTTCTGAAAACAATTCTTTCATTTTTTTATGCATACCCTGACAATCTCAAATGGAAAATGCACTTATAAAAGTTAAATCCCTGATCTTACCTACAAAATTCAAATCACTAGAAATACATTCTAGCTTGATTGATGGAATGAAGGTAGCTTGGCAGGATAGGATGTTCAACATTTGCCTATTATAAGTCACTGATTTGCTTTTGTGTGCTCACTTTTGCTCATCTTAAACACTTGTTTAAATTGAAAGATCACTTGGGCATAACTGACAATGACCTTTTTTAACTATAAATTACAAGTACAGCATTTTATTATATGCTAAATGTGGTAATATAATTTAGTCAGGTTGACTACACTATATGTATGCATTTACCAGCAAGGAAGCAAATGCTGAATTAATGTGTTATAAGTCATAAAAAAGTAAATAACGTGAATATCATTTGTTGAACTAGATGCTTTTTTTCCCTTTCTATTATAAGGAATGACATTATCTTCAAAGTCAACAAATGTATGAGTCAAAACATTTTAAAAAGGTTCAGGTAATGTTCAATGTAGAAGAAGCAGATGGGGATTTAGTAAATGCTTTTATATTAAGCTTTTAGAAGCTACTAAAGTCAGGAATACTAAGAGTTGTCCCCTTTCAGAGCTCTACACGAAGAAGAAATTGTTTCGATGGGCCTAAGAACAGCAATGATGCATTATGATCATAGCCTGATGTCAGGAATAACAAAATGTCTTGCTAGCAAAGGCATGGGAGGGGTCCAAAAACCTCAATTTATGAAGTGTGGCCAAAATAAGTCTTTAAAAGCATATAAACAATATGCAGGAGGCATTATCACTCTCAGCAGTTTAATGCAATGTAAAGCTCTGGGCACTATAAAATAATAGGGGCCACTATGTCTTATTAGGTATTTCCACGTATTTTTGAATGTTTGCAGTGGCTCGTTTCACAGAATTCATATTTCATTTTAGTTGTCAATACAACCAAACCCTTAATTAGGCTATACTATGCACATTAGGGTGTGTATCACTGCACTTTGGACTTGGCACCAGTTTCAGACACTTCTGAGATCATTAAGAATTCATTGACAGGTACATCTAACCTGCAGTTGACTTCCTTCTAACCAACTTTAAATAGGTTTTGCCTTCCCATAGACTTATATGGGAATGTAAAACACGTTTAAAAGGGGAAAGGTACCCGCTCCGACTTCCGGATGACTTTGCCGTGGCAAACTCGTCCAGAAGTTCAGCCCCCCTCCTTCATCCCCACCACCTGCCCTTTCACAAAGCGCAGCATGCTCCACGCATGCATAGTAGGGAACTGGTTGTGAAGCCACAAAGCTTCACTGTTGGTTTCCCTTATCCAAGATGGTGGTGGTAGCACCCGAGAGCCGATTGAAAATTTAGTTTGGGTGAAGATACCGCTGGAGTTGTGGACAGGTAAGTGTCCTAATATTAAAAGTCAGCAGATACAGTATTTTTAGCTGCTGGCTTTTCCTTTTTTTCAGAAGGAGCCTAGAGCTCAGATTTAAAGCAAAAAAGCCTGTCAACACAGCCCTTTATGGAAGTTCTCCATAAGGGGCTGTGTTGACAGGCTTTTTTTGCTGAAAATTATTTTTGTTGATGCTTCATAACAACTGCATGTAATTTAATAACAAAGTGCAGCATTTTAAAGCAACCAGTGTACTTCAACAACTCAATTCAGCCAATTAACCACTTCAATACAGGGCTTTTAAACACCCTTCCTTACCAGAGCACTTTTTGCGATTCGGCACTGCGTCGCTTTAACTAACAATTGCGCGGTCGTGCGACGTTACACCCAAACAAAATTGACGTCCTTTTTTTTCCACAAATAGAGCTTTCTTTTGGTGGTATTTGATCGCCCCTGCGGTTTTAATTTTTTGCGCTATGAACAAAAGAAGAGCGACAATTTTGAAAAAAAACACAATATTTTTTACTTTTTGCTATAATAAATATCCCATTTTTTTTTAAAAAAAAACTATTTTTTTTCCTCAGTTTAGGCCGATACGTATTCTTCTACATATTTTTGGTAAAAAAAATCGCAATAAGCGTATATTGATCGGTTTGCGCAAAAGTTATAGCGTCTACAAAATAGGGGATAGATTTATTGAATTTTTTTTTTTTTTTATCTGCGATTTTTTTTTCGTGACTGCGACATTGCGGCGGACACTTCGGACACTTTTGACACATTTTTGGAACCATTCACATTTACACAGCGATCGTTGCTATAAAATTGCAATGATTACTGTGTAAATGTGACTGGCAGGGAAGGGGTTAACACTAGAGGGCGCTGGAGGGGTTAATGTGTTCCCTAATAGACGTGATTCTAACTGTAGGGGGAGGGGACTTAAGGGGAGGAGACCGATCATGTGTTCCTCCGTACTGGGATCACATGATCGGTCTCCTCTGCACTAAGAGGACGTGGAGCTGTGTGTTTACACACACAGCTCCACGTTCCCGCCCGGTCCCGTTGTTTTAACGGGCAATCGCGGGTGCCCGGCGGACATCGCGGCCGCCGGGCACTCGCACCGGGTCCCGAGCGATGCCGCGGGCGCGCGCGCGCCGGCGGCGGGGCGCGCGCGCCCCCCAGGCGGCCGGGAATCCGAGGACGTCATATGACGCCCACCCAGGATGGTAGATCCACCTTGTGGGCGTCATATGACGGCGGGCGGTATTGAAGCGGTTAAAAGCTGATTTTAACCACTTCAATAAAGGGCTTTTAAACACCCTTCCTTACCAGAGCACTTTTTGCGATTCGGCACTGCATCGCTTTAACTAACAATTGCGCGGTCGTGCGACGTTACACCCAAACAAAATTGACGTCCTTTTTTTCCACAAATAGAGCTTTCTTTTGGTGGTATTTGATCACCTCTGCGGTTTTTATTTTTTGCGCTATAAACAAAAGAAGAGCGACAATTTTGAAAAAAAACACAATATTTTTTACTTTTTGCTATAATAAATATCCAATTTAAAAAAAAAAAAAACAATTTTTTTCCTCAGTTTAGGCCGATACGTATTCTTCTACATATTTTTGGTAAAAAAATCGCAATAAGCGTATATTGATCGGTTTGCGCAAAAGTTATAGCGTCTACAAAATAGGGGATAGATTTATTGAATTTTTTTTTTTTTTTTTTTTTTGCTGAAAATTATTTTTGTTGATGCTTCATAACAACTGCATGTAATTTAATAACAAAGTGCAGCATTTTAAAGCAACCAGTGTACTTCAACAACTCAATTCAGCCAATTAACCACTTCAATACAGGGCTTTTAAACACCCTTCCTTACCAGAGCACTTTTTGCGATTCGGCACTGCGTCGCTTTAACTAACAATTGCGCGGTCGTGCGACGTTACACCCAAACAAAATTGACGTCCTTTTTTTCCCACAAATAGAGCTTTCTTTTGGTGGTATTTGATCGCCCCTGCGGTTTTTATTTTTTGCGCTATGAACAAAAGAAGAGCGACAATTTTGAAAAAAAAACAATATTTTTTACTTTTTGCTATAATAAATATCCCATTTTTTTTTTTTAAAAACTATTTTTTTCCTCAGTTTAGGCCGATACGTATTCTTCTACATATTTTTGGTAAAAAAAATCGCAATAAGCGTATATTGATCGGTTTGCGCAAAAGTTATAGCGTCTACAAAATAGGGGATAGATTTATTGAATTTTTTTTTTTTTTTTTATCTGCGATTTTTTTTTCGTGACTGCGACATTGCGGCGGACACTTCGGACACTTTTGACACATTTTTGGAACCATTCACATTTACACAGCGATCGTTGCTATAAAATTGCAATGATTACTGTGTAAATGTGACTGGCAGGGAAGGGGTTAACACTAGAGGGCGCTGGAGGGGTTAATGTGTTCCCTAATAGACGTGATTCTAACTGTAGGGGGAGGGGACTTAAGGGGAGGAGACCGATCATGTGTTCCTCCGTACTGGGATCACATGATCGGTCTCCTCTGCACTAACAGGACGTGGAGCTGTGTGTTTACACACACAGCTCCACGTTCCCGCCCGGTCCCGTTGTTTTAACGGGCAATCGCACCGGGTCCCGAGCGATGCCGCGGGCGCGCGCGCGCGCCGGCGGCGGCGCGCGCGCGCCCCCGAGGCGGCCGGGAATCCGAGGACGTCATATGACGCCCACCCAGGATGGTAGATCCACCTTGTGGGCGTCATATGACGGCGGGCGGTATTGAAGCGGTTAAAAGCTGATTTTAACCACTTCAATAAAGGGCTTTTAAACACACAGCTCCACGGTCCCGCACGGTCCCGTTGTTTTAACGAGCAATCGCGGGTGCCCGGCGGACATCGCGGCCGCCGGGCACTCGCACCGGGTCCCGAGCGTTGCCGCGCTGCGCCCCCCAGGCGGCCGGGAATGCGAGGACGTCATATGACGCCCACCCAGGATGGGAGATTCACCTTGTGGGCGTCATATGACGGCGGGCGGTATTGAAGCGGTTAAAAGCTGATTTTAACCACTTCAATAAAGGGCTTTTAAACACACAGCTCCACGGTCCCGCACGGTCCCGTTGTTTTAACGGGCAATCGCGGGTGCCCGGCGGACATCGCGGCCGCCGGGCACTCGCACCGGGTCCCGAGCGTTGCCGCGCGCGCCCCCCAGGCGGCCGGGAATGCGAGGACGTCATATGACGCCCACCCAGGATGGGAGATCCACCTTGTGGGCGTCATATGACAATACAGCGGTATTGAAGTGGTTAAATTAGATGATATGAGCTATTACACATAAAAGCCAGTTGTGACTTGTCCAGCTCACCAACCATGCACCTTATTAACAAAAGTCAGACACAATGGGGTTGATTTACTAAAGGCAAATTGATTTTGCACTCTGCAAGTACAGTTGTTCCAGAGGTTAGTAAATGATGTTCTGTTTTTTTTTCTTTCATGTGATTGGGTATTCTTTGCAAAGTGAAGCTCCACCTCATTTACTAAACTCCGGAGCAACTGTACTTGCAAAGTGCCCAGTCTATTTGCCTTTAGTAAATCAACCTCATACTATCTATCTCACTAATGATCATATTAGACAAACTCCATATCTCACTAGGAAAAAAAATTATGACTCAAGAATACGTAGGGGTATATTAATCAAAATTTCACCTACGATTTACACAAATTTAACCCAGGATTTACACATTTTTCCAATGGAATCCTGAATGAAAAAATTAATCTTCAGCGAAAGTTGTGTGAATCTTGGGTGAAAGCATTGATAAGCATACTCCATTTTGTTGGTTGAACCAGGAAGTGTAATAAGCACTACAATAACATAAGGAACACCAAGCAGACATTCACAGTGGTAGTGAGATAGCTGTGAATCCACATATAAAAGTAGTAAGAGGTTTGTATATTTTTACTTTATCAATTATAAAGTAAGTGAGGAACAGGAGTTAATTTACAAAATTACAGCATGTCTTACCTAAAGGGAAAGAGTAATATTTAATAAATCAAGTATACAGGCATACCCCACTTTTAAGTACACAATGGGGTTTATTTACTAAAGCTGGAAAGTGCAAAATCAAGCTCACTTCTGCATAGAATGAGCTTCTAACCTAGGCTTGTTCAATTAAGCTTTGGTAATAAAACCTGGAAGCTTATTGGTTTCTATGCAGAAGTGAGCTTGATTTTGCACTTTCCAGCTTTAGTAAATAAACCCCATTGTGTACCTAAAAGTGGGGTATGCCTGTATTTTAGTGGGGGCTTTTAATAGCATGCATGTTGATAAGAAATACTATATATAAAATCATAAGCTATATGGAAAAATAAAAAACGTTTTCTTTAAAAAAAGAAAAAAACAATGTTATATCCCAAAGGGAGGATGTGAAAGATGAAGGACACCACTGTCGGCACAATGTTATACCGTAATGGAAAGACTGACATATAACACTTTGAACAGTGTTTGACAGTGTGGAATTGCTTTACTGTAGCCTATATTATCTTCCCACCATTGCTTTAGTGATAACTTTAATGCCTTTTCCTTACATTTTATAGTTAATATGTATAACTTTTTCAAAAACTCAGCCTATAATCTATTCCCATAAATCAAAACAGTGCTGCGCTACTTACAGGATATGTAAATAAGTAATCAGAATGCTCTATTCCCACCACTCTCAATCTAATATTTTCTCAATTCTTACCGAGCCGCCACCACTGGAGATTTCTTGCCGGGGTCCATTCCCGGAATTGATGGCTCCTCCCCCAGTGACCGTGTATCCTTGTTTAGCAGCTGAAGTCGGGAACTGATCTCTCCAATTATAGACGGCTTTTCCATTTCAACAGGTCCCCCATGGGAAAGGGGCCGACTCTCCACAGGATCTCCCCATAGCTTAGATCTTCTCTGAAAGAGGTAGCGCGGACGGCCCGCTGCAAGTTGCTGCTGGGCAATGAGCTCACTGTCTGAGGACTGCTTGAGCAGGGGGTCCCTGAAGGTCACGGTGCCCTTCATCAGTTGAGACTTGAGTTTGGGCTTTGGAGGCACTGGTGGCTTCTCGAGTATAAAAGTTTGACCGTCAGCGTACGAGGTGTAGGTGTCAGTGGGCTCCCCACTCTCTGAGGATAGAGTGGACATGCTGGACACAGTTGAGATGGTGCTCGTGGTCTCCAGATGGTGGTCACTCGAGCTCCTGGTGTCCACTTCTTCCACACCTGAGTCAGTAGCTGACTCTGGATGGGACAGTGGGGCATCAGAAGGCTTCCCTGAGGGTGGTACACTACTAGCTTGCTTGGCAGATGGCACAGCCAAAGTACCAGGCCGAGTCAATTGGCTGATAGGGGTGCCAGGTTTGGTGACAAAGATTCCATTGGCAAAAGCATCAGGAGGAGGCAATAGTCCAATTTTTGCTAATTCTTCTCTAGTTTCCTCATCACTAGAGGACAGCATGGCTGGTGGCAAATTGGCCCCATATGGTTCAACTTCCTCCTCTGAGCTTCCCTGCCCAAGTGTTTTATCAGAAGAAGAGCTTGAGGGGGCCTTCTCTTCAGAATCTTGGGGCTGTGTAGCTTCTTGCTGGTCAGTAGTAGCTGGTGGCTCCTGATCTTTATCTTCGGTTCCATTGCTGGTAGCATGCACCATTATAAGCCCTGCTGTCTTCTTCTGAGATGTGTCAACTATACTTAAAATCATAGGCTTCCTTTCCTCTGCTTTAAATTCTGGTCGTTCTGGACTTTTCTCTGCACGAGATTCCCCATCCCTTCTTCGGGGGGTGCCCCACTGGCCCTTTAATGGTGCCCCTGAAGGACTGTATATGGGTGACGCTGATCCTTCTAATTCTATTCCCATCTCCCCCTCTTTGGTTTGAATTTCCAGAAAGAGTGGAGGAGCTCTGTCTGAATCTGGACTCCTTACCGGAGTGGGTGTCCGTGGAGGAGGGGGAGATGGTGCCTGGGCAGAAAGCGCACGTTCCCTTGCGGCCAGCGCAAGTGCAAGAGGAGAGTTGGGATCAAGGGGCTTACCAGTTAAGGGGTGAATGAATGTAGAATGAGGACTACTGTACATTAGTGACTTTAGTGAAGAACCTGGAGATGGTAGGAGAACATCACGACTCCCCAGTAGCCGCTCATCAACAGAGCGTGAAGGTTGTAGGGAGGGGAGATCTGGGGAAGGTGGCGTTCCCTCCAATGCTCCGACCGAAAGGAAGACTGTGGATTTACGCTTCTCATCCAGCCGTCGCTCACGATCCTTCATTACTCCTGCAAGTGCTGTTGCAAAAGGACTACCAAGTGGATCATGGTGTGCAGTTCCCAATTCCATCATGCTTTGTCGTGGGCTGCGTCGTGATGGTGAGGGATCACGGGAATAACCCCCAGCCATGGCTAATGCAGCTCGCTCTTGGGCATCTTCCACTTGAAGCTGTTTCACAAGTGGACTTTTTTTGCGTTGAGGCTTCATTGGTGCAAACAGACCCATATTAGCATAAGGATTATCCATAGGCCGGCTTCTACGTTTTAATTTTTCTGGAGGGGTAGGTGATGGGCCAGGCCGAGGAATACCTGTTGGTTCCACAGGGAGGTGAGACGTATCTTGAAGAATAATCATGGAACGAGCACGCTTTTGGCGATCAGGAGTAGGAAGGGCACGATCCATACTTAAGAGCTCTGCAGATCCCATTCCATGCTGAAGGCCATGAAGCCTGGCTTCATAACCTGGTTTAAAACTAGAATGCACGGTATCATACCCTCTACCTGGAGGTGGCGGTGGAGAGAAAGCAGGTGGTGGTCCTGTGTCAAAGTAATATGGGGATGGAGGTGGGGGAGCAGTTTTTTGTGGAGGTGGTGGTATTATTGGACCTTCCCTTAAAGAATCCTGCATGGAGGTGCTGCGTGGAAAACGTCCATCAAGGAATGAATCTGACAGCTTTTCATCTTCACCTAATAAGAGACACATAGTTAAAACCTTTGCACAGTTATAAGCAAGTGTATATTTCTTTGTATCATTCAAGTTGCTTTCCAAATGCAGCTTATGCAAGACAATGATTTTTGAGTCTGAGTGTGCACGGAACACTGCATGTAATTCGAACAGGAATCGCGCCACATTCCTGGAACATCACATGCGATGTCTGTGCGCTGCGATCTGAGCCATACATTTTGTATGGCTCAAATCGCATCGCATCCGCACCAAAATGTGCAGGTCCTGAACTCCCATGCGATGCGATTCTGGCAATCGCACTACGTTTGCGATCTGTTTCGGGGTGTCGGTAATCTAACATTAACACCCGCAGTAGATAGCATGGACACCGTGTGATTGCTCTGCAGTACGATGTGATGCACGGAAACGCAGAGAATGTTGTGTGTTTCCCACATCGCATTAGTGTGAACCAGGGAAGTCAAACAGAGCAATGTGCAAAAATGCAAAAGGCATAAAATATTCTTGTTCTAAGTTGATGAACACTCAAACTGAATTGGTTATGGTTACCTTACCCCACTCCTGTTATTTGAACAGTTTTATTTAATCATAACATAATGTATATGTATATTTTTTTTAATATACAGCAAAAGAAGAAAAGCACCCAAAACACCAGGAATAACCCGCCATACAAAGTAAAATTTTGTTATACTGTATATTGTTGTCTATTAAACTGCTGGAAGTAAGGGTCACCAACAGGAGCCCAGACAGTAACACAAACCTTTACCATAAAGGCTCTAATCTTTCCTCAACTAATTAAAGTGTTTTACCGGCTGTCTGTGACCCTGTTAGAGAGATTCTCCTCACTTCCTCTTGCAGTGGAACAACAAGAAATTAGGGAAAATCATTACAACAAGAAAACAGACAGCAAAAAAAAAAAAACCTGCCAGAGATTCTGGCTCTTTTCCACTCTATGGTAAACCAAAAGAAAAAGTTTTGTCCCTAAAACAGATAACATACTAGTCTTTGCAGTAAATCCTAAACTGTGAGACCATATTTGGAATAAAGAACTATTTCTAACTACATTTAAAAGGAAAAGAGGCAACCGTAAATATATTGCGCTACTTCACAAGCAGGACATTATTTAACCAAGTCAGTGACTAGGACCATAAATAAAACATTCATAGCAATATGGCTGTGGACAAGAATTAATTTACTATGTAAAAGCCTTGACTGTTAACACTGGCAGAAATGTATATACTACAAATCACTGTATACTACACTGATAGCATATTGCACATATTCTACTACAGTTATTAGTGTGTCAAATGTTATGCTTTGTTACTTACCAACAGACTTGGTCCGAGACATGCCATGGTGAAGGGAAAAATGATGCTTTTCACTGGCGATCTGTGATATTGCATGTGGGGAAATCCCCTGTCTTTCTAGTAGTGACTGTAAGAAAAGCAGACAGCTCAAAATATCTCAAGTGATTGAGCTTCTGCAGAAAATATACAGTATTTCATCAAACTCTCACAAACTGAACAACAGGGTGATTAATAAAAAAGAACACAGTATAACATTTCTGAAACTAGTTCCAGGTTCTGTTAGCCATACAGCAAACAGTGCAAAATCAAGATGCTGTTATGAAAAGCATACTGTAAACAATGAAAACTTTAAGATTCTGTTATAAAGAACGTACTGCAGACAATGCAAAATCTAAAATGCTCTTATAAAGAAAACCTTTCTTCACTTTTCCTAAAAAAAATGCATTGCGAATAAAGAATGCATGATGAAAATAAATAAAATTAGCAGTATGTACAATTTCTTACATTTATCTCAGCTGGGGTGATGCGTCTGCTTGTGGGTCGCTGTTTGACTGTAGCAGCTCTGGAGTCAGCCTCGGCAATCTCTGGTCTTAAAGAGGGATCAGAACCCACCAATATCTCATCAAGTCGTTCTGCAAGTATGAAACCAGTAACGGATGGTTGTAGAGCAAATAACTTTATTTCTTCAATACCTCCAAGCATACATCAATGCACGATTAGCATTCAGTACACTGGGAATGCTGCGCATTGCAGTGTCTGCATGGGGACCTAACTTTTATACTATTTGGTTTATTCAGGTTGTTGTTATTATTATTACATGTTATTTGTGTATCTTATTACTCTAATAGTAACTTTCAGCCTCACCATTTACAGTGTGGCCTAGATAGTTAGATTAGGGTAAGTTAAGGCAGCACATAGGGAATAAAGGTAACAAATTTAAGCTCTATCAGATTTATTTTTGACCTTATTTCCTACCAGTATGATAAAACATTTGTCTAGCATTATGTTACTATATCTATATTACTATCTATATCACTATCATCGCCTCCAGGACTTTTCCAGAGCCTCTCCCATCCTCTGGAACTGCCTGCTCCAGTATGTCCAGTCAGCTCCAACCCTGTTCACCTTTAGGTGATCCCTGAAAACTCACTTATTCAGGGAAGCCTTTCCCACCTCTACCTAAGAACTGTACCCAAATCACCTCCATCAGATCATGCCCCGTATCGATTACCTTTTGTACCACCTCCCTTTAGATTGTAAGCTCCATGAGCAGGGCCCTCCTATTCCTTCTGTACTAAACTGTATTGTAATTTTACTGTCCCCCTTCTACATTGTAAAGAGCTGCGTAAACTGTTGGCACTATATAAATCCTGTATAATAATAATAGTAACCACTATAAAAAGCCTGTAGACCAGGGGTCTCAAACTGGCGGCCCTCCAGCTGTTGCGAAACTACAAGTCCCATCATGCCTCTGCATGTGGGAGTCATGCTTGTAACTGAAAGCCTTGCAATGCCTCATGGGACTTGTAGTTTCGCAACAGCTGGAGGGCCAACAGTTTGAGACCCCTGCTGTAGACACTATAAACAGCAAACAATGAACAAACAAATTCATTGGATGCAAAGACTTAGATAAGACAAACATGTTGACATAGAAACAAAAATTTACTTGAGTATGATGTTAAAAATGCCATGAAAAAAGGTTTAAACCCCCCCCCCCCCCCACAAAATTACACGTTAAAAACTTTCACTGTATCATTGACTACTATCTAAATATTCATTTGTAGTGTGGAGGCATATGGATTTTGTAAAAAATCTCTTATGAAATTGTTATAAATGATCTCCAAGTATAAGTATATACTTTATATGTATACATCTCCATGCAACAAATTTGTATTTTATATATGTAACTGGACAGTTCTACACCTTGCCACTCTTCTTTCAGATTCTTTCTATTGAGTGTAATCAAAGCATACATTTGGAAGCATACAAACAGACAGTTCTCATGTCTTGCCCTCGGGGCTGTGTAATTCACCCATATGCTATTGAGTCTGTTCTGCAGATAAATGTATTAGTCCATACAAGTTATTGGTCTTTGTAGGAATATTAAATTCACATGTTATTCTGTATTTCCTAGTAAATTTTATCTGTGCTTTATTTATTAAACTGCTCAGAAACATTATGCCCAGTCATAGTTCATCCAGACTTACCCAATTCCTCCAGCTCAGCTGTCATGGACTTGGATCGTAGGGTGAGTGTGGTGCTGGGTGCTCTCTTTGGAGGTGGGGGAGCTGGAAGAAAAAGAGAGGTGACCTTACATGTCTTATCCAGCAGGCGGCGAGGATCCGGAAAGAGCCGGCGTTTTTCCACAACCATCTCATCATACTCCCGAGATGAGGGGTCGCACTGCGCCAGCAGCTTCCCAACCCTGCACCGTGATTTCATTCTTGAGGCCTATCACCAAGATCCCTGGCACAGCCATATAGGGTGAAGATTGCACTGAAGCTACTTAGGACATCTTCACATATATCTATCTACAGCAACAGATTCCTGTAATGCAAATTCACTGTCTCCTGCAGTAGCTGTGGTCTCAGTAGTGCTTACTGCCAGCTGCTTTCTACTCTGCTCTATGTTATCTGTCATCTATTTCTCCCTATCTATTACTCTTTAACTTCTATCTTTCTTAATCCATTCACTCTGTCTCTCTTTATGGTCATCTTCTCTTGCTGTCTCTCCCTCCCTCTATTCTCAATGCTCTGGGATGCAGTTCTCTGTTCTTGCTGCGTTGCCATGGCAACCCTCGCTTCACGCTTCAGAGGGAGGGAGAGAGACAGGCTATGCCACAAAGAGACAGTGAGAGTTAAGAGCTCACACTATGCAGAGACAAAAAGACTGAGCTATGTAGAGATTACAGTTAAAAACTGGAACTCCTTCAAAAAATTTAATTTGTAATCCAAAATACAAAAATTGCAAGAAATGGGAAGCAAAAAGAATGCAATACAATTTACCAATAATAAGATACTAAACATAAAGTGGAAGAGATCTTGCTCTAAAATGAGACCAGATTATTTTGCCAGTTGTACGCATATTGTAAAAGGCTCTGAAAACTATATAGGCTGATGAGGTAGGATTGTGTGTATATAGAGTGCCTTGAGAAAGTATTCATACCCCTTGAAATTTTCCACATTTTGTTACAACCAAACACGTAAATTTGGCACATAATTGTGAAGTGGAAGGAAAATGAGAAATGGTTATCAATTTTTTTTTACAAATAAATATGTGCAAAGTGTGGTGTGCATTTGTATTCAGCCCCCTTTACTCCGATATGCCTAACTAAAATCTAGTGGAACCAATTGCCTTCAGAAGTCACCTAATTAGTAAATAGAGTCCACCTGTGTGTAATTTAATCTCAGTATAAATACAGCTGCTCTGTGAAGCCCGCAGAGGTTTATTAGAATCCCTTATGCCCGTACACACGATCGGACTAAAGTCCGCCGGACAATCCGACCGTGTGTGGGCTCCGGCGGACTTTTTCTTCCCCAAAGTCCGGCGGACTTAGAAAGAAGTTTTAACTCAAAACAATCCGGCCGCCTGTATGCTAGTCCGCGGGACTTTTGAAATGAACGGACTTGCCGACACATGGAGTAAAGTCTATTCATTTATAACGTGACTCCAGGTAGACGGGACTAGCGAAGGAAGTCAATGTCGCCGCCTCGATCGGCGAGATTGACACCTTGCTAGCCCTGTCACCTGGTATGGATTTAAAGGGGAATCCCTACGCCGAAAAAACGGCGTGAGGGTCCCCCCCGAATAAATATCAGACCCTTATCCAAGCATGCAGCCCGGCCGGTCAGGAAAGGGGGTGGGGACGAGCGAGCGCCCCCCTCCTGAGCCGTACCAGGCCGCGTGCCCTCAACATGGGGGGGTGCCTTGGGGAAAGGGGGGCCGTGCGGCCATCCGACTCCAAAGCACCTTGTCCCCATGTTGATGAGAACAAGGGCCTCTTCCCGACAACCCTGGCCGTTGGTTGTTGGGGTCTGCGGATGGGGGGCTTATCGGAATCCGGGAGCCCCCTTCAATAAGGGGTCCCCAGATCCCGGCCCCCCACCCTATGTGAATGTACCATGTACCCCTACCCATTCACCTGGGGAAAAAACATGTACCTAAAAAAACACAACACAGGTTTTTAAAATACTTTATTAGACAGCTCTGGGGGTCTTCTCTTCTTCCGTCTTCGGGGGTTTTCTCGCTGGACTCCTCCGCTATCTTCTGCTAGCTCTTTTACTAGCGGAGGAGCCCGGCTTTCTCCTTCGTCGCCGCCGCCGCCGGGGGGTCTTGTTCCGACTTCGGGGGTCTTGTCCCACTCTTCTGTTCTTCTTGTCGGGCCTCCGCTTTCTTCTTGCAGCTCTTTTACTAGCGTTGGCCCGGTCTTGTCGCCGTCGCTGTCTTCTGCTTCTGCTTCGGCTGGGCTGCGTGCTCGGATAAGGGTCTGATATGGATTTGGGGGGGACCCCCACGCCATTTTTTCGGCGTAGGGATTACCCTTTAAATCCATACCAGGTGACGGGGCTAGCGAGGTTTCAATCTCGTCGATCGAGGCGGTGGCATTGACTTCCTTAGCTAGTCCTGTCTACCTGGAGTCACGTTCTAAATGAAGGGAAAAGTCCGGCGGATTGTCAGCCGGAAAAGTCCGGGCGTGTGTGGGCAAGTCCGCACATTCGGAAAGTCCGGAGGACCTCCGCTGGAAAGTCAGACGGATTGTCCGCCGTATAGTCCGGCCGAAAAGTCTGATCGTGTGTACGTGGCATTAGTGAACAAACAGCATCATGAAGGCCAAGGAACACACCAGACAGGTAAAAGTTGGGGAGAAGTTTAAAGCAGAGATAGGTTAAAAAAAAAATATCCCAAGCTTTGAACATCTCATCATCTCACTGTTGAAATCATAATCTGAAAATGGGAAGAATATTGCACAACTGTCCATCTAAACTGACAGGCCAGGCAAGGAGAGCATTAATCAGAGAAGCAGTCAAGAGACCCATGGTAACTCTGGAGGAGCTGCAGAGATCCACAGCTCATGTGGGAGAATCTGTCCACAGGACAACTATTATCTGTGCACTCCACAAATTTGGCCTTTATGGAAGAGTGGCAAGAAGAAAGCCACTGTTGAAAGAAAGCCATAAAAAGGCCCGTTTGCACTTTGCAAGAAGCCATGTGGGAGACACAGCAAACATGTGGAAGAAGGTACTCTGGTCAGATGAGACCGAAATTTATAATTTTAACCTAAAGGCAAAATGCTATGGTTGGTGGAAAACTAACAATGCACATCTCATCCTATACACACCACCCCCACCGTAAGACATGGCGGTGGCAGCATCATGTTGTGGGGGTGCTTTTCTTCAGCAGGGACAGGGAAGCTGGTCAGAGTTTATGGGAAGATGGATGGAGCCAAATACAGGGCAATCTTAGAAGAAAACTTGTTAGAGTCTGCAAAAGTCTTAAGAATGGGGCAGAAGTTCACCTTCCAGCAGGACAACGACTAAACATACAGCCAGAGCGACATTGGAATGGTTTGTATCAAAGGAAAAATTGCTGTTCTCAGAAGCTCTCCATCCAATCTGACAGAGCTTGAGCTATTTTTCAGAGAAGAATGGGCAAACATTTCACTCTCTAGATGTGCAAAGCTGGTAGAGAGATACCCAAAAAAACTTGCAGCTGTAATTGCAGCAAAATGTGGTTCTACAAAGTATTGGCTCAGGGGGGCTGAATACAAATTCATGCCACACTTTTCAGATATTTATATGTAAAAAAAATGTGAAAACCATTTATCATTTTCCTTCCACTTCACAATTATGTGCCACTTTGTGTTGGTCCATCACATAAAATCCCAATAAAATACTTTTACATTTTTGGTTGTAACATGACAACGTGGAAAATTTCAAGAGGTATGAATACTTTTTCAAGGCACTGTATATTTATACATAAATAATAATATATATACAGTATCTCACAAAAGTGAGTACACCCCTCACATTTTTGAAAATATTTTATTTTATCTTTTCATGTGACAACACTGAAGAAATTACACTTTGCTACAATGTAAAGTAGTGAGCGTACAGCTTGTATAGCAGTGTAAATTTGCTGTCCCCTCAAAATAACTCAACACACAGCCATTCATTTCTGTACTCACTTTTGTTAGATACTGGAGAGAGAGAGAGAGAGAGAGAGGGAGAGAATGAGAGAGAGAGACACACACACACAGAAAGACAGACACTTTAGAAAATAAACTTCTTAAAAAAAATTCAGTGCATGTTTTCAATATTTGACAAGATCCTCTGGACAATGCTTTTACTTTGCCCAAACTAGCAAAATGGAACCAGCCTTTATGCTCATTTAAATCACTTAAGCAAATGCATCAATATTCATCACATGTAGCACATGTTTAATGTCTTACAGTTCCTTATCGTTCCAAAGTCTGTCAAATGCATACAGCTACAGAGCAGGATTCTTGCTTCCAATGGGGAAGCACATGTTCATACTGAATTAGCCCTGGCTGACTGCAGGCTGATTGGAGTGCTTTGACTCAGTAGGGGATATGTTGGACTTTAGCAAAGAAACCACAGAGATTACGGCCCACTCTTCAGCATCCTGGCAGGGAAAAGGCTTTTCTACTTAGGTTCTGACTGCTTATTAAGGAAAACCAACTGTTTGAATTTGACCATATTGTGTTTTTGTTGCACCTTGAATGTAGTTAGCTGATGTAAAGTGAAAGTATGTATGTATGTGAGCGTTTAATACAGAAAAAAAAATGTTTAAATCAGTTTTATTTGAAACATAAAAATGGGCAGCACTTGGTCAAACGTCCAAAGCTCAGTTTGCATTCTGCCACTTTTAGTTGGCAAGTCATGTTATACTCCAACAATTTAAGGTTACAAACAGTGATAAATGATACATACAATCACAATACAACACCCACAGATGGGAATATACGTTGTACCAAAACAATGGAGAAGCTGTGTGAAAGAACACCTCAGATGTATAAACGGTAGAACTGACCGGAATTCAATAAGACTCAAATATAGTGCCCCCTCTCCATCAGTCATTGTCCCCAGATTGTTTTAAACTGTCAATAGACTCCATCCAAATTCTTCTCCATCAACAGACACATGTTCATTTGACCAGTGCATTGCTTGTTGGAAAGAGGGACAGGATATTTTTGGCTCATTAGTATGAGCTTCTGAGCTTGCAAACGAGCCCTATTAATAAGTAGTTGTACATTATGATCAGTACATTCATCCTCCAAAACACCAAGAACACATATCACAGGGGTTTTAGGACCAGGAATACGAACGTTGCTAGTATCAGTCAAATTTTGGGCAGCGCCAAAATAACATATATATAATATGTCCTAATGGTCTTTTTCCACCCCATTTGAAATAATCGAGTAGTGGTCAAAATGAGTTCTCAAAGATATATAGAGCTGGGGCAATCCCTGAGTAAGTTGAAGTGAGACTAAAGTGGCATTGCTAAGAGCAGTTGATCACTGATCTGCATTCAGGGTACCCAGGTCACCAATCCAGTACTCCCTAGCCTTAGTTGGGTACCATTTTAGATGCCTGGGTAGCAACATAGAGTTGAAATAAAGCTATTTGACTGAGTAGTTCTAATTATTACATCAAGGAGGGGGGAAGAATTTATATTCCAAGGTCTGATGTCCCTGGTGGGTGAGGCGAAATGGATCAGGGTGTGTGGTGTGGTGGAGACATGTAGGCTGAGGCCGCTCCATGTGATTTATTCACCTGGGCTGGTCGGGAGTAGCAGAAATCCTTTCCTGTTTACATTTACTAGCCCTCTGGATTGGTATCAGGGTAAGCCTGCGCCCTATGTTCTGGGTCACAGAGATATACTTTCACCTCTACTTTGAGCAGCACCAAAAGAAATATAAAAGGTAACAGTATTTAAAAAGTTGGCTCATTAGACCAGCTGCTGACATTTTTCTGCACACAAGTCCCTATGTTTTCATGCATTGTTGAGTTGCTTAGCCTTGCTTTCACGTCGAATGTATGGCTTTTTGGCCACAAGTCTTCCATGAAGACTTGTGGCCAGACTTCTCCGGACAGTAGATGGGTGTAACTTGGTCCTATTATTTTCCGCCATTTCTGCTGACGGCACTGTTGGATATCTTCCGCCGTTAAAGGGAAGTAAGCATGATGTGTCTTTCATATGCTGTATTAAGTTTCCTTGGCCAACCATTGTGTCTATGGTCCTCAATGTTGCCCGTGTCTTTTTGCTTCTTAAAAGAGCTTGAACAGCACATCTTGAAACCTCAGTCTGTTTTGAAATCTTTGCCTGGGAGAGACCTTGCTGATGCAGTATAACTATCTTATGTCTTGTTGCTTTGCTCAGTCTTGCCATGGTGTATGACCTGTGACATGAAACAGTCTTCAACAACCTCACCTCAGAAGCAGAGTTTGGCTGTTCCTCACCTAGTTTCAAGCCTCCTACACAGCTGTTTCTGTTTCAGTAAACCACTTGCTGACCAGCTCACTGCAGGTTGGCAGCACTTGCGCGAATCGCATTACCTGTACGGCGGCGCGCGCAGGCGCCGTTGCGGGCGGGAACGTGCCCGCGGGTCGGGCGGACTCGTTGTCCGTTGGCAACCGCGATTGCCTAGTACAGAGGCAAAACGGGGATCTGCCAGTGTAAACAAGGCGGATCCCTGTTCTGACAGGGGACATGTCAGAGATCTTCTGTTCCCAGTGATTAGGAACAGTGATCTCTGTCATGTCCCAGCGAGCCCATCCCCCCTACAGTTAGAACCCGCCTAGGTCACACACTTAACCCCTTGATCACCCCCTAGTGTTGACCCCTTCCCTGCCAGTGTCATTTTTACAGTTATCAGTGCATTTTCATAGCACTGATCAATTTAATAATGTCACTGGTCCCCAAAAAGTGTCATTTGGGGTCAGATTGTCTGCCATTACTAGTAAAAACAATAAAAAATAAAAGTCCCTAAATTTATGCCATAGTTTGTAGACTTGAAAACTTTTGCGCAAACTAATCAATATACACCTATCACATTGTGATATTTTTCCCTAAAAATATGTAAAAGAATATATATCGGCCTAAACTGATGAATATATGTGTTTTTTTGGATATGTATTATAGCAAAAAGTAAATTTTTTTTTTCAAAATTTTCGCTCTTTGTTTATGGTGCAAAAAACAAAAAACGCAGAGGTGATCAAATACCACCAAAAGAAAGCTCTATTTGTGGGAAAAAAGGACATATATTTTGTTTGGGTACAGAGTTGCACAACCGCGCAATTGTCCGCTAAAGAGATGCAGTGCCGTATTGCAAAAAATGGCCTGATCATTAAGGGGGGAAAACCTTCAGGGGCTGGAATGGGTAATGACTGTGTTTTAACCTACATATGAAATTGATGATCTTTAGCACCTGCTTGGTATAATTGGTTAATCATACATCCTACGAAATCCCTCACTTTATGCAAGCATACAAAGTGTGCAAGTTTAAGAATTGATGCTGGTTTGAAACCAAAGGGTAGCCACACCAAATATTGATTTGATTTAAATTTTCTTCTAGTCTCTCTTTGCATTTTGTAAATTGATAAAAAAAATAAAAAAAACCTGCCTAAAACTTTTTCACAGTAATATATGTGCGTGAAGAGGTTAAATGCCACCAAATAAAAGATCTGTCTCAAAAATGATATAATTTTTTTTCATGCAGTGTTCCATGATTAATGAGTAATTGTCAGACAAACTATCACAGCAAACTGCCTGGTAGGGAAAGGCTTTACACAGGCTAGTATAGAAATGGTCAAAAAGTAGTTTGAAACTTCTATTATTTATCACTCTAAAATAAATAAAAACAATGCAGCAGATCCCTGCACTTTTAACCAAGCATGGTGAGAAGTCTTTCTTGCAAATGGTCTAGTTATTATTGCACGTACATGTACTCAACGATTATACAATTTATCTTGAGCGGTAGTAAACCCATCAGACTATTTTTCTGTATATGGACAATTGTAGGTTATGAAATTTATTGTGCTTGATGAATATCCCCTTACCTGATTGCTCTGCGAGTAATCTGTATTTTTCTTTCTTATGACGTCACCCACGCATGCGCGGTATGTCGTAATTTTCCGGCAAGCATAGACCCTGCTGGAAAAATGCAGGGTCTATGCCGGAGCTGCATCATTTCCTAGTGTTGACGTCAGCCCCGACATCCCGCGATGCTCCCATTGAGAAGCTGAGCCTTGACCCCATGTGACTCGCTACGTCAGAGGGGTTGTGGAGAGGAGACAAGGCTCGGCTTCAGGAAATAATGCGCACGCACGGGATTATAGCCACAGCTACATAGTCATTTTATGAGGTATTGCTTTACTTCACAGCTCTGTTGGGTATCTCTTTATATTTGGATGAGCTAGTAAAAAATTGAATAATCTTTAAAAGATACTGAGCTTTATTTTAAAATATACATTTTGTTACCAACACAGGGAATTTTGTTTCTAAATTTGGCATTATTCATCAGATATATCACGCTAAATTAAAAATAGATTTTTTTAAATAAATAATTTTATAGTTTTATCTAAGTTCTGTTAAATATGTTCATTTACCTTAATCAGCAGCAATTTGATGTTACTCAAGTCGAAATATTTAATTTCACTCAAACTTCTCAATACATTCATACATCTCTGAGTTCTAGATTCCTGGAGAATAGATCAACTAGCTTTTTACTTCCTAAAGATAGTTTTTGGAACAAAAGGGAAGATCTTAGACCAGTATTTTTCAACCAAGGTGCCATGACACCCTGGGATACCATTCGGTTTCTTCTGAGGTGCCACAAACATGAAACCCAATGTGCCCTGAATCAGAGATGGGGGAGGGAAACTCAGTCCTATCAGACTCTGATGTAATGGATAGACTTTGCGATGTATATACCTCGATGTGATGGGGAGCTCTCATGCACAGAGGGGGCTCTGATGTGATGAGGGGACTCTAACTCTGTAATGGGGGACTCTGAGATAACGGGGGCCTCTGGTGTATGGAGGGACTTTGTTGTGATGGGGGCACTCTGACATAAAATCTTATGTGAAGGGGGCTCTTATGTGATAGGGGGACCTCTGATGTGAAGGGGAGGTTCATCAAGGCAGTTGTGTGCATCATCCCAGGTTTAGGTTTCCCAATCATAAGTACTGATACTTTTATCCGCTTCCCGACCACCTCACGCAGATATACTGCGGCAGAAGGGCAAGTACAGGCAGAATCACGTACCTGTACGTTGCCCTTTAAGAGGCTTTCAGCAGGCGCGTGGCCGCCGAGACCTTCGTGAACGTGATCGCGGGTCCCGCAGACTCGATGTCCGCAGGGATACCCGCGATCGTCTCACGGAGAGGAAGAATGGGGAAATGTTAATGTAAACAAGCATTTCCTCGTTCTGCCTAATGACACTGTCACTGATCACAGCTCCCTGTAATTGGGAGCAGTGATCAGTGTAGTGTCACACACAGCCCCTCCCCCCCACAGTTAGAATCACTCCCTAGGACACACTCAACCCCTACAGCGCCATCTAGTGGTTAACCCCTTCACTGCCAGTCACATTTACACAGAAATCAATGCATTTTTAATTGCACTGATCGCTGTATAAATGTGAATGGTCCCAAAATCACGCCAAAGGTGTCCGATTTGTCCGCCATAAAAAAATTATTAATAAAAATACCATAAAACTATCCCCTATTTTGTAAAAGCTATAACTTATAACGCTATAACTTATTTTGCGCAAACCAATCAATAAGCAATAACCCAGTTCCTTATGTAAAAGGGCTGAATAGGCCAGGATAATGATAACAATAGGAGTTTCAATTACCATTCACCTGATTAGTGTAATGCAATTTCAGCAAATACAAAATGCATTCGATAACTTGTAAACTTACTGCAGGATGGTAGTTTATATAGAGCATTGCAAACAAATGTTGCTACTAATTTTCATTCCACTTTGTGTTGGTCTATCACATAAAAACCCAATAAAATATATGTAAATCCCAATAAAATATGTTTTTGGTTGTAACATGACAAAATGTGGAAAATTTCAAGGGGTATGAATAATTTTTCAAGACACTGTATGTGTGTGTATATATATATATATATATATATATATATATATATATGTATGTATATTATATATACACACAGTTGTGCTCATAAGTTTACCTCCCCTGGCAGAATTTATGATTTCTTGGTCTGACAGAATCCGGCCGACATATCTCCCGACATTCTGCCCGTGTGTACTGGGCTTTAGTTTTTGCAAAAGAAACAGATTTTTTGTTTAGCAGTGACAGGACAGAATTTCGTTTTGGTAGCAGCAAGCGAGCTAAAATCTATTAAAAGGTACATGCTTTGGAAAAAAATTAAGTTAAGGCTATACAAAGTGCCAAGCAGTTGCAAAAGAAGTCACATAACATAGTTTGCCCTGATCTTTTCAGTAACACACTGTATTGTATACAAAATTTAACAAATTGTCAACCTAGAGTGCAGCATAGCACAAACCTACAGTCGAAAGCTTAGTCAGTTGTTTGTCCAAAGAAAAAATCACAGTATATTAGAGACAAAAGCTAAAATTCTCACACAATGACTGGAGCCTGTAAGCGTGTAAGCAGCTTTATTGGGGCCTTGGGCAGCAATGTAAGGCGAGATGAGTCAATTTTTTTCAAGCAAACAATTATGATATTTTAAACACAGCATCCGTAAATATTCTAAAGATGCATTCCACATTATGCAACATTTGTACTATGTTAGAGGAGAAGAGGCATATTTATTGTGGAAAAAAAGTCTGTTTGTAATGTCACAGTCAAAAGCCAAAAAGAAAAAAAACTTGGTTGCGCTGCACACCATACAGTGGGGAAAATAATTATTTGATCCCCTGCAGATTTTGTAAATTTGCGCACTTGAAAATGAAGAAATGAAGGTTCTAAAAATTTTGTCATAGGTGTATTTTAAATGATAGAGACAGAATATCAACCAAAAATCCAGAAAAAAACAGAATACAAATGTTATAAATTGAGTTGCAGTTCAGTGAGTAAAATAAGTATTTGATCCCCTTCCAACCAACAATAATTCTGGCTCCCACAGACTGGCTACAGTATGTACTCATGCAGTTCATAGTCCTGTCAATTCAAGAAGGTGCTCCTAACAACCCGGTATGTGTATTATATACATCTGTGCACAGAATCTCTTTCTTCCATTCAAACTCACCATCATGGACAAGACCAAAGAGCTGTCAAAGGATGTCAGGGACAAGATTGTAGACCTGCACAAGGCTGGAATGGGCTACAAGACCATCAGTGAGAAGCTTGGTGAGCAGGAGACAACTGTTGGAGCGATTATTTGCATATGGAAGAAATACAACATAATCATCAATTGCCCTTGGTCTGGATGCAAGATTTCGCCTCATGGGGTAAGGATGATCAAGAGAAAAGTGAGGAATCAGCCCAGAACTACATGGGAGGAGCTTGTGAATGATCTCAAGGCAGTTGGGACAACAGTCACCAAATAAACCATTGGTAACACAATCTGCCGCCATGGATTGAAATTCTGCAGCACCCGCAAGGTCCCCCTCCTCAAGAAGGCACATGTACAGGCCCATCTGAAGCTTACCAATGAACATCTAAATGTTTTAGAGAAGGATTGGGAGAAAGTGCTGTGGTCAGGTGAGACCAAAATTGAGCTCTTTGCATTAACTTAACTCGCCATGTTTAGAGGAAGAAAACTGCTGATTATGACCCTAAGTACACCATCTCTACAGTCAAGCATGGAGGTGGAAACATTATGCTTTGGGTCTGTCTCTCTGCTAAAGGTATAGGCTGACTTTGCCGCATTGAGGGGCCAATGGACAGGGCCATGTATTGTAAAATCTTGGATGAGAACCTTCTTCCCTCAACCATAACACTGAAGATGGGTCATGGATAGATCTTCCAGCATGACCCAAAACTTACTGCCAAGGCAACAAAGGAGTGGCTCAAGAAGAAGCACATTCAGTTCACGGAGTGGCCTAGCCAGTCTCCAGACCTTAATCCTATAAAAAATGTATGGAGGGAGCTAAAACTTTGAGTTGCAAAGCAACAGCCAAGAAACCTGAAAAAAATTGAACTCTTGCATAAAGACACTAAAGTTGCCATCATCCCTGAAAATATTTAGAATTTAAAAAACCTCTTAGGATGGGATTTTAAAGGCAACAACAATTGGTTGAATAAAAATTGTATAAATTTATTGTACAAAAAGATAGAATTCTAACATATTATACATATTACCACATAGATATAAAGCCAAAAGACCAATGCTTATGATTGATACATGAACAGATTGATGAAAATTCCGACGCGTTTTCACACGGCTTTGTAGTTGCCAGTCTTCATCAGGGAATTATTAATCATCATCTATAAATTATATCAAAGGGCATATTAATTTCATAATGTATCTCCATACAAACAATTCTTTAGTGACTGAAAAATCACACAATTCCAATGTTTAATTACATATATATATAAGAAGTGAACACACTTACATTTACAAATATATCATCAAATGTGGTGTTGCTCCCCCAAATACCCCCAAATCCAGGGTGGATGTCCAGAAAAAGCAGAAATTTCTTTTAATCTCTCTACAAGACGGCTTGAAAAATATAATTTTTCATTGCTGTATTTGGTGTTTAAATCGATAAAAATGGACAGCTAAGGAAAAAACAAAAAAAACACCAAATACAGCAATGAAAAATTATATTTTTCAAGCCGTCTTGTAGAGAGATTAAAAGAAATTTCTGCTTTTTCCGGACATCCACCCTGGATTTGGGGGTATTTGGGGGAGCAACACCACATTTGATGATATATTTGTAAATGTAAGTGTGTTCACTTCTTATATATATGTAATTAAACATTGGAATTGTGTGATTTTTCAGTCACTAAAGAATTGTTTGTATGGAGATACATTATGAAATTAATATGCCCTTTGATATAATTTATAGATGATGATTAATAATTCCCTGATGAAGACTGGCAACTACAAAGCCGTGTGTAAACGCGTCGGAATTTTCATCAATCTGTTCATGTATCAATCATAAGCATTGGTCTTTTGGCTTTATATCTATGTGGTAATATGTATAACAGCCAAGAAACCTTAAGGATTTAGAGAAGATCTATAAAGAAGAGTGGACCAAAATCCCTTCTGAGTTGTGTGCGAACCTGGTCACCAACTACAAGAAACATCTTACCCATGTGCTTGCCAACAAGGGTTTCTCCACCAAGTACTAAGTCATGTTTTGCTTGGGGATAAAAATACTTTTTTTACTCACTGAACTGCAACTTAATTTATTAACATTTGTATCATGTTTCTTCTTGATTTTTGGTTGACATTCTGTCTCTATCATTTAAAATACACCTATAATAAAAATTATAGACCCTTTGTTTCTTTGTAAGTGGGCAACATCTGCAGAGGATCAAATAATAATTTTCCCCACTGTAAACTGCATTTTTACTAGGCTGCAATAAAAGATGGCTAGACTAAGCAGATTTTATCATGAGCCACAAGCCAGAAGAAATGTATTGATTTGCTGAACAATACGTACTCCTTTTCCCTCTATATGTCAAAGGAAGAGAGCATGCATAAGCTAATGAAATAATGAAAAATAAGAATGTCTATTTTGAGACTGAAGATGGAAAAAATGTACATATTTGCAGCCTTTTGAAGCCTTTTTGATATGCCACTATTTCAGAGGGAGAGAGCAGGGTGCTTTCATGTAAAAGAAAAATTGTGTATTTTCTAGGATTGATAAATTGTACAGTTTTGGAAGACACATTTTAAACTTTTATTGATACTAATTTGAGGGAGAAAGAAAACATAAATTAAAAAGGTGTTTTCCTTTGAACATTGAAAAATGAAAAAACTGTTTTGCATCGCATTATGTCTCTATAGACAGGCCACAATGGCTGAGTGACTGAGCAGGAAAATTGAACCTGGAAATTATACACGTGTGTCTTTTTTGGACAGTAAAGATGGAAAAATCATACAGCTTTGTACCACAGCTAGTCAGCAGTTTTGATAAGTCACAATTTCTCAGTGATTGAGCAGGGAAATTGCAACTGGAAATAAACAATAGTGTCTTTTTTTGGATACTTAACATTGAAAAGGCATACAGTTTGCATTGCAGTTATAAGGCTTGTATAGACCGGCTGCAATCCCTAAGTGATTGAGTAGGCCAATGGCATCTACAATTTAAAAATATACTTTTTTTTCACTGAAGATTGAAGAAGCATACAGCTTTGCAGCACAATTTTGAACCCTTGATTGTTAACTTCACAATGTATTAGGAGAGAGTAAGAAAATTGCATTTTGCAATAAAATATAGGTTCCTTTTTTTCACAGAAAAACATTTTAACAGATTTGCTACAAAATTTTAATCCATTTTAGACTGTCCACTATTTCTGTGAGAAAAAGAGAGAGAGAGAGGGAGAAGAATCAGACTGCATTTTACAATTACATATTTTTTTCCCCAGACAGAAGATTGGAACATTTGAATGATTGGACACACAGATTTTATACCTTTTTGGACAGGCCACTATTTTTGAGGGAGAGAGCGGGTAGATTTCATAAAAATTTGTGGCAGATACTGTAGAGTCCACTTTGGAGGCAGAGAGGTAGCTTATTTTAACCAGAAATTGTAAATTAAATTGTAATGTTGTGCACCAAGATTATAGAAATTGTACATATTGGCTTAACAGAATTTCATCCTTTTTGAAAAAAGTAACATTTGGAGACAAAGTGTTGGCTTTTCAGCCAAAAAATAATGCATACGTATAATTTCTAAGTACCTATATAACAATTTCACATATGATTCACATTTATACATATTTTTTAATAGTATGTTTACTTGTATATTCAGGGTTTTAATAGTGCCCAAACACTGCAACCTGACAGAAAGAATCCTGCAAAGCACAGTATGGATCTTGCTTACAAAACATTCACAGTATTTGCAACTGTAAAACAGCTGCAAAAAATTAGGTGTGCCATTACAAAGAACAACAGCAATGGCCCCAGCATGAAAAGGTAATGGTAGCAGGCCTACCATTGTGGGAGCAGATGTTATCTGTGCCAGAGCAGCATTGCTTGAAAGAGGTGTTAATGGTGGTCAGTTGTGCTCAAAGAGACAGAAGATGGAAATGATGGCAGCATGTGTGATTTAAACTTAGGCCTGTGGTGGTTTGGTATTGGAACATTTTTCCGTTGTGCATGCTCTGACAGAATTTTGATCCAGGAATTTGCTAAATTTCCCCTGTTAAATCAAGCTTTATAAAATTTCCCTCTAATCAGATAGGGCTTCTGACAATACAGATCGTTTTCTATTTTTCTGGAGATGAAAATTGACATGCATGAGGGACAGTATTCCTCAAATGCTTCAAGGAAATTAATTTTAAATTTGTTATATATAGACAGATGTGAAATTCAAAGCTGTGCACCTTGTTTACTGCGAGCAAACCTTAGGGAGCTTAGAGTCACAAATTGGTCATAAGACTCTGATTTCAGTTTTTCTAATAACTATACAATAAACTTGTTGGTGAAAAAGTAGTAGGTGTCCTACAAAATGGCACTGTTACTAGCAGTGGCGGCTGGTGCTGGAGGATTTTGGTGTGGGGGGGGGGGGGTGGGTAGCGGTTGGGCCCTTCCAGCTCCCTACAGTAACAAAGAAATCTAGCCTTTGATACAACAAATAAATCACACTCTTACTGCAGGTGCAAGAAAAAAGCAACAGTAATTTATGTACGCTCTCACACATCATAAAGTTTAAATTTTTTAACAGATAATGTAGAAGATCTCTATCCCCTGGTAAGTACTATTAATACAAAAAATCAGGGACTTTGGACTCCGCACTCACCCTATGGGCAGAGCCCTCCAGCAGACACGGTTCCCCTGGTGCCCGATGCCTGGTTCTGCGTTGACTCAATCGTCGGCCTTCTGTCCTGATTGGCAGCAAGCCAGATGCCAATTCGCCGGTATCGTAGGGTGGGAAGGCTCCGGGCGCAGTGCTCTGTGCCCGAGGACAACCTAAAACTGGCCGATTGAGGCCTCAGGCTTTGGTCATGTGCTTATGAGGGGGTGACGGACCAGGTAGAGACCTGTTGGTCCGGCGCCCCACACAGTACATGGCCACACAGATGATGTGGGCTTTGGGGAGCGGCACCCCTGCGCCCCTTGTGGACCGGCCGATACTGGTTACTAGCAAAGGTGGCGCTAGGCTTTGTGAGGCCTTAGGCAAAATTTAGACATGAGGCCCCACTCACACCCTTTGCAGGGGTTAAGGAAGAACCCAGAGGCAGAGCATCTTATTCCTGCTGCCGCTTGTGTGGGTGGGATGTGTACTGCGCCAATCACATGGGATGAATAGGAGAGGAGGGTCAGCAAGGATTGGCGCAGTATACATCCCACCCATACAAGCAGCAGCAGTAGTGAGATGCTCTGCCTCAAGGTGAATCGGGGTGGGTGGTATGTGCAGGAGATGGGCACGGAGTGAATAGGGATGGGTGGTATGCGCATGAGGGGGGCACGGAGTGAATAGGGGTGGGTGGTATGTGCAGGAGGGGGGCACGGAGTGAATAGGGCTGGGTGGTATGCGCCGGAGGGGGGCACGGAGTGAATAGGGGTGGATGGTATGTGCAGGAGGGGGGCACGGAGTGAATAGGGGTGGGTGGTATGTGAAGGAGAGGAGCACGAAGTGAATAGGGGTGGGTGGTATGGCAGGAGGGGGGCACAGAGTGAATAGGGGTGGGTGGTATGCGCAGGAGGGGGGCACGGAGTGAATAGGGGTGGATGGTATGTGCAGGAGGGGGGCATGGAGTGAATACGGGTGGGTTGTATGTGCAGGAGAGGAGCACGGAGTGAATAGGGGTGGGTGGTATGGCAGGAGGGGGGCACGGAGTGAATAGGGGTTGGTGGTATGTGCAGCGTCACTCCATAAGCATTCACTTCCATCTCAGCACCTGTAAGCTGCAGATCCACCTCCTCCCTTGTAAGATTTTTTCCAGACAGCGTTGGAGCACACTGAGTGGGAGCGCCAGAAAGAGCTGAGAGAGAGGGAGGATAATCCATGCCCACGTGCGTCCGTGTGACAGGAGCCAGAGAGTGACAGGAGCAGCTTTGTCTCATCCATGGGTGCCCTGTGGGACAGCCTCAGGGGTGTCTCTTAGGCAAATTAGGCAGATACGAGGCCCCTGTGAGTGTGAGGCCTTAGGCGACCGCCTAATTTGCCTAATTAGAGAGCCACCTCTGGTTACTATTTTTTTGCCAAGTTCACCAGTGTAACACCAAAAAAAAAGTGGCCAGGTAAGGAATTCTTAAAAATGATCAGTAATAATTTAAATACCTTATATATATACGCGAGTATAAGCCGACCCGAATATAAGCCGAGGCACCTAATTTTACCACAAACAACTGGGAAAACATTGACTCGAGTATAAGCCTAGAGTGAGAAATGCGCAGCTACTGTAAGTGGAAAAGAGGGTCAACAATGCCCATTTACAGCCTCACTGTGCCCATTTGCATGCCTCCCTGTGCCCATTTGCAGCCATAGGTCCCCCAAACTTCAAACTTGGTAGTTAAGGGTTCCTAAATGCCCCCTAGCTGCAGCCAAATTTGGGGTCTCTGGACCCAAAGGGTCCCGAAATGACATTGCTGCAGGTGGACACAGTTGACCGATTTTGGGGCCCTGTATCTCGGGGTCACTTGATGCTAGGAACCCTGTCTGTTGGATATGTTGTAGTGCTAGTTTTACTGGGTTGGCATACCAAATTTGTGGTTCCTAGCACCAAGTGGCCCCGAGATACGGGGCCCCAAAGTCGGGTCGGAAAATTCCATTTTCTGCTGCAGAAAAGTGCTTGACTCCAGTATAAGCCGAGGGGGGCACTTTCAGCACAAAAAAATGTGCTGAAAAACTCGGCTTATACTCAAGTATATACGGTAAATATATAAAAGCACCAAAAACAACACACACGCAAACATAAAAAAGCAAAAAAAATTTAAAATAATAAAATAAGTCAACACCCAGAAAAGTGTCAGATGCACAGTAGAAATGACATCGGAGCACATGTAAGCTTGGAGCATGATCTAGAATGTTTGCAGGTGAACGTATTTACAATCTACAATCTACCACTAAACCACATTTTAAAGTCCATCTCCAGGGAAAGGAAAACATGCCCCATTGCAGTGGAGCTGCCCCTGCACTGCAGAAGTTAGGTGCTCATTTAAGCAGTTTTATTTCCCAGGCTGCAGGAACCTTTCAAAAAGGAACACCTGTCAATTTTTTTTATTGCTGTGTCCTCATTGGGGATATTCCCCCCCTCTATTTGTTCAGTTATCACCAGAACAGGAATAGAGAGGAAAACAACCAATGGGGACACTAGTTCTGGTGACTGTGATGATAAGGGATTCTCACTAGGGATGAGCCGAACACCCACGGGTTCGGTTCGCACCAGAACCTGTGAATGGACCGAAAGTTCGCACGAACGTTAGAACCCTATTAGTAACAATAGGCACGAACGTTTGAAATCTAAAGTGCTAATTATAACGGCCAATATGCATGTTATTGTTATAAAAAAGGTTTGGGGACCCGGGTCCTGCCCCAGGGGACATGTATCAATGCAAAAAGAAGTTGTAAAAACTGACGTTTTTTCTGGAGCAGTGATTTTAATGATGCATAAAGTGAAAAAAAAGTGAAATATTCCTTTAAATATGGTACCTGGGGGGTGTCTAAAGTATGCATGTGAAGTGACATGTGTTTCCCGTGTTTAGAACTGTCCCTGCACAAAATTACATTTGTAAAGGAAAAAAAGAAGCCATTTAAAACTGCTTGCGGCTTTAATGTCATGTCTTGTCCAGGCAATATGGATGAAAATCTTTGAGAAAAATGGCATGGCTATCCCATCCCCCCCTACCCCAGCCTATTACCAGCCCCTTTGGGTCTTGTATGGACACACTAACTCCTGCAGATGGCTGTCTTAGGTGACAACAGGGCAGATACAGTGTAAGGTGGTTTAGTGTGCTACTGCTGTGCTATACTCACACAGCACACACACACACTAACTTCTGCAGATGGCTGGATTGATAGAGAACAGCACTGAGAAGAACACACTTTCCCTGCCTATTTTTCCGCTATCCCTACACTTTCCCAACAAGCAAAGGCTGAGAAGAATACACTATCCTTGCCTATTGTTCCTCTTTCCCTACACTTTCCCCACACAGAAATGATTCACATATAGTGTGTACATGTACAGTACACTGTCACTGTTCCTCAAGCCGGAACACACTACACGAGGCCGCCGGCGCGGCGGCCTTATATAGTGTGGGGCGTGTACTAAACCCCCTGAGCTATAATTGGCCACAGGCATCCAATTTCTGTTGTGATTATGATTTAAAAAGAGTTAACACAGTTGATTGATAATAAATGGCTTCAGTCAAACACTAACCATGAGTGAAAGAAAAGTTTTTGTGTTATCATTCATTTTCTCTGAAAAATGGCCAAGAAATCATAAATTCTGCCAGGGTATATAAACTTATAAACACAACTGTATATGCAAATACTGACTTTTTATGTTAAAGTTAGGCTTGTCACTGGCCCCTCCCACTTCTCAAGCTCCCTCCTGCTCAGCATATCTGCCTACTCCGATAAAGGACGAAGAGTAAGACTTGGAATGAGTCGACACAGAGCTCAACTCTGCCAGGAAAAGTTAGGATTTGCATAAAATTACCAATATCTTTGGATTCACTAATCGTTTTGTCTGGTGGTTTTTCTCTGCTTTTGCATTTTTTCATTGCATACTGTTTCAAGTGCCCAGGTTTGTGGCAGATTCCTTTAAGCATGCTGATTTGTGGTACAGCATAACATTTAAAAATTATGAATCAACATTTCCCTTTCAATTTCCCACTGAACCAAAAACACAATAGAATCCACATGGAGCTTCTGTCTACAAAAGAGGTACATCGATATTACCAGCTAATCCTTGCTAGTCATTACAAAACAATGGAAACAAACTGCAGTGTGATCATTTTAACACCTCGAATGACATGGCTAAGCAGAGCTCTCTCCTTATCCCTTTATGTATGAATGAATATGTCCTTGTATGTTATCCAAAAGCCTCAAATAATACAATTCAGTAAAAAAAAAAAAAAAAATCTGAGGTATCAAATGTATTCCTAAATCTTAATACTTCACCATGTGCATAACATGATAACAGTCAGTACCAAAAATCAATTAGAGACAATGGATTCATAACCAATCTATACCCGTTGACTCAGTTTAGCTGTTTCTTTTATAGTGATGAATAGAGGACAAGCAAACAACTAGAGAGAGCAATGGAAAGAGCAGGCCTCTGAGGTTCTTGCACATGGACAGACAGGTCTGTTGAAGAGCAACAATTATGTGAGTAGGAGGAATAATTGGACCCCTATGGTTAACCTCAGATTTAGCATTAGAAAAATGTGAAAATTCATGCACTTTTTATTCTTTGCAGCAGAATTACAGATTACAACACAGTCATACCTACTGATAAACATTCAACATTCATGCTCTTGGACATGTTGTTTTTTTCTATGTTGTGTGATGCTGGCTAAAAAAAATCTGTTTGGACAGGCAAGGACTTTAATGTCTAATGCCGCGTACACATGGTTGGAATTTCCGATGGAAACAGTCCGATGGGAGCTTTTCATCGGATTTTCCGACCGTGTGTATGCCCATCTGTCTTTTTCTGTTGGAATTTCCGACGGAATTTGGATTGAGAACCTGTTCTTAATTTTTCCGACGGAAAACCTTTCTATCGGATTTTCCGATCGTGTGTATGCAATTCCGACACGCAAAATTCCGATGCATGCTTGGAAACAATTCGACGCATGCTCAGAAGTATTAAACTTCCCTTTAATAGTGCTGTCGAACGTGTTGTATGCCACGGTGTTATTGACCGTCGGAAATTGGTGTGACTGTGTGTAGGCAACACAGCTTGAGCGGAGAACCGTCAGAAAAAACGTCAGAGCTTTTTCTGACGAGAATTCCGATCATGTGTACGCGGCATAAGAGTCTGATAGTATACTATGATTAGCACACATTTTGTGTGTAAATGACAGGCTATTTTTTACATAGGCAGGAGAGGCATTTATTGTGTTTACACATGGAGAGAAGGCCCATCAAAAGCCTTGTTAATAATAAACCTTGATACATGATGTTGTAAAATAGTTATTGTTCAGTTTCTTGGTATCTGAAGAGACTAAACAATAACTCACATTACTACACTAATGTCTTCATTGTCATTGGCCAACATATCTCTGCATGAGGATATTACTCTATTTGAGGAAAGTAGGGGGCTGTCTTTGCTGGTCTACCCAAAAAATGCTAGTTGCCTGATTGCGTCTGACTTAAGTACTTTTGAATCACAAACTCAGAATGCAAATGCTTTAAAGAGAAACAAAATCTCCCCATCCTTTAAAACTGAAAACAATACAATCTTAACCTCTATTAAGATTTGCAGTTGCCATGGTGCATCTGCTACCTTGGGTCACCAGTTAAGAATTTGTATATTGTGAAAAAATTTGCTCTTCAGAGCCTCTTCTCCATAGACAATACATATAATCTTTGCAGTCGTTCCTCATAACTGAGATCCTCCAGCTCTTATTAGCTTTGTTGCCCTTCTCTGGATCTTATCCAGTTGAAAGACATACTTCCTGAAGATTGGTTACTATTCAAGATGTGGCTGAACCAGAGTTTTGTAAATTGGTAGAATTATAGTTTTATTCCCCTAAGTAAATACCTTTTTTAACTTATGATAATGGTCTGTTAGTTTGCTTGCTGCAGCTTGGCATTGCATACCTTTGCCTTTACTTTTGTGATCTACTAGGACCCTCAGAATTTTTTCCATTCTCGATTCCCCCAAAGGTTCTCCCCCTAGCAAGGGACTTGCATTGATTATTTTAGTTCTCAAGTGTAATATTTTACATTTATCAGTATTAAACCTCATCTGCCAATTTACCTGCCCACCCTTCTATTTTAACCGGGTCTTCTCGTAAAGATGTCACATCCTGTTGTGAAGTTGTTGCCCTGCTTAGCTTTGTATCAACAGCAAGCACTGAGCTTGAACTACTTACTCCAAATTCTATATAGTTTATGAACTAGTTAAACAGAACTGGTCCCAGAACAGAGCCCTGGGGCACACCACTCACAACTCCAGCCAGTTCGGAAAATATGCCCTTAATCACTATTCTCTGGATGCGCTCCTGTAACCAGGTTTCTATGCAGGTACATACCATATCATGAATGCCAAAATACTGTTACTAAAAGAAAAAATGAGCATTTATGGGTTGCATCCTTTAGAAAAATGTAATAGGAAAGCAGAAATGTTTTCAAAATAAATAAATACTAAGTTAAAATGAACTTGCACTTATATTTACAGCAATGTCAGTTTCCTTGAGGTAAATGGAATGAAAAGAATTCATCCTAAAGTACATTGGAGTACAAAATGCTGAAGCCAGAAACAAGTGAAATATGTTAATCGTAATAGGTAAACTTTTAAGTAACAAAGGGAATTTCAGCAATACAGCCACATTTGGTGGAAGCAAACCAGGCTGTTGGAGGAACCCTAATATTTCACAGTAATGGTTAATTTAAGTTACTATAGATGCAAGCTATCAGGACAATTTGACCCCTTCTTAAGGCTTTATATGTTTTGAAGAAGGGATCTAAGTTACCCTAAAAGCTTGCATTTTAATAACTTAAATTAGCCCAAAAATTGTATCACTTAAACCCAAACTCGGTGTAATTTCAAAAGCTATCACAGTACAAATACTCTACTATTCCATAGTAATACAACTGTTGGTATACAATAGCTACTTTATGGATGCATTATTTATGTATCCCTCTACTTACTGCAGATGGTGAATATCTGTAATGAATCACCTACTTGTACATTTATAAGTTTGCTTTACTGCAACACGAACGCATGCAAATTTTACTTAATACACATATGTGTTTTTCTATCATTAACTGAATTTCTTCTTTGCTTAATACTATCTTAGCTAGATCAGATTTTCATAGAATGTAGTCATTACTCATTAGGAGCACTGCTACTGTTACACTGCGCAAAGTACAGAAATTCCTAGCAACCAACCACATTTCAGTTTATTGCATTCAGGTTAAATAAAGATTATTTCTTATTGGTTGCCAAGGTTTTAGGAACTGCAAATATAAGGCTAAATATGTCACTAACTGCTAGAGTACTGAAATGCTGGACCTAAGCAATTTTTTTTTTTTTTATAATCACATTTTTCTTGAAATTTAGTGTGTAGTAGAAACAATTATCAGAAGACAGAAAATCATTCATTGTCATACATTGTATATCTCAAGAAAACTGTCTCACAAGTTCTGGAAGAATAGGTGACAGAATAAATACATGGCAAAGTAAGTCATTTGTACAGTGCAAAATTGCTTATATGCTCTAAGCCATGATATCCAGATCTGTGACAATACACTGTAGACAGTAACTTTAGTACAATTTGTAGGTGGGATTATGCTGGCCATGCACTATACAAAAAATCTGCCGAAATTCAGTAATTTAGACAGTTCGTAAATTTTTCGGCCAGTTAATGGGCACAAAAACGTTGGGACATTTTTGAGCCGAAAAAACGAAGGACAAGTTTGGAAATTTTCTGCCGAAATAATGATAAATTGAAAGCTTAATGTGTTTCCCATCCGAACTGTTTGCGCTAGGTATACATAAAAAAAAAAAAAAAAAAAAATTGATCAATTTATGTCCACTGAATGATTTATCTCTCACTACATGAAGGCATCGTTTACTCTCACGGCCGAAAGTTCTTTTTTCAAAAATGGGTTCGCCTGATTTTACATATAGTGTATGGCCAGCATTAGATTAAAGCATTCAAAATGTACCTTCCTAAGGATGTGCTTTGTGCGAAATATAATCAAAGGGGTGAACAGCGCTGATCAGCAGACATAATTAGTACCATCAGAGGCAAAGTAAAAACTTTTTATTATTGTTAAAAAAATAATAAAATGTTCACCAAGGCATACAGCAGTCAATTGATGGTCATTCAGAGACTTGGATTAAAAAACTGACAGTACCTGGAGGCTGGAGCCGCATGGATGATACTGGGGCTTAGGGAAACCCAGCACAGAGCCGTTGGACAAAGAACATAGGAGCACCGCTGGGTGGGGGCTCGTCCAGGACCGTAAGGCCAGGGGTCTGATGAAGGGGGAACCAAACTGCAGGCACAGGAACTGTTGGGGCCAGTATACAGCAGCCGCTCGCACTGTGTACGAAGCAGAGAAGTGATGTCACAGCCTGGCGGAAGTCAGCCAAAGGAATCTGAAGAGTATGGGCAAACCCTGCTGCTGGGGCCAATTAGGAACTGCCGATGCCAACGGTGCAAAGAGAGTCACACATCGCCGACTGGAGACACTATTTGTTTAGGGGACACGCCCCTTCTTCAGGTTTCTGATTAGTCGGATGAGTGTGAAGATTAAATAGGGAAAATGACCCGGAAGTATCAGTGTGGGAGGGGGAGGAGCTAGCAGCCCCTGTCATCCATACGGCCCCACCCACCCGAGTGCATAGTAACAATACCCAGTGCACAATACTTTATCAACAATTGCATATCTTAAAAATGTACTGTTTAAAAGTAATAATATTAATAATAATAAAATTGTGTGAAATGCATTGAGGCTGAGTCGCTGACATAACTTCTGAGTCTATCCCCCAAGCCACTTCTGGGTCTGTGGAATGCACACCGGCCCTGTGGTCTGCAGCCGGCTGCGTGGAACTTAGGGCCTCATACACACGGACGTTTTAAAAAATTAGCTGGAAAGCTAGTACCAAAGCCAGGAAAAAAGCGGTGTCAAATACGTGATTTTATCCGCAATTTGCATTGGCGTCAATGCGCGTTTAGCCGTACTAGCTTTCAGCCGCGTTCAAAAGTAACCATTCAAAACCATTCAAAATCAATGGTTCCCTATGGAAGCCCATTGATTTGAATAGAAGTCGCATCAGAAGTCGGATCAAGATGATCCGACTTGTGGTGCGACTTGTGTGCTGAAAAACTAGAAGGGGAACCCCGCCAAAATATAAAAGAAAATTTTGGGCGAGGTTCCCCCCAAGACGATACCAGACCCCTCGGTCTGGTATGGATTTTAAGAGGAACCCTCCACACCCAAAAAAATGGTGTGGGGGTCCCCCCCAAGATCCATACCAGACCCTTATGGGAGCACGCAGCCTAGCAGGTCAGAAAAGGGGGAGATGAGCGCCCCCCACCCCAAAGCACCTTGTCCCCATGTTGATGAGGACAAGGGCCTCTTCCTGACAACTCTTGCTTTTGGTTGTCGGGGTCTGCGGGCGTGGGGCTTATCAGAATCTGGAAGCGCCCTTTAACAAGGGGCCCCCAGATCCTGCCCCCCCACCCTAAGTAAATGAGTTTGTGGTACATCGTACCCCTACCCATTCACCTAAAAAAATAAAATAAAATAAACACACTATACAGGTTTTTAAAGTATTTTATTAAGGCAGCTCCGGCTCTTCTCCCTCTTCTGGAGACATTTTCCCACTCTCCGGTCCTTCTCCCCTCTGTGCTGTCTTCTCTCTCCTCTCTCTGCTGTCTTCTCGCTCTTTTGCCGGGTCTTCTCTGTTGTCTTCTTGCTCTTTTGCCGGGTCTTCTCACTCTTTTGCTGGGTCTTTTCCCTCTGTTCTTCTTCCGATGTTGACTTGACGCGATCTCACAGTGTAATGCTGTGTCGTGTGCAATGACTTATATTGGCATGGGGCGGGGCCACCCGATGATGTAATTTAGAGGCCATGCCCCTTGTGACATCATCGCCCAGCCCACCTGTGTAGGATGTACCCCAAACTCATTCACCTAGGGTAGGGGGGAGGATCTGGGGGCCCCCTTGTTAAAGGGGGCTCCCAGATTCCGATAAGCCCCCGTTTGCCATAACCCTGACAGCCACCAGGCAAGGGTTGTTGGGAAGAGGCCCTTGTCCTCATCAACATGCAGACAAGGTGCTTTGGGGTGGGGGCGCAGGGCCCCCCCTGCCCGAAGCCCCCACCCCCCATGTTGAGGGCATGTGGCCTGGTGTAGTCCAGGAAGGGGGGGCGCTCGCTCCTTTCCTAACCTTCCGGGCTTTATGCTCGGATAAGGGTCTGGTATGGATCTTGGGGGGGACCTCACGCAAAATTTTGTTTTTACATTTTGGCGGGGGTTTCCCAAGATTTTCAGCACACAAGTCACACTGCAAGGCGGAGCATCTTGATCTGACTTCTGGTGCAACTTCAAATCAATGGGCTCCCATAGGGAACCATTGATTTTGAATAGAGGAAGAGAAACCCCGGACAAGGCTTAACGCTGTGTATACACCGGTAAGCCTCGTCAAAACCGACTTTAATACCTTTTACCGGCGTTAGCGTTTTTACAGCTTTTTTGGAGCTTAAAAACGCCAATGTCTGTTACAGCTCAAAAACGCCATGGTGTATATGAGGCCATTGAATAACATGGAGTGGCATTTTTAAGCTCCAAAAAAAGCTCAAAAACGCACCTGTAAAAACGTCCGTGTCCGAGGCTTTCCGAGGCCTTGCCGTTTGGCAAGTGAGCTGTTTATGTCGATGCCTTTCTTGGCACCATTCCATGTGAGTGCATAAATAGCTTTATTTTATTAATTGTTGTTTAATAAACATACAACACTTTATACTTTTCTTTTGGGCTTTTTTAATCGTTTATTCCTGGTGAATGAGTCATCAGCGATTTTTAGGAGAAGATGGGCTTGAGTCCTTCCATGGTCTGCCCCTGTTTTTGAGAGCTTCTAGGCTACTTTGTTGGCCGCATTGGTCTGGTGAGTGTGTAATCTACCTGCACATGGTGGAGCACATTGAAGGAGAAACGATCACTCAATTACTTCTTTTTATGGACTCAGTGGGGTTGATTTACTAAAGGCAAATCCACTTTGCACTACAAGTGCACTTGGAAGTGCAGTCGCTTTAGATCTGAGGGGAATATCTGAAATTGGGGGAATCTCTGCTGATTTTTTCATCCAATCAATCCAAGCAAAAATGCTGTTTTTTATTTTCCTTGCATGTCCCCCTTGGATCTACAGTGAATGCTTTTCCAAGTGCACTTGCAGTGCAAAGTGAATTTGCCTTTAGTAAATAACTGGCAATATCTATTGCCATTTTTTGACTTTATTTATGTGCATTAGATTTTGGGTGAACTGGATAACTTTATAATCTCATAAGGCTAGCACCTATCTTTGTTTATTTTTTTTGTATTTAGAAGTTCACTAGAGTAGTATATCCATCCCACCCATAGATTACTAAATGTTTCCATTGTATCTTTAGTAGTGTAGACCCATTGTTCAGCTGCCATAACTGGATCCACCTCCTTCAAGTTCAAGAGGGTGGGACATGCAGTTTGTTTTCAAAATCTTGGAATCAGGCTTTTAGCTGCATTAAAGGGCTTTGCATTAAGGTGAAAAACCTCCTGTGCTGCATCTACCCCCCAGAGCTCCCCTTTTGCTTACCTGAACCCACTTTTTCCAGTCACAGGGATGAGCACACCAGCTCTAGACGGTGTCTCCGATCTTCATTGGATAGATTGATAGCAGCGGTAGTCATTGGCTCCCGCTGCTGTCAATCAAATCCAATGACGTGGGACCCGGAAGGCGGGTCCCGGTCCTGCTGTCTGTGTCAATGGATGCAGCAGCTGGACACGGGAGCGCGCCCAGACGAGTATCCCGAGGGAAAGCACTTTTCCATTGGGGCATTCGAGAAAAGGAGGAGCCAGGAGCGCAGTGGAGGGACACCTGAAGAGGAGGATTGGGGCCACTCTGTGCAAAATCCTTGCACAGAGGAGGTAAGTATAACATGTTTGTTATTTTAAAAAAAATAGACTTTACAACCCCTTAAAAGTTGAACTCCAGCTTTTTTTAGACTTTGCACAGTTTGTTGGGCCAGCTTGGCACAAACAAACTATGTCCTAAACTAACATGTGGGACCCCGGGTTTTGCAATATAAACTGTATGTAGCTGAGGCTACAAAGAGCATACCGCACTGTGTTCCGGTTTCGAGCCGAGACTTCCTGTCTCATACCTAGAACACAGTAAAGTCTATTTGAACAGGGCTCAGCCATTCAGAGAAAGCAATCTAGTCTAGCAAATGAATACAAAGCTTCCTCTGATTAGCTGAGTCAGATAGGCGGGCTGATGATGTCACAACCTCTAACTCAGCCAGCCAGAGGGAGCTTTGTATTCATTGCTTGAATAGCCTAAATTAACTATGTAAAGTCTAACAAAAGCTGAAGTTCACCTTTAAGTAAGTGAGGGGTCAAGTTGTTCTTGTATGACTTAAAGAATAAGTTCTCTTTTGGGAGCATACTACACGTTACACCCATATGTAGGGTGTAACATGTAGCATGCTACGGCAGTCTCAAGTTCTTTCTCCCATTCTCTTATAAAGTATGGGGGCTGTGTAGCAGAGAACCCCAGTAATAGTTCATACAGCTGGGAAAGGGGTAGTCTTGTATCTTGGACGGTAGCGCATAAAGACTCAAATGTTGAAAGATTGGACTTCACTCATTGTTTAGGGGTTACTTTCCAGCTGAAGTCAGAGAGTTGTTGGTATTTCCGGAGACCCATAGGAAAGTCCCTAACGAATTTCTCAAAGTTTCCAATGGTAGCAATTTGGCAGTAAGCACAAACTTAGCACAAGTATCCTGTATTTCCCCCACATTCTAAAGAAACACACATCCTCCCCCAGGGTGAACCAGAGGAAACTCCCTAACTGAGCCAAAGGAGAAGTCTTTGGGGCCAGCCCCCCATTTGCGTTCAGTCTATCCCAGACAGTTAAAATAAATCATATCTTATGTCTATCGTCCCCCCGTTTTGCCCAAAAGGATAAAAACCTACGGGCACACATTGAGGAATATACCCTAAGCATTATCAGTAAAAAAGAAAATAAATTTTTAAGAGATAGATCTGCTCACCAAAATGGCTATGCCTACAAATGGGATAATCCCACTTTCCCCAGAGCACCAACAAAATCATCCAATTTTCAACCATCCAAAAATAACACTGACCCACCTAGCACCTCATCCAATTCCTTCAGTTCGAGCACAACCTACCACTAAATGTGCCCCTTCCTACGCCAATCTGTATCTGGGGGGGTGGGAAAAGGACATTCTTTCGGATCCGGAGATGAGGTGCTATACCCAGCACATCCTCTCCTGGATGAGATACATCGATGATATTTTAATTTTCTGGACTGGTACCTATCCAGACCTTCAACGCTTTTTCGAAAAAATTTCTATCAACACATACAATCTTAAATTCTCCTTGGAGTACAGCCAAGAAAAGATCACTTTTCTTGATCTCACTATAACTATTGACAATGAAGGTAAATTATATTCCTCGCTATATAGAAAAGCTTCGGCTGGCAATACCATATTGCATGCATCCAGTTCTCACCCCAAAAACCTTATAAAAAGCATACCGTACAGCCAATATTTGCGAATAAGAAGAAACTGTACTAATGATAAAGACTTTTACCAAGCATCTTTTGAACTATATCGAAGATTGAAATCTAGAGGCTACAGCCATAATTTACTTAAACAATCATTTAATAGAGTTAAACGCTTGCAACGAAAGGAACTAATCTTTAGGGACAAAAATCTTCAACTAAACCAACCTGTACGTCTCATTACCCAATACTCCAATCAGTCTGCCCAAGTTAGGAACACTATAAATACATTCTGGCCCCTACTATCATCAGACCCTATAATAGGACAGTATGTGAAAACATACCCAGAAATTACTTATCGTCGACCATCATCCCTTAGCGATAAACTTACCTCTAGTCATTTCTATGCCCCAGATGATCCAAAAAAAATGGACCAAGCTGGTACCTTCCCTTGTGGACACTGTGACTCTTGTCTGTTTTTGTCCAATTCTACTAACACTCTACTACCTAATGGGAATTTACATAAGCCCAAACATCGGGTTACGTGTAATACTGTAGGGGTTATCTATTTAGCCACTTGCCGATGTGGATGTTTCTATGTCGGTAAAACAAAAAGAGCTTTCTCCATTCGTATACAGGACCACATAAAACCTCTATCTAAAAAGAAAATTTCAACTGCGATAAATCGCCATGTAGCTCTAAAACACAACTTTGATCCCACTACAATGTTATTTTCTGCCTTAGAACATTTACCCCTCAATATACGCGGAGGGGACATTGACAACCGTCTCCTCCAACTTGAAACTAGGTGGATATATACCCTAGATGCCACCAGATACCCAGGTATGAACGAGTACATCAGCTTTAAATCTTTTCTCTAACAACCACTATCTTTAATATAAACTATCCCTTTCGGATATAAATGGCTCCCCCCCTCTCTGAAGTCTCGCCCGGTGATGTCCCCGCCATCATGCGCCAATGCCCGCTCCGTTTTGTCTGTTTTCATTGTTCTATGCAAACTGCTTTTATTGTTTACTTTTAATCAATATATTATGCTCTGTATCACGCATAGAAACTATCTTGAAATCTTCCTAAACATACTGTATGGGTATTGAATCCTGACTGCATACACTCTCTCTTGTTAAACTGCCCCTGACTTTTGTAATAGACGCTTGACCAACTTTAATTTGGCTTGAAATGTCTGACTCCTTCATATACTCTTGCTCAAACTTGTCTTGTTCTCATAGACCTAACCAGCTAAGGTCTCCATTTAGCTATGATTTAAACATGCCTAAATTTTATTATACTTGGTATTGATAACCTTGGACTTTTTGCCGGTGAGAATGCCCCCAATTTCTCCAACCCACAGGAATGTCGCTAATATACAGCCATTATTGGCCTCTCTCCATTCTAGCCCTTTTTCTCTCCCCCCTCCCCTTCCCTTCCAGGTGCCCTCCTACCATCATTCGGTGTATGGATTCGGCCGCCGCCCAGGGGGCGGATACGTCACGTTTGGGGACAGCCCTGCTGCCTAGTATGGACACCCGAGGGCGGACTTTCTAAGCCCGCCCACCTTCAGCCTCTGCCATTCACTCGCCGTTATACGGCGATGACGTCATCACGCCCGCTGCGCGCCTATCGCCGGGAACTATAGGCTCCCGGCTATGACGCGCTGTGCGCATGCGCTTAGGCCTCTATGTCCGCTGATCGAGGGGCGGTTCCACGCCTCCTCGATCTGGAAGGCGGTATTTAAACCAGCCTGCTACCTCAGTCCACTACAGGACTCTGGAGGCACCTGACGCACCACACCTGTCCGCATCCAAGTAAGCAACCAAATCTTTTTGTTATCTCCCTTTGGTATCTCTCTCAGTCTATTGAATACTTATTAGGGCCATCTGAATATCATCCTTTTTTTTAGTCTCTTGCAGACCCTTGATTGACCGGACACTTTCTTCTTTCCCCCTTGCTTTAAGGGTGCTTATAATTGTATACTATAAGCTGAACTGGGCCTTGTATCTCATACTTTAAAACAGGTATTTGATTCCCCCTCTTTACAATTTTACCTAAACCCAATACCTTTCCCTCCCTTCATCTTTAACCAATTCTCTGCTCAACAACGTAATCTCTTGCCTATTCATTGTCTCCTCAGGTGCCTCCTGTTTACATTCTGGTTACTTTTTCAGAACCCTTTGGTTCCTTTCTATTTATTTTTTTCTAACCGCTTCTCCAAACAAACGAAAGTAAGTAATTATTTGAGACATTGTCCTCTATGTAGTGTATGGTGCTATGTCCATGAACCAATTTTTCATGGACTCACAACACTATTTAAATTATTTTTTATTATCTGTTTATATATTTTGGTTTATCCTTTTCTAATTAGATAACACATCAAATGTCTAATCTGGTGACTCCCGCCTTCTACTAGGCAATTTTGGCACCCTATATGACTACCCTACCCTACGGTTGCGGCTGAATCTGATCCACACCTCGATCAGGGTAAGCTTGGGAAGGTGCTAAGGGGGACTTTTTCCCTTCTTTTTTCTATCTCGGGAAGGAGGGGCACAAGCACTTCCTTTGTGCTGGTAATTGGCGATATTCCACTCTATACTACACTTGTCCTTTTTATTTTATCTATCCAAATGGCTCTAATTTCCTCTCTCATCGAGTATGGAACTAACTATGATACTTTCTTCAATAGACACATCAAGTACGCAAAGTAGACACACCCTGAGGAAGCCATTGGTATGGCGAAACATGTCGGAACAGTCTACTAAGACTTATTTAGTCCATCTCAGGTCTCTTTTTTTCACATCAAATGTGAATTGTACCTCTAACTCCATGTGCATAATTTGACTCTATCGCTGATTTTGTACTGTTTTCTATAACAATGATTGTAAACTGTTGTAAGTGACATTTTAATCATCTGTCTTGACCTATTCAATTGAGTCTTATCTTTAAAATAATATATATTGCTAATATTTTTTCATTTATATATATTTTTTCCTTTTGTGTGTATTGATACAATTGTTTATATGTAATAAAATTTGATTTATTAACTAACGAGTATCACGAGCCTTGAACTGTGAGTCTACCCCGACTCTCGTATATTACCTTTGCACCGCTATAATCCCTAGTCCACCATCCCCTTCTTGCTGATATTCTTATATTAAGGGATGAGGTGCTGTATTATCTAGTGGACCCTCTCTGCCTTTCTGTATAGTTAAAATAAATCGTTATTGTGTGAGGTGATGTCCAGCCTGAAAGACTACTATGTGTGGCCGGGATCCATGGTCTGCCAGCAAAATCCCCCCCTTTTTTTAACAACGCCCATAGCTTATTATGATGCCAATTGGATATGCGTACCAGAGCCATCACTTTGTATTATAAAGCTATGTCAGGGAGGCCCAGACCACCATCCATTTTTACAAAAGAGCATGTACGCTAATCTGGGGATCTTCCTGTGTCACACAAATGTCAAAAAAGTCTTCTCGTATGCCAGAAGAAGGACTGAGGGAGGGTGATCAGAAAAGTATGTAATAGGTAAATAAAACATGGAAGGACAGTCATTTTAATGACATTTATTATCCCCAGCCAAGTAAGGGATAAACCTTGCCACATGCGGAGTTAAGAATTTACTCTGTCAAGAAGGGCCCTGTAGTTAGGGTCATATAACCTTTTAGAATCTGATAAGATGTGGATGGTGTTTTAGATACTTAGTTCACAATATTAATGAGTAGGATTGGTGCAAAAGAGAGGAAAGTTCCCCAGGGATATTGATAGGTAAAATTTCCAATTTAGTGTAATTAATTTTGAAATTAGTCAATTGCCCCAATTTACTCAGCTCAGACAGTGTAGTGAGTGACTGGGAATATAAAAATAGGACATTGCCCGCATAAACTGATAATTTGTGCTATCTTGAGCCTGTCTGGATGCCCTTAATGTCCCCATTGCTTCTGACCATTCATAGAAAAGTCTCCCTTGTAGGTGCACATTCACTCAAGCTACAGGTCCTTGATAAAGGGCTAAAATCTAGCCCAGCTTTTAATCCCCAAGAGCCAATGTTCCTAGCGTTTTTTCCTTGTACATCTAATTCTTCTTCTTATAATTTCATTCAAAAAGGTATATACATATTAAAAAGAATGATATAAAATGCTTTATCCAGTTTATTGAATACTACCACATGTTTTCATAAAATACAATAAAAAAAATGGTAAACTCTGCTACTATGTCATTGGCTACATTTTTTTTTCTTAATAAATTCTGGCATTTGCATAGACTCCGACAATTGCAAGCAACAGCATTTCCATACTATTCCCCTATTAGAAAGTAGTAACACAGCATTTTTATTAGATGTATAAGATCAAGTTTCTACAGTTGATGTTTAAACATGAAAGGAATGAACTTCACTCATTTGTGATAATCATAGATATCTGTCAGAACTAATTAATGTAGGGGATGTAATTTATGAGCATTGTAATATGAATTCAGAATTCCTAGTACTAAACCAGATGCAATATATTACATTTTTGTTTTTGGGTTTAGATAACTTCAGTCCAGTCAACAAAAGATTTATTTTTAGTCAAACATAGAGAATATGAAGATGAAAGTCATTATTATATGTCCTACGGACAACCCTGCATATATGAGAAAAATAGAGATCCTCTATCTTCTAAAGAAACTTCCAGGGAGGAAGAGAGAATACAGTAATTATGTGACTTTAGTTGTGCCAAAATAGGCAAATTACACACCAGATCGATAAAAATACAAAAAAAGTGGATTATGTTGCTTACATTAATTATTGATGCCCTTTCACACTGGGGCATCGGGGGCGGTATCGGTAAAGCGTTGTTAGTCTTAACGGCGGTTTAGTGGCGATTTGGCAACCGCTATTCGGGCGGGAGCAGGGCGCTTTTAACCCCTTCAGCAGCACTGCCCATGCATTCCAATGGGCAGGGGCGGTGCGGTGTATACACTGCTCGCAAACTGCCCCAAAGATGCTGCTTTCGTCCTGAAAGTGCACCGCCCCAGTGTGAAAGCACTCGGACTTTCACACTGGGACTGCAGAAAAGGCATTTTTCAGGTGCCTGAAAAAAAAAAAACCAGTGGGAAAGGGGTATCTACAGAGTACGTCTTTGGGAGCACTGAGAAAGAGAACAATCAATTAGGTTATGCACTTGAGTAGGAAAACACCATCCACTGAAGTACTGTGAAGATTTTGTAGTATGGCATTTTCAGCTTGAAACATAAGATATTCACATACATAACCTTGCTTACATTACAAATCCAAGAACAAGCATTTTATTTTTTCCTTATGGTAGGGTAATAGGCTGAGATATGCAAGTCATTCATTTATGCCATTGGCTGACATATGAACAGGTCGTAACCTGTGAACAAGGCACTCGTTCTTCAAGGTGAAATCAGAAGATTTATAATCCAGGCAAACGACTTTCTGTCCAATTTTTTTTTCTTCAAGGGATTCATCTATCTTAATTGTTTTTCACGGAATAAAATCCTCATCCCTTGTATAACCAAGTTCAAAATAACTTTTAACAGCATGGCCCTCCAGAGCATATGTAAAACAATAAAAACCTGCTGTGGCTACAAGATGATCTGAGAACACTGCTGTAAAGAGCACACTCAGCAGCCCTGAAACTCATTTCCAGTCCGTTGACAAGAAATCCAATTTTCCCATGCAAGATCAATAAATTCACATTTAGATTTGCATTTTACTACAAAAAGCCTAAATCTACACAGCTTCAGCAGAAACAGCACAGTTTTGTTTCAAGTTTAATAGCAGCCACAACACATTTTCTTCTCAAAACCAGGTAGGCCCAAATTAGGCCTTGGAATGTACACCTACCCCTCCTACGCATAGCCTCTTCACTTTCTGGTTTACGACTCACAGACACAACCTTCATACTCAGGATGCCACCTCCCTGGCGAATCAGATTTACCACTTGCTTATGGCCAACCTTCACTACATTGACACCATTCACCTGGGAATAAAGCACATAAAGGAATGTTATAATGCTTACCCCATTAAAAAAAGTTTATCGATCTACACATATTACATAACATCTTATACAAAGCACACTGTAAAAATCTTGTACAGTAATACAATTCATATTATCATTCTAGGTTCATATATTTTTGGATGGTTACTGATTCTGACAACATTTCAACTCATCAATACCACTTACTGTGTACTCCCAACACGCTGCTAAACTTGCACCAATGTAAGACAATCATGGATATGGGTACATCATGGGAGTGGCCTAATCCTCTGTTTCTGGAACCTTGGCTGCTAAGCCACTTGTGCCAAAAAAAAAAATATACTAATTAAAGCTGTAATAAACACCACTTGCTGACTTGTACCTATAGGTAAGCTTATAATAAAGCTTACCTGCAGGTACAAGGAATATCTCCTAATCGTGCACTGTTTAGATGTTCTCTATTTCTGCAGCCGGTGACAGGCGCATGCATACTGTGCTCTGAAGGGACAGCATACTGAGTATGCCAGAGCACTGCCCCACGATCATGGCTCCCATACGAATGCGCAGCAGTGATGTCATTGCGGCTCGGCCATTCATATGAACCTGGAAAGAAGACGAAGATGAAAGACCTGTCAGCAGTAACACCATTCAACTGGAGAGATTTATTTTAAGATAAGTCTCTCATAATGTGCTAGTATGCGATGCATACTAGAACCATATGACATTAACCACTTGACAACTGCGCACTTAAACCCCCCTCGTGACCAGACCAATTTTCAGCTTTCGGTGCTTTCACACTTTGAATGACAATTACTCAGTCATGCAATACTGTACCCAAATACATTTTTGGTAATTTTTTTCATACACATAGAGCTTTCTTTTGGTGGTATTTGATCACCTCTGGGTTTTTTATTTTTTGCGCTATAAATGAAAAAAGACCGAAAATTTTGAAACAATATATATTTTTGTTTCTGTGATAAAAATTTGCAAATGATTAATTTTTCTTCATAAATTTTGGCTACAATTTATACTGCTAGATATCTTTATTAAAAATAATCCAAATTAGTGGATATTATTTGGTCTTTGTGAAAGTTAGAGAGTCTACAAGCTGTGGTGCAAATCATAAAAAATTCATCACACCTGATGTACTGGTGACCTATCTCATTTCCTGCCACCCGAACAAGCCAGGAAAGTACAAATAACCCCCAAATGACCCCTTTTTTGAAGTAGACATTCCAAGGTATTTAGTAAGATGCATGGTGAGATTTTTTGATGTAGTCATTTTTTCCCACAATTCTTTGCAAAATTAAGATTTTTTTATTTTATTATTTTTTTCACAAAATTGTCATTGTAATAGGTTATTTCTCTCACATGGCATGTGTATACCACAAATAACACCCCAAAATAAATTCTGCTACTCCTCCTGAGTATTCCGATACTACATGTGTGGGACTTTTCCACAGCCTGTCCACATGGAGAGGCCCAAAATGCAGGGAGCGCCATCAAGTGTTCTAGGAGCATAAATTACACATCTAACTTGTTGACTACCTATTACACTTTTGAAGACCCTGGAGCACCAGGACTATGACACGTGGCACTGATGACAGATGGCACTGATACGTGGCACTGATGACATGTGACACTGATGTGGCACTGATGACAGATGGCACTAATACGTGGCACTGATGACACGTGACACCGAAGACAGATGGCAGTAATATGTGGCACTGATGATGCGTGGCACTGATGACAGATGGCACTGATACGTGGCACTGATGACATGTGACACTGATGTGGCACTGATGACAGATGGCCCTAATACGTGGCACTGATGACATGTGACACCGATGACAGATGGCACTAATATGTGGCACTGATGACAGATGGCACTTATACGTGGCACTGATGACACCTGGCACTAATACGTGGCACTAATACGTGGCACTGATGACACGTGACACTGATGACAGATGGCACTGATACGTGGCACTGATGACACGTGACAGTAATAACAGATGGCACGTGACACTGACAGGTGGCACTGATGACAGATGGCACTGGTACGTGGCACTGATGACAGATGGCACTAATATGTGGCACTGATGACATGTGAAACTGATGTGGCACTGATGACAGATGGCACTATGTGGCACTGATGTGGCACTGATGACAGATGGCACTTATACATGGCACTGATGACAAATGGCGCTTACACGTGGCACTGGGGACAGATGGCACTGGGGATAGGTGGCACTGGGGACAGATGGCACTGACAGGTGGCACTGGGGACAGGTGGCAGTGGGGACAGGTGGCAGTGGGGACAGGTGGCACTAACAGGTACTGTGGGCACTGTATTTTCTTTTCTTTTTTTTAACACTCACAGGCTGCAGATGTTTGCTCTCCTTCCTCACACGCTGTCTCTGTGTGAGGAGGGAGAGCCGGCAATGAGAGATGATCTCATATGTTTACATATGAAATCATCTCTCATTGGACATGCCGATCGCGCTGTAAACTGCCGCAGTGATTGGCCATCTACAGCGATCTGTGACTGGCTGTGTCCAAGGGACACGGCCAGCACAGAACTTCCCTGATGCGTGCCCGCGAGAGTGCGCATTGCGGAAGTAAACAGGAGGACATCCAGGGACACCCTCCCGGCAAATGGCGTCTGCGCTGCAGCCGTCTTTCGGCTATAGCATGGACGCCTAGTGGTTAATTTGCAGGGTGATGTTTTTTTCTTTCTTCCACACTTTACTATCACATTGCTTATGTTGATCATGTAAAATGTAAAACTAAATAATTTGGGTGTAAACATAAAATAGTAAGTCGTTAGTAAAAACAGTCCTCACAAGTCCCATATCTACAAAATTTTTCTGGAATGTAAGATAAAGAAGAAATGCAGAACTGACATATGGAGGATATAGACATAATGTATGATTAAAAGCAGTAGTGCAGTATTATACATTTTTGCTGATTCCACACACCTCAATTAAGAAGTCACCTGTCCTAAGGCCTGCTCTCCATGCCACACCATCCACATCCACAGACTCCAGATACTGCAGAGCAGGGAAAGCTGGTGTAGGTGTGAACTCCTCAATCGGTGTCTCTGCTGCAAGAAGAGTCATAGTGATTAGCTTTATGTTAGCAGTGTGAGTGGTATTTAATGATAGTTTCATAGGATTGCATTATGTTTGTTTTGATTGTGCAAGGCAGTGATGACATATACACATACATGCAGTATGTAAAGCTATTAAAGAGAATTCACACTAACTCACAATAACATTCTAATGCCATCACCAGTGCTGTAAATCTGTTATAAGCAAGTGTTACACTCTAGCATCAACTTGTGATTGAGGCTTTCTAGCAAGCTATAACAGCCTTTCTCAACGATGGTTTCATGGAACCCTAAGTTCCTTCAGAGGTTGGTCAGGGTTACTAGAGTAGTGGGACAATTCTGCCTCACAGATAATTGACAAGAATGATCTTTTTAGCTGCACTATATTACCAAAAGTATTGGGATGCCTACCTGTCCACAAGGTTTAGGAGTGTGTCTAAGGGAATGTTTGACCATTCTTCCAGAAGCATGAGGTCAGGCACTGTTGTGGACTAGAAGGCCTGGCTCACAGTCTCCGCTCTAATTCATCCCAAAGGTGTTCTATCGGGTTGAGGTCAGACCAGTCAAGTCTTCCACCCCAAACCCGCTCATTCATTTCTTTCTGGAACTTGCTTTGTTGCACTGATCAAAATCATTTGGTGGAGGGGGGATTATGGTGTGGGGTTGTTTTTTTCAGGGGTTGGACTTGGCCCCTTAGTTCCAGTGACGGGAACTATTAAGGCGTCAGCATCCCAAGACATTTAGGACAATTTTATGCTCCCAACTTTGTGGGAACAGTTTGGGGATGACCCCTGCGGGTTCCAACATGACTGCGCAGCAGTGCACAAACAAGGTCCATAAAGACATGGATGAGTGAGTTTGGGGTGGAGTCCTTACCTCAACCCAACAGAACATGAATTAGAGAGGAGACTGCAAGACCGATCTTCTCGTCCACATCAGTGCCTGACCACACAAATGCGCTTCTGGAAGAATGATCAAACATTCCAATAGACCCACTTCTAAACCTTGTGGACAGCCTTCCCAGAAGTGTTGAAGCTGTTATAGCTGCAAAGGGTGGGCCAACTCAATAATAAACACTATGAACTAAGACTGGGAAGCTATTAAAGTTTATGTGCGTGTAAAGGCTAGCGTTCCAATACTTTTGGTATTATAGGGGGTATTTTACTAAAGGAAAATCCACTTTGCACTGCAAGTGCACTTGGAATTAAAGTCGCTGTAGATCCGAGGGGGACATGCAAGGAAAATAAAAAACAGTATTTTAGCTTGCACATGATTGGATGCTAAAATCAGCAGAGCTTCCACTCATTTCAGATCTACCCCTTAGATTTATAGCGACTGCACTTCCAAGTGCACTTGCAGTGCAAAGTGGATTTGCCTTTCGTAAATAACCCCCATAGTGTATCTATAATAACAGGATTCTTTCCAATGACCACAAATGTAAGGAGCATTTTTCCCAATGACCCTCATGCCAATGTACCATGTACAGTAGATATACGTAAGAATTATTAGCAGGAGTTCCCTGAGACTGTAATGTTACTTCAAGGGTTCCTTCATGTTGAAAAGGTTGAGAAAACCTGATCTATAATCACTATGACAGTGTTGTACAGGAGATAACAATCAAGCAAAATAGCAGCTCATCAGAAGTACCTTTTGCTCCACGTAACACAAAGCCAAATCCTTCCAATTCTCTCTTCTGCAGCCGGGCAACTTTCTCTTGGATGACATAATCACTGCAAAAATGAGCAAAAGAGATAAAAGTAAAATCTGCCACTGCTCAAATAACTGATTTTGCTGGTAAACAATGTGCATAATCATCCACTTAGACACAAGCACTATATTTCATTAACTCTCTGCCATGCTGAAGTATACTCTCAAATGTTAACTCAATACATTTATACATAACAACCCAGTTTGTTCAGCGGTCTGCACCTCTACCATGGATGTATTTTAAATCTGATGGTAACATACACTAGTTTTATAGCCGCGACCAGTGTGTTATGTGCATTTGACTGTAATGCTGATCCTTTAGCTTCAATATTATTTGAGTCACTATCCCAGAATAATTGTGTAGATCAGGAGTCCGGACTTTACTTGTGGCATTCTTTCAGGTCAGTACAGAATCAATTAGCCTTTTCAGAAGGAGGTCAGCAACCGCAGCCTATGGATTTTTCTCATGACAGGTGTCTTTTAGGTGGCAGGTACTGGATTGTGCTTACAGTTATGTACCAGGTATGTTATTTAGACCCATTTAGGTCTATAACCACACTAACAAGCACAGGAAGCACTAGATCTGTTGCATGTGGTACTCCAGTTGAATTTAACCCAAGGCCATATAGCTGTAAGCAGCAGTGCAAACTAATAATAGCTCTCTTACGGTTAAAGTACTATCCCTCCTTACCATATTAAAAATCCATTCTGTCCCACATTTCCTTCAAATATGAAATCTACTATGACATTAGCCAGCATAGCCAGCCCAATAGAGTGTATTCCCTACTGAAGTCTGCACAAAGTGTGCCTTATGTGCAGAAACCCATATAGACACAGCTAAATGCTCTCACATATATTAAAGGACATGACAAATGAGTATGACAAATATTACAGGACCTAATCTGTCTTTTTTTTTTATTATAATTGAAGTTCTGTAATTTCAGAAAAGCACCTATACAGTAGTACATTTGAATTATGAGCATAATTCGTTCTAGAAGGATGCTTGTAATCCAAAGCACTCGTATGTCTAAGCGAGTTTCCCCATAGGAAATAATGGAAACTCAGATAATCCATTCCACAGCCACTGCTATTGTATGCAGTACCGCATGTGGTCAGAGGTGGGTAGTGCCAGAGACACTTGGAAATACTTGGACGATGCTTGGATGCACTCAGAGACACTCGGGTGTTTTCGAGTTTCTCAGAGAGGCTCCGAGTGTCACCGGCGCCCCCGCACCTCTGGCCAAATGCGGTAATGCACACCCCAGAGGCTTGAATCCTGCTCGTCTTGCAAGGCAACGCTCGCAAACCGAGTCAGGATTTAAAAAAAATAATAGCTCGTATTGCGAAAACACTCGTAAACCGCGTTACTCGCAATCCGAGGTATTACTGTAATTTAGTTGTCTACTATTAACTACTTACGTAGAACATGAAGATGTTACATTCTTCATTGGTTAATTCTTTTTACCAAACATTTTTATATATGCATGAGCTGACTAATGGAATCAATATATTACCTGTGGGAAGTGAAAGAATCATATGATCCAACCGTGTAGTGCCTGAATAGACGTTTTGTCCGATCTTCACGGGTTTCTGAAAGATAGATCAGGGTCTGCTATGTATGAAAAACTCACAGAACTATCTTGTTAAGAAATGATCACAGTGCTTTCACATAACGGGTCACTTAAAAGACTTTAGAACCCAACTGAACATCTTTACTTCTTCAGTGCAAGAGTGTATTTGAAAAAATAGCAAGTCCAGCATTGACAACAGTCTCCATAGTAATTTGTCCGAACACCTACTTAATCTGGTTGCCAGCTATTCTCACGTATATTCTCATGCATGTTGGCTATCCCTGCTAACAAGCAGATGTGGTAGTCAACTGTTAAATTGTGAGAAACAGATGAGTTTCACTACCCCTTTCACTCTGAGGCAGTTTTCAGGCGTTTTAGCTCTAGAAATAGCCTCTAAATAACGCCTGAAAACTGCCTCCCATTCATTTCATTGTGTCTTTTCACACTGGGGTGGTGCACTTGTGGGACTTCAGGGAAAGTCTTGCAAGCTGCATCTTTGGGGCGGTTTTTAGAGCGGTGTATACACCGCCTCTAAAACTCCCTGCCCATTAAAATGAATGGGCAGCGCTTCAAAAGCGCCTGAAAAGCAATTTGGAAGCGCTGCAACATGGGAGTTTTTAACCTCTTCTTTGGGTTAAAATCGCTCCGCTAGCGGCCGAAAAGCGATGCTTAAACAGCCCTAAGGGCCACTAAAATGAGCAGCACTTTAGCGCGGCTCCGTGTGAAAGGAGTCTAAACTAATGGTAATAAGTAATTCATTTCTAGAAATATGGTATTCAAGCCCAACTCTAGCTATAACATCTGCCTTTGGACAGAGTAGAAAAATGTTAATGTTTCCACAACAGGTGTTATAGGAGCAGAAACTGAAGGGAAATGTCTCAGAGAGGACAGACACAGCAACAAAAGTGTCATAAAGATAAAAAATGCAAACAGGTCTCCCAAATGGAGTGGCAGCCTTCTCCCACTCTAGGGTTAGGGGCATAGTTGGGATAGAAAAAGACTAGGGTTAAGCCCCATCGGGAGACATCGGCTGGTTCAATAAAAAACATCTGACATTCGACTCGTGTGTATGCCACAAGTTTCGTCAGCTTCTGTCGGACGAGCATGCTGGAAAACCAGCAGCCGGCCAACTCCCAATCAACGCTCTCAGCCAATGGTGGAAAGCACTGATCGGAGTGTTCTAGCAGGGAGGGGAGATAGCTATACTAACTTTTTATAGTAAGTATAGTGGCTCCGGCTGGAACTGATAGTTTTTTTTTTTGCTCAACCCGCAGGGTTGAATGAAAAGAAAACTCATAGTGTGTACCAGGCTTTAGTCTGGTCTGTTTGGAAGAGGTCAAGGCTCAATCTAATAGGAGTTTTAGTATGTCTGGGTACCACACCCTTCTGGGCCAAATCTGTTTTGTTTGTTGTAGAACCTGAAGACCAGGATGTCCACAATTGGTTTCCTCCACTATCGAAAGAGATTCTGGAAGATCTTTGGGTGCAGAGACCACTCCCCTTGGTTTAGGCATTGGTGACTTAGAAAGTCTGCCTGCCAATTGTGCACACCAGCGGTGTGGACGAAAGAGAGAAGAAAGAACTGGAGTATGAATTTTCAACCAGGAGAGGATCAAATTTCTTTCTCTTAGGGCAGCTCAGCTTCCACGTGTGAGACCTTAAAGTGGAGCTCCACTCCCCCCCTCTACTGCCACATTTAGGACTTTTTGGGGGGAGTGACTACCTGATTTTGACAGGTACCCGTTCCCACTTCTGTGTAAGATCGCCGTGGCAATCTACGAGTATGTCCGGCCCCTTCTCTTTTCCCCCACTGCCTTCTGGGACACACAGGTCCCAGAAGACAGCAGGACCATTTAGAAAGCACTGCGCGACTTACGCATGTGCAGTAGGTAACTGGGTGTCAAGCCTGAATGCTTCACTGCTGGTTTCCCTTAGTGAAGATGCTGATGCCTGCACCCAAAGTCAATTGAAGAATCAGCTTGAGTGCAGACATCACTGGATCCCTGGACAGATAAGTGTACTTATATTAAAAGTCAGCATCTACAGTATTTGTAGCTGCTGACTTTTTTTTTGGGAGGGGGGGGGGGGCTGAAACTCCTCTTTAAAGCGGTAATCTTCTTAAAATTCTGGAGGAAGGAAAACTCTTAAGACAGTGAGAGGACTGGAGGACAGACTTTTGAAATTGATTAACTAGCTCAAGGTTTGAAGGAAATGAATCATCCTTTGGATGTTACATAATTACATAGTAGGTGAGGTTGAAAAAAGTCCATCAAGTCCAACCTATGTGTGTGATTATATGTCAGTATTACATTGTATATCCCTGTATGTTGTGGTTAATCAGGTGCCTATCTAATATTTTTTTTTAAATTATCGATGCTCCCCGCTGAAACTACTGCATGTGGAAGAGAATTCCACATCCTAACCGCTCTTACAGTAAAAAACCCTATACGCAGTTAAACCGCTTCTCTTCTAATCTTAGTGAATGGCCGCGTGTCTTATTAAATTTCCTTTCACGGAAAAGCTTTATCCCTATTATGGGGTCACCAGTACGGTATTTGTACATTGAAATCATATTCCCTCTCAAGCGTCTCTTCTCCAGAGAGAATACGTTCAGTGCTCGTAACCTTTCCTCATAACTAAGGTCCTCCAGTCCCTTTATTAGTTTTGTTGCCCTTCTCTGGACTCTCTACAGTTCCAGCACATCATTCCTGAGGACTGGTGCCCAGAACTGGACAGCATACTCCATGTGCGGCTGGACCAGAGTTTTGTAGATTGGCAGAATTATTGTTTTATCTCTGGAGTTAATCCCCTTTTTAATTCATGCCAATATTCTGTTTGCTTTGCTTGCAGCAGCTTGGCATTGCATGCAATTGCTGAGCCTGTCATCTACTAGGACTCCCAGGTCCTTTTCCATCCTAGATTCCCCCAGAGGATCTCCCCCTAATGAGCAGATTGCATTCATACTTTTGCCACCCAAATGCATTATTTTAAATTTTTCTACATTAAACCTCATTTGCCATGTAGTTGCCCACCCCATTAATTTGTTCAGATCATCTTGCAAAGTTTCCACATCCTGCAGAGAAGTTATTGCCCTGCTTAGCTTAGTATCGTCCTCAAATACAGAGATTGAGCTGTTTATCCCAATCCTCCAGGTCGCTTATGAATAAATTAAATAGGATTGGTCCCAGGACAGAAGCCTGGGGGACCCCACTGTCCACCCCGCATCATTCCGAGTACTCCCCTAAGTATCACTACCCTCTGAACTCGCTCCTGTAGCCAGTTTTCAATCCATGTACTCACCCTATGGTCCATGCCAATGGACCTTTCTTTGTACAGTAAATGTTTATGGGGAACTGTACCAAATGCTTTTGCAAAATCCAGATACACCACGTCTACAAGCCTTCCTTTATCTAGATGGCAGCTCACCTCCTCATTGAAGGTTAATAGATTGGTTTGGCAAGAACGATTCTTCATGAATCCATGCTGATTACTGCTAATGATACCGTTGCCATTACTAAAATCTTTTATATAGTCCCTTACCATCCCCTCCAAGAGCTTGCATACAATTGATGTTAGGCTAACTGGTCTGTAATTCCCAGGGATGTATCTTGGCCTTTTTTAATATTTGGTGCTACATTGGCTTTTCTCCAATCAGCTGGTACCATTCCAGTCAGTAGACTGTTCATAAAATTAGAAACAATGATCTGGCAATTACTTGACTGAGTTCCTTAAAGACCCTCCGGTGCAAGCCATCTGGCCCCGGTGACTTATTAATGTTACGTTTTTCAAGTCTATTTCTAATTCTGTCCTCTGTGAGCCATGAGGGTGCTTCCTGTAACATGTCATGAGGATAAACATTGCAGTTTTGATTACTGAAGCCCCCGATTCACTCATGAAGACTCAGGAGAAGAATAAATTCAATACCTTCCCCATCTCTCCATCCTTAGTAATCAGATTGCCTTCATCATTCTTTATGGGACCAATATGATCTGACCTCCCTTTCTTACTATTTATGTACTTAAAGAATTTCTTGGGATTTTTTTTAATCTTCTCCGCTATGTGCCTTTTGTGTTCTATCTTAGCCGCCCTGATTGCACCCTTACATTTCTTGTTGCATTCTTTCTAAAGTTGGAATGCTGATGATGATCCCTCAGCCTTGTATTTTTTGAAGGCTTTCTCCTTTGCTCTTATATGCATTTTTATGTTGGAGTTAAGCCATCCAGGACTTTTATTAGCTCTTTTAAATGTAGTTCTCATTGGAATGCACTGGCTAATGGCCTTATTTAATATGCTCTTAAAGCATGCCCATTTTTCCCCCGTGTCCTTTTTTCCTAAGATTTTATCCCAATTATTATTTTCTAGCAAGGATCGTAGTTTAGGAAAGTTGGCTCTTTTGAAATTTGGTGTCTTTGTATTTCCCTTATGTTTCCTATTTGTGGGATTTATACTAAAACAAATTGACCTGTGATAGATACGATTTCCTAAATTGCCCTGTATTTCCACATCAGTGATCAGGTCTGTATTGTTGGTAATCAGTAAGTCTAGTAACGCTTTGTTTCTAGTTGGTGCATTTACTATCTGACCCATGAAATTGTCCTGCATTTAGGAACTAGCGAGCCTTAGATGAATGCGCGGTTCCTTCCACCGATGTCTGGATAATTAAAATCCCCCATTATAATGACACTTCCCATTCTTGCCGCTAATCTAAATTGTGATAGGAGGTCCGCCTCCACCTCCTCCCTCTGGTTAGGGGGCCTTTAGCATACTCCCAGTATTACTTTCCCCTTAGTTTCCTCCCTTTGCAGCTCTAAGCATAAGGATTCCACCTCCTCCATTGCTCCCTTAGTGATGTCATCTCTCACATTCACTTGTACATAATTTTTGATATACAGGCATACCCTTCCCCCTTTTTTACCCTCTCTATCCCTGTAATATAGGGAATACACTTGAATGATTGCCAGCCAATCACGAGAGCTGTCAAACCAAGTCTCTGTAATTCCTACAAAATCGAAATCCTCCACGTACAACAGTAGCTCTAGTTCTCCCATCTTGTCCACCAGACTCCTGGCATTGATTAACATACCACGTAGTTTAAACCGGTCACATTCTATCTTCTTATTGGGTGCTCTGGGGTTGCAGACAAGTTTGTGGCTGAGAAGTCCTTCAGCAGAAGGATGTCCAAGTGCCCTGTGATATGAATGCCCTAGTGTTCGCAGAAGATCGAGAAGTCAGGCAAGCACATTTGTAAACACTCTGGGTGTAGAGGAGGGTCCGAATAGTAATGACACAAATTGGAAGTTTTGGTTTCCCACAGCAAAATCCAGAAAGAGTTGCTGTGAAGGGAAATGGGGGATGTGTAGATAGACATCTTGTATTTGGTATCTACTGATACCAAAAATTCTCCTTGTCTGAGAGAAGCAATGACAAGTTTTGCTGATTCCATATGGAATTTTGGTACACAAGGAAATCTGTTTAGAGAATTTAAGTACAATAGTATGGGAAATAGACATAAAAAAGCAAATCTACCACCGGGACAGCCTGTTTTTTCTTAAATATCTTTTCTATAGAATAGATTTCAGTAAAATTATTGCGAGTTAATATCATTTAAAGATTAGGCCAATCTTCATGTAGTGCACTTTCAATTAGTGCGGCGATGGGTGATTTAGTCAGTCTCTTTGTGGTTATAAAGGCTTGCTTTGGCTGTGGAGAGTCAGGTTCTGATAGGCAAGGCTAATTTGCACTGCATCAATCACAGTGAAGGGAATTGGACAAGAAGCCATAGCTTGTGGGTCACAAAATTCCTGTTTGAAAAATCCTTGCAGATTATACAATATATGTATCCTGTCACTGTAGCACTTTTTTTTACCATGGAAATCAAAGGTTCCAGGCCAGCCAAAAATTTTCCAAAGACCTTAGACAAAATGTTAGAGAACTCTGCTTTTGTCAGATAGGCAGCATGGTTGCCACCTGCGAGGAATTTGTGTCATGATAGAAGATTTCTCTGGGAGAGAGAAACAGCTACCACTTGAGTAGTGTTCTGAGTTTCAGAATGCGTGCTGTTCTGCCTTTTTCCCAGCTCTCTTGTACTTATGAGCCCCAAAATGAGGGGTTCCCTGTTTAGTCATTTACAGAATGGGATAAGGAATGAATGGGGTGTGAGTGTCTGCAATGCAGAAGATGATGTGTCTCTGTAGCAGAAGACAGTAGGAATGGTTCAGCCCCACCTTCTTGACCTGTTGGGCTGCATGCTCTGATAAGGGGGACCCTTAAAACTGGGTCTGGTATGCATTGGGGGGGGGGGGGGGGGCCTGTGCTGTTTTTTTTTTCCTCATTATTTTTAATTGTATTGTTGGCATGTTTCTTTTACACTCTCATGAGTCATCTGTTGTTAAGGTTGTGTCGGCTGGCTTCCCGGCCCACTCCTTAGCAACCAGCTCAATGCGGTAATTTACTGCAATAAATAACCCGGTAATTACCGGTAAATCATACAAATACCGCATTCGGTATTTAACGCAAAATTCTTAGTGAATTGCACTTTTACAACTCATTTACCACAAGCGTTATTTTACCAATTTTTTTGTCCGTTATTTATTTCTTAGTGAATTGACCCCTAAGTCTGGATGGGGGAAAAATGACAAATTTTAAATTAAGTAAAAATTATGGAGCTGAAAACTTTAGAGACAATTAAAAACATAATGTATCAAAATAAAGGCATCGTGTGCTAATAGCCAGAAACCCATCGAAAATACAAGGAAACCCTGTCATACCTTATCCACAATGCTGGGCCTGTTATGGGTCATGGTCAGCATACCCCCGAAAGTGTCTTCAGAGTCTGAAAACAATAGAGGTGGACCAGGACCCTGGACCTGTATCATACCCTGCAGCTAACTATACATGTCGAACTTCATGCCAAAGTGAGCACCTAACACAAGATCTGAGCCTGAAGAAAACATCACAGGCAAGCCCCACAGTGCGGTCCAGGTTTTTTCCTCAAAGTATAACACTGATAGGTACCAATCCAGTAACTGCTAGATAGCCCAGAGTCACAAGCAGTCGTATCTTGATAGAAGTAGGTCAAAAATTTGTTTGTAGAAACCTGGAAGCTGCCATTGCTATCTGAAAATGACAGCTGTCTGGCTGTCACAATGACCTAATGTTTTCAGTTCTAGGCAAGTGACATGAAAGATGTATGCAGAACACATGGCCTTATTTTCTACATGCTTTTTTAAGGTTAGTTATTGATTAAAAAATAAAGTCAACAAGTAGCGTTTTATAGGGAGATCAAAAAGAAATCTGTCACATGAGAAACAAGCCACCGTATGACAGAACAAAATGCAGCTGTCTCATCATGTTGTTACTGCTAAGTATTCAGCAGAAGAAGATCAACATATTTAAAACTTTTGTTTAGCAAAAAGAGCTATCTGCCTGGACACACCAGAAACATTTTAAAATAGCCATTCCCAGAATTACGCTTACAGACAAGTGTATGTAAAATCTAACAATAGGATTTTCATATTTGTTCCCTTTTGGTCCATTCAATATACACTTAAAAAGTGTTTATTTTTTTACATGTGTTTGATAACTCCAAAAATACCTGCCAGAAATCTAGTGCTGTGTTATGCATTCTGTGGTGTTATCTCAACAAAATAGAGGACAGTATGAGGTGTTCTGTAGTACTAACTAAGCACACTTTTTGAAGATTTAATTTCAAGTGATATGAACTAAACAAAGCTATTCAGAAAATTACTAGCAAGCTCTTCTTAAACTGCATCTATCAACAGAGGTGAATCAAGCAAACTAAATAATAGGTCCATATAGACTGATTAATCCTACAGCTTACAATACTCTGAGCTTAATTCACTTCTGTTGGCTCTCATGCTGTTCTTGCAAGGCCAAAGTTACTTAATTTGTTTTATGTACAAGCTATGCTATGATCTACAAAAACTGAAAAGAGGGATTTTGTGTGGGCATTGATTTGTTTCCCGTGGATCCTGCTACTTAGATTTTCTTAGCAAATGTTTTTTTCTTTTATATTCTATTAAATATGGCAGGAAATATGGTTTAGTCATTAGTGCTTCTGCCTGGCAGTGGTACAGCTGTTGGTTTGAATCCTAACCCTGAAATTACCTGCATGGAGTTTGCATTTTCTTGTTCCTGCACTGTTTTCCTTTGGGTAGTCCGATTTCCTCCCACACTCCACAGACCGGCTTGTAAGTTATGTGGCTCCCTTCTAAACTGACCACAGTTCGTGTATGTATGAATGTGAGTCAGGAAGCCCATAGATGATTTTTTTTTTAAACAAAATGAAAAAAAATTAATAAAATGACCTGATTTCCCCATCCACACATTTGAGGTGGATGGGGAAATCTCTCCCACTGAGCTATTGTGTTCTGATAGTGGCAAAACTTCCCCACCATCAGAACACACTGATCAGCACTGCCAGCTGATGCAAATGTAAAAATATATATGTAAATCACTGCATACATTAACTGTACTATATACAGTGCCTTTAAAAGGTATTCATATCCCTTGAAATTATCCACATTTTGTCATATTACAACCAAAAGCGTAAATGTATTTTATTGGGATTTTATGTAATAGACCAAAACAAAGTGGCACATAATGAAGAGGAAGGAAAATTATAAATGGTCTTCAAAATTTTTTACAAATAAAAATCTGAAAAGTGTGGCTTGCATATGTATTCAGCTCCCTTTACTCTCATACTAGGGATGGGCCGAACGGACCCCTGTTCGGTTTGCACCAGAACTTCTGAACACTGTGAAAGTTCGGACCCGAATAACGAACCGCATTAAAGTCAATGGGACCCGAACATCAAAAATCAAAAGCTTCTCATTTTGAAGGCTTATATGCAAGTGGGCATACAATGGTTATAGGGATCCGGGTCATGCCCAGGGGGACATGTATCTGTACCATGTCTAGAATCTGCTACAGCAATATTTGCATTTATAAAGCCCAAACAAGCTGCCTTTAGTTTGCTCAGCAACAGCTGGCTGTGCCAGTGTGTATGATGAAGCCACAATGGAAGTGTGCGCTGGGAACAAGATTAGAGATTTTTTGGATACATTCTGGTGTCACTTTGACTTTGGATAGAAGTAACGGGTATGTAAAAATTGGCCTTTAGGTGTCGGTGGTGCCTTCCCACCGTAACCCTATAGAGGTAATCTTGATGAAAGCAAGAATTGGTCTTGCTGTAAAAAATTGCAATGATATGCACCTGTCAAATAGGTGCAGAAAAATTGGTCTTTGGGTGTCGATGGCGCCTTCCCATCGTAACCCTATAGAGGTACTCTTGATGAAAGCAAGAATTGGCCTTGCTGTAAAAAATTGCAATGATATGCACCTGTCAAACAGGTGCAAAAAAATTACTCTTTGGGTGTCAGGGGCATCTTCCCACTGTAACCCTATAGAAGTGCTCTTGATGAAGGCAAAAAAAATTGCAATGATATGCACCTGTCAAACAGGTGCTGAAGATCTGGTCTTTGGATGTTAATTGTGCCCATGAAACCTATACCAAAAACATTCTTCCAGATGAAATGATTGAACACCCTCAAAGCTAGGCAGCCTCAAAGTCCTGCAGAGATTCCACATCCCAAAAAGACTTAATCAGTGACATCGGCATCAGGGGCTTCATAGCTGGTAATCCAGGACTGATTCATGTTTATAAAAGTCAAACGGTCCACGGAGTCTGTGGACAGACGTGTTCTATGATCAGTAACGAAACCTCCTGCAACACTGAATGCCCGTTCTGAAAGTACGCTGGATGCAGGGCAGCCCAACAACTCAATAGCATACTGGGCAAGTTCTGGCCAGTGGTCTATTCTCATGACCGAGTAAATCAGTGGATCGCCAGCTGGAAAGTTCTCCATCTCTGTTTTGGCCCTGAGATAATCGTCCACCATGTGATGCAGTGGTTGCTGATGGAATGTGGAAGCTTAGAGCCCTGGGCGGTGAGGACTAAAAAAACTCAGAAATGCCTCACTTAGGCGGACGCCTTCTCCAACACTCCAACAGAAGACTCAAAACTATGTTTTCCACGACACTGTAACCTACTGGAGTCAGGAAAAACATTCAATAAAAGCCCCTTTAACGTGTCCTTGAGAGATTTTATCTTTTGCACTATCTGTGGGGATGGGATGAGTTCTGAGACATTTCCCTTATAACAGTGGTCAAGGAGGGTTGCCAACCACTAATCATCCTTTTCCTGTATGCCACGTATTTTTGGGTCCTGTCGCAGGCTTTGAAGAATGAGGTTTCCCATGCACCTCAAATTTGCAGAGGCTTGAGAAGCAGACTCCTCGGGGTCATTCAGGATGACAGCATCTGGAACTTCCTCCTCCCAGCCATGTACTACTGCCAAGGGTCCTGGCAGTAGTACATCACCATTCCTGGCCCCAGCTGGTGTGGTGTGAACCAGCTCTGGGCCTGTCCTTGCAGAGCTGCAAGAATCTCTGCTCCGGTGTGGTTCCTGTCCCCTAAACACACCATCTGAAGCACTGCATGGCACCTTTTAGCCCTTTGAACGCTTAGGGGTACCTGATGTTCATAGGACAATTCTGCACAGGAGGGCATGGAGGTGGCAGAAGAGGAGGGGTAAAGCTCACAAGTCTGGCATCATCACCACCAGCTGTATAGAGACATGGGGGCACAGCAAGCTGCAGCACCGAGTCCTGTCCTGCATCCTTTCGAGTTGCAAGCAGCGTTACCCAGTGTTCTGTGAACAAAATATATCATCCCTGCCCATGCTTGCTGGACCACGTGTCAGCAGTAAGGTGGATTTTACGGCTGACTGCCTTGCCCAACAATGCCATAAAATTCCCTTCCACATGATGGTAGAGAGATGGAACGTCCTTACGTGAAAAGTAGTAGCGACAGGGAACCTGCCATTGTGGTACAGCACATTGTGCGAATTCACAGAAGAGGGCAGAATCCACCAGGCTGAAAGGCAGAAGTTGGAGAGCCAATAGCTTTGGCAAGCTTGCATTTAGACGCTGGGCATGTGGGTGGCAGGGACTGTATTTTCTTTTGCCAGCTACAGTCTACAGCTGGTGGTGTGCTGCTGGAAGATGTGCTGCTAGGACCTGGGACACCCTGTGTTATACCATCAGCCCTGTCAGTGGAGGCTGCTGAGAGGTAATGACTCGGTATAGCAGGGGCAGACTGAAGTGGGTAAGGAGGAGGGACAGATTTGTGCCCCTTTTGTGTGGCTTTTAGGTGCTCTTGCCAATGGGATGAGTGGTTGGACATTAAATGCCTCGTTAAGCATGTGGTACCCAAATGGCTGGTGTTTTTGCCACGTTTGATGTGCCTGAGACACAGTTTGCAGATAGCAGGCCCAGAAAAAGGCCCAGACAGCTGAGCTTTGGGGAGTGGGCTGGGAGATAACAGCTACAGAATGTGATGAAATAAGGTGGATGCACTCTATGCTTTCTTGATGTTGGCCTCCTTGGGGTTGTGCCGCCTCACCTTCAGTTTCCTCCTCTGCTCTATCTGGAACCCAAGTCGCATCAGTGACCTCATCATCATCATCATCATTACCACTGGAGACAACTTGGCAATACGCTGCGGCTGGGGGAACATGAATGCCAATTTGTCTACCAGTGTTTTCCCCACTCTCTAAGCTCATGTTCCTGTCATCCTCAATCTCAGAACCAACAGCTGACTCCTCCATGGCTGATGTTGGGACTATGGCAGGAATAGATGCGGACAAGGAGGCAGGTTTATCCACTCTGGCAACTGCAGGGGACTGCACACTTGTCTCTGCTTGCGTGACAGAGAATGAAGAGGATGAGGAAGATTTAGTAAGCCAGTCCACCACCTCCTCTGCATGCTGTGGCTGGATAGCATTGGCAAACTCACTAAACAGAGGAAATTGTCCTACCTGAGGACTGACCACCACGTCCACCTTTGCCTGTTGACACATTTGTTGCTGGCCCCCTTACAATGCCAAGGGAACATCTGCCTCTCCTTGTTGTTGTCCTCCCAGACATTATTGGGAGGGAGGGGGCAGTGCTTATAAGCAAATGTAAAGAAGAAGTGGAAATCTGTACGTAGATGCACTTTAATCAATGTAAAGTGGTGTTTGGTGCACTTTAATTTGAGTACTCACACTACACAGACACACTCAATACAATATAATATACTGCAATATAATGTGCCAAACGTACAGTGACACACAGAACTACGTGGCATTAAACTTGCAGTAACACAAACAGAAGTAAATGGCGTTAAACTTGCAGTAAAGCACAAAACGATATGGAGTTAAACTGGCAGTAACGCACAAAAAACTATATGGCGTTAAACTGGTAGTAACGCACACAGAACTATATGCAATTAAACTGGCAGTAACGCACACGGAACTATATGGCGTTAAACTGGCAGTAACGCACACAAAACTATATGGCATTAAACTGGCAGTAATGCACACAAAACTATATGGCGTTAAACTGGCAGTAACGCACATAGAAGTAAATGGTTTTAAACTTGCAGTAACGCACAAAACTATATGGTTGTTAAGCTGGCAGTATTGCACACAAAACTATATGGCGTTAAACTGACAGTAAGGCACACTGAACTATATGGCGTTAAACTGGGAGTAACGCACACAAAACTATGCAACACAATGCATTGTAGTTGGTTTGGGGGGGTTGAACAAATGGTTTCGAACTTCCCATTTGTTTGCCAAATGTCCGAACAATGAAAGTTAGGCCCCAACTTATGCTCGGGCCGCACCGTTCACCGATCCCTATCTGATACCCCTAACTAAAATCGAGTGGAACCAATTGCCTTCAGAAGTCACCTTGAACATCTCCCGGAGCACTGTTCAATCCATCATCCAAAAATGGCACAACTGCAAACCTACCAAGACATGGCCGTCCACTTAAACTGACAGTCCAGGCAAGCAGAGCATTAATCAGAACCACCCGAGAGGCCCATGGTAACCCTGGAGGAGCTGCAGAGATCCATAGCTCAGGTGGGAGAATCTGTCCACAGGACAACTATTAGTCATGAACTCCACAAATCTGGCCTTTATGGAAGAGTGGCAAGAAGAAAGCCATTGTTGAAAGAAAGCCATAAGAAGTCCCGTTTGCAGATTGTGAGAAGCCATGTGGGGGACACAGCAAACATGGGGAAGAAGGTGCTCTGGTCAGATAAGGCCAAAATTTTACTTTTTAGCCTAAAAGCAAAATGCTATGTATGGTGGAAAACTAACATTGCACATCACCCTGAACACACCATACCCCCCCCCCCCCCCCCGTGAAACATGGTGGTGGTGGCAGCATCATGTTGTGGGGATGCTTTTCATCAGCAGGGACAGGGAAGCTGTTCAGAGTTGATGGGAAGATGGATGGAGCCAAATACAGGGCAATCTTAGCAGAAAACCTGTTAGATTCTGCAAAAGACTTGAGACTGGGGTGGAGGTTCACCTCCCAGCAGGACAACAACCCTAAACATTCAGCCAGAGCTACAATGGAATGGTTTATATCAAAGCATATTCATGTTAGAATGGCCTAGTCAAAGTCCACACCTACATCCAATTGAGAATTTGTGGCAAGACTTGAAAATTGCTGTTCACAGACGCTCTCCATCCAATAAGACAGAGCTTGAGATATTTTGCAAAGAAGAATGGGCAAAAATGTCACTCTCTAGATGTGCAAAGCTGGTAGAGACATCCCCAAAAAGACTTGCAGCTGTAATTGCAGCGAAAGGTGTTTCTACAAATGTATGCCACACTTTTCACATATTTATTTGTAAAAAAAAATTAAAACCATTTATCATTTTCCTTTCACTTCATAATTATGTGCCACTTTGTGTTGGTCTATCACATAAAATGCCAATAAAATACATTAAATTTTTGGTTGTAATATGAGAAAATGTGGAAAATTTCTAGGGTTATGAATACTTTTTTAGGGCACTGTACCTGTAATAAATATCTAAAAAAGTTACTCATACTAAACATAAAATTGTCCTTGAAAGTAAACACTGTAAAAAAAACCCTGCCATGTACAGCGTACACTAAATGTGCACACAATCTTTGCCTGCAAGTCTTTATTAGCTAGTCTCTTACCTTGTCTTGGATCTGGCTGCCTCATTTGCACTTCTTCCACACAATCTGCTGGAAACCAACCACTCCGTCCCTTCACCGAACCCTCCCAAAATCCACCTTCACCGATACTCAGCACTGTAAAAAAGAAACAATTAGTAACTCAGTGCAATCTTTTTTTGTACATATCTTATCAAATCTAAAGTTAAAGGGTCAAACAAGAAACTTGTGGCTAAGATATTATTATAAATGCAGTAAATAAAATGCATTATTCACCAACAATGTGTAAGCAATATATTTCAGAAGGAAAATGTATTACATGACTCATGAATATTGATAGTGTGCCTCAATGTTTTCACTGGTCTCTGAGTATACCAACAGAACTCTTTATTAACAGACACAACCACAAATATTTGATAATTCCACTAGATGCAGAAAGGAACCTTTTATAAAAAAATAAAGTTTAAGAATCTACTGTATGTGTGCAATTAAAAAAGTCAGGGCTGGTTGGCATAAGGCCACCACCAACTAAACACAGCAGGGACCAGCAGCAGATGATCTGGTACGTGTGAATGACATAAGTGAGAAGAAATGATGATTAGTTAGTGAATGCAGATAGTCTGGAATTGAAGGGCTTTTTCAAAAGTGAACGAGCAATTGAAGGGTTCACAGCAATAAGGAGGCAGCTCCAGTTTTATCAACTTTTGGCAAACAAAAAAAAAAAAAACTGTTTAAAAAAGTATTTTTTTTTAACTGGAGATTGAAGTCTTTTGCTAACTTTTTATCCATGTTTCACATACGATTCAGCACTGTTAGCATACAAAAATATCTCTACTATAAAGCAAGGTGAATTTTTAAATTTTGGAGATGTCTTATTCTTCTATTCAACATTCTAGACTGATCTGTTGAGGAACATGGGAACTAATGCTCAGAGCTGCCTCCTTCTCGAGCTAATCAAAAGAGCAGATTTTTTTCTGAACAAGATAGGATATATAAAAATACATCTACCGTGATAGCCTATACAGTATATAGTGGCACTAAAGTAATTAACATAAACTATAAACATCACCCAGTGAATAAGTGAATAATTCAAACAGAAAAAAATGTATAAATCCCAAAAAGTTCATAAAGTCCTCAAAAATAAAAAATAAAATGTTGTCAAATATGGTTGTCAACAGAAAGGACGTGGGACGTGGCTGTACAGCAACCAAGACTGACACAAGACACAATACCGGAAGTGACATCCAGGCAGAGACAATTTCGGTGTGGGTGAGATACTGCCTGTCACGCGTTGGGTCCGCCGCAAATGCGCTATGCCATTCTAATGCTGCTGCATGAGATTTATAATACATGCGTGTGAACTATGTACATAATGTGAGTGCATTGTTTGAAGGTTTTAATAATTTTGAATAAATTTGGTTAAACGTTACTGCACTATTGGAGCACTTTTTGTTTTATACATGTGGATTGTCTGTGAGGTTTCTACTAAGGATTGGAGATTGAGGTGAAAAACTTTGACTCTTAAGGGGTTGACGCATATTTGTCCAACATGAGAGCGTGAGTCAGGTGAGTTGACACCTATAGGGGAGCGGTGTCACAATCTACATGTGGTGTGGTTGATGAGTGTGTCAAGCAGGATCCTTTGTTGACAACCATATTATTGAACATTTGATTTTAATTTTGGAGGACTGTGTGAACTTTTTTGGATTTATATATTTTTTCTGTTTGAATTATTCACTTATTCACGGATGTTTATGTTAATTACTTTTGCTCCAATCCTTAGGGGTGATCTCACAGACTGTATAGGCTATCATGGTAGATGTATTTTTATTATTTGATTTTTTCAAATTGGCAGCTTAATCAGGCTATTAATTCTTCTATATCCATTGTGGTGCAGTGGTGGACCTATAGTGTAGGTGGGCATGGTACTTGGACCCTGTGTTTAAAGATAGGATATATAACTGAGAAAATAAAAAATAAAATAAGATTGAGCTGCCTCTTTTTTGTTGCAAAGCCATCAATTGCGCATTGCAATTGACTCGTAAGGCCAGTCTTCAAAAACATTAGAATATACAGGTGCATTTCCAAAAATTTGAATATCATCAAAAAGTTAAGAGTGATTTATTTCAAGCATTCCTTTCTTTTAATTTTGATGATTATGGCTTACAGCTAGTGAAAACCCAGAATTGAGTATCTCCGAAAATTTGAATATTGTGAACAAGTTGAATATTGAAGACTTACGGTGTCACACTCTAATCAGCTAATTAACGCAAAACACCTGTAAGGGTTTCCTGAGCCTTTAAAGCAGAGTTCCACCCGACTTTACTACTAACTCTTAAACTAAAGACCACCCCTCCACCTGTTGTTTTTGGATATATTTTTTCTTACCTTTTATGAAGTACAAAGGTGTTCCCTCCCAGCCTCGCCGCGGCGAGGTATGTAATTTCCTCTTCTGACTCGAGCCCTCCACCTCCCCCCACTGCCTTCTGGGACCTGTGTGTGTCCCAGAAGACAACGGGGCCATTCAGAAAGCTCCACTTCTGAAGGCTTCACTGCCAGTTTCCCTTAGTTGCAATGGCGGCAACTGCATCCCAGCCAAATCGGCCTTGGGGGGGCGGGGTGACATCGCAGGCTCCACGGTCCCTATTAAAAGTCAGCTGCTACAGTATTTGTAGCTGCTGACTTTAAAAAAAAACTTTTTTGAGGCTGAAACTCAGCTTTATACGGTCTCTCAGTCTGGTTCAGTAGGTTGCATAATCATGGTGAAGACTGCTGACTTGACAGTTGTTCAGAAGACAGTCACTGACATCCTCCACAAGGAGGGTAAGTCACAAAAGGTCATTTCTAATGAAGCTGGCTGTTCACAGAGTGCTGTATCCAAGCATATTAATGGAAAGTTAAGTGGAGGGAAAATGTGTGGTAGAAAAGGGTGCACAAGCAACAGGGATAACTGCAGCCTTGAGAGGATTGTGAAGCAAAGGCCATTCAAGAATTTGGGGGAAATTCACAAGCAGTATACTACGGCTGGTGTCAGTGCTTCAAGAGCCACCACACACAGACATATCCAGCTACAACTGTCACATTCCTTGTGTCAAACCACTCCTGAACCTGAGACAACATCAGAAGATTACCTGGGCTAAGGAGAAAAAGGACTGGACTGTTGCTCACTGGTCCAAAGTCCTTTTTTTGGATGAAAGTAAATTTTGCATTTCATTTGAAAATCAAAGTCCCAGAGTCTGGATTAAGAGTGGAGAGGCACAGAATCCAAGTTGCATGAGGTCAAGTGTGAAGTTATCACAGTCAGTGATGATTTGGGGAGCCATGTCATCTACTAGTGTTGGTCCACTGTGTTTTATCAAGTCCAAAGCCAGCGCAGCCCTCTACCAGGAAATTCTAGAGCACTTTATGCTTCCCTCTGCTGATCAGCTTTATGGAGATGTTGATTTCATTCATTCAGGACTTGGCACCTGCCCACAAAGCACCAATACTCAATTTAATGATCATGATATCACTGTGTTTGATTGGTCAGCAAACTCCCCTGACCTAAACCCATACAGAATCTGTGGGGTATTGTCAAGAGGAAGATGAGACACCAGACCCAACAATGCGGACTAGCAGAAGGCCACTATCAAAGCAACCTGGGCTTCTATAACACCTCTGCAGTGCCATAGGATCATCGCCTCCATGCCACGCCACATTGATGCAGTAATTCATGCAAAAGGAGCCCCGACCAAGTATTGCGTCCATACTATACTGTACATGGACATACTTTTCAGTAAGCCAACATTTCTGTATTAAAAATCCTTTTTTTTTATTGGTCTTATATATTCAAATTTTCTGAGATACTGAACTTTGGGTTTTCACCACAGTACCCCTTTATATCACAGTTCCCTTTATATATCACTCTGTGTGTAATTAATCTACTGTATAAAATATATGAGCTTCACTTTTTGAATTTAATTACTGAAATAAATTTAGATTTTGATTATATTCTAATTTTTGAGATACACCTGTAGTTTTCAGCAGCCTGAAAAATGTAGTAATGGCAATGAAAAAAATAAATAAAAATTTATGGCTTAAAAAAATATATAGTAAAATGAAAGTTGTGGTTATGTTGGAAAAACACAGATCATGTTTATTTATTTTTATTATTTAATAAAAAAAATCACGAACATAAATGGTGCCTGTATTAAACACACTGGTATGTACACAGCACGTTAGAAAAGCTTAACAAACACATTTTAAAATTAGTATACACAAAAGGTGGACAAACTGTGACTACGTTTTTAGTCACTGTATGGATTGAGCTATCCTACAATCTTACTAGCATTTTCAAGAAAAAGCACAACTGCAGATGCTAGTTATATGCCTTACTTTACAGAGAATATGAACCCTCTATTGATACATTCTTACAAAAAATAATGTTTGCTCCCTTGCAACTTAACTTTGTTCATATTATTTCCAAGAGAATAGGTCTTATTTCAAAAAGTGATTGAGAAAAAAGAATACATTTTGTTGCCTGCAGCAACCAATAAAAGTCACCTTTTACTCTATCTGTACCGTGTGGATAATAATAATGAGGATTCTGATTTGATGTTATCAATAAAGATAAATAATGTCCCTGAGTATTCCTAAACTAATATCAACAGGAAAATAGAGGCAGCTGATCAGCACAACACAGAGAAAACGGGAGCGTATTACCAAGTCTGTAACGAAAAATGGAAATACAAATTCTGTGTTGGACTGAATCAAACTCTAATGCGGCGTACACACGGTCGGAATTTCCGATGGAAACAGTCCGATGGGAGCTTTTCATCGGATTTTCTGACCGTATGTATGCCCAACGGACTTTTTCTGTCGGAATTTCCGACGGACTTTGAATTGAGAACCTGTTCTCAATTTTTCCGACGGAAAACCTTTCTATCGGATTTTCCGATCGTGTGTATGCAATTCCGACACGCAAAATTCCGACGCATGCTCGGAAACAATTTGACGCATGCTCGGAAGCATTAAACTTCCCTTTTATAGTGCTGTCGAACGTGTTTTATGCCGCTGTGTTATTGACCGTCGGAATTTGGTGTGATCGTGTGTAGGCAACGCAGCTTGAGCGGAATTCCGTCGGAAAAACCGTCAGAGTTTTTTCCGACGAGAATTCCGATCATGTGTACACGGCATAACAATTATTCAGTTGCTACTAACCTTTCCAGGGTCATCTGTCAAAAAATTATAAAAATTATCTAAACTTTTTAAATTATGTGTGGCTTGAAGGAACCTGCTACAAACACTGATATGTAGAGTATAGCTTTCTTCCTTATACTCACATTGAAACATTGTAACAACAGTAAAATGCATTCACCAAGGTACAGGTGTTACATGGCTGTTTAATGTTTATTGAGTAATTCTAGGATGAACTTTCACTTAAACTAATCACACACTTAGACAATTCAAACAAAAAATAAAAAAAAAAGATCAGCAGAGGTTAACATTTCAAATCAATGATTAAATCCAGATATATAGGCAGTCAAAGCTGCTTATGCTTTTTGTGTAAAAGTTGAGATTTACCCTGCTCCTTTCCAGCTCTTGAGTCTTCTTTTTTGCTCAATGAGTCTATTGCTTTTCGGGATGACCTATATGTAATTTGGAATACTAGAAGAGGTAGGACCAAGGTACATTTTTAAAGGAAAGGTTTAGATTTAAACCAGCCTCCCCAACCTTTTTGGCACCAGAGACCGGTTTCATGGCATCACAACTCATCTTTACAGCACAATTTCCCCTATATACATCACAGTTCCCTTTAAAGCAGTCCCACAGTGTACTCAGTTCCTTCACGTTACAGCCCCCCCCCCCCCCCCCCCCTTTACATTACAGTGCCCTTTACAGTGCAGTACCCCTTTTACATGAATGTAGAGGGGCACTGTAAATATTACTGTGCCCCTTTACAGTGCAGTCCCCTTTATATCACTGTGCGCCTTCACATTACAGTGCCCCTAACAATCACAGCTCCCCCATCACAGTGCCCCTTGCAGGCATGCCCCCCCCCCCCTTTCCTTTTTAAAATCACTGCCCCCTTTCAATCTCTTTCTCCACTGCACAGTCCTACCATTGGCAGGGCAGTTATCTGCCTCCCACCCAGCTAATAGGATGACATCATCAGTGGGGCGTGATACAGAGCTGGACAGAAGGCGGGAAGTGCCCAATTTATTATGTTAACAAGTGGGAGATTGGTAATAAGAAAAGGCTCCCGCTTCCTGTCCAGTGCAGAAGACCCAGGAGAGGACACACAGGCTAAGTGGCAAGGCCGCACAGAAGGAGCTGAGCGGCGACTGTGGGCCATGATAGTCCTGTCCGGACCAGGGTTGCTGCTCACCTCCTTCTGTGCAGCCTGGTTATTAACAGGCCATGGACTGGTAGCATTCTGCGGCCCAGGGGTTGGGGACCTCTGATTTAAATTTCAGCTAACTAGATATCTGGATCTACCCACTGAATTGACATGAAGTTTTTCACTAAAGGAAACCCTAGTTATGCATGTTTTCATTGAACTCTCAATTTGAATTGCCCATGTTGGTGACAAGTTCACTTAAAGCACAGACTAAACATGCCATAGGCAAACAATATAGGTGCTACTGTAACATGTAACTGTAATAAATATTGACTTTTTAATAGAAGGTAAACTATTTAATTACAGTATACAATCAGAATTAGGGAGGAGGTGAAGGAGAAAGAAAAGAAAGCTTAGAGAACAAGGCACAGTACAAGAAAATATCTGATGATTTCTGAAAGTGATGGATGGAAACGAGGACTACAAGAATATACCTACAGAAAGCCATAACTCACTATCGCTTATAGCCTTGTAACACTACCTCCCTGGGTCAAGGTTTACCAATGATAGCTCACTCTACACAGTACAAAACACATGTACATATTATAATAAAACCATGATTTAGAAATGACATTTGGATTTTCTGGATATCGGTGCTGATTAAAATGAACCTTGCAGTAAAATTCAAGGTCCACTTATACTGTCTGGGGACCTTCCCCAAGTGAAATGGATGGCTATAGTAATTCCAAACTTGTACCTGTAAAGAAAAGCTAAGATTTTATACTTTCCTAATCCAGATCTTACACCCATGACATCACACTCCGTCCTGCAAGATCCTGAGGAATACAGAGTAGTCCAATTCTCTAGAGAAGATGATCTTGCAATGGACAGAAATGTGTCTTCTCATGGATTTGGCCTGCTCTGCATTCCCCGAGAATCTACCTGGAAAGACAATGACATCATGCTTAGTGGTGCAGAATATTGGGTGACTTAAAAAAAAAAAAAAAAAAGCCACACAAATAGTGCATGCCATTTTTTTTTTATACATTAGTATCCTGCCTCAGATTCATGGTGCCTGCAGCTCGCAACACAAACCAGTGGTATCTACCCCTGAATATCTTTACCTGGATCTTTCTGTTTTCTTTATTCAGAGCCATGAAACCACATTAAGTGATACCTGCTGTAGTTTGGGACATCAAATAAGTCATTACCTCATTCCTCTACTCGCAAGCATTTTTTAATATAACCCAACAACTAAACCACTTTTCTTCAAAGTCCTCAAGACACAGATGGTATGAACAGACCTATATGGACAAATATTTGATTTTCCTAAATAGTGACAAATGAAAAGTACAGATACTTCACCTTCCAACATTCAATCCTGTTAATATAAATTTAAATTACTTCATCCTCTACTAACAACATTCAATAAAACACAGGGTTCTTTCTGGAGACAAAAAACAAGTATGCCCTGCCCACACTTCAGCAGACATTCCATGCATAGGATAAGGTGGAATAATGATTGACTTTTTAGCACAGTTAATTGTCTGGACTGGGCTTTTTCCATGGGGTCACATATCTGTCTTTGTGCTAGGAATGTGCTGCAAAGCGTGCTCCCTGCACAGAAACCGAGATCTCATTGGGAGTCCCGGGTCCCGTACTAACGACTGGTACCCCGAACCCCCGCTTCATGGTCACCTGATCGCTATGATAGCCTCTAAACTTAATTTGCTGGGAGGGCATCCATGGACATCCTCCCGTGCATGAGCAGTCTGCGTGCCCCCTGCGGGGCGTGCTCAGTGCTCCTCTGACAGGGGGTGTCTGTGCTGAATGATTATCAGCACAGCCCCCCGAGGATGCCCACACTGGACCACCAGGGACGCCACCAGACCACCAGGGATGCGCAGCACAAGGTATACCACCCTAGACCACCAGGGATGACACACAGTGCCCACAATGGATGCCAATCAGTGCCCACAATGGATGCCAATCAGTGCCCACAATGGGCATCACTGATTGGCATGCATTATTGTTTGGCACTGATTGGCATCCATCAATACAATGCTGCCTATCAGTGCCTATCCGTGCCACCTATCAGTGCCCATCCGTGCCACCTATCAGTGCCCATCCATGCCACCTATCAGTGCCCATCCATGCCCATCTGTGCCGCCTATCCATGCCCATCTGTGCCACCTATCCCTGCCCATCCGTGCCGCCTATCCATGCCAATCCGTGCCAGCTATGAGTGCCAATTTGTGCCACCTATCAGTGCCCATCCGTGTCGCCCATCCGTGTTGCCCATCAGTGCCGCCTATCAGTGCCACATATCAGTGCCCATCAATGCCACCTCAGTGCCACCTTATCAGTGCCCATCAGTGCAGCCCCATCAGTGCCCATCAGTGAAGGAGAAAACTTACTTATTTACAAAGTTTTGAAACTGAAACAAAAAAAAACATATTTTTTTTCAAAATTTTCGGTCTTTTTTTATTTGTTTAGCAAAAAATACAAAACCGCAGAGGTGATCAAATACCACCAAAAGAAAGCTCTATTTGTGGGAAAAAATTTATTTGGGTACAGTGTAGCATGACCATGCAATTGTCATTCAAAGTGTGAGAGTGCTGAAAGCTCAAAATTGGTCTGGGCAGGAAGGTGTTTAAGTGCCCTGTATTGAAGTGGTTAAATACCATTTGTGGGAAAAAAATGATAAAAATGTCATTTGAGTACAGTGTAGCATTCAAAGTGCGACAGCGCTGAAAGCTGAAAATTGGTCTGGTCAGGAGGGGGGTTTAAGTGCCCAGTAAGCAAGTGGTTAAAATAAATAAATAAAAAATAGCCAGATCAAGTTTGATCTAGGTCAGTGCCAGGGTTAGTGTTTGGGTCAAGTACGGGGCAAAGGCCAAGGTCATGGTTAAAGGTCATGGGCAGTATATTTTGTGCAGGCTTTTTTTTAAAAGCATTTTTCAAATTAGTTTGAGGGTCAGTTAGCGTCAGTGTGTTTTTGTTTTTATACTGTACTACAGGTACATACAACAACTGAAATACACATATGTGATATCGCTGCAATTGTCAGGAGCAGGATAATTTATTTTGGGTTGTTCTTAGGTAGCAGGTTATGGTAGTAAGAAGAAATATACAGCTACATTTAAAAATATATATATATTTTTTTTATTGTTTTTGGGCCAGTTTTCCTATGATAATAAAAAACAAATATACGCTTATTGTGATTTTTTTTTTTTTTACCAACAATATGTAGCAGAATACATATTGACCTAAACTAATGAAGAAATTCGATTTTTTTTCAATTTTTTATTGGATGTGATTTATAGCAGAAAGTAAAAAATATTGTTTTTTTTTTCCAAAATTGTTGGTCTTTTTTGTTTAAAGAGCAAAAAAATAAAAAATGCTGAGGTGATCAAATACCACCAAAAGAAAGCTCTATTTGTGGGGAAAAAGGGACATCAATTTTGTTTGGGTACAGCGTCGCATGATCGTGCATTTTTTCAAGAATAACATATGTAAAAGGCCACATTTAATTTTTACTAATATTTTGTTTCTAACTGTAAATGGACATGCTAAGTAAAACTGCCTAAGTAACCATCCAAAGACATGACCTATTATGTCAGCTCTACTTTTCCACTCTAATAGCTATAATCTTGGAAATCCAGTTTTGGAGTTTCGCTATCCATGTTGTCCAGCAGTCATCAACATGACAGTCAGGGGGCAAATTCTTTTGACAACCTTTCACACCACCTAAATGCCATAACATGACAAGCCTCAGCAAAACATACCTGAAGGCAAAAATGCTTACTTCCCTGCATATGTTTCCTGGGGAGACTTGTAAGTGGCCTGGTACTGTAAATCATTGCCGAAACTGAAATCAGAATATAAAAAAAAAAAAATAGAATGTTCCTACTGTCAAGTGGCAATAGTGCTGATCTGAAAGGAAGTGGCAATACAACTGGTAAAGCCACTTAAGCCTCCTATCTGTATCTGTCCCTCCTGATCCGTAACTATGAAGAAGGAATGTGAAAAAGGGAAGAAACCTGTGTTAAGAAATTAGATAAAGTCTTTGTATTTTTGGAACAGTGTGCCCAGGTTACCTAAATATATATAATCATAGTATAATTTTTTTTATTTTAGCCAGTATATACAGTAAATAGCATAATTTGTTCTTACAGAAAACTTTAAAACTGCAATAATATATCTGTTTACTAAACAATATACAGTAAACCCCCTCCATTGTTACGTTCCGGACCCACCCGCGAAAAGTGAAAAACCGCGAAATAGAAAGACCCTATTTAAATACACCCTAGGCATGTTTTGTCATTTAAAGGTCTTTAAACCCCCTTTATGCAACAGAAACACATAAAAGATCGAGAGAGAGATCAAGAGGATTTTTAAAACACAAAAATATTGTCTTAACAGTACAGTATACTGTACAGTACAGTAAAAAATAAGAGTACATAACCGCAAAATGGCAAAATATTACCACAATATCAGAATAACAGGTCCTAATTAAAATATGGCGATATACCGGGACCGCTAAAACTGAACCGCAATAGAGCGAGGGTTTACTGTACATATGAAAAATAAATATATAGCTTAGTAATTTTAGAAGTACAAAAGCGGGATTTTTAGGATGCAAACAATCTTTTTGAAAACGTTTGAAAAAATCTCCAGCTGTAGTATTCACTCATCACAGACAAGTTCCAATTGTTAAGAAATGTAAGCGATAGTTGATGCAAGCCTACATCAGTGTGGAACTCTCAAACTCCAATAAGTGACAAGAGCCTTATCAGCTGTCCACCTGAGACGGCTTCTTTAAAGAGGTTGTAAACCCATGCTGTAAACTTGTACATACCGGTAAGCCTTAATAAAGCTTACCTGCGGGTACTATGAATATCTCCTAAACCTGCACGGTTTAGGAGATATTTACACCTAATTCAGCCGGTGATGTCACCGGCGCATGTGCTCTGAAGGAACAGTATACCTGTGGCTTCCCTTCAGAGCTCCTTACTGCGGTCTGTGACTACAGTGCACATGCGCGGGAGTGACGTCATCGTGACGCAGCCAATCAGTCGGCCAGAGGTCAGAGCTCCCTTGGGGCAACAGGCATTCGTTTACATGTTGTCATTAGTATTTGGCTTATTTTAGTGGTTAGGTTAAGATTTTGGGTGCTGCCGCCGCCATTGCCGCTGAGGGCACCCGGCAGTGAAGCCTTGTGGCTTCACAGTTGGGTCCCTACTGCACATGCATGCAGCGCGCTGGACTCTCTTACTGGCCCAGCAGAAGGGGAAAGAGGAGGGAGAAGGAAGGGGCCGGACACTGAACTTCCCATAAACACTATTCCCAGTGTGTTCTCTGGACACTTACCCCACCTCTCCACCCAAACTCTTAACCTAACCACTAAAATAAGCCAAACACTAATGACAACATGTAAACTAATCCCTTTTGCCCCAAGGGAGACTGTCTGAAATGTCCATTTAGCTGAATATACAATGACACCCAAGCCTTGCCTGAACCCAAAACAGCACTCTCACATCACAGAGACAAGTCAACAAATTGACCTGTATGTTATTTTTTGCATATATTGTATGTTTGCAAATACATTGTACATTAACCTATATACAACATGTAGGGTACTTTTAATGAACATCTCATCACTGACTTTTGAGGGGGAATCTCCTAATGGGGCACCTCTACTAATGTTAGCTGTAAAAGGTGAGATTTCCCCACACTGTGGAAAGTTTTTTTTTATCACCCTGTCATGCCAGTGGAAGTAAGGTGACCCTCCCCAGTGGGAACATAAGATAGCATCTGTAACCTGACTGAGAATCTAACCATTCAGCACTGCACTTTACACAATAAAATAATTGGCATACTCTCCTACACACCTCAGATTAGCTTGTGAATTGGATTGCTAGCACAGTAAACCAGCCCAACTCTATAGCATTGCAAAGTGCTACCATCTTAACATCTCTCAGACTCTGGAAGTAGGATGACAACAGCAGAGCACAAAGTAACTTTACCATTGCGGAGGTGATGAGTTTGAACTATAAACTATGTAGCTGTTGGCACAAAATATACATAATTGTCACTATTCTAGCTAGAGTGAGGTATGGATGTGTGACTTTTAAGAGTGACTACACAAAATTAGAAATCTTTTGGCAGGAAAAATAGTTCACATATATTTATTTATGCTATTTGGCTAGAATGATATTTTTACCAATTTCATAAGAATGTTCAGGGCCTTGATTTTATTCCCAGTTAAAAATGCAGATTAACGGTAAAAATAGTGCAATGTCACCATGAAAAGTATAGAGGATAGTAATTACTTCAGAGTTGTGTTGTAGGTGTGAGCACAATGCCCAAGACCCTATGCTTTTATACAGACATGTAACAATCCTAATCTCAGGCCTAAGGTAATTTCATCTACTTTTTTATACTATGGTATCTCCAGTTACCATATAAACATTTACAGAAAGACAAATATAGACCAGGAAACAGAGGGCTGGATGGTCAACAGAATATGGCCAATAGGAAGCCTCAAAGGCACAAAGACACTTACTCACAGCTTGTACCCACAGCTTTGACCATGGTACATTAGTTCTGTCTTGTTTGCTCCATAGCAGACACAGGGTTATATTAATCCTATTAGGAAAAGTTGTAGGGTAAAAGGGCCTCCTGGTCCAATGAAAATAGCCCATGGGACTAAGGCTTATTAAAATATAAGAAAAGGAACCCCAAATAGTCTGGCCAAAATAGCCAATCAGATTCCAGATAGCATTTACCAATGCAGTTTAGATTGACAAAAGCAATCCTGTCCTGTGAATGGTTCCTTGAATAGTACAACATATTTCGCACATCCATAACTGACTCTTCATTATGTATACATAATAGAAATAACTAGTATTATACACATTTTTATAGATGACAAGGCATCTATTTCCAGCATAATAGTTTTAAGATAATGTTTTTATGGCTTAACCACTTCCCGACCGGCGCATGACGATGTACGTTGGCAGAATGGCACGGACAGGCTTAAGGGCGTACAGGTACGTCCCTTTAAGAATGCCGTCGTGCCATCGCGTTCACGCACGGGTCGGGACTCCCGTAAGTCCAGTCGCGGGTCCCGCGGACTTGATCGCCGTGGGGATACCCGCGATCGTCTCACGCGAAGGCTGAACGGAGAGATGTGGAAGTAAACAGCATCTCCCCATTCTGCCTAGCAACAAGTGACACTGATCTCTGCTCCCTGTGAGTAACACACAGCCACGCCCCTCACAGTTAGTAACATGCCCCTAGGACACACTTAACCCCTACACTGTCCCCCCTGGTTAACCCCTTCACTGCCAGTGTCATTTACACAGGAATCAGTGCATTTGTATAGCACTGATTGCTGTATAAATGACAATGGTCCCAAAAATTTGTCAAAAATGTTCGACGTGTCTGCCATAATGTCGCAGTCACAATAAAAATCGATGATTGCCGCCATTACTAGTAAAAAAAAAAAAATTCATAAAAATGCCATAAAATTATCCCCTATTTTGAAAACGCTATAACTTTTGCGCAAATCAATCAATTTTTTTTACCAAAAATATGTAGAAGAATACGTATCGGCCTAAACTGAGGAAAAAAATTTTTTTTATATATTTTGGGGGATATTTATTATAGCAAAAAGTTAAAAATAATGCGTTTTTTTTCAAAATTGTCATTCTTTTTTTTGTTTATAGCGCAAAAAATAAAAAACGCAGATGTGATCAAATACCACCAAACGAAAGCTCTATTTGTGGGAAAAAAAGGACGTCAATTTTGTTTGGGAGCCACGTCGCGCGACCGCACAATTGTCAGTTAAAGCAACGCAGTGCCGAATCGCAAAAAGTGGTCTGGTCTTAAGCCAGCAAAATGGTCCGGTCTGAAAGTGGTTAATAAATGTATTTTTTCTGAAATGGAAACTCTGATGGGAAAATTGAATGACTACTGCTGGTTACTTGACTTGAAACTGCTTAATAAACAAACATAATAACTGTATGGGTATAAAAAAAAACACAAAAAATAAAGAAGAATTTCTACACAAAAGACAAGATTCTTTATTCAGGGCTACAAATTAACTGGGCCAAATCCCAAATCCTCCCACTGGACCTTGGGGCACCATCGGCCCCCCAGGCGGAACTCCCGCTTGTCAGGGCAAGCCAGATAAAATACCTTGGTGTGCAATGCACCAGAGCCCCCGAAGAATATATAAAATTAAATGTTGAACCACTGTTCGCCCTTCTCAAGTCCAAGACTCAGACCTGGTCCCGGCTCCCCCTTGGGGTTATGGGGCGCATAAACCTAATAAAGATGATTCTCCTCCCCAAGCTGCTCTATGTGTTTTGGCATGCTCCCCTAAGTATCCCCTCAAGGATCTTCAAATCCATGGAAGCCATCCTCAACACCTTCGTCTGGGGCCCATCTCGCCACAAGCTCTCCTGGAAAACCCTGAAGTGCCCTGTGCACCTGGGGGGTACCGCTCTTCCTGACCTCCTCCTATACTACATAGCGTCTCAACTCTCCCATTTTTATTATTTTGACAAGACTGACAAAGACAGATACCTGACGCTAGTTTGCTCGACCCGCACGGGCCTGATCTCTCACCCGCTACAAGTCCTCCTCTGCGGCACCCATGGCCCCCCCACCCCCCGCAAAACCATGCTAGCCCACCATTGTAAAATCTGGCAGCTAACAATCAACAAGACCAAAGTCCCGCTCATCCATGCTCACACTCCCCTCTGGAACAATTCCCAACTGCCTGAGCTCCTCAAGGTGCCAGACCAGGCCCTTTGGATCTCCAAGGGCATAGTGTTCCTTTCACAGGTTCTGAGAGGAGGCAGGGTCAGACAATTCCAGGCCCTCAAAGACGATTTCGACCTCCCTAACCACATGCTCTTCCGCCACCTCCAGCTCCGACATGCTCTTAACTCCCAATTCTCCGGCTCTGTCCCCAGGCTGGAGTCATTGACCGCCGTGGGTGTCATCCGCGGTCAGGACCCCAAAAAGCAAATTTCCTTTTTCTACAACCAACTACTATCACCAGAGGCCACCCAGTTGGCACATGACCTGAGACCCAGGTGGGAGTCGGATCTGGGCGCGGTGGAGCATGAGGAATGGGAGGATGCACTCGCTGTCTCCAAATTAGTGTCCCCCAAACTATCAGATAGGCTCACTCACCTCTACATCCTCCACAGGTCATACCTCACACCGATACGCCTATCCAAATTTAGGCCTGACCACGACCCCTCCTGCCCCAAATGTGGGGACCCAGGGGGTACATTCTACCACCTAATTTGGACATGCCCGCACGTCCAAGAATACTGGTCACAGATCATTAAATTCCTGCATGACCGAATGGGCTCCCCCCTATCCCTATGCCCTCGCCAGTGCTTGTTAGGGATCCTTCCACTCCCTGAGGAAGAAAAATACCTCACAGTTTTCTTGCAGGAGTCCCTTTTTCTAGCCAGAATGCAAATTGCCCGCACTTGGCTCAAATCTAACCCCCCCACTCTCCAGGCTTGGATCGCTGCTATTAACGCCACCCTGCCCTATAAGAAGGTACTTTACCTCCATCGTGGATGCCCAGCTAAATACAACAAAGTCTGGGACAGGTGGCTCGAAGACCCAGCTACCTGCCCAACCTAAGGGTGGCCTGCCGCCCCCTGAGCAAATAAGCCCCCCCTAGGCGTCATAATATGATGGGCGCCTATATGTGCTGAGTCTGTACGGCCTACCCTGCGCACCCCCCCTGGAGCGGCACCCAGTACCGTGTGATAGGACAGATCCCCAGCAAGGAACCATGAAGCCCACGGCACTGCATTTACCTGTATGTATGCATAACACTTTTACTGTAAATCGGCTCCTATTCACCTAGACATGTCAAATTCTCTTCTTTGCACCCCGTTTATATGGTGCCTGTTGCACCTAAGCTGTGTATACTCATTCTTGTATGTTATATGCTCAATAAACTTGGTTTTGATTAAAAAAAAAAGACAAGATTCTTTAATATATATCCACTCAATAACGTGTCTGCTAATCTCACCGATTGCATTTGTATGGGAAACTGAACATATCCTGGATAAACTTGGCTTAGGGAGTAAATAGAATTTATTGACTCTTTATAATTCTATTTACAAACTGTATGCCCCATGTGTCACCTATCCCTGTAAATACAGATTCCCCCTGCAATATCAACACTAATAATATAATGCACATCATATAGATACTAAATTTAAACATCAGCTGTCAATGCCAAAATGCATTAGTTTAAAAGTGTTCATTCACTTCATTGTGTCCTATCCATTTATTTAGATGGCATATTACACTATATACATTTCCTTTTCTTTCTTTTTATAACAGCTTCATCCAGAATACTTTGATAGTGCATTTAACCGCTTAATAACTAGAGCATTTATCCCCTTCTTAATCCCCATAGCAGATTTCAGGCTTTGGAGATGAAATATTCTATCTGGTTTTATTTTTTCATTATTCCACCTAACTGAAGGTAATGCTATCTGTCTTAGACAAATAGGCCATCTTTCTGGTACCATATACAAATAAAAAAGGCATTTTAGTTTTGTAATTACAGTAGAATATAATGACAAAATATGACAAACTATGCCACAATTTATTTTTTGTTTTATTACAACAAAATTGAAAGAGACATTTTCCATCAGAAATAAATGATCTGATAGGAATAGAATCATGCGTATAGAAAAAAGTACTATGATTACTGTCACAGTGATTATTTGATATATGCACATTACTGAATGTTAATTTAGTGGAAAAAAATCTTTCAGTGGCATTTTTAAACCACTGTAACTTTAGATGGACCACTATTTTACATATGTTATTCTCCATCACAGACTTTATAACACTAAAGGCTGGGGTTATGTAATTAGAACAGGGTGGTTCCCATGGGCGTAGCATAAGGGGTTGCACAGGTCACAATCGCAAACCTACCCCTAGCTACAAGGGGGGCCACTGCAGCCTCCCTGTCATATTATCATATCCACCAAAAAAGTCCAGCTCCGATCTGCCCGCAGGGCCCCACAGCCATGCTCCAATACTGGGCTTCCACTTTGCCTTCCACAGTCTACTACCCTCTGTTCTCATTGGCTAGGGAGAAGCTATGAGCCTTTTTCTGAATGGAGAGGAGCATGGGGTGAGAACAGCCCAGGATGGGGAAGTGTCTGTGCTGTGTGCTGGCAACATGGAATGGTAACCGAGCTCTGCGAGTTAAGAGCGGAAGAGTACCGTCCTGTAGCCACGATGGGATGGATGTTACTGGTGAGGTAAGACACCGCTTAGTGTCTCCTAGTCACCAGCTGGGATTCATGTCAACTTTTGCATTAGGGCCCACAAGCTTCAAGCTACGCCTCTGGTGATTCCACAACTTTCCCACCTTCTGTCCTGTTCTTGGACAATCAATAATCTGCCTTGACACATTCCATGGTGATTAGATTAAGGTGACTGTTTTATCTATGTGGATAGAAATGCTGGGGTATGTTCCCAAAACTCATTAAAACTGAAGAAGTTACTTGGATAAGCTGTAAAAATGTCCAAGTAAATGTGACCAACTGCTACTAGTTATACTAAACTAAAAGTTCCTGTTAAGGGAGAGCTCTGAAGTGACAGATGCCTTGGCATGACCCATCATTCTATTATGTCTATGGGCACCCTTACTTAGTACATTGATTGCTTGCTGGCTGATGGACTAAAACCTCTTTCGGAGCTTATGCTGGAACCTATGTATGGACCTAGCAGAAGCTGTCAAATTAGAGTCACCTTTTGTATTGCTGAACTGATTACCAACTGTCCCCATTAAGGGTTCTATTTCCTTTTCACACAATGCAAAAAAAACAAATAAGTAAAGGAACCTGAGACATTAGCAGAAGACTTGGATTCCATTTCTGAAGTAGGTAAGACTGAATCTGCCTGTGTTTAGTTTGTGAACAGTTTAGCCAAACTTTGTGGCTAATCCCATTGAGGAGATCTTGTTATTCATTTGTAGGGCTAAAAAACAAGCTATTGTCAAACAAAAGGCATGGGAAGCTGACATTGTCATGGGGGATATGTACCAATACCAAATAAAAGATAAAAATAATAAAAACACAGTAGCTCTTTCTACACAGAACCATCAGCTCTCCCTAATTGCTCCAGCAAACACTCCAATATAAAAAAGGGGTTAAAACTTTTCCTTCAAATCTGTGTTGCTGTCAGTACATTTATGGACAGTTTGTAAAACAATTGACACTTTTCTCATGTCCATAAATGCCCTTATATAGGAGAAAAGTGCCTGCAAAAAAAAGCAGTTTGTCGCTGGCCCTTAACTGCGCAGTTCCGGTGCCAGCCAAATGGTGAACTGTGAAGCTCTGCCTCAGATTGGGGGAGGGTCTGCGTGCGTGCCTACATGGTGACATCATAGCACACATCAGGCGTGGCTTTTATTCACACTCCCCATTGCCCAATCTGAGGCCGACCCAGTAAGCAGTTCACCATTCGACTGCCAGCAGTCAGTAGCTTAGCTAGCACATCGTGCACCCGGGGCTGTACAATTTTTTGCACTCCCCCTCCAAGAAAAATGGTATGTGCAAATAGAGTGGCACCACGCCAAAACTGTGGGTGTGGTCAGATTGCATCAACAGTGGGAGGGGCTTAAAGGGCCATATGCTTTATTGACTGTGCCACAAGTGAGTATGTAGCAGACAGTATAAATCTCAGTATACTAATTATAATTAAATAAAATTGTTCTATTGCATATCCTTTACTACACACAGCTACCCTTAAAGTGATATTGAAGTCTTGTTTTTTTCTAAACAATAAACATGTGTAGTGGTTTTGCACAGAGCAGCTCTGATCCTCCTCTTCTTGGGTCCCCTTGTCGGCACCCTTGGCCCTACCCTCTTTCTGGGTGCCCCGACAGCAAGCAGCTTGCTATGGGGGCACCAAAACAGGCGCACTCCCGAGCCACGGCTCTGTGTGTCCATTCACATACAGAGCCATGGCTCGACCCCGCTTCTTCCGACTTCTGATTGGCTCACTGGCTGTGATTGACTGCAGTGTGAGCCAGTGGCTCCCGCTGCTGCCAAAAAACAATCAGGAGTGCGAGTCCCCGGACAGCCAAGGCTCTCGTGGACATGGCTGGATTGAGAGGGGGCTCAGGTAAGAATTAGGTGGGGCTGGGGAGGGGGCTGCTGCACACAGAAGGTTTTTTACCTTCACGCATAGAATGCATGAAGATTAAAAATCTTGTGCCTTTACAACCACTTTAACAATGTGTTGAACTCAGAATGCAGTAGTCAGGAGTAAGAAATGTAAAACACAGTGAGGAGAATTTATCAAAACTTGTGCAGTCAGAATTTGGAACAGCTGTGCATGACAACCAATCAGCTTCTATCTTCAGCTTGTTCAGCTTTAAAAATGAATGCTATGAGCTGATTGGTTGCCATGCATATCTGTTCCAAATTCTGTCTGCTCTAGATAAATTCCCCTAAGGGCTGCATCTGTCCCCTGCTGGCTCTAAGGCTGAGAACCGAGTACACCACCGATCACTCAGTTCTCAGAGCTCCCTAAGCAGAGAGCTGGTGGCTGTCAGTCTCTGGCTCAGCCCAGAACCTCCTCCGCACCACCCTCCCAGTTTAGGGCCTCCTTTGAAGCCTCTCCTTCTCTGGAATGCCTCACGCAGAAAAGACATAGGCTGTTTGGGCATTGGGCAGAACTAGGAGTGAGACTTGCCTGTCCATTACACTTGATCATGTGGCAGTGACACCCTTAGAGCAGCTGTTCACAGTGCGGGTGGGGGTGGCACCCCTGGCAGCACCCCCCTAAATGCCCCCTGCCCCCCTAGTATCGGCCCTGCCAGAAGTTCAGAGCCAGCAACAAGTGAATTTTTTTTTAAAGTCTTTTCCTGACAGGCACCTGTCACACCAAGGACCAAGGTGAAAGGGTATATGTGAGGGGTCACTGATGTAAGGGAGCATTGATGTAAGGTGACACTCTGATATATGGGGGTACTAATGTAAGGCGACACTCTGGGGGCTCTGATTTAAGGGGGCACTGATGTAAGGGGGCACTCTGGGGACACTGATTAAGATGGCACTCTGGGTACACTGATGTACAGTAAGGGGGACCTCTAGTGACACTGATGTAAGGTGGAACTCTGGGGACACTGATTTAAGGTGGCACTCTGAGGGCACTGATGTAAGGTGACACTCTGGGGGTACTGATTTAAAGCGGTGTACTTTTCCTATATGACAAATGTGGATTATTAATTTAGATTATGAGAATCAATTCACTGTGTCAATGCTATGTGTCATTTGGTTAAGTATATCACCTTATCTTTAGGCACTGTTTGACAGAAATTTCCAATATGCAGCACTTAATTGTAAGTGTATTTGCACTTACCATTTTCCTTTAGTCCCCCTGCAAAGTCTAACAATTACCTGTTGACCTTTGCCAATGAAGTCCACTTCCTGCATCTTCCTGTGATAAGAAGACAAGAATGCTGCACTGCTACTAAATTCAAAGCAGTGTTATCCCTCATGTAGGCTGTGGGGAGAGAATTTGATCCTCCGGTTAAACTGTGGCTATAGGATTGTGTATTTAGAGGTTTTCTATTTATTTTTTTCTATTGGTCGAACCAGATGCACTTGTGTCTTTTTTTCAACCTGACCAACTATGTAACTATGTTGCATGGGCTGTGGGTATCAGCATTGACACTGCTGATTTTTAAGCCTGCAGCTTATCAATAAGTACCTGGCCACGCCTAATTCTAATTGCCTTTTGGATTGGCAGTACTAAATGTGCTGCTGAAAACCCTCCCTCGCTGAGCTGCAGTGTCCGGGTGGGGAGTATGTGAGACACAAACAAAGGAGGTTTTGGATGACTCAAGAAAAGTAAAAACTTTTTTTATATATATATAAGGCTCTTTAATCACAAACTTGAAGTACCTGGATTCGAGACCTGTTTGGACTACTACACATGAGCCTTTAGATATACTTAAAAGTTTAGAAAGGTGGATACAAAACATGGTATGGCCAAAATAGCAACTTAAAAAGTTCTAAAGCCTAAACATGTTTACCTTAATGCATTTTTTTGCATTAAGCTAAAAAAATGTTTAGGTAAAAGAATCACCCCCTCACCGCTCCAATACTTACCTGGGTCCCCACTCGTTCTATAGCTGTGCCCATCAGCAGAGGCTCTTTTCTCTCACTTCCTGGTCTCACAGGCTTTGCAGAGGCAGTGGGAGCCATTGGCTGTCAGCCAAATCATGTGATAAGAGAGCAGGGGGCAGGGCTGAGCTGCGCTGTCTGTGTATATGGACACAGGCAGCGTGGTTTAGGATCAAGCCCGCACATGTGCCACAATAGATAGAAGCTTTCTATGGTGGCACACGGAGAAGAGGGGGATCTGTGTAATTATGTTGCACAGAGCAGGTAGACATCAATTTGGTTTGTTATTTAACCACTTCCCAACCAACAGATATACTGTGGCAGGTTGGCTCCCCATGCACGAATCGACGTACCGGTATGTCGGCCCGTGCACTAGCTTTTGCGTCTGCCAGCCACCTACAATCACAGGAAAGAGAGGCAGAATGGGGATCTGCCTTTGTAAACAAGGCGGATACCCGTTCTGACAGGGAAGGAGAGAGAGATCAGCTGTTCCTAGTGATCAGGAACAGTGATCTCTCTCTTCTCTCAGTCAGTCTGTCCCCCATACAGTTAGATATACCTCCCTAGGGAACACTTAACCCCTTGATCACCCCCTAGTGTTAACCCCTTCCCTGACAGTGTCATTTATACAGTGCATTTTTATAGCACTGATCACTGTATTGGTGTCACTGGTCACCAAAATGTGTTACTTAGGGTCAGATGTGTCCGCTGCAATGTCACAGTCCCGCTAAAAATCGCAGATCGCCGCCATTACTAGTAAAAACAATAAAAAAAAGTCCCTAAATGTTTCCCCTATTTTGTAAACGCTATAACTTTTGCGCAAACCAATCAATGTACGCAAATTGCGATTTTTTTTTTTTACCAAAAATATGTAGCAGAATACATATTGGCCTTTTTTTTTCAAAATTGTTGCTCTTTTTTTGTTTATAGCGCAAAAAATAAAAACCACAGAGGTGATCATATACCACCTAAAGAAAGCTCTATTTGTGGTAAAAAAAAATTTGTTTGGGTACAGCTTTGCATGACTGCGCAATTGTCAGTTAAAGCGACATAGTGTGGTATCGCAAAAAATGGCCAGGTCATTAAGGGGGTAAATCTTTCCGGGGCTGAAGTAATTAAAAAATATGTGTTTACAATCACTTTAAAGGAAGAAAATAAATGCATTTTCACACAAGTGTGTATATGTTCAACTCATCAACCATTTTTTTTAAAACAGCTGTCATGCAAGTTCTGACACAGGGGGTTGTTTACGAAAGGCAAATTCACTTTGCACTACAAGTGCATTTGGAAGTGCAGGCACTGTAGGTCCGAGGGGGACATACAAGGAAAATAAAAAATATGATGATAAAATCAGCAGAGCTTCCCCTCATTTCAGCTCTACCCAGGGGTCAAGTCCTGGGGAAAAAAGTGTGGGAACTCCCACCCAAGATGCACCCCCACCCATAAAATGCAGCCTTGTCATTGCCCCCATCAGAGATCAGGTGTCCCCCTCAGACAGCCCCCCAACAGAGTGTCCCCATAACAGTGCCCTCATCAGAGAGCAGGTATTTCCACGGAGGGGGACAGCAGCAGAACGGAGGGGGAGTGGGGGACAGCAGCAGAACGGAGGGGAAGTGGGGGACAGCAGCAGAACGGAGGGGGAGTGGGGGACAGCAGCAGAACAGAGGGGGGCTGGGTCAGTGGGGGACACAGCAGAACAGAGGGAGAGTGGGGGACACAGCAGAACAGAGGGGGGCTGGGTCAGTGGGGGACACAGCAGAACAGAGGGGGAGTGGGGGACAGCAGCAGAACGGAGGGGGAGTGGGGGACAGCAGCAGAACGGAGGGGGAGTGGGGGACAGCAGCAGAACAGAGGGGGAGTGGGGGACAGCAGCAGAACGGAGGGGGAGTGGGGGACAGCAGCAGAACGGAGGGGGAGTGGGGGACAGCAGCAGAACGGAGGGGGAGTGGGGGACAGCAGCAGAACGGAGGGGGAGTGGGGGACAGCAGCAGAACGGAGGGGGAGTGGGGGACAGCAGCAGAACGGAGGGGGAGTGGGGGACAGCAGCAGAACGGAGGGGGAGTGGGGGACAGCAGCAGAACGGAGGGGGAGTGGGGGACAGTAGCAGAACGGAGGGGGAGTGGGGGACAGCAGCAGAACAGAGGGAGAGTGGGGGACAGCAGCAGAACAGAGGGAGAGTGGGGGACACAGCAGAACAGAGGGGGGGTGGGTTAGTGGGGGACACAGCAGAACAGAGGGAGAGTGGGGGACACAGCAGAACAGAGGGAGAGTGGGGGACACAGCAGAACAGAGGGAGGTGGGTCAGTGGGGGACACAGCAGAACAGAGGGAGAGAGTGGGGGACACAGCAGAACAGAGGGGGGCTGGGTCAGTGGGGGACACAGCAGAACAGAGGGAGAGTGGGGGACACAGCAGAACAGAGGGGGGCTGGGTCAGTGGGGGACACAGCAGAACAGAGGGAGAGTGGGGGACACACAGCAGCAGAACGGAGGGGGACTCTGGGGAGCATGCTTGCCTGAGCCTCACTGTAACAGTGTAACTAAGTGTGTGACATGACAGACAGACAGTGTAAGAAACACTGTAACACACACTAACCTGCAGGTTTGTTGTCAATGGCGGGCGGCAATCTCGCGGTGGACCTCGTGGGCGGGAGGACTCGAGGGCTCAGCTCAGGAGAGGAGGAGAACTGGAGACATCTGGCAGCACTTCTGGTGGCTATGTGCTGCATCGACTGCGCCTGCGGGAGTAGTCGGCGGCGGCCCCGGGACTGACTGGGCAGTGGTGAGAACAGCAGGCTGAATCCTTTCCAGCAGTGTGGGTGGCTATTTCTGGTATGGCATCATGTCATGTGACTGTCATGTAAGGCGCTGCTCAGCCGTAGGTGCACTGCACTGACTCCTGTGCCCACGTGTCAGCAGACGTCATGTGACTTGGTTGCTAGACGCGGAGCGGCCCTAGCCTAGCAACCACTTAGGCATTAGGCATATGCAGGACTCGGCTGGCGGCTGCTAACAGGAATGGAGTGGGGGGACACACAGCAGTTCCTGTTGGGGAAAATAGCAAAGGAACTCTGTTCCCATGCTGGGCATTGCTTTAGTGAAGGATTGGCTGGCTCTAGTCCTGCAAAGGGAACGGCGTTCCTGCTGTGAAAAAAGTGCAGGGACGCCGTTCCCACGCGTTCCCGCAGGACTCGAGCCCTGGCTCTACCCCTCAGATTTACAGCGACTGCACTTCCAAGTGCACTTGTAGTGCAAAATGGATTTGCCTTTCGTAAATAACCCCCACAGTGTACACAAAATCCTACAAATAGGGCTTTGTTGTTGTTCTTTTAGTCATATTCGTATCACATCACTGGATGTCTCAGCACAGCAATGACAAAGTCTATGAGCCATCCGATATGATGTCAAGGCGGCACTGGTGGGCACTGATAGGCTGCACTGGTGGGCACTGATAGGCTGCACTGGTGGGCACTGATAGGCTGCACTGGTGGGCACAGATAAGGTGGCACTGGTGGGGACAGATAAGTCGGTACTGATGGGCACAGCAAAGATGGCACTGATGGGCATGGATGGGTGGCACCGATGGATGGCACTGATGGGCACTGATAGATGGCACTGATGGGCACTGATAGGTGGCACCGATAGATGGCACTGATGGGCACTGATATGTGGCACTGATGGGCACTGGTAGGGGACACTGATGAGCACTGGTAGGTGACACTGATGAGCACTGGTAGGTGACACTGATGTGCAGCACTGTAAAGGCACATTGTCGGCACTGGCACTGTGGGCACTGACAGATGGCACTGTGGGCACTGACAGGTGGAGCTAGTGGGCACTGGTAGGCAGCACTTTTATTAGGGCAAAGGTGGGCACCATGGACCCTGGGCACATTGCAGTGAGAGGGACTGATGTCCCTCTCACTGCCGCCGGTGATCGGCTTTTTTTTTTTTCTCCTCTCGCTGTCAGCGCGAGGAGGAAAAAAAGCCAATTACCAGCTCTGTTATTATCACAAGATCAGCTGTCATTGGCTGACAGCTGATCACGTGGTAAGGGGTCGGGATCGACCCCTTACTCAGAGGCAGGCAGCTCGTGGCCGGGACGACGTCAATAGACATCGTCCCGGCATCTTAGATCCGCGCTGTAGCCGTCATTCAGCTATAGCGCGGATCCCAGGTGGTTAACCACTTAACACTACACCTTTTTCTTACATTTGCTGGTTTCAAGTTAAAATCATTATTTTTTGCTAGAAAATTACTTAGAACCCCCAAACATTATATATATATATATATATATATATATATATATATATATATATATATTTAGAAGAGACCCTAGGGAATAAAATTATGGTTGTTGCAATATTTTATGTCACACTGTATTTGCGCAGCAGTCTTTCAAATGCATTTTTTTTTGGAAAAAAATACACTTTAATGAATAAAAAAAAAAAACTAAACAGTAAAGTTAGTCCAATTTTTTTTTGTATAATGTGAAAGATGTTACGCTGCGAGCATCGTGATCTTTATTCTAAGAAAAAAAAATTGGGATTTACACCAGAAGCTATGTTCCACATCCACTGGCTTGTGCCCTTGACAGCTACAGTAAAGCAAATACAGGGCTGCAGGGGACATTAATAAAACTAGTGGAAGCTGAAGAGTGGCCTTCAACAGTCACAGGTTTCACTTCACAAAATAGGGAAAACTAGATTGGGGATAACAAACATTCAAAAAAAAAAAAATGTTCATAAAAAACTGTCTGGCCTTTAGTCTGTGTGTATTTTATGACGTTCCCCCGCATTACTGGTTGCCATGTAACCATTTCATCACAATACTAGAGAAAAATAAAATAATTATACTCAGTTCAAATGATGTGAAAATGTTGACACTTCATCACAGTTGTTGTGCAGCTTCCACTTGAACACACCTGCAGTAAAATACTATAGAGGGTCAATAACCTGTGCAATGGACTGTAAGGTTGTTGTTTTTTCACGTATGTCAATCTGACACATAGACCCTATAGTTCCAGCGTATCTCAGGAGAAATCCGGTCTCAATGCACAGAAGAATCAGCAAAGCATAGCAAAAGCAGATCAGTATAAATGGACACCTTTGCTGTTCCTGGAAAAACCTAAGATATATTCTCACAGACAAGTTTACGGAATACTACACACTATTCCCCTAATGTCAAAGGGGAATCATTTCGTAGTTTTTATTGTATTGTCCAAAACCAAAAATGATCAACTGATAGAGGAAGCAATATTAAGAATTTATCAATGGAAAAACAATTCCATCACATGCTACAGCGCATCTGTTTTAGAACCAATGACACACATAGCAGGAAATGGTGTTGGTGTTATTCACAGCATGCGGTCAAATGCTAACTTTAAAAACCAACTGTGGCTTCTAACATCTATTTACTATGGCCATTGGCCAAAGCCTTTGCTTTGGCCCAACTTCAGAAATCAGTTGTTTTAAGTTACTTCCAAGAATATAAGTAAATATACAGTTTCCCCAGTGTTATAATTTGCAATCTTCCTTTACACCTAGCTCACGCCTATGCATTTTTTAGTGCGTTTTTCATTTTGCAGAAATCTCTACACTCTAGTCTATTTAACCTCCCTGGCGGTTTTCCCGAATGTGGCTTGGGGGTTAAATCTCAGGACCATTAGCGGTAACTCCGAGCCACACTTGGGATTGCATTGCAGGATCCTGGTGCGGTATACTTACCTTATCCCCAGGATCCTGCGATGTCCCCCCCACTCTGTCCATGGGCTCTCTTCCGCCACCCGTCGCGGCGCACGGGGGCGGAGCCTGGCAGCAAATTCAAAAAATTGAAAAAGCATAACACATACAGGACACTGTAATCAGGGCTCAAGTCCTGCGGGAACGCATGGGAACGGAGTTCCTGTACTTTTTCCACAACAGGAACTCAGTTCCCGTTAGCAGCTGTGTCCTGCAAGACTTTGAAGTATGCGAGCTGTGTGGCAGGTGCTACACCAGCAGCCGCTGACAAAGCCCGCAATAGTAGGTGACGCACACCAGGGGTGGACTGACCATTCAGGCATTGCCAGTAGGGGGCCCCATGACAGCTTCCACTTCGATCTACCTGTCAATCACAGCTTGCTGACGGGTAGATCAGGTCCCTGCTGCTAACAGATTGTGTTTAGTCAGACCTCTCGTGATGCGCTCCTCCCCGCCGGCCCCGTCTGATTTTCTATCTCCTCATCCCCCCCAGTCTCCTGCATACTGTCTCTGTGTGTCCCGCTGAACCCCCCCCCCCCCCCCTCTATCTTCAGTGCCATATGATGAGAGAGCACAGCTATTCTGCTCACATGACATGCAGGGAGAGAGGTGAGCTTATTATTTTTTATAATTATTTATATTTATTTATTATATTATAATTTATGATTTTGTGTTTCAAACTTCATCATACCCGGGATATCTACTAGACTCTTGTTTGGGCAGATTTAGATGTGTTATTGCTAAGAATTACAGGCCTACAATATAAAACGCCAAATTTCTATGCATAATCATACCACCAGGGAGGCTACCATGGTTTCCTATAGATCTGGTTCACATCTCTGCGTTTAGAGCTGATGCTTTTTTTTTGGAACGGGTCAGGGACTTTTCTTCTCATAGCAGATTGCGTTTTGCGTGTAATAGACTTCAGTGGACCTGCACCAAAAACTCAAATGTTGCGTTTTGTGATGCCTTTTGCGTTTTTTTAGCTAATAGGAAAGTATGAGAGTTCTGTTCATAAAGTTGCGACTTTACACTCTCTGGCACTCAAGTAGAATAAAAATAGTGCAGAAACCTTTATGTGCTCAAAGTTGCATGTTGGGGTTAGGGATAAGGGCTAGAGTTAGTGTTAAATATGTTAGGTTTTAGGGTTAGGTTAAAGTAATAGTAAATCCCCCTTGACACTTCTACCTACAGTTAAGCTGATAATAAAAATTAATAATGGAATATCTCCTAAACGTGCACCGTTTAGAAGATATTCAGTGTCCCTGTAGCCGGTGATGTCACAAGCGCATGCACTCTGAAGGAACAGCATACCTGTGCCATTCCTTCAGACCTCTGTGCCGTAAAGAGTGACTCCAGCATGCATGTGCAGGAGTGACATAATTTTTAACTTTACTTCAGCTTTAAGGGCTAGAGTTAGTGTTAAATGTTATGGTTGAGGGCTAGAGTTAGGGTTAAATGTTAGGGTTAAGGACTAGAGTTAGGGTTAAATGTTAGGGTTAAGGACTAGAGTTAGGGTTAGAGCTAAGGGCTAGGGTTAAATGTTATCCTTAGGATTTTGGTTAGAGATAGAGTTAGGGTTAGAGTTTAACCATTTGCCGACCAGCCACCGTCATTATACTGCGGCAGGTTGGCACGGCTGCTCAAACCGCCGTAGGTGTACGTTGGCTGCTTCAAGAGCGTGACGCGGGCCCAAAGCGAGCGGCCCGCGGCCACGATGTCTGCTGACGACCCGCGTTTGCTCCTCAGAAAGCCAGAATGGGGATCTGTCAATGTAAACAGACAGATCCCTGTTCTGTCAGGGAAGTAGAGAGAGATCTGCTGTTCCTAGTGATCAGGAACAGCAATCTCTGTGTACTCCCTGCCAGTCCACTCCCCCCACAGTTAGAAACACCTACCTAGGGAACACTTAACCCCTTGATCGCCCCCTAGTGTTAACCTCTTCCCTGCCAGTGACATTTATACAGTAATCAGTGGCTATTTTTAGCTCTGATTGCTGTATAAATGTCAATGGTCCCAAAAAAGTGTCAAAAGTGTCCGATCTGTCCGCTGCAATGTCGCAGTCCAGCTAAAAATCGCTTGATCACCGCCGTTACTAGTAAAAAAAAAAATTTGTAGAAGCTATAACGATTGCGCAAGCGTTTGCGCAAACCAATCAATATATACACTTATTGCGATTTTTTAGACCAAAAATATGTAGAAGAATACATATTGGCCAAAACTGATGAAGAATGTTGTTTTTTTTTTTGGGGGGGGGGGGGGGGGGGGGGTATTTATTACAGCAAAAAGTAAAGAATATTGTTTTGTTTTCAAAATTGTCGCTCTTTTCTTTTTTATAGCGCAAAAAATGAAAAACAACAGAGGTGATCAAATACCACCAAAAGAAAGCTCTGTTTGTGGGAAAAAAAGGACATCAATTTCGTGTGGGTACAACGTCGCACGACCGCACAATTGTCAGTTAAAGAGACGCAGTGCTGTATCGCAAAAAAATGGGTAAATCCTTCTGGGGCTGAAGTGGTTAAGTTAGGGTTAGAGATAGAGTTAAGGTTAGAGTTAAGAGTTAAGGTTAGAACGCCAACCCTAACAATTACCATTTACCCTAATGATTACCGCTAAGCCTAATGATTACCACTGACCCTAACATTTAACCCTAGCCCTTAACCCTAGCACTAAACCCTAACATGTGACTTTGGACACATAAAGTTTCCTGCTCTACTTTGTTGCTACATGAACAGAACTGTCATACTTTCCTATTAGCAAAAATAAATAATTCGCAAAGCGTGCTGGAAAAATGTATCAACCGCAACCTGCAAACATGTGAACCTAGCCTTACACTGCACAGCCAGCATCATAACACTGCTAATTAAATGTCTAATAAGCAGACAGGTGATAAAGAAACCCTTAAAGATAATCCAAGTCATTTTGCAATATGAGAAGCATGGCAGTGGTGTGTGAATCACAAAACTGGCTTTCATGATTTTTAGAGCGATATTAAACCCAAAACTGAAAATGTAATACATTGCAGCTCACCAATCATTCGATCTGGTGGCTGCATCAATTTTCTTTGGCTTTTCCCCCCTCTGTTTTCACCTGGTGATCTGGCCAGTAGCACACCTTATTAGTGAGACACCACTCTGGAGGAATGAGCAGGGGAGGTACAGCAGACAGCACCATTGTCAGTTTGTGGGGGAGGGCAATGTTAAATGTATTGGCAGATTTAGAACCACTAACAAAATGAAGCCAAACTCCAGCTCACACTTTATAATCAGTTACAGCAAACCGTTTTTTTTTTCCTTTTGGGATAAAGGTTTTGCATAAATAATTAAAAGCTGATCATTTTAATCACCCCTGCCAGTGTTGAGTGGTTTATCTCATCCATGTAAATTGATACATTCTTCTGGAGAGTTTGTGCTGTGAAAAGCGACAGACTTGCTGGCTGGATTACCAGATGAAAATAGAAGAAAGGAGGAAATGAAAGAAGCCATCACATCTAAGAAGAAAGATGCAATATAATAAATGTTTGCTTTTGGGTTTAATACTTCTTTAAATCTTTCGGCAGGCAAACCAGTGTACATATATGTTTTGGCTGTTTGCTTGGAGTTTCACTTTAACCTCCTAGGCGGTAACCCCGAGCCTGGCTCGGGTCCAGCTTTTTGTGCTGGGAGCGGTAACCCCGAGCCAGGCTCGGGCTTGCGTGCAGGATGCAGGGGGGAAGTTACTTACCTTTTCCCCTGGATCCTGCGATGTCTCCCCGCTGTGTGAGCGAGCCGTCCGCTCGCTCGATTCACACAGTGCCGGTCTCCGTTCCCTGCGACGTTACGACGCACAGGAGCGGAGATCGGCGCCAAATTTAAAAAAGTTTAAAAACACAACACACATACAGTACTGTAATCTTACAGATTACAGTACTGTATACCAAAAACACACACCCCCTTTGTCCCTAGTGGTCTGCCCAGTGCCCTGCATGTCATTTTATATAATAAAAAGATTTTTTTTTCTGCCTGGAAACTGGAGATTGTCCATAGCAACCAAAAAGTGTCCCTTTATGTCAAAAGTGGTTTTAGACCAGCTAGAAAACAGCGATAAAAAATTAGAATCACAATTTATCATCAAACAATAAATTTAATGACAGCGACTATTCTGCAACTGAGCAAATTTCAGTGTTTTTGATTTGATTACATTATTGAATCATTTTTATATATATTTTTATTATATTATAATTTATTATTTTGTGTTTCAAACTTTATCATACCCGGGATGTCTACTAGACTCTGGTTCGGACAGATTTAAGTGAGTTATTCATAAGAATTGCATGCCTACAATATAAAAACGCCAAATTTCCATGCAAAATAATTGTACCGCTTTCAGCACCAAATTTCAGACAGAATCATACCGCCAGGGAGGTTAATTATACAAGAAAATGAAAGACAGCGGGAAATTTACTGGTGTATATAATAGACAACACATAGGGGGTTATTTACTAAAGGCAAATCCACTTTGCACTGCAAGTGCACTTGGAAGTGTAGTCGCTGTAGATCCGAGGGGGACATGCAAGGAAAATAAAAAACAGCATTTTAGCTTGCACATGATTGGATGATAAAATCAGCAGAGCTTCCCCTCATTTCAGATCTACCCCTTAGATTTACAGCGACTACACTTTCAAGTGCACTTGCAGTGCAAAGTGGATTTGCCTAGTGAATAAAGTTATTACCACCTTAATGACAATCACAATAAAAGAAGAAACATATAATTACAGATTCTGGTAAAATCCCATACCTGGTGAACATAAAATACAATAATTCCTACTAAAAGAACTATTGTCTTGCCATGATTGGACTTCTGACAAACACTATAAACAACAGAAATATGGAGTTCCTACATTTACTTACAAGATGCCTGCAGGAGGTGGACCCCTCCATACTAGGACATGGGAATTCATCTTTCATATCCTTGGATATTTCCATAATAAGGGAAATTAAAAGGGAAAGGGAACACACTTAGATGGGGCAAAGACAAGGAGTAGTGAGGTAAATACAGATAGAATGGGTGTCACTGTCCACGTGGAAAAAAGAGTGATAGTTACCTACGTTATGAACGAGAGCATCTGCAATGGAGCATGGAGAATAAAACAGCCAATGAGACAAAGCATGAGAGATGAAAAGACATAAACATTCAACAACAAACGCACAATATTCCAATCATCCCAATAAAGAACAGCACACATTTAAAAGCCATACTTGGTATACCATTAGTAAAAAAGAAAAGAACACCACCTTAAAATAGTTGCAAATAATAAATAAAATGAAACCAAAGCTTCACAAAATGCACAGAATGCAGACACAACAAGCACAACTAATTGATCAAGCATAAAGCATCTAAACCAAGCAAATGTGGTCATGACCATTCTCTACTCAATAACAGGCACCTACACAACTTTCTTTTCTACTACAGAGTAGACATAGGGAACATCTGTCATGCCGCGTACACACGATCGGAAATTCGGCAAAGCAAAAGACAGATGAGAGCTTTTGGTCGGAAAATAAGACCTTGTGTATGCTCCATCGGACGTTTGCTGGCGGAATTCCATGCCAGCAAAAGATTGAGAGCATGTTCGAAATTTTTCGGTCGGAAAAAGTTCCAATTGGAAATTGCGATCGTCTGTACCAATTCCGACGAGCAAAATTCCTATGCATGCTCGGAAACAATTTTTTTTTTTAACTTTATATCTTTATTTAATTTTTCCATTATATACTTACAAAACATACATTTCTCTTCTTCAATCATTCTTTGGAGAACAATATATTTAAAATAGGCACATCGAGAAAAAAAGGAGATCAAGGGGGGGAAAAACATAGATGGGGAGATTGCCTGTTTGTCCCCCATTTCCCCTCTCGCTCCTGTCTAGACCCTCCATCTCCAAACAAACTACTCATCCCTTCCATCTTCCGCCCTACCCGTTCTTCCATTCAACCTATATTTGGCTTCCTCTTTGTTCCACTTCCTAATTACGAAACCCATATACCTTCTTCGTTATCAAATCCTATCTTTTTCTCACACCTCTGCCCGTTTTATGTGCTCATGCATTCACTTTCTTTTTTCTCGCACCATTTTTTCCATATCTCATCAAATTTATGCATACAGCCCTGCCTAATATAAAATGTTCTCTCTTTTAGGATCACCATGCTCATGTTCTGTTCCCATTCCCCACTAGATGGAGGGGTGGAAGACTGCCATCTCTGGGCTATAAGTTTCCTGGCTTGGAAAAGGCATCTCAGAATCGCCAAGCCAGTACCCTTTGGTTTTCCTTTTCCCTCTAACCACCCCAGTGCACACGTCATGGGCTCTACTTCTATGGGTACCTCGAAGACATGGGTAATTGTTTCCACCACCTCCATCCAGTACCGGAATAGTTTAGGACATCTCCAGAACATGTGGATCATGTCCCCTTCTAGCCATCCACATCTTGGGCAGGAGGCATCCTGTCTCCGTCCAAACAAAAATAGTTTTTGCGGCGTATAATATACCCTATGCAGTAGGAATAAATGAGACATCCTCTGGGGCGGGGATAGGGATACGCACTGGGCAAGCTCTAGGATTCTTTCCCACTGGGCAGGGGTTATATCTCCCACATCTCTTTCCCATTTCCTCCTAGCAGGTAGTTCCTGTTGTTTCTCCTTTCTTTTCCTATTTAAGCTTAGGTAAGTTTTGGATATTAGGCCTTTCGTCGTTCCTGATTCGATTATGGCCTGTAGTGTCGGCATATCACTCCATTCAATTTCTGTTTCCCCGAATTGTGATGTCATGGCGTGTCTAACTTGGAGATATCTAAAGAAGGAATTTCTCGGGATTGCAAATTGCTCTCTCAACTCTTGGAAGGACTTAAGTTTACCATTTTGGTAGAGTTGGTGAAGCCATTTTATACCACGTCTTTCCCATTCCTTGATTGGTCCTATTTTCTGTAGTTCCCCCAGTCTGCCATTATTCCATAGGGGTGAGTATTTTGTATACCCGCTATATCCCAGGGTTTCCTTGGCCGTCTCCCAAATCTTACCCATTAGTTCAAAAGTAGGGGCCCTTCGCATTACCTGACCTGCCTCCAGGGCCTCCACTACTGGCCTCTGAAAAAAGTTCCCTAATAGAGTTTCCCTTTTATCGCTTCTACCCATATACTGGAGCTGGGCCGCTACAAAATAGTCAAATGGATGGGGGAGTGCGACTCCACCTTCCCCGTTCGGGAGTTGTAATGTTTTTAAACTAATGCGAGCTGCTCCTCCCTTCCAAATCAATTCCCTGAATATGGTATCTATCCTATGGAACCATTTTTTATAGATCCATACCGGGGAATTGTGCAAGACATATAAAAGTTGGGGCAAAAAGATCATTTTAACTAGATTGCAGCGGCCCGCTGCAGATAGCGGGAGTTTCTTCCAGATTTTTGTTTTCTCTTTGAATTTAGTCAAAAGTGGAATTAAATTATTTACTAGGTATTTTTTAGGGTCCTTTGTGATGTACACACCGAGGTATTTCATTTGATTGACTATTTGGAGTCGTGTGGCTTCCTGGGGTAGGACAATTTCCATCTCGTCTATGGGTAAGAGGCTAGATTTTCCCCAATTGATTTTCAACCCCGAAAAGTTCCCAAAGCCTCCCAGTTTTGTCATTGTTTCTTTTAATGATCCTTGGACATCTCCAAGCAGTAGTAGGAGGTCGTCCGCAAAGAGGATCACCTTTTCCTCCTCCATCCCTCTTCTCAGGCCTTTTATCGCTGGGCAGGATCTTATGGAGATGGCCAAGGGTTCGATCGCGAGGGCGAAGAGGAGGGGCGACAATGGGCACCCCTGCCTCGTCCCCCTCAGCAATCGAAACCTGGTAGAGTGGTCGTTATTTATTCTAACCCTCGCCTCGGGTGATTTATACATCAGTTTAATCCAGTTTATAAATGTGGGTCCTATCTGGAACTCACTCAGGACTCTCCACAGATATCCCCACTCCAGGGTGTCGAAGGCCTTGGCCGCATCCAAAGAGAGAATGGCTCTCTGCCCCTCTTCATCAGAGGGTATTTGAAGATTCAAGTGGACCCGTCGGATGTTTATACTCGTGGATCTCCCCGGGATAAACCCTGACTGGTCGGGGTGTACTAGCCCCTCTATCACCCTATTAAGTCTATTTGCCAGCACCTTTGCCAAGATTTTGGCATCAATGTTGAGCAGGGAGATGGGTCTATATGAAGAGGGCCTGAGCGGGTCCTTGTTCTCCTTAGGTATTACTATAATAGTAGATTGCGTCATGGACACAGGGAGTTCTTTCTTAGTTGCTGACCAGTTGAAGGTCTTCAGCAACTCCGGGAGTAGTACCCCCCCGAAGTGTCGATAGACCTCGACCGGTAAGCCATCTGGGCCTGGTGATTTTTGTCCCGCCATTTCCCGCACAATCTGCTGGATCTCTTTCAGGGTTATGGGTCTGTCAAGTATATCCCTATCTTCCTGCGAGAGACCTGGGACCTTCAACTCATTGAAGAAAGCGTCCATTGACTTCCCTCCTCCCTCCTTGTTGGAGCTATACAGTTCCTCATAATAATTTTTAAATCTGTTTACAATCTCGGGAGTATGCGTAGATGTCCTGTCCTCGGTAGTATTAATTATAGGTACTATGGATGGTGGTGAATTTGTTCTTACTAAGTGTGCCAGCATCCGGCCTATGCCTTCCCCTTCCCCAAATGCAATTTGTTTATGGAACATATGTTTATTCTCTGCTTTTCTCACCATTATTAGACGGTATATTCGTTGTGCTTCTACCCAGGCCCCTAGATTTTCAGATGTCGGGTCATTTATATACTGCTCTTCTAGAAGGGTAACTCGTTCTGATGCCCTTGCTTCGCTTTCAAAAGATTTTTTTTTTATTCTTGATATCTGTTGGATCAGTAGCCCTCGGAGGTAAGCTTTAAGCGTGTCCCACACTACTCCTTGAGGGGCAGTGCCAGAGTTTAAATTGATATATTCAGCTAGAGCTTCTGATACTACCTGTGGGTCTTTAATGAGTTCCAGCCATGATGGGCTTATTTTCCACTCCCTTACGGAAGTACCCTCCCCTAAGTCCAGGGATACTATCACGGGTGAGTGATCTGAGAGACCCCTTGATAAGTACTTTACATCATTCACCATTATGGTCACCTCCTCGTTACCCAAGGCTAGGTCAATTCTGGACAAAGTAGAATATGTTCTGGAAAAGCAGGAGTACCCCCTGCTTTGGGGGTTGTATGTTCTCCATATATCTTTCCAACCTGCCTCACCCATTACCTGGGATAGGCGGTGATCTATCGTCTCTCCCCGTTTTATCCCTTGTGGGAATCTATCTAATTTCTGGTCAATGACCATATTAAAGTCACCTACTATCAACAGGGGGACTCCCGGTTTGTCCAGTGCAAATTCTATCAATTCATAGAGGATATCTGTATTGGAAGGCGGGGGGATGTATATGTTGGCCAAGATCATATTTCTATCCTCAATTGTGCAGTATATAAAAATGTACCGACCTTGTTCATCTATTCTCGTCTGTAGACAATTAAAAGGAGCCCCCGATTTAATCAGAGTACTAACCCCCCGGGAATAGGTTGTGTGGCACGAGTGAAACTGGGGCTTAAACCCTCCCCATCCCAGTTGGGGTGTAGTATTGTTTGTAAGGTGTGTTTCCTGTAAACATACAACCGTGGCCCTTTGGGTATTTACTGCTGCTAAAGCTGCTGCTCTTTTTCCCCTGTCACCCAACCCTCTTACGTTCCATGAGCAAATTGTGATTTTCTTTCGTGTTTTCTGTGAAGTTTCAGTCATTAGTGTACTACGAAATTTTTCCTTAAAAATTGTGGTTCTATATATTCCCTATTGCTTTTTAAGCTTGTGCCTGTGCGAGCTACCTGTAACATGCTAGTATATAGTGATAACAAAAAGGAGAAAAAAAAGAAGAAATTTACAAAAAACATTGTGTTCTCATTAATGAGCCTCTTCCATTCCTCCCTCCCCCTTACATTCCAAAGTTCCGTGTTACTCAATCTGTTCAATTCATACCATTTCATCCACTCGTGTCGTCCATCCTTCTTTTTCAAACCTCGCATTGCCTTTCCAGGCGTACCCGGGGGCTTCTTGCTGTGACCTTTCCATACACACAATCTTAGTATCTCTTTAAGTATAGATTTACTCAACCTTTTCCCCCCTCCCTTCCCCACCCTATCCCACCCTCCCCATGTACCCTGAAATTTACCGTAAGTGACAAAAAACACAAATACCATAAAACATCCTATGCACCTGGAGAGCCCTGAGCTGTGTCTCTTCCAAATCCGCGACACCCTGCTCATTGTTCTCCTATTTCCCTTTCCCTCCCACCCCCCCCCCCCTTCCCCCCCACCCCCCCCCCCCCCGAGAAAAACCCCAAAACCGTGCTGTGGTTTAAAGATAGGTATTATAGTGATTTCCACCCCTGGCTAAAGGGCAGATAATAAGGAAAAAAAAAAAAAAAATAAAAAAAAAAAAAATAAAAACAGAAAAAAAAAGGGAAAAAAAAGGAAAAAAAAAAAAAAAAAAAAAAAAAAAAAAGGGACTAATACAAAAAGGTGGGGCAGTGTCCTCTCGATTGATAAGGCCATTCAATGTCCTATGTCTACTAGAGTCCCTCTTTATGGGTCTTCAGCCATTCTTCCACCCCCTCCGGGGAGTCAAAAAAGATAGGCCCCCCATGAGCAGTTAGTCGTAGTCTTGCCGGGTATAATAGTGCATACGTCAGGTTTTCTTGGCGTAGTTTGCGTTTCACTTCTCCAAACTTTGCTCTCTTTTTTTGTAGATCAGGAGAAAAATCTGGGTAGAATGATATCCTGGAGCCCTTATACAAAATGTTCCCCATTTCTCTAGCTCTACGGGTAATGGACACTTTATCCTTGAAGTGTAGGATTTTAGCCAGCAGGGGTCTTGGAGGGGCTCCTGACGGGGGGAGTCTGGTAGGAACTCTATGCGCTCTCTCTATTGCAAAAAATTGTGAGAAGTTCTCCTGGCCTAGCACCTCGATAAGCCACTTTTCAAGGAACCCCACTGGGTCTGGGCCCTCACTATATTCGGGTAGTCCTACTATGCGTATGTTCTTTCTCCTCATCCTGTTTTCCATTTCGTCCATTTTGTTTTCTTGTTTAACTAGCTGATCTCTCATGGCTTTCATCTCTCTTTTAAGGGGGGCCAGATCGTCCTCAATCAGTCCCAGTCTCTCCTCCAAGGCTGAGGTCCTCTCTTGGACTTGTTGTATATCATGTCTCACATGGGAGAGCTCATCCTGTATTATTTTAAGTTGAGCCGTCACTTCTCTCAAACAGTCTCTGCAGGAATTCACTACATTCAGGACCTCTTTTAATGAGGGTTCGGGGTCCGCTGCGGCCCCCTCCTCTGATGGTGGCTCTCGAGCTGCCTCAAGCGTTTGGACCTGGGATCTCCCCGTTGGGTCACCCATCTCCAATATCAATGGTGGATTACTCTGCCCTTGGCTTTTCCTTGTACCCGGCACTCCGATTTGTTTATTGATATGTCCCTGTTGGCCTTGCTGGGAATTTTTGGGGGGGGTCTGTCCTGGGATATGAGCAAATTTCTCCAGCTTTGCAGCTGTTTGACTTGCAGCTTGACTTGCTTTAGTGGTGCGTTGTGACGGCATACTGGCACGCTGGCACGCTGGCTCATATGATGTATACTGCAAGTTTTTCCACTATCCCACTCAGCCTCCCTTGTCCCCTTCCAGTAGACCAGATTTATCACGACTATGGTTGATTATCTTCCGTCCGCCAACCCGGCTTTCAGAAGTGGAAAATTTTTTTTGGGGGGGGGGGGCAGTTTAGCTCCCTCCTTCCCTTTAACTCCCTTCGGGCCAAGATATCTTCTCCTTAAACTTTGCACTGCACTGTGGGGTTTCAAATCAGTGAGCAATAGGCAATAGGCGGTAACAATATATTGAAAAATGGATTAATAATGTCCTATGCAGTCTTGCCCCCTTTTTTTTTTTTTTTTCCTGGTACCACATCCAAATTATCCTTTCCTCTGGCTAGTCTCTTGTCACAGATCACTTTACAGGGTAATTTTTGCGGTATAATTTCACTTACCCCTCAGATGACCTCAGACAAGGGGAGGCTCTCTCTTTTCGCCCCCTTTGATGGCTGTTGTCAAGTGGTTTCAGGGTACCAAGGTGCGAGAACGACCAGAGTCCAAAAAGCAGTTGCTAGACCTCGGTTTCACCCCACCAGGGTCGCTCGGGCGCTCGAGTAGCACTTTAAGAGTCCTTGTAGGCTTTCTCAGCATGCGTCCCTCCTACGGGTTAGTTTTAATCTTTGGCCCCCCTTCGTCTCCACTTGTGGTGTTCCGCTCTCTCCTCTGATTCAGCTCTGCTCTGTGCCACTGTTCGCTGCTGCCGCTGAAGGTTTCTCAGCTCCCCGGCGCCTGTAAATAGCATGGGAAGGGATACCGGCCTATCAGCAGGCGCCGGTCGCTCTCACTGCGCGGCTAGCCGTCAGCTGTCTGTCGCGGGTTGATGACGGTTGATGACGGAGCGGGGGAGGCAGCCTATCACGTCTCCAGGATCTCCAGGATCTCCTCGCTTGCTGCGGTCAGCGGTTTTTTCAAAACGAAGCTTTACAAATCAGCGTCGCCGCATCCCGCGATCTTCACCTATCCAACCCGCAGCATTTACAAGGTACATGGGGACCGGTCTCATAGGCAGGTCCTCGCAAGTCGCGGAATTCTCGGGGGTAGAGCGGAGGAGAGATAGAGAGAGGAGGACAGGCACCTACTCTCTCACACACACACCCTCCTCCATCCGGTCACGCCCCCACCCATAGGACTCGGAAACAATTTGACGCATGCTCGGAAGCATTGAACTTAATTTTCTCGGCCCGTCGTGGTGTTGTACGTCACTGCGTTCTTGACGGTCGAAAGTTCAGTGAACTTTTGTGTGACCGTGTGTATGCAAGCCAAGCTTGAGCGGAATTCCATCGGAAAAACCATCCGAGATTTTCCCAACAGAAATTCCGCTCATGTGTACGCGGCATTAAAGTGTGTTGTATGTAATAAGAAAATCTATCATTTATATATTCGAATCAATCACTTTTATAAAATCTGACTAATGCCACGTACACACATCGGAAATTCGGCCAGCAAAAGACCGATGAGAGCTTTTGGTCGGAAAATGCGACCGTGTGTATGCTCCATCGGACTTTTGCTGGCCGAATTCCAGCCAGCAAAAGATTGAGCGCATGTTCCCAATTTTTTCGGTCAGAAAAAGTTCCGATCGGAAATTCCGATCGTCTGTAGCAATTCCGACACGCAAAATTCCTACGCATGCTTGGAAACAATTTGACGCATGCTCGGAAGCATTGAACTTAATTTTCACGGCTCGCCGTAGTGTTGTACGTCACTGCGTTCTTGCCGGTCGAAAATTCCGTTTTAAAAATCATCCAAGATTTTTCTGATGGAAAATCCGCTCATGTGTACGTGGCATAAGTCTATGAATCAAGACAGTCAATGGAGTGGATACTCCTAAGATGGCGTAAACAAATGAAAGTGTTTCTGAACCTAAACACAAAAATATAGTATATCGCATTTTAGCAATCATAAGCTGCATTTGTTTACTTTTTTTCTGAGGGGGGGGGGGGTCCCTTTATTTTTATCTAATGCTTCAGCAAGACAAGCTCATTAGCTTTAGACAGCAGCACTATCAACCTGTAGAGAGGATAATGTTAAATGGACTAGAAAGTTTAGTCAGGCTAACAAATTAAAGAAAAACTAAAGGCAATTTTTTGTTTCATTTTGGACAGCGTGGAGGTAGATTAGAATACCTGTCAGATTTTTATTGCTACCTCTGAGATTTACTCTATGTATTTGTCCTGTTTACTATTATCATTGAAAGTGAAAGAAAATCCCAAATTTGGGATGTCCCCAGAACAGTAATAGAGGGGAAATCCTTTAATAAGAACACTAGTTCTAGTGGCCTGGGAGGCCCCAAGAGATCCCCTTAATTTGGAGGGATTTCCTCTCACTTCCTGTTTGGCTATGGTACAGGACGTTAAGTGTTCACTTCCTGGCTATGGCACAGAAAGTGAAGGGAAATCTCCCCAATGGGACAAAGATGGAAAAATAACTGACAGGCTCTGGATGGACTTTTGTCTGTTCTCAACCAGATTAACTATGTAACAGGGGTTATAACCCCTCCATCTAAAATGGAAAAAATGTAAGTTTTGCCTATGGTTCTACTTTGCAATTGAAAATGATAATGGCATTGTCCATAGGGTGTAGTAGGAAAGCGTATAAGAGAGGATCACCACCACCAGCACCCAGACAAACTGCCTCTTACCCTCCTCTTTGGACCCTTATTACAGGGGTCAAATAAGCATTGCATAGAAGAGGAAAGCCTCAATCAGCCATGAACGAACGGACACCAGCAGATATAGCAGACTGGAAGCAGGATGGATAACACTCTCCACACTCGATCCCCACTATCACAGCGTTGAATCCATGTACATAGTTTGGCCCATGTAATGGAAATAAATGTGCCTCATAGTGCAGCAAGCTTTATACAAATACTTTATTCATAAAAATGCTATATTGCACTCGCATGCTCTAGATGAAAAACAGGCACTGAATAGTGGCTTAAACCACCAGCAAGATGGCCGCCGCGTCCCAGCATACACTCTCGTCACTTTACGTCACAAGTTCCTCCCTACGCGTTCCAATCTTGACATGCTTGACATCGTCAGGGGCGTGGCTTAGCATTCATAGAGGTGGATTATATAAGCGAGACATCAAGATCAGGGTGGAAATTGAATGCTTTCTACACATCAGAGGCGGCCAGCGAAAGCGAAACCACTCAGACCAACCCCCTACAGGAACATCACTACAGCCTCAATAATCAAATTGCCTGAGTGAGTAAACTTAAGTTAAAAAAGTTAGATTACCAACTTACTATCAGAACTCCTTTGGGCATACTGAGAGCAAACAGTTTGGGAACAGTGGTGATTAAAACGGAATGGAATTAGAGACAGTATTCCAAAAGACAGCGCCATCTTGTGGACTAAAGCCAAATTACAAGTAAAAAACTGTAAAATACATTACAATTAGTTCATGTATGATAAATAAACAAATTCTATAGGTGTCATTCAAGAGTACATCAACTTAAAAGTAATTCAAGGGAAAAAACAACCCATAATAAAGGAAAAAAAAGCAAAAAAATAAAAAGCAAAAAAACTGCAAGAACAATACTATTACCAAAAATTTAAATAAACAAAGTATAAAATTTGAAAACATGATGAGGAAACCCTATGCAATACTAATGAATACATTCACATTCAACTCTACATTCAGACCGAATGGACTATAGGTCTTAACCTTATAGATCCACTCAGTTTCGAGCCTGGACACATCCCCAGTCATGTGACTCCCTCTCCAATTACCCGTAAAGTTGTCAACCCCAGAAACAAAGTTCAATTGGGGTTTCGATTATGACAAAGATCATAATGTTTGGAGAGGCTGTTCTTGAGGAAGCCATTTTTAATATTCGCAATGTGTTCCTTTAGCCGGACTTGGAGCATAGGGACTGTCTGGCCAATATATTCCAGCCCACATGGACACCTGATGAGATAGACTACATGCTTGCTGGTACAAGTGATAAACAGTTTAATGAAAAAAACCTCCTGAGTAGAATTTGATTGAAAAGTTTCCATTTTCCTTCTCCCCTGTATGTCAATATTACAGACAGAGCACTTCCTACAGGGGAAGAAACCCCCTACGTTATGAAAAAAAAATTACCCTATTGGGGGGATCTATAACGTTTGGTGCTACTTGGAGCCTCAAATGGGGGCCCCTCTGTACATCACCATAGGACACTCTGGGAGAACTGGTCCTAGAACCCTGTCATTCCGTAGCATATTCCAATGCTTATGTAGAATTTGTTTTATAGGATATTGTTGAGTATGGATGGGCCCGGTGTTCGATTCAAACCCATGTTCGAATCGAACATTGGCCGTTCGTCCGCTTGTCGAGTTCAGAACTCTGAGGGCCGTACGCATCTAATTCGTCCAATTCGTCTACGGTCCACAATGCACTGCGCCAGTCGCAGTGCATTGCTGGCTGATGATTGGCCAAGCATGCACGTGCTGTGTGAGTCTAGCACAGCACAGTATACAACCCGCACCTGTATCTGCCCTTCTGCCCTGTTGTCATCTAATCCATCCATCTGCGACATGACATTAAAGCTGCAAGCAGTTTTAAATGGCTTCTTTTTTTCCTTTACAAATGTCATTTTTTGCAGGGACAGTTCTAAACACAAGAAACACATGCCACTTCACAGGCATACTTTAGACACCCCCCAGGTACCATATTTAAACAAATATTTCACTTTTTTTTTTTCACTTTATGCATCATTAAAATGACTGCTCCAGAAAAAACGTCCGTTTTTAAAACTTCTTTTTGCATTGATACATGTCCCCTGGGGCAGGACCCGGGTCCCCAAAACTTTTTTATGACAATAACATGCATATTGGCTGTTATAATTAGCACTTTAGATTTCGAACGTTCGCGTCCATGGTAACTAATATGGTTCTAACGTTCGTGCAAACTTTTGGTCCGTTCGCAGGTTCTGGTGTTCGGCTCATCCCTATTGTTGAGTAGAATAAGTAGTAAAAAATACATGCCGAAAGGCCTCACTGGGTTCTTTAATTCTAGGGACCAACAACTAATTTCTATCCTTCTCATTAGCATGTAAAAGTGCTTGATCCAACTCACAAGGGGCATAACCTTTTTCCAGAAACCTTTCCCTAAGGGCAAAGGCTTCTCTCAGGAAATCATCACGATTAGTGCAATTTCGTTTGAGCCTCAAAAATTTACAAATCGGAACAGATCTGAGCCAGGCTGGATGGTAACAGCTGTTAGTGCTGATAAATCCATTCCGGTCAGTCTCCTTAAAGTAAGTGGAGGTAATAATCAATCCCTCCACCACCCTTATTCTCAGGTCAAGGAAATTAACTTCAATATCACTAGACTCATGTTGGAGCCTGATACCTCTATCATTGGTGTTAAGATCCATCATAAATCCATCAAGGATTGACCACTAGCAAATGCTAGTGGTGAAAACACCTTCATTCCTGTGGGATTCCATGCAAGTTATTAACCTGCTTAAAGATGTTGGGTGGAAGGATGGCTACATTTTTGCCACTGCAGATGTGTCATCCTTATATACTATCACCTCACACCAGCATGGTTGGCAAGTGGTTAAGCACTTATTGAATTTGGAAGATCTCACTGCTGTGGGAGGAGGACATCATCTATAGTATACCTAGACCTGAGTAGTTTCTGTGGAGGAGGTATATAGATGACGTCCTCCTCATATGGGATGGGGACCAGTCTTCCCTTGATGGATTTATGATGGATATTAACAACAATGATAGAGGTATCAGGCTCCAACAGTCTAGTGATATTGAAATTAATTTCCTTGACCTGAGAATAAGGGTGGGGGAGGGATTGATTATTACCTCCGCTTATTTTAAGGAGACTGACCAGAAAAAATGTATCAGCACTGACAGCTGTCACCATCCAGCCTGGCTCAGATCTGTTCTGGTTAGTCAGATTTTTGAGGCTCAAACGAAATTGCACTAATCATGATGATTTCCTGAGAAAAGCCTTAGCCCTTAGGGAAAGGTTTTTTGGAAAAAGGTTATGCCCCTTGTGAGTTGGATCAAGCCCTTTTACATGTTAATGAGAAGGATAGAAATGAGTTGTTGGTCCCTAGAATTAAAGAACCCAGTGATGCCTTTCGGCATGCATTTTTTACTACTTATTCTACTCAACAATATGCTATAAAACAAATTCTACATAAGCATTGGAATGTGTTACGGAATGACAGGGTTCTAGGACCAGTTCTCCCAGAGCGTCCTATGGTGATGTACAGAGGGGCACCCTTTTGAGGCTCCAAGTAGCACCTAACGTTATAGATCCCCCCAATAGGGTCATTTTTTTTTCATAATGTAGGGGGTTTCTTCCCCTGTAGGAAGTGCTCTGTCTGTAATATTGACATACAGGGGAGATAGAAAATGGAAACTTTTCAATTAAATTCTACACAGGAGGTTTTTTCAATTAAACCGTTTATCACTTGTACCAGCAAGCATGTAGTCTATCTCATCAGGTATCCATGTGGGCTGAATATATCGGCCAGATGGTCCGTATGCTCCAAGTTCGGCTGAAGGAACACATTGCAAATATTAAAAATGGCTTCCCAAAGAACAGCTTCTCCAAACATTATGATCTTTGTCATAATTGAAACCCCAATTGAACTTTGTTTCTGGGGTTGACAACTTTACGGGTAATTGGAGAGGGAGTCACATGACTAGGGGTGTATCCAGGCTTGAAACTGAGTGGATCTATAAGGCTAAGACCTATAGTCCATTCGGTCTGAATGTAGAGTGGGATGTGAATGCATTCATTAGTATTGCATAGGGTTTCCTCATCATGTTTTCAAATTTTATCATTTGTTTATTTAAATTTTTGGTGGTGGTATTGTTCTTGCTGTTTTTTTTTTCTTTTTTTCCCCCTTGAATTACTTTTAAGTTAGTGTACTCTTGAATGACACTAATTGAATGAACTAATTGTAATGTATTTTAATGTTTTTTACTTGTAATTTGGCTTTAGTCCACAAGATGGCGCTGTCTTTTGGCATATTGTCTCTAATTCCGTTGCGTTTTAATCACCACTGTTCCCAAACTGGTTGCTATCAGTATGCCCAAAGGAGTTGTTGATAGTAAGTTGGTAATCTAACTTTTTTAACTTAAGTTTGCTCACTCAGGCAATTTGATTATTGAGGCTGAAGTGATGTTCCTGTCAGGGGTTGGTCTGAGTGGTTCCTCATTCGCTGGCCGCCTCTGATGTGTGGAAAGCATTCAATTTCCGGACTGATCTTGACGCCCTGCTTATATAATCCACCTCTATGAATGCTAAGCCCCACACCTGACGATGTCAAACATGTGACGAAGCGCGTAGAGGAGCTTGTGACGCAACATGACGAGAGTGTATGCTGGGATGCGGCGGCCATCTTGCTGGCAGTTTAAGCCACTATTTAGTGCCTGTTTTTTATCTAGAGCATGTGAGTACAATATAGCATCTTTTTATAAATAAAGTATTTTTTATAAAGCTTACTGCACTATGAGGCACATTTACTTCTATTACATGGGCCAAACTATATACATGGATTCAACGCTGTGATAACGGGGATCAAGTGTGGAGAGTGTTATCCATCCTGCTTCCAGTCTGCTATATCTGCTGGTGTCCGGTCGTTCATGGCTGATTGAGGCTTTCCTCTTCTATGCAATGCTTATTTGACCCCTGTAATAAGGGTCCAAAGAGGAGGGAAAGAGGCAATTTGTCTGGGTACCCATGGTGGTGATCCTCTCTTATGCGCTTTCCTACTATACCCAATGGACTATACCATTATCGTTTTCAATTGATGATCAGAAGGGCTTTATGGACATTTCCTAGCGCTGCAACTATTTTATATATATTGCATCATTGTTGTTCACCAATATTGTGCCCGCTGCTTGTTCTGATATTATTTTTTCAGTTTTAGTGTTATTTAGTGCAGCAGACACCTATTTCTATGGTTCTACTTTGAAGTCAAACTCCAGCTAACTCTTTTTAAGCAGTTACAGAAGCATGCTTGTTTTACTTTTGTGATAAAAGTTTTAACTAAATAAAAAAAAAGTCCAACTCCAGGAACTAGACAAAATTTACCCTTGCAAGTGGACCTCACCTCCCAGCACTGCAAGGGTTAAATGCTCATTAGGTCTAGGGCAAGGGTCTCCAAACTACCACCTGTGGGCCCTTTGCCTGCCTTTATCTGGCCCTTGGGGCACTATTCTTTCCAATGATATGAGGCACTATTCCTCCCACTGACACCAACAATTGGGTACAATTCCTCCCACCGACACCAGAGATGGGGAACTAATTTCTCCCACTGACACCAATGATGAGGCACTTTTACTCCCACTGACACCAATGATGTCATTTTTGTACTCCCACTGACCACAAAGCCTATGGCATTGTTTACTCCTACTGATGAAAGAGCATTGTCTACTTCCACTGGCCACAGTCCAGCCCCCTTAAAGTTTGAAGGGCAGCAAACTGGCCTGTTGTTTTGAAAGTTTGGAGATCCCTGGTCTAGGGGGAGCTGAAAAGGCTGTATTGCTTTTCTTACCCCCCACTGCAGTGCTCTCCTTCTCTCCCTCTGGTTCTCTGGTGTGTAGGAGGTCCCTTGGCTTCATCACATACAATGCAGAGTTATTGACCCTATATTGTATGTTGAGTAAGCTGGAGAAGGGCCATGGCTGTGAGCACCTTAGAGAGGCGGCAGCACTGGACTTGTTGTATGGATTGAGGGAGCCTACCAGAGCAGAGATTTTTGCATTACTCCTTATTCCGGCACTCCTAGACATAATGAGATGTTGACCCTTGCAGAGTTTGTCTAAATCCTGATGATGGGCTTTAATAAAAGCTGATCACTTTAACCAGTCCTGTGAGTGTTAAATAGTTTGTCTTAACCCTCTGTCTGCCACTTTCACTGGACAGCTTAGTTAAAAGAGAAGTGTGGGATAGCAAAAAAAACAAACATACATACACATCTATATGGCTATAGCATCGTTCCAATGCTGCATCTGTCCCCCACCAGCTCTAAACCCAAGAACTGAACAAACACATGACCACTGATGGCTCAGTTCTTGGTTCTTGAGGAAAGACTGTAAGCCACTGCCTCTTTGCTCTGTTCTTTCAGCACTCACTGGAGCGCAAGGCTGTGGAGGTGCCAGATGTGGCTGGCTTAGGCTCTTATCGGTGCACTGAGAGGCTGAGCCAGCTGCCGGTCAGGAATATAGGTGGATCACAACTTTATTGTTGTGATTTCTGTTGCGCCTGGACCGGGCTTTAGCTTGCTGTTGGCTGAATTTGGGTCACAGAATTGCAGTAATAAGTGAACTCCTGTGACCTAGAAGAGAACTATTGCCAAACGAGTTTCCGCCAGACTTCTCTTTTAAAGGAAGTTGAAAAATAATAGACTTATTGTCCAGACCACCAGGTGAAAATAAAGGAAAAAAGGCACTAAAAAGAAAATGAAGCTGCCACATCCAAAGACCAGTAAGCTGCAATATATTACATTTTAGTTTTGCAGATACATATGCTTTAAGTACTTACTAACAATAAGCCACATGAGGTATGTGCATAACTAAGTCCTGCTACAATACATGGCCAACACACATGCAAATACATAACCTGAAATGTGTGAAGAATTCATAGTAATCACCTCAAAGGCCGAGGCTGTAGCTAAAAATGTCCTCCTGACATGTAGTTTAGTGTCCACATATTCATTTTGGAGGTGTCAAGCAGACTGGATAGCGATGCACACATACCATAGCAGATAAGCTTCCATTTTACACACACTTCAGAACTGAGAGATGGTCAGGCTTCTGTAACACACACATCAGAGGCAGTGGGGGAGGGACGTCTGTTATACATACACCTCAGAGGCAGGGAACTTCTGTAAAAAAGACACCTTGGCAGCAAGGGGACCCTGTGATACACATACCTCAATGTAGAGAGGACGTGGCTTCTGTAATATACACACCAAACATCTCTGTCTCAGTTAAAATACTAGAAGTCACGCAGTGTCTCTAAAAATCCTGGTGTAGGTAACAACAGCAAAGTTAATTTTGGTCCTCAACGGATTTCGGCACACCTGCTTATGTGTGCTATGGAGGTGCACAGGTATGATTTACAGTTTAAAACATAACTCCATCTTTCAAACAAGTTTGATACTGTAAGGCAGAACATAACAAAAAAATAAAAAGATAGTAATAAATTGTATATATTAACTTATTATACCTCTACTGATTTTTACTTTCTTACACTTTCTTCAAGCAAAGTAAAAGCATTATATTGCTTGCTACAGGGTCTTTGTACATTTTACTATGTTCAGCTACATATATAAGGTGAACACACCAGGATAAAAATTATTGATGAGCTTCAATTTGACCCAAACTTGGACTCGGTGAACGTGGAAAGCAACTCTCTTTCCTGGACAATGAGATTGACCTAATATGACCATGTGGTCATATTAGGTCAAAGATGTCATAAGCATCTCTGCTCCTTTGTGTACATGCAGCTACAGGGCAAGGTCATCCACATCCTCATTTACAGTTCATGGCCCAGCACTGACAGTTGACTTCAAGGTTCAGCCAAATATGAATTCAGACCAGGCCTGGAGCGGAACCCAAGTTTCTCACTTATATAGACTGTTATTTTCAAAAAGTAACAGGTATTTTTAGCTGAGTCCAATGAAGATGGAAAATTATAGTTTAGTGGCTGAAATAAACATCTTTATACTTGTTCATGAACCATATATCCCCTCAATACAAGGGATGATAGCGCTTTTCAAACTATTAAACAGTGAACCAAAGGTGGTAAAATAAGTAAATTTCATAATATGAAATAATCCACACAGAGGAAAAATACTAAAGCTAGAGGTAACACAACCCACTCATCAGATCATATTGACCCCTTGTTTTACCAAGTGAGTCAACAACAGCTCTTTATACATCCACTCCTGCTTCTCTGCAGCTCTCCTCCTCTTTAAATCGTTTCCACAACTTCCACACTTGTAGTATATGATCTGACCGTATTCTCAACAAGTGGCATGAATTAAGGAAGAGAAGAGGGCTCCATATAGTGAAAGTACCATTTATTAAACCATAAAAAAGTTGCACTTACACAATAAACAGTATCAATAATCTTGTACACATGTCATGCCTTCTCCAAGATGGTCACCATAGCTCACCAACGGGAACTGGATTTGATGTCACTGGAAATTACTCCCAACATGTTTCGTCATAAAAATGTGACATTCTCACATATGTCATGCCTCCTCCAAGATGGGCACTGTAGTTTACCAACAGGAACTGGATTTGATGTCACTGGAAGTTACTGCCCAACGTGTTTCATCATAAAAATGTGATGTCCTCACACATGTCATGCATTCTCCAAGACGGTCACCCTAGCTTACCAACATTAACCGAATATGATGTCACCAGAAGTTAACGGCCAACATGTTTCATTAAATAAATATGACGTCCCCAGGATGCTCCCGAGGACGTCACATTTTTATGTCAAAACATGTTGGGCAGTAACTTCTGGTGACATCACATTCAGTTCCTGTTGATAAGCTGCGGTGTCCATCTTGGAGGAGGCATGCCATGTGTACAAGGCTATTGATACTATTTATTGTGTAAGTGCAACTTTTTACAATGTTATACTTTAATAAATGGTGCTTTCACTATATGGAGCCCTCTTGTCTTCCCTAATTCATGCCACTTGTTGAGAATATGGCCGGATCATGCACTACCAGTGTTCAATTTGTGGAAACGATTTAAAGAGGAAGAGAGCTACAGAGAGGCAAGAGTGGATGTATAAAGAACTGTTGTTGACTCGCTTGGTAAAACAAGGGGTCAATACAATCTGGGGAGTGTAGTGTGGTGCTTCTATCTTTAGGATTTTTCATCTTCTTGGATCTATCTGGCTTGGGAGTTCTTCACACTATCAGCGCTGTTTTACACATAAAGGATAGTGAACTGTTATGAACTCTGAGCACATACACATGTGGATTATTTCATATTGTGAAGTTTGATTTGTGGATTACTTATTTTACCACATTTGGTTCACTGTCTATTCATTTGTAAAGCGATGTCATCCTTTGTATCTATTGGATATATGGTTCATGATCTATTATGTGATTCATCATCAATGCTATTCAATATATATATATTTTTTATTTGCCCTTTGAAGTATTTGTATCATCAGCCGTACGGGTACAGCAATCTTGATACTTGGAAAAAAGGGTATGATTACCACAGTGCTGACAGCTTGAATAAATACAATAAAGTGAATCTGTAGTGCATACAAAATGAATCCAAATAAACAAAAAATATATCAAGCATATATTTTTCATTTTTTTTAATTAATTTTACACTTAATTTTGTTGATATATTTTTGGGTTTTTTTTTGGATTCTTTTTGCACTTAATTTTGTATGCACTACAGCACTTTTTTGTATTTATTCAGGCTGTCAGCGCTGTGGTACTCATACCCTTTTTTCTATGTTTTGACTTATGTCATGTAAAGCAGCAGCAGGCCTAATCACTAATTAGTATCTTTAGCGCAGGGGATTGTTTTTTCACAATCTTGATACTTATGTTGAAGCTTTGTGAAATGAGCCTATTGTGGTAATTCTGCCTGGTCAATCCCACCCGTGTGTATTGTACATGAAAACTACATGTTCTCTATATATGTATTTATTCACAGCCCATTAAAAAATACAGATAGGCAGCAGATTTTAATTCTTTAGCTCTTAAGGTAGCATTTAAATTAGGCCCCAATCCCCACCAGACTGGGTTTCTTTTTTTTTTTTGCTACTACAGAAGATAGCAAAACAGTAAAAGAATACAAGTTTGTTTTAGTAATAGCAAAAGGCAGTTGGGGGCCTTGAGGGAAAATAAGAAGTTGACCTAATGCTGACCTTAGAGGCTGCTGCCTAAAACAAGATCCTTTTATAGCTTCTTGGTAAGAACAGTCCTTATAGTAAGCTTCCTACTGCTCAAACTGACATCAGTGTAAGTACTGTACATAGCACTATGGTAAGCTTCCCTGGGGGCAGGGCCTGTTGTAAATACTTCCAAATACTCTACAACAGGTTCTTCGGCAGCGCTGCCCATTGATTTTAATGGCAGGGGTGGTGAAGGAGTGGTGTATACACCGCTCCCCCACTGCCCCAAAGACGCTGCTTGCAGGACTTATTTTTCCATCCTGCAAGCGCACCGTCCCAGTATGAAAGCACTGGGGAGACAGGGGAGGCAGTTTACAGGTGCTATTTTTAGCACTAAAATGCCTGTAAAGCACCTTCAGTGTGAAAGAGGTCTTAATGCCACACCACCTAATTCCAGAAAAAAAGTGTATAATATATAGTTTCAATGAATGTTATAGTAATAACTGCAACTTACAACATTTTAACCCATAGAAAAGAGCCATAAAACATTTCCTGATAGCGTTATTAAATGCTAAAACAAAAATGCAATACATTGCAGCATACCCATTCTTAAATGTGGTAGCTGCATACAGTGACTTGCAAAAGTATTCACCCCCCCCCCCCCCTTGGCATTTCTTGTGCTTTGTTGCCTCACAACCTGGAATTAACATGAATTGTTTGAGGATTTGCATCATTTAATTTACAGAACATGCCCACAACTTTGAAGATTTTTTTTTTTTTATTGTGAGGTACACAACAAATATACGACAAAATAACAGAAAAAGTCAATGTGCATAACTATGCTGCCACCACCATGTTTCACTGTGGGGGTGCTGTTCTTTGGGTGATGTGATGTGTTTTGGGTTTGCGCCAGACATAGCGTTTTCTTTTATGGTCAAAAAGTTCAATTTTAGTCTCATCAGACCACAGCACCTTCCTCCATACATTTTGGGAGTCTCTCACATGCCTTTTCACAAACTTAAAACGTGCCATTTTGTTTTTTGCTGAAAGTAATGGCTTCTTCTGGCCACTCTGCCATAAAGCCCCACTCTATGGAGCGTAAGGCTTATTGTCGTCCTATGTACAGATACTCCAATCTCTGCTGTGGAACTCTGCAGCTCCTCCAGGGTTACCTTTGGTCTCTGTACTGCCTCTCTGATTAATGCCCTCCTTGCCCGGCTTGTGAGTTTTGGTGTGCAGCTGTCTCTTGGCAGGTTTGCTGTTGTGCCATGTTCTTTCCATTTGGTTATGATGGATTTGATGGTGCTCCTATGGATCATCAAAGATTTGGATATTTTGGAGCTAACCCTATCTTGTACTTCTCAACAACATTGTCCCTTACTTGTTTGGAGAGTTCCTTGGTCTTCATGGCAGTGTTTGGTTAATGGTGCCTTTGCTTAGGTGTTGCAGCCTCTGGGGTCTTTCAAAAAGGTGTGTATATGTAATGACAGATCATGTAACACTTAGATTGCACACAGGTGGACATCATTTCACTAATTATGTGACTTCTGAAGGTAATTGGTTGCACCAGAGCTTTTTATGGGCTTCATAACAAAGGGGGTGAATACATACGTACATGCCAATTATAATTTTTTTATTTCTGAAAAATAGTTTTATGTATATATTTTTCCAATTTTACTTCACCAACTTAGACTATTGTGTTCTGATCCATCACATATAATTCAGATTAAAAAAACATTGAACTAAAGGCTGTAATGTAACAAAATAGGTAAAAAGCCAAGGGGGTGAATACTTTTGCAAGGCACTGTAAGTTTTTTTTTTTTAGGCTTTCTCATTTACTTTTACCTGGTGATTCTGCCGGGAACACACTTCCTGTCTTAGGGTGTCTCTGCTATGGGTGGAAGAGCGATGATACAAGAGACATTTTTAGACAGCAGCATCGTCAAGATGGGGTAGGGATGTGTTAGCTGCACCAGCAAATTTTTGGATAGACATGACTAAAAAATTAAACTCAAATTTGCCCTTTTTTAACAGTTGCAGCAACTGTTTTTTTTCCTTTTGGGATACAGCTTGGTGCGTTAAAGGAAATTGAAGGAAATCGGACTTACTGGCTGGATCAACAGGTGAAAATAAAGGGAAATAGACTGAAAAAAGAAAGCGATTACAACCACCACATATTAAAAATTTTAAGCTGCAACATTTTAAATATTTAATGTATATTTTTCATTTGCTTTAGGATTTAATATCACTTTAAGTATTCAAATGCAAACTTAAGTGGGATAGTCTAAACTTAATCAGCTGGAGCTCAGCTGCTGGGACCTCAGTCATTTTAAACCTTTACCTAGCTGAGGGCTGCAAATAAGGGGGGGGGGTGGGTTGCATATGGGCCAAAAAATCACTGATTAGACTGCTTTGGAATATGATGACTCTATGTAAATCAACATATAAAGGTGCCTACAATATCCTTGTGACATCTATTAACTATTAAACATTTCTGGACACTGGACACAAAGATAACTTCAAGAGCCGATTGCCTAAAGCACTGCTTTACAGTATTAAATTTGTCAAGCAAATTGAGTTATACTTTAGGTGGACAGTCAGAGATTTTAATGGCATGTGTCTAGTGTAGATATGTGTCAGTACTATAAAAAAGGAATACCACAATTATGTGCATCACATTCTCCAATCACTTTCTTCTTTCTTTTAAATTTCTGTATACCATGGTTTACCAAAACTCAACAGTTTGAACCTTACACTTACCCTTCACTCTCTCCCCTCTGTTGAGTTGGATCTCCCCAGGTCCTTGAGGTTCGTATGACTTCACTGCTATGAACGTTCTTCCAGGAACAGCGCTGTACAGTTTCCTTTTGGGCCCCCTAGGGCCGGTGCTCCTCATATCCAGGGGCCCGGGGCTGTAAACAAACACATAGGTGATGGTGCTGAGTGCAGGTGGGCGTGCCATTTGGGAGGTTGGTAGCTCATAACTACCCCACAGTCTAACAGACATTTCAACTCTGAGGTGGACAGTGACCCTTGCTGCTTGTTGTGGGCCACCAGGTCTCCATAGCAGGCCTCAAACACTCCCCCCAACTCATTCTGACTTCAACAATCTCTTATTAAGCTTTTCTCTCCTGTACAGAAAGCCCCCACCTTGATGAGGGTGATCCTGTACTCTGTTTGCCCTTAAATCACCTCTCCCCTCCCTCCCAACCCCAGCAAATCCAAAACAGTGATAGAAAATGAGGTCAGAGAAGGAAAGCAACAAGGCAAAGGGGTGATATATATGATAAGGTAAGATGGAGGATACAGACAAGGCGATTGTGAGAAGGGCACAGAAAAGAGCTAGAGAAGGGCACAGGAACAGAACACTGTGGATCAGAACGATAAAGAGTAAGAATCCAGAAGGTAGAAGAAAGGGTAGTGGAAGAGGGCTGATGAGAGATGGACAGGGAGATAAATAAAGATACACAGATGCAAGCAGTATGGGAACACAAGGAGGATGGAAGGAAGGAAGGAAGGAGGGAAGGGAGATTGAGGGATGAAAGGGCTGTAAAAAGGGATAGATGAAGAGAATGATGGAAAGCACGGCTGTCTGCAGTTCTCCCTGTTCTTTTGCCGTTTCAGTTAAACTGTCAGCAGGAGAGGAGGGGGAGAGCGAGGGAGGACAAGGGGAGGAGAAGGGGGGGTTTGTCCATTCATGCTTCTCTCTCCCCCTAGCATTCTACAATGCCCAGACCTGCTCACCTCCGCCCCCCACTCACCAATCTTCACCTTGATCAATAGGCAGCCCTTCATTTTGTATCACCACTCGTATCTCTTTGGCCTCGCTCTCACTCCTATTCCTTCCTGATTAATCTCTCACAATATATCATGTTTTTTATTCAATATCCAGAACTCTTCACAATTTAGAAAGGTTGCATGTTTCTTCCTTAGTTTCTGCATTCCATCCTTATTTTTATTTTTGTTCAGGCACTTATATGGTCACCTTTATTCCTTATTGATATTCAATTTTCCATATTTCCACATTTCCCTCCCAAACATTTTAAACATTCCCAAATATTTTCTAGTGACCCTGTTACCTTCAATTATCTTTTGTGGGACCATAGTATTCTTTATTGTTTCCCTTTATAGTGTCAACAGCCCTAGGTTCTGCTGATTAAAAGAAAAATCTGAGTGGTTTTACAGTAATCTCTCCCCCTCTTATGTCTAGCTTTCTTACTACATCTTTTCATTTTGTCCCTTCTCTCTTGCCCTCTCTTTTCCTTCCTTCCTTCCCTCCCTCCTTCTCACTTTCACTCTCTCCCTCCTCTCTCTACTGCCTGACAGATTTTGAATTACTGCAGAGAGAGTGTGATGGGAGCTGAATATTAATGCAAAATGTGTGACAGTGAAAGAGACTGTTTGGTTATAAACAGAGAGACCACTCCATATTAGACTCACTGACTACCTTGCAAAAAAAAACAATGTTGTACCATAGAACAATGACATATACCTGTTATTGTAGATAGCAAGCTGCCTCCTACCTATTTGAACACAGTCCTTCTCCCAATAGACAATAATGTAACTTTACCAATCTACAATATTGTTAAGAGAAAGAAAGACCATAAATGCACCCAACACTATAATAGTTTATGCTACAGTTCAGTCTATGGAACAGTAAATATAGTTAGTTTTTGTGACACTATATAAAAACTGGATTATTGTAGCAGGACTCATTCAAACTGCAGCTTAGTCTATGCTGGGCTATAATCACCAGATTGGGACCTCATGATACCAGCAGGTAGTGTTTATGTACATATATATATATATATATATATACACTGTATTACCAACATTTTGGGACGCCTGCCTTTCCACGCACATAAACTTTAATGCCATCCCAGTCTTAGTCCGTAGGGTTCGATATTGAGTTGGCCTTCCCTTTGCAGCTATAACAGCTTCAACTCTTCTGGGGAGGCTGTCTACAAGGTTTAGGAGTGTGTCTATGGGAATGTTTGACCATTCTTCCAGAAGCACATTTGTGAGGTCAGGCATTATGTGGACAAGAAGGCCTGGCTTGCAGTCTCTGCTCTAATTCATCCCAAAGGTGTTCTATCAGGTTAAGGTCAGAACTCTGTGCAGGCCAGTCAATTTTCTCCTCACAAATGTGCTTCTGGAAGAATGATCAAACATTCCCATAGACACACTTCTAAACCTTTGTGGACAGCCTTCCCAGAAGAGTTAAAGCTGTTATAGCTGCAAAGGGTGGGCCAACTTAATATTGACCCCTGTGGATTAAGACTGGGATGTCATTAAAGTTCATGTGCGTGTAAAGACAGGCACCCCAATATATTTTTTATAATATAATGTATATATATATATACACACACATACACATTTATTTATAAGACCATAGTTCCTCTTTACAAATTATGTTTCCTTCTTCATTGAAATAAATATACAGTGCCTTGAAAAAGTATTCATATACTGCATACTTCTCTGTCTCAAAGGTGGAACATCAGAGGTTTGTTAGACCCCTGATATTTCACCAAAGCCCCCCAACGGGGCTCCTAAAAACATTGTAAAAAAAAAATAATAATAATGAAAGAAATAAAAGAAATATGGTAAAAAATAAAACAATCAAAAATAAAAAACTACTGACTACTGAGGTTCTAGTTATGCCGCTGGGCAACTCTGTTAATTTTTGTTTTATTTTCACTATCTGATGTTTAATATAACATTGTATAACAGTAGCTACCTTAAAACACAGGGTGTATTTTAGTTTCACCATTGAGCATGGGTATCCAGAGTTAACTTGCAGAGAATATAGCCTAAGAACATTTACGATTGCACCATTCGCACAGAACAAATGTACACACCGTTTCAATTAACGAATAGCTATGCAGGCCCTTCAGGTTTGGTATAAATTTTAAGGCAGATCCCCACACAAAAATCAGAAAATAAAGCACAAGGTCCTCCACAAAAGTCTATACCAGACACTTATTTGAGCATGCAGACTGGGAGACTAGGAAAAGGAGGATGAGCGTGCACCCCCCTCCCCAAAACAATCCTAGGCCACATTCCCTAATATGGGATGATACCTTATCGGGGAAGGGCCCACCTGGCAAAGCCCCTTGTCACAATGCTTAAGAAGAAAAGGGCCTCTTCCCCACAACCCTGACTAGGCCATTGTGGGGGTCTGTTTTAACAGAAAAGGGGCTCCCAGACACTGCCTTCCTCCATTTGAGTGAGTAGGGGATACACAGTATCACATGTGTATGAGCTGCCACTAATCAGGCCTATCATTTGGTGGGAACGAAGCAACAGGACAAGATGTGTGCCAGTGGGTGGCATTTTTTCTTCTTCTTTTGGCAGATTGGCAGATGCTGGGCAATGTGACTGAAATGGATCTGTTCCGCGTGATGACATCATTGATGAGCCAGTGTTGTTGCCTGGTATGGTTCAGGAGGGGTGGGGAGTACATTACATGCTCACCCCCCCCCCCCCCCCCCACACACACACACACACACATTTCTGGTCTGCCAGGATGCATGCTCAGGCAATTCTGGGATCGTTTTTTTTTTTGGAGGAGGCAAGTTTTTTTTTTCTTGGTTTTTGCATATAGTTTCCCATTAAAATTCATATCAGACCCAAATGGCCTAGTATGAATTGGGAGGGGTCCCCATGACATTTATTATGTGTGGGACTCCTCCTTTAACATCTATACCAGACCCTCATCCAGAATGAGGGTTTGGTATAGATGAATGAAATGGCTGCTTTATTTACACAGATGTGCCACTTTACAAGCAGGGTCAGGGCATCCCCAGACATGTTATTTTGTTACTTGGAGTTTTGAATTTTTATTGTTTCACTTTAAACATTACTAAAATCATTAATCCCAGCCAAACAACTTTTTTTTTTTATTTCTTTTTTTTTTTTTGTTGCTTTGGTACATATTACCCATAGCCTCCCATGCCATTTGTTTAACAATCCCTTGCTTATTAGCCTAGAAAATGGCCAGACCTGCTTTTTAGCATTCACCCCCCATTGACTGGATTGGGTTTGGATTCAGTACCCAAACTTTAGTCATGTTTACTGAACCCTGCTGAAACTGAACCACTAAATCAATAGAGCAACGTAGCCCATATCTAAAAATACTGTGCAACCTAATCCTTAAAAACTATAATGTGCGTGTATACATTTGCCTTGGCATCAATTTGAAAATGTGAGCATGCCTATTCCTAAAATGTTTATTTTTACAAACTTTATACAAACTTCCAAAACAACACTGAGATTCTGCTACTTTTTTATAATAACAAGTTCTAATGCAATGTTTCCTGAAGGCTCCACCCCACTGCCATGGAGTTGGGCTTACCTTGAGAGGGACTAAAAATTCCCTTACAAGGGATTCCACTGTATACACATACAGCAGCGCATATATATATATATATATATATATATATATATATATATATACAGTGGTGTGAAAAAGTGTTTGCCCCCTTCCTCATTTCCTGTTCCTTTGCATGTTTGTCACACTTAAGTGTTTCGGAACATCAAACCAATTTAAACAATAGTCAAGGACAACACAAGTAAACACAAAATGCAATTTGTAAATGAAGGTGTTTATTATTAAAGGTGAAAAAAAATCCAAACCATCATGGCCCTGTGTGAAAAAGTGATTGCCCCCTAAACCTAATAACTGGTTGGGCCACCCTTAGCAGCAACAACTGCAACCAAGCGTTTGCGATAACGTGCAATGAGGCTTTTACAGCGTCCTGGAGGAATTTTGGCCCACTCATCTTCGCAGAATTGTCCTAATTCAGTTACATTAGAGGGTTTTCGAGCATGAACGGCCTTTTTAAGGTCATACCACAACATCTCAATAGGATTCAGGTCAGGACTTTGGCTAGGCCACTCCAAAGTCTTCATTTTGTTTTTCTTCAGCCATTCGGTGGTGGACTTGCTGGTGTGTTTAGGATCATTGTCCTGCTGCAGAACCCAAGTTCGTTTCAGCTTGAGTACACGAACAGATGGTCGGACATTCTCCTTCAGGATCTCTTGGTAGACAGCAGAATTCATCGTTCCTTTTATCACGGCAAGTCTTCCAGGTCCTGAAGCAGCAAAACAGCCCCAGACCATCACACTACCACCACCATATTTTACTGTTGGTATAATGTTCTTTTTCTGAAATGCAGTGTTCCTTCTACGCCAGATATACTTGGACACACACCTTCCAAAGAGTTCCACTTTTGTCTCATCGGTCCACAGAATGTTGTCCCAAAAGTCTTGGGGATCATCAAGATGTGTTGTGGAGAAATTGAGACGAGCTTTGATGTTCTTTTTGCTCAGCAGTGGTTTTCTCCTTGGAACTCTGCCATGCAGGCCATTTTTGCCCAGTCTTTTCCTGATGGTGGAGGCATGAACGCTGACCTTAACTGAGGCAAGTGAGGCCTGCAGTTCCTTGGACGTTGTTGTGGGGTCTTTTGTGACCTCTTGGATGAGTCGTCGCTGCGCTCTTGGGGTAATTTTGGGCGGCCGGCCACTCCTGGGAAGGTTCACCACTGTTCCATGTCTTCGCCATTTGTGGATAATGGCTCTCACTGTGGTTCGCTGGATTCCCAAAGCTTTGGAAATGGCTTTATAACCCTTTCCAGACTGATAGATCTCAATTACTTTCTTTCTCAATTGTTCCTGAATTTCTTTGGGTCTCGGCATGATGTGTAGCTTTTAAGGATCTTCTGGTGGACCTTACTGTGTCAAGCAGCTCCTATTTAAGTGATGCCTTGATTGTGAACAGGTGTGGCAATAATCAGGCCTGGGTGTGGCTAGAGAAATTGAACTCAGGTGTGGACAACCACAGTTATAGTATGTTTTAACAAGGGGGGCAATCACTTTTTCACACAGGGCCATGATGGTTTGGATTTTTTTTCACCTTTAATAATAAACACCTTCATTTACAAATTGCATTTTGTGTTTACTTGTGTTGTCCTTGACTATTGTTTAAATTGGTTTGATGTTCCGAAACACTTAAGTGTGACAAACATGCAAAGGAACAGGAAATGAGGAAGGGGGCAAACACTTTTTCACACCACTGTATATATCATTATTGGGTGTGAGAACACTTTTATGGTGGCTGCTGCTTGGGTAGTTTTAGTTTTTTAATTTATTGTATTTCATCTTGTCCCTGAGTGGTTTCCGCATTAGTTACCCCCTGTTTACTTACTTTTATCTAGTTGTCAATCAGCACACAGTAAGGCCCCTTTCACACTGGGGCGGGGGCCGCGGTGACGGTAAAGCAGCGCTATATTTAGCGCTGCTTTATCGTCGTTTTGCCCGCGGGATTCGGCCGCTTGCGGTGCGGTCTTACCCCCCGTGAGCGGCCGAAAAAAGGGTTAAAATCCCCCGCAGAGCGCCGCCGTAGCGGCGCTTTGCGGCGGTATTGCCGCGGTATTACCGCGGTGTCCCATTCAAATCAATGGGAAGGAGCGGTATAGGAGCGGTGAATACACCGCTCCTATCCCACTCCAAAGATGCTGCTAGCAGGACTTTTTTGCCGTCCTGCTAGCGCACCGCTCCAGTGTGAAAGCCTGCGGCTTTCACACTGGAGTGAATGGGGCCTGTTTTTTCAGGCGGTGTACAGGCGCTCTTTTTAGCGCTGTACCGCCTGAAAACCTTTTGTTGCCAGCGGTTTAGACATTAATGGCTGTGTGTTGAGTTATTTTGAGGGGACAGCAAATTTACACTGTTATAAAAGATGTACACACACTTCTTTACATTGTAGCAACGTGTAATTTCCTCAGTGTTGTCACCTGAAAAGGTATAATAAAATATTTATAAAAATGTGAGGGGTTTACTCACTTTTGTGAGATACTGTATATATTTTAGGACTGGGGTGATTAAACTCAAGTAGTAGGTGCATTTGCAATGAGTTGCACAAAACTGTATTTTTAGGGCATGGCAGTCCACTTTTTTCAATAAACTGAAAGATTACATGTACATCAGTTGCTTACGCAGGGGTTTTAATCCACATAATGTGCACAAACTAAAATACAGAGCCACCTGGCAGCACTGTAGCTCCTCATACCAGTCCCCTGTGTTGTCCAGCTCTCCTGGAACACTTGGCTCTCTACCCTTTGGTCACAGTGCCCTGCTGCATGGCCCACCTCTGGCCTATGGTTCTCCTGACACTGATGAGACCTCTGTCTCGTGGCTTCTGGCTGGGGCCCCTAACCCTGGGTGAGACCTCCCGTCTCCCACACTGGGAATGGCCTCCAAACTGTAAACTGTCTCCAAACTGGGAGCTCTGAGCTATCCTCTGTCCTGAGTAAATAATGACCCTGCGCACCTGTGTACTCACACAGATTGCAGGCACCTGGTAAACAGGAGCACAGGATTGAAAGTTCCAAACCAAAATGACAGAATCTGGAGAAATGATAATCCGGAACCTTGCATTAACCCTTATACTGCATTAAGCCATATACTGCATACATACTGTAGATATTTAATGCCCTGCCTTAGTTAGGCAAAATTTTGTTTGGCTCTGCTGTATTCAGTGGAGTAGTGATCATGTTTTATTTATTTTTTTGTCTGGTTAGGTTTCCCTAAATTTGTTGGTTGATTACTACTGCCTGCATCCAGAAAATAAATTAGGAGGGTCAACCACTGAGTTATGAATATTTATCGGACCTCAGCCAATCCCTACGAAGGGATGCCCAGACGGTGGCTAGGGAGATGATAAATGTTTGGGAGGCCTGTTCAGAGTGTTTTTCTTCTCCTGGGGCTTGTCCCCTTTCGAGGCAGCTAATGTATATTCTGAGAAGAGTTGCTGTGGGGAATCATATGTATGGCTGAGGGCCTGAAGGAGATCTGATTAAATTACATTTGCTGGAGGGAATCACCTGTGGAGGCTAGTCTGGAGAAGGATCATTCTCTCCCTCACTGAAGAGTGTCATACAGCTGGAATGGGAGACATCTGTCCTTGGGCATTGTGAATAGGAACTTGAACTAGGATCCCAGATGTACATGTGCTTGGGGAAGTAAGTGCCAGAGGTTACTAGGACTGGGACTCCTCGCATAGAATCCTACATTAGCTGGCCATCCCCTTCTACCCCCCTCCCCACCACCCCAGTAAAGACTGCTGCTAAAGGATTCTGCTTAACGTTTGTCCTCCTGATATTTGTTGATGACATTTTTTGGAGTATCCTGAACTCCTTTCCCTCTCTCTTGTTTGAATTTTGCAATAAATCCACAAAAAGACATCCCCTAGACTGAGCCTATATTAGTTGGTGTGCTTGGAACTGTGTCTGGGGCTGACAGCCTCTGTACTATTATGAAAGAACATGCCTACTGTATTTCCATTGGCCCTGTTGGTGTCAATCAGGTGAGTAGTACAAAGACAAGTGTGTCTTGTCTACAGTCAAACGTGGTGGTGGGAGTGTCATGGTCTGCTACAGTTCATTGAGGGAACTATGAATGCCAACATGTACTGTGACATACTGAAGCAGAACATGATCCCCTCCCTTCGGAGACTGGGCCGCAGAGCAGTATTCCAACATGATAACGACCACAAACACACCTCCAAGGCGACCACTGCCTTGCTAAAGAAGCTGAGGGTAAAGGTGTTGGACTGACCAAGCATGTCTCCAGATCTAAACCCTATTGAGCATCTGTGGGGCATCCTCAAATGGAAGATGGAGGAGCGCAAGGTCTCTATAATCCACCAGCTCCGTGATGTTGTCAACAGATAGGTATTAAAAAGAAGAATGAGGTGGTGCAGTGCATGATGTACCTTGACACACTTTTTAAAGGTGTTAAGTTACATGGATCAATATAGTTTGGTGCACTGTAAATAGTTACATAGTTAGTCTGGTTGAAAAAAAGACACAAGTCCATCTAGTTCAACCGATAAAAGGAAAACAAAAAAATCATACAATCCCATATACACAATCCTATACCCACAGTTGATCCAGAGGAAGGCAAAAAATGATGCAATTTGCTCCAGCAGGGGAAAATATTCCTTCCTGATCCCTCGAGAGGCAACCGGATATTCCATGGATCAACTTTACCTATAAATGTTAGTATCCAGTTATATTATGTACATTGAGGAAAGAATCCAGGCCTTTTTTTAAATAAATCTACTGAGCTGGCCAAAACCAGCTCTTGGGGGAGTCTATTCCATATTTTCACATCTTTTACTGTGAAGAAACCTTTCCGTATTTGGAGATTAAATCTTTTTTCCTTTAGACGTAAAGAGTGCCTCCGGGTTCTCTGTGATGACCTTAAAGTGAATAACCAAACATCAAGTTCACTATATGGACCACTTATGTATTTATACATGTTGATCATATCCCCCCTTAATCTCCTCTTCTCAAGAGTGAATAAAATAAGCTTTTCATATACAGTATGCCATTTATGCTTTAAGAGTATTAAACCCTGAGCACATAAAGTATCTATTGCTCTGGTAGTATAATGTTGCCTAAAGTTTAAGGTTAATGTCAGCAGTGTTAAATGATGGGTTAAAGTGAATCTTTGACAGGTTCATTTAACTTCCCTCCTTACCCAGATGGACCCCTTCTCTGCCTCTCCTACTACAGTACAGGGGGTCCCCTACTTACAAACATCCTACTTACAAACGACTCCTACTTACAAACGGAGGGAGACAACAGGAAGTGAGAGGAAATCAACCCCTAGGAAGGGAAATTCACTCCTGTAAGAGTTAATTAGGGAAAAAGGTGTCTCCACTGATGCTTTATCACCAGTCCATGCTTCCCTAACAACCCAAAAGTTTCAAAATCCAATTGTCATTGGGACAGAAGGTGAGATGAAATCTTCTGAACAGGGGCACAGACAGCAAAACAAATGTTACAGGGGTGATAACCCTTCTCTATGTTATCTAAAAAACGTAAAAATAGATTTTTTGGCTGGAGCTACACTTAAAAAATTTACCTGTTCCGACTTACAAACAGATACAACTTAAGAACAAACCTACAGTCCCTATCTTGTTTGTAACCCAGGGACCCCCTGTAGTGAAGAGAAATATCTGGTAGTTCTAGCTATGGGAGTGCACATGGCTCACTCCCCATCCTCCCAGAGGATTGCTGTTTTCTGATTTGTCCATCCCTGTCACATGGGGGGGGGGGTCAAAAGGGAGTCCTCAGTCTTGTGTCTAGAGACATGGAGATTACACAGGGCTTCCTCTCTTCACTCTTAGTGACTTAACAGAAGGTGAGTATGTGCTGCTAGGTACGATACAGGTTTACTTTAAGGTTTCAATTTAAGGGAAAGTTTTACAGTTAGGTAAGTGTAACCAGAACACAAGGCCTAGCCATAGTATTACACTTTGGCAGTTTTTCTTTTTTTTTCACTGTCTGTCACTGTACTTTTTTTGTGTCAACTTTCCCCATTTCATGCAATAACTGTAGGGTGTGGGTTATCAGACCTGCCCTAAAGTCTAGGAGAAGCATGTGCGGCCATCAAGTTCTTTCCCACCCTGCCTTGGGGGGGTCTCCCTTCGGGAAAGCACCCCACTCAGTCCTCTTTGGGAGGGGACCATTTGACACACCTACGTTTTTGTGTTTGTTCACATGCACTTATTTTGGTTCACTTTGATGGTTTGTTTTTGCACACTGTGGGTGTGGAAAAAAAAAAGTGTAACATTGAAATAAGAGACTATTATTTTATTTTTTCTTACAAATAGGAGAAAATGTGACATTTATTAATTAATACAATTAATTAATAAAATTTGTGTCCTGAAAGTTGTGACACTAAAACTCCCAAGCCCATTTCCAGAAGCTATAAAACTATGATTGTGAAGTTTGTGATTATTAAACACACTGTCCATTGTACATAGAATACAGTATCCTACAAACGTATATCTCCTGGAGAAATAAGACTAGTGCCTACTTTATTTACGCTTTTCACTCATGATTAAAACTAAATAGCAGGCTTGTGTTTAGAATTCAGAAAGAGGACCAAATACGCATCTAACCAAGATCTGAAAGTTGTTTACAGGATCAGAACATATGTTATCTGTATAATGTCACGCCAAATAACAATTATTATGCTGCTATAGCAACCCGTGTTAACAAGTAACAAGCTGGCATCTGCATACATATCTTGTACAGCTGAGCACATTAAAAAGAACCAATCACAACTGGGAATATGCAAGCATCAGAATGTTCAATGTTAGATCTCAATTGTGGAGACTTATGAAAGATTTCTATTTTCAGTATAGCCTTATTTGGTATTACTTTGTCTGGGTCTGACTCACTGAAGACAATGTGTGAAGTTAGGCATTAGAATAGGGAACTAACTGTCAATCCTGACATGGCCTCTAGCCCTTGACACCCAAGTTGAAGGGTCAAACTTGAACAAAACTAACTAAGGAGGCTAAAGCTAACAAACACGCCTTAAAAAAGGTTTGACTGCACTATAAAAGGGAAGTTTAATGCTTCTGAGCATGTGTCGAATTGTTTCCGAGCATGCGTCGGAATTTTGCGTGTCAGAATTGCATACACACGAACGGAAAATACGATAGAAAGGTTTTCCGTCAGAAAAATTAAGAACAGGTTCTCAATCCAAAGTCCGTCGAAAATTCCGACAGAAAAAGACCGATGGGCATACACATGGTCGGAAAATCAGATGAAAAGCTCCCATTTTCGTCACGTACGTTCGTACTGCGCATGCGCACCCGCTATTCCTCTGTCCATAGACCATACTGAGCCAAATTTTACACCTTGCAAGGTCTGTTTTTCTCTTTTTTTGTAATGCGGATCTTTTAATGAATAAATCCTCTGGAAACCTCTGCACTATTGGAGTCTCCTTTTGTCTTTTTCCACTGTCATCCGGATGCCTGTTTAACCCCCTGGTAACTGTGGGCTGAAGGGAACGATTGCCATATAGGAGAAAGACACAGCTTTAAAGTAACAACTGACAGCACCAAGGCTGTCCTCCTAAGCTCAGTTTGACCCCCTGAATAAGGGCGGTCACTGGCTTTTTGGTAAGCCTCCCCTCTTATTCCATTTGTGGTGATGGTGATGGTGATGGTGATGGTGACGGGTTACACGGAAAACCAATGAACACATTTTGGAAATCACTTGGGACATTCTTCATATGAATCACTTATATTAATAATTTTTATATTTATATATATTGGATCATTTGGATTTTTTTACACATGAACACTTCTGTTGATTGAAGATTTTTTTGTTTTATTTTGATCACAATATTATTTGGTTTAATATTTATTTATTTGTATACCATCCAGCACTGCACTTTTTTCTTTTTCTATATCACTTTGTGCCCTATACCGGGGTTATTTAGTGTCCAGCTGCATCATCACGATATTATCATTCATTATCACTTTTTATTGTTTTACACCTAGCGCAATTCTTTTTGTTTAAATTGTTTCCATCAGAAATTCCGACCGTGTGTACGCGGCATTAATCCTCACAACTATAATAATTTAGAGCTGAATAATCATATTCTTGAATAATATCATTGTGACTGGTTCTCTTTAACCGCTTCCCGACCGCCTCCTGTAGATATACGTCAACAGAATGGCACGGGCAGGCAAAAGCACGTACCTGTACGTCCCCTTTAATTTGCCTGCCCGGGGGGCATGCGCGCGCCGCCAGCTCCGTGACCACGGCCGCAGGACCAGCGGACCCGATCGCCGCTGGTATCCCGCGATCGGGTTACGGAGCTGAAGAACGGGGAGAGGTCTATGTAAACAAACCTCTCCCCGCGCTTCCTACACTGACTGTCAGTGATCGGCGGTTCCCTGTCATCGGGAATGCCGATCAATGACGTCAGACGTACAGCCACGCCCCCCTACTGTAAGAAAAAACACAACACGTCACACTGAGTCCTCCCCGCCCCCTAGTGGTTAACCCCCTAACTACAACTGTCATTTACATAGGAATCAGTGCTATTTAAATAGCAGTGATTGCTGTATAAATGACAAATGTCCCAAAAATGTGTCAAAAATGTCCGATGTGTCCGCCAAAATGTCGCAGTCACAATAAAAATCGCTGATCGCCGCCATTACTAATAAAAAAAAAAATATTAATAAAAATGCTATAAAACTATCCCTTATTTTGTAAACACTATAACTTTTGCGCAAACTAATCAATAATCGCTAATTGCGATTTTTTTTACCAAAAATATGTAGAAGAATACGTATCGGCCTAAACTGAGGAAAAAAAATGTTTTTTTATATATTTTTTGGGGATATTTATTATAGCAAAAAGTAAAAAATATTGCATTTTTTTCAAAATTGTCGCTCTATTTTTGTTAATAGCGCAAAAAATAAAAACCGCAGGGGCGATCAAATACCACCAAAAGAAAGCTCTATTTGTGGGAAAAAAAGGACGCCAATTTTGTTTTGGAGCCACGTCGCATGACCGCGCAATTGTTAGTTAAAGCGACGCAGTGCCGAATTGCAAAAAGGGGCCTGGTCCTTTGGCTGCCAATTGGTCCGGGGCTGAAGTGGTTAAAGCCTTGAACTGTAGCTATTAGGTGATTCCAGTGGCCATTTTGTCTGTAGATGTAGGAGCTTTGTTCTATAAAACCTGCAAAATCTATAAAATAAAATGTGATTTGTCAAAAGGGAAAACTTAGGTCACAAATATAACTGAGAAATGAGAAACATGCGCACAGATTAGCCATATGTAGGCTATTCGTGGCCTGTTAGGTATGGCCAAACTGTATAGGAACCCCAGAAACCAGGTAGACAGCTTACTGGCTGTTTCCTTACTTTCCTGAGTTTTTAAATTGTCACTGGCAAACTATACTTCTAACTCCTTCAAATGTTCTGCTGACTCCTGAAATCTTCTCTAATTTGCTGGGACTTTTCCAAAGTCTGATCAAACGCAAAGTACTTTGGTTATCTACAGTAACTGAATTTTATACGAGCCTAAATACATAGCGGGCAGTCAGCTAATCCAGCTGGACTGGCTGACCACTCTTAAGCCCCATACACACGGTCGGACTTTTTCATGGATTCTGTCCGATCGGACAAGGTTGTTGAAAAATCAGACCGTGTGTATGCACCATCGGACAGTGTTCGTCGGTTTGACCGACGGACAAAGTCTTATCTCCTGCTGGAAATCTTTGCCGTCAACACGGTCCGATCACACCAAATCCGATCGTGTGTACGGTTGTCCGACCGGACAAAGTGCCACGCATGCTCAGATCACATTACAAGACCAAAGCTATTGGCTACTAGCCTCTACGTAGTCCCGTCGTAGGCAACAAACGTCACCACGTTCAGAATGATCGGATTTTCCGACAACTTTGTCCGACCGTGTGTACGCAAAACCAACATCGGACAAAGTATGACGGACATGGTCCGACGGACCTGGTCCGCGGATTGTCCGACCGTGTGTATGGGGCTTAATGGTGGCCATACACTAGACGAAAAATCGTTCGAAAAAATGTCAAGAAGCCACTTTATACTATATGGTGGAGGCGAACCTGGGTGAATCACGTTTTGGTCACCCATAACCACATTGGATGCAGATATTGGGTTTAAACAGAGAACTGGAATTTTTTATTTTTTTCATTGGACTATTATAATTTATTGGGTTCGCTTGATGATATGCTATATTTTGTTGTGTTATTACCGTATACACTCGAGTATAAGCCGAGTTTTTCAGCACATTTTTTTGTGCTGAAAATGCCCCCCTCGGATTATACTTGAGTCAAGCACTTTTCTGCAGCAGAGATTGACATTTTCTGACCCGACTTTGGGGCCCTGTATCTCAGGGCCACTTGGTGCTAGGAACCCCATATTTGGTGTGCAAACCCAGTGGAACAAACACTACATATTCCGACCCGACTTTGGGGCCCTGTATCTCGGGGCCACTTGGTGCTAGTGGTGATTTGTTGTAGTGCTAGTTTCACTGAGTTTGCACACCAAATTTGGGGTTCCTAGCACTAAGTGGCCCTGAGATACGGGGCCCCAAATTCAGTTCGGAAAATGTCATTCTCTGCTGCAGAAAAGTGCTTGACATTTTCCGAACCAACTTTGGGGCCCTGTATCTCGGTACCACTTGGTAATAGGAACCCCACATGTTGTAGTGCTAGTTCCACTGTGTTGGCACACCAAATTTGGGGTTCCTAGCACCAAGTGGCCCCAAGATACGGGGCCCCAAAGTCGGTCAACTGTGTCCATCTGCAGCAATGTTATTTCAGGATCATTTTCAAAAATGCAGTTTTTCATTTCCTGAATGTTCCCATCAGATCTAGAGCAACTGCACTTGTGGGTGCACTTGTAGTGCACAGACTATTTGCCTTTATTAAATCAACCCCAATGTCCCCGAAGGGCATGCAAAGCAATTGTCAGCAATAGCCAGAGGATCGTCCTTGTATTCACTGTCAGGTGATCCATCCTAGAGATGAGGTGAAGACTTCAACAAACCACCTAATTATAGTTTAAGGCTGCGCCCATGATCTTCAGATGCTCTATGATCAGGGGATTGGCTAACACAGTGATTAGATCTCTTCTAATTCTTTTAGTCCAATAAGCTAGTGTCTGGCAGACTAAGGCAACTGCCAGAATAGGTTGCACTGCAGGGCCTGCCATTGGGAAAAGAGCTCTAGAAAGAGCTTCCACTTGCTTAAAGATAACTGCATCCGGCACAGGGATGGTCACACTTTGTTAAGTCCACTTTTTAACAAAGTCTTTCTCTGGCTATGGCATGGCGGGCCAATGCTGCCAATTGGCCACAAGGGACACCCTCTCCCCCTTTCCTGACTTGTCTACCTCTCTCTTTTCCCCTTCCTTTACTTTTCTCTCCTTTCTGTTAACCATACCATTATTTTCCTCATGCAACTCACCTATCGGATATCTTGCAGGCTCCCTCTTCCCTGATTGCGGTTGCTATGTATCGGCTGATGGATGGAGGACTTCTCATTGGCTTATAAGCCTTGTGCTTTTATACAAGGTTGTGTAGTATGTGTACCTTGGTGAAACACCTAAACAACCCTCCTGCTTTTTACTTCTAACTGTGCGGGTCTTTGCTCCTCTTGGTGTAATGTGCTCTGTTGTTCTGAGTAAGTATTGTATTTCATTTTTCTATCCTGTATTTTGGGAAATTCAAATACATTTGTTGTAAAACAAAGTTTTCTTCAAAGGGATACAGTGTTGTGTCTGAGGTCTCTAAGGCTGTGGGTAGACCAGATAACGATTCTGCTTGTGGCCTCTGTGGTCAGATTTTCAAATTCAATTTGTTCTTTGGCCCATAAAATCCTGCATGGCTGCTGTGATAGGACTGACAAGTACAGCCCACTCACAAAATAATTCTTCAGAGACAGGGTCACACCTGGGGCTGTGCCATGGCTGCATACCTGGAGAGTGTTCTACATCTACAGTATTTAATAGTAGGTGTCTTAGATGTTAGCAGGTTATTGAATCATGTGCTGATTATGACGTTCCTTTGACAAAGGCTTGGTGAGTGCATCAGCAGTCATCTTCTCTGATGGGCAGTATTGAATGTCAATAACACCTTGCTCTTGATTGTCCCTGAGTAGGTGATACTTGACATCGATGTGTTTGGTCCTGGGTTTGACCCTTGCTGATTGCGTAAGCTTTATACATCCCTGGTTATCTTCAAAAATGGGAATTGGTTTTGACATGTCTATCCCAACGTCCACAAAAAGTTGACAAATCCATATCGCTTCTTGACAAGCATTTTCTGCTGCAATGTACTCTACTGCAATGTACTCTGCTGCAATGTACTCTGCTTCAATTGAAGATAGAGCGACAGTTGCTTGCTTTCGATTAGACCAACTTATGGTTCCTTCCCCATACTGGAAGATGAATCCACTTGTGGATTTGCGGTCTGTGCAGTCCCCGGCCCAATCAGCATCCAGTTTTGGATTGCATGTTGATGGTAACTGTAACTTCATCTGAATTGTTCCTTTGAGGTACTGCATAACTCTCTTCACTGCGTTCCAGTCATGCTGACAGGGAGCTGAGACGTTCCTGCATAGTATTCCCACTGCTGCGGCTATGTCTGATCGTGTCACAGTCACAAGCTTACCGATTGCTCTGCGATACATGTCATTATTGGGTAGCAAGTTTTCTGCTTCAGTGCTCTTTTGATAGCCTGGTTCCACAGGAGTTTTCACTTCCTTTGCATCTTGCATATGAAATTGTTCCAAGATTTCAGTGATTGTCTGAGATGGTTGAGAAGATAACTTCCATCTTCTTCTCTCTATTTGGATTCCCACATAGTAGCTAATGTTCTCTAGCTCTTTGATTTCAAAATGTTCTTTCAGCTTGTGAACTGTATGGTTGTAATCCCCTTCTTCTTCAAAATAAGTTCTAATGTCATCAACATAGATAAGGATGTATATCCATCTGTCTTCTTGACTTCTGGAGTAGAGACAGGGATCTGCTTTACTTCTTGAGAATCCCTCTCTGGTAAGTACTTCATTCACTTTCTCATTCCACATCCTTGCAGATTGCTTAAGACCGTAGATGCTCTTTTGAAGTTTACACACCAAGTTGTCTCCTTGCTCAAACCCTGGTGGTTGCTCCATGTAGAGATCTTCCTTAATGTCTCCATATAGGAAAGCAGGTTTAACGTCTAGTCGTTTGACTTGCATGCTCTTCCCGGCTTCAGCGATAAGAAGCGCTCTGATGGTGGAGTATTTTACGACGGAAGCGAATGTTTTATTGTAATCATCACCAAATTTCCTGGGAGTAACCCTTAGCAACTAGTCTGGCTTTGTATTTGTGGATATTCCCTTCTGCGTCTGACTTTACTTTGAAAGTCCACTTACTTCCTATAGTTTTGGGGTTAGGAGGGAGCTCTGTAAGTGTCCAGGTTTTATTTTCTTGAAGTGACTTTAATTCTTCTTCTGCTGCCTTTCTCCATTTATTGGCTTGATGTTTTGGCAGTTTTTCTATGTCTTCCCAGGATGCATGCTGTGTGTTTTGACAGTGTATGACAGCTTGCTGGGTGGTATCCCCTTTGTAGTGGTTCTTCTGGATTCAGGTAGTTCAGCAGGATCTGGTGGGGAACTTGAACCACCTCTTGTTCTGACTCCTGCACAGGTTCACTTTGATCAATCTTTGCTTCTGGTTTGTTGGGCATATTCCCTTCACAGCTTTCATGGATTGGTGTTTCTGATGATGGGCTCTCATCAAAACACTACAGCTTATTGCCACTTTGTCAGTCTTTGGGTGTAGGATTCTGTAACCCTTTGTTTGCTCGCTGTACCCTACTAGAATGCCCTCTATGGCTCTGTTCTCCAGCTTGGATGGATTTTCACTAGGAAAATAGATATATGATTTACATCCTAACACTCTGATGTGCCCTAAGCTAGGCTTTGATCCATGCCTCATTTTGAATGGAGTACTTTTATTGAATGTCTGTTCTGTAAGTAGTCTGTTCTGTAGGTAGGTTGCAGTCATGACTTCTTCTCCCTAGTATCTGTGAGGTAGGTTGGCATCCGACAACATGCATCTGGCAATTTCTATAAGAGTGCGATTTTTCCTTTCTGCTACACCGTTTTGTTCAGGAGTGTATGGTGTGGTTGTCCGGTGTATTGTTGCTTGTCTCTTCAGGTATGAGGCCACTTCTTTGCTTATGTATTCTCCCCTATTGTCGGTGCATATTATTCCTGGTTTCCGTTGGAATTTGTTGCTAGACATGGCAACAAACTCTTGAAGTTTCTTGTGTTTCATCAGATAAGTGGTTGTGTACCTGGAATAATCATCAATGAAAGTCAATAGATATCTGTTCCTGCCTGACGTGGGAGTTTTCATTGGACCACATACATCACTGTGTATGAGCTGCAGGGGGTGGGTAGTTTTTTTTTTTTTTTAGATGCCTGTGGAAGGGGAGCAAGTGTGGCTTTTGCTTCAATACAGCACTTGCATTTCATGAGCACTTTGCAAGGCATTATTGTCAAATCTTTTGATAAGCCTCTCTTTATAATATCCTGTATAGCTTCTGGACTTCTGTGCCCCAGCCGCCTGTGGCATAAGTGAATACATTTGCTGTGTGGATCATTAGAGACTATATTGGCTTGCTGGTCTGTGGTGATGAGCCTGTATAGGTGATCATCCAGTTTTCCTTTTGCGAGGAATCTCTTATTATCGTGAATTGTGCATTCATCATCCTGGAACCTAACTGTGAGACCGTTGTTTGCAAGACTTTTCAGTAATAGAAGGCTGCCTTCTAGTTCTGGAACATACAGCACTTTCTTTATAAGGATACTCTGTTTGCCTTGCAGTGTAACACAGTTTAGAAAGCCCTGGCCTTTACCTTCTGCAGTGATGCCTTTGCCATTTGCTAGGAAAACTTTGTCTTTTGCACTGTAATCAATGTTTGTGAAGAAGGTCTCATCACTAGTCATGTGGCTTGTCACTCCTGAGTCTATGCACTAGCCAAGTAGCTTGCCACTCTGGGTCACTTTAAAGGTGCCACTCCATGATGTGTTTGCAGTTTCTTTTGTGGCTGCTTTGACTCTTACTTTTGTGGATAGCTATAGGTTTCGCTGCTCGGCTTTCCAGATAGATCAGTCCTTTTTTAAGTGACCGGTCCTTTTACAGTGAAAACAGGCTCTGCTTTCTTTGTTGTGATTTGTGCCTTTGTACATCTTAAGAGCTTTGTGATTACTGTGCATATTTTCCTTCCTTCTGTCATATTCATTGATTAATTTCCTTTTGTTATATTCCAGTGTCAGCTCCTGTTCAGGTCTGATTTCTAAAGAGTTAATAAGAGCATTATATGTCTCTGTAAGGCTGCAGAGGAGCAGGGCAACAGTATGGTTATCGTTGATGTCCTCTCCGATCACGCGTAGCTGCTCTATGATCTCTAGAATAGCATTCACGTGGTTACACATTTGCTAGCCTTCTTCTAGCCTCACATACCTTTGGCCATTTTCTCGGTTCTTATGTGGATAAGCTGGTCATCTTCCACTAGCAAGCTTATAGTCGCTTTTGCTTGCCTATCCTTTCTGTACCATGCCTCCGTCTCTCTGTCTGTGGGTCTGTCTGTATTTAGCACTTGCCACAAGTCATCCTTGCCTAGAATCATTTCTAGTTCAAACTTCCACAGCTGGTAATTGGCATTGTTCAGCTTTACAATTGCAAACTTCACATCTGAACAGCTTGCCATCTTTCAGCTGCTTGCATACAGTATTCACAGACTCACTGTACTCACTGTCTTGCAGAATTCTCTTTCTAGTGCCTGCTGGGTGCTTCTGAGTGTGCTGCTGCTTGTAGTATCCTCTCCAATGCCTGGATGTGCCTGGGCCCATAACCTGTTAGCAGGTTATTGAATCGTGCGCTGGAAGCTTTTTGTATGCAGAGTATACCTTTACTTTTATGGAGGATATCAAAGCATGGAACAGGAAACAGGAGGATACAACTACACACACTTATAAATGAAGGTACTTCCTCTAAATACATTACCATAGAATACACATTATAACACTGCAGTGCCACCTGTTGGATAGAAAGGTATAATGCATACATATATAGTTCACAATATAAAAAGCTACTTTACATGCTGTTGTCCTTCAAACATTAGAATCACAAGGGTAGCTGAATAGAGCTACAAATATTCTGGCAGATAGGTAAAAGTGCATTTAAACTGTGTATTAAGCTGTTCCTAGGTTCTGCTTTAACCACTGAAACTTAGACCCCTTTCACACTACAACACAGCTAAAACTGCGCTAAAGCGCCGGTTGTTTTTGCTGTGCTTTAACATAGCTTTTGCAGCGCTTCTCGGCCGCTAGTGGGACGTATTTTACCTTAAAAAAAAGGTAAAAAGTTCCATCTTGCGGCGCTTTCCAATCGCTTTAAAGGCACGTTGGACGCACTGCCCATTCATTGTCTGCCAAAGATGCTGTTTGCAGGACTTTTTCTAACATCCCGCAAGCACACCACCCGAATGTGAAAGCACTCATTGCTCAGAATGGGAGGCAGTTTTCTGGTGCTTTTTAGAGGCTATTTCAAGCACTAAAACGCCTAAAAAAACTGCCTCAGTGTGAAAGGGGTCTTCGTGACAGGTTTCCTTTAAGCACACATTTTGGATATAACCAATTCACAAAAATGATGGACTGGAAAGTTAACTGTGATATGATGTCAGAACTGAAAGGTGGATTCAAAGTTCCATTATCAAATAATAAATTCAAAGTCAATTTAAAACCTAATTTGCCTAAAGCATAATAACTGCCTTTTAGAATGTTTCTATTGAGTAGAATGTCATAAGATGATTGACGTTGAGGATGCATTGTTTTTACGTGTCTGTGAGAAGAAAACCATGTTTGAAGACATCGGATTCTAAATGGTCTGCACTAGGCATGTGGACAATAAGTCACAATGTGTATGCTAATTACCCTTTACTGCAAACAATAAACTAAAATCCACAAAGAAAATTGGATTTATAACCTTAAAAGGCAAAGATGTCAAAGTTAGGCAAAAACATTTAAGATGCCATGAAACTTGGATGCAATTCTGGCAACCATGGGCCAAGATTTTCAGGGAATAGTATGAAACAGTACTCTGTTCCAGTGGCGCAACTAGATCCTTTAGGGCCCCGATGCAAGAAACCATGGCGGTCCCCCCTGAACCCTGGCTGGGGCCCTCCCCTCTGAGCTTGGTGGTGGAAAGCCAGGGCCCAGTCGCAAGTGCATCTCTTGTGACCCTGGTAGTTCGCCACTGGTGTTAATAGTTTTTTCTTTTTTCTTTTTTTTACAATATTATTTTTTAATAATTTTTTACAATGTTTTTAGGGACCCCATTAGGGGGCTTTGGTGAAATATCAGGGGTCTAAACAGACCTCTGATGTTCCATCTTTGAGACAGAGAAAGGAGATTGAAAACACAGCCCTCAATCTCCTTCTCTGCAGCCTCAACTGCATAGAATGAATGGACAGGAATAGCTCTTTACAGAGCTTTCCATTCATTCACAAACACAGTTTACCTTTCCTCAGTTATGAATGAACAGATCATTGATCGGTACGGATCACTGACTCTATTCATTAAGACAAGAAAGGAACCAGTAAATTACACATTTACCGGCCCCTTCTCCACTCTCCATCCTGACAGCATCCTGACAGGGTGGGTGCCCGGAAAGAGCACAGTAGGGGGGATTTGAATAGAGCACAGGAGGCAGGAGAGCACACAGGTGGGCAGCAGAAAGAAGCTGGCTAGGAGAAACAGCAGAGCGGCTGTATATAGAGGAACTGAACTCTCCATTTTCCTCCTGCCGCTGAATGCCTGTGGGAGGGAGAGGAGAAGCAGGCTGTCAGGGACCCAGCGCAGGACGAGCGGCCCGCTCTCCGGTGCGCATGCGCGGCGGCCCCGCTCTCCGGCGCATGCGCACTCGCGGCTCGGCGGTCCGGCGCTCGCGCATGCGCACTGGCGCCCGTTTGTGCGCCTTGGCGCACAATTAGCGTCCACTGGGCGCCTATAAAAGCTGCCTGACGCACAGGCACTTTGCTGGTCTGTCTTTCCAGCTCAGTGCCTGTGTGTCTCCTGTGTTTACCAGATCTGATCCTGTATCCTGACCCCTTGGCTTGTTTAAACGGACTTTGCTGCCTGATCCTGTGTTTGACCCCCTGCTTGCTCAACGGACTTTGCTGCCTGATCCTGTGTTTGACCCCCTGCTTGCTCAACGGACTTTGCTGCCTGATCCTGTGTTTGACCCCCTGCTTGCTCAACGGACTTTGCTGCCTGATCCTGTGTTTGACCCCCTGCTTGCTCAACGGACTTTGCTGCCTGATCCTGTGTTTGACCCCCTGCTTGCTCAACGGACTTTGCTGCCTGATCCTGTGTTTGACCCCCTGCTTGCTCAACGGACTTTGCTGCCTGATCCTGTGTTTCACCCCCTGCTTGCTCAACGGACTTTACTTGTGTGTGACCCTGTGTTTGACCCCCTGCTTGCTCAACGGACTTGCCGCCTGATCCTGTGTCTCACTCCCTGCTTGCTTCCAGGACTCTCCCAGGCATTCCACTGGTCCCACCTGCCGGAGGTGACCTGTGCCTCCTGGTGCCGGGTTTCACCTCCAGGGGGCAGATTGCGCCGGGTCGCAAGGGTGAACCGCTCTGTCAGTTCATACAGGCAAATGGAGAGATCAGTTCTTTTGTATGCAACTGCCCTGCCATGTACAGGGGGGCAACAATTGCGACCCCTGTAGGTATGTCCCTGCTCTGTTCCTAGTCCGTGGTTTATAATCGCTGGCATCTAACCCCTGTGCTACCTCTGGAGGTATTTCAATAGCTCTCCTCGTGGATAGATATTCCTAATTATTGACCAGGTTCCAACATATGGGTTGGCACAACGCAAATCCTGATCCTGTTAACAAGACTGTATGTGAACTCTCTAGGACTTTGCAACTGGAGGGTTCTTGCTGGGAGTCATAAATGCTCAGCAAGTTCTCCCCCTTTGAAGAGCTATCTGAACATTTCCCACAGTAGTACATTGCTATTGGAGTGGTGATAACATCAGCTCTGTGGGTTTCTGCTTTTTTATGTGTTTGCAAACCATAACAACAAATTTTTGTTATTTGTTCTCTTTTAGTCTGCTAAAGGATACCTATGAAGGAATTTTGTTCTATCTGTTTGAGTCTGACAGAAATCGTGTGAGCTGATAATGTCCTGGACTTTTTGCTTGTGCTACACTCTTATCACATTGTTCCCAGTCACAGTATCTCTGTGAACTAAAAAAACATTACCTCCCATATTATGGAAAAGAGGAGAGGATGAAGTGTTCTGAAGTCCTGTGTTGAAGTGATAACGCTGCTCCTATATAGATACAGCACCATGAATAAGCGTTGTCCTCCTAGGACAGGGTATGTGTTAGTGGCAAGAACTCAGGTTTAAAAAAGTCAGAAAAAGAAAACGAATGCACCTTTTCTAAGGACTAGTTGTAATACACAGCCTGATGCAGGTAAGGCGCTAAAGCTGTTCGGTGTTTCTCTTGCCTATCACAGCCCGTTTTCCTTAAGGCATGCAGGACTGCGGTACTCGGTTGCTCCTGGGTCTACAAAACAGGATGCTTTAGTCCCATGCCAGATTTAAATGTTTCCTGTAGTACCCCTAGCAACACTACCATTAGTAAATTGACTACCAGTCCTTTACTCAATGATTTTAAAATAAAATGCCTGGTGGCATGAGATTTTTTCAAGAAACACATATATATTCAACTATAATAGGCCAACAGATTCATGAACAATAAATTCCATACAATGTTAAATGCCATATTAAACTGAGAGCATGAAGTATTAGTATACATTAACATATACTGCTAGATAGACTTATAGATGTGCATATTCAATATATTATCCATCTTTGTCTTTAGATTACAGAACATAAGTAGGACTTACTATTACTAATATTTTTTAAATGCCTGCATGTATTTATTGATAAGCACAAATAATAATGGTCCACCTAACTAAAACTAAGCATGCAGTACTTAACAGGCACATTAGCATATAATGATTGTGCCTTTCGCAGCAGGGGGAAGCAAGGATAAAGCTTCTGCTATGATGAGGGTGGGATATATTTGACAGATCACATTGTTAGCAGTAGGTGGCATAGCTTGAGTTGTATAGGCCAGCTTTGATTCCATTACCTTTCCCTTTTCCAGTGGAGGTAAAAAAAAAACATCCACCTGTATACTCTCTGCCATTATTTGCCAAAGAATTATATTTCATTTTTTATGTGGTTCATGTTATCAGAACAATTCCTGGTTTGGGGATGGTGCTTTCCTACTGTGCTGTTTAATATGCTGTATCTCAGTGGCTGCCATCCGGATGATGTACCGCAAAATTATGTAATATGGTCAACAAAACCAGAATTGCCCCGATAGATAATTTTGTAGCTATTTTGATATTTGAATTGGTTGGTTTGACCCTATTCCCAAAGCACTGGTGTCTAGAAATCAATTTTATTTTATTGTTAAGGTTGTCTTAAGCCAGCCATACTTTGATCGGAATTTGGCTGCTGAAAATTCAATCTATGTATGAGCAGGTTGGTTGTACACAAGTTGATCTGTTGATCGACTTATGTACAACCGGCCTGTCAGATTTTTGTCAAAAGATCAGTGATGCTGGCTATAGTTGGCAAATGTGATCATTGTATTCAGACTGTGGGGAAGTTTCCCTGCTGTCAGAATACAATAGCGCAGTGGGAATTGTCTCATTTGTATAAATCATGTGTGGCTGGCTGTATTCTAACTTTTCCTCTCCTTAGGATAGTTACATAGTTAATCAGGTTGAAAAAAGATACAAGTCCATCTAGGTCAACCAAAAAAAATAAATAAAAAAATCATACAATCCCATATACACAATCCTATACCCACAGTTGATCCAGAGGAAGGCGAAAAACCCCAGCAAAGCATGATCCAATTTGCTACAGTAGGGGAAAAAAATTCCTTCCTGATCCCCAAAGAGGCAACCGGATTTTCCCCGGATCAACTTTAACTATAAATGTTAGTACCCAGTTTTATTATGTACATTCAGGAAAGAATCCAGGCCTTTTTTAAAGCAATCTACTGAGCTGGCCAGAACCACCTCTGGAGAGAGTCTATTCCTCATTTTCACAGCTCTTACTGTGAAGAAAGCTTTCCGTATTTGGAGATTAAATCTCTTTTCCTCTAGATGTAAAGAGTGCCCCCTTGTCCTCTGTGATGACCGTAAAGTGAATAACTCAACACCAAGTTCACTATATGGACCACTTATGTATTTATACATGTTGATCATTTCCCCCCTTAACCACTTCCCGACCGCCTCATGTAGATATACGTCTACAGAATGGCACGGGCAGGCAAAAGCACGTACGGGTACGTCCCCTTTAACTTGCCTGCCCGTGGGTCGCGTGCGCGCCGCCAGCGGCGCGCTCGCGACCCAGTCGGGAGCTCCGTGACCACGGCCGCGGGACCAGCGGACGCGATCGCCGCTGGTATCCCGCGATCGGGTTACGGAGCTGAAGAACGGGGAGAGGTTTGTGTAAACAAACCTCTCCCGCGCTTCCTACACTGCCTGTCATTGATCGGCTGTTCCCTGTCATCGGGAAAGCCGATCAATGACGTCAGACGTACAGCCACGCCCCCTACTGTAAATATAAACACAACACGTCACACTGACTCCTCCCCGCCCCCTAGTGGTTAACTCTTTCACTACAACTGTCATTTACATAGGAATCAGTGCTATTTAAATAGCACTGATTTCTGTATAAATGACAAATGTCCCAAAAATGTGTCAAAAATGTCCGATGTGTCCGCCATAATGTCGCAGTCACAATAAAAATCGCTGATCGCCGCCATTACTGGTAAAAAAAAAATATTAATAAAAATGCTATAAAACTATCCCCTATTTTGTAAACGCTATAACTTTTGCGCAAACTAATCAATAATCGCTAATTGTGATTTTTTTTTACCAAAAATATGTAGAAGAATACGTATCGGCCTAAACTGAGGAAAAAAATGTTTTTTTATATATTTTTTGTTTTTTTATAAAAAATTTTTTTGGGGTTTATATTTATTATAGCAATTTTGTTTGGGAGCCACAAGACCGCGCAATTGTCAGTTAATCTCCTTTTCTCTAGAGAAAATACATTCAGTTCCTCTAATCTTTCCTCTTAGCTGAGCTCCTCCATGCCTCTTATCAGTTTGGTTGCCCTTCTCTGCATTTTCTCCAGTTCCCCCGATATCCTTTTGGAGAACTGGTCTCCGAAACTGAACTGCATATTCCAGATGAGATCACAACTCAAACTTACATAAAGTTAAAAAGTACCTCTGCCCGGCAACTTTGCACGAAAGTTAACAATATTTGAAGAATATTGTAATGAGAACGGTTTATTCTCCCACCCTCTCTGGAAGATGTAGGACTTACTGGTCAGAACTTCAGAAGATTTCCATATGCCATTCCTATGTAAGTGGGAATTGGAACTGGGTAGAACTTTTTCAGAAGAACAGCGTACTAATATAATACATAGCATATTTGAATCTTCAATGTGTACGAGGACGCAGGAAACAAATTATAAAATTGTCTCTCAATGGTACCGAACCCTAGTTCTTCTCCACAGATATTTTACAGATGTCTCTGATATCTGTTGGAGATGTGGCGAGGAGCCTGGGACTTTATTGCATATTTTCTGGTCCTGCCCTAGAATTGAGGGTTTTTGGAGGGAGGTTCAGAGAATTAGTCAGCAGTTTTGGGAAGACGAGATCCCTGAAGATCCGGCCTTCTTTATATTACACGATTCTAAAATACCAGTTAAGAGATATAAGGAATCTATTGTATGCCATCTTCTGAATGCGGCCAAAGTATGTATACCCCGTACTTGGAAGCAAAGACAATCCCCATAAGTGAGACTCTGGCTCAAGAGGGTAGAGGAATTGAATCAAATAGTAGACCTGATATGGACAGCTCGACAGAAATGAGAGACCTATCTGAAAACATGGTCTGCATGGAACCTCTTCATTAATTCAAAAGAGGGAGGGACTCTCATGGATAAGGGCTCCAAAAGTTGAGAAGGGAGATAGAGGAGGCGGCAAATTTGATCAGATTAGAGGAGTGTTATATCCTGGATGATGGGTGCCGTAGGGGAGAGAGGGGGGACGTTATGGAGTGGGGAGGGGTTCCTTTTTTTTTGTTTTGTTTTGTTTTGTTTGTGTTTTTGTCTTTGTCTCGTCATATGTTTGTTAGTAGGGGTAATTGTGAAAGGGAAAGAAAGGGATAGATACAGTATTATGAATATACTATTAGACTGAGTCCTTAAATACATGACCAAATGGAGATGAATACTTGGAGAAATACGTGGTTTATTGTGTTTATGAATAAAATGAACTTAAGATTTGAAAAGTAACCATTATCTTGTTGGAGGGGTATGTCTATTATGTTATTTTGATGATGTACGGAAGATGTCTTGAGATTCTCTTTTTGAAATAAAGAAAAGATAAAAAAAAAATAAAAAAAATAAAGTAGTTTATGGGGATACACAAAGACTGCATACAAGTACAGATAAGGTAGAGCTGCACACTAATGACGTCACTTGGCTCAGTAAATTTTTATTCAGCCATAAAAGTAATACAGCTTCTATTAGTAGCATAAATAAAAATGTACTGAGATGAGTGACATCATCAGTGTATTTTTGATAGTCAAATAGTATATTGATGGTATCCTGGGGGCATCATCCTAAAATATATATCAAATACCACCACAGATTAATAATATGGGACTTTGCTTATGTCAGCCGAGATTTTTTTTTTTTTCATAGATTCACAAACTAAAGTGGTAATAAAGTCTTTTTCTTTACTTATACCTACAGGTAAGCCTATACTGAGGCTTACCTGTACGTAGAGTGAATATCTCCTAAACTTGCACTGTTTACGAGATATTCACACTACATGCAGCCAGTGACGTTACCGGCGCATGAGCTCTGAAGGGACAACATACAGTACCTACACTGTCCCTTCAGAGTTCCTTGCCGGGGCCGTGACTCCCGCCGTGACAGCTAACCGCTGGAGGGCTTTGTTCTAAGGTGAGTATTTCATAATGTGCTACTATGCAATGCATACTAGCACATTATGCCATTGTCTCGAAGGTTTATTTTTTGTTTGTTTTGTTTTTTTAAGGTCGCGGCTCACTACCACTTTAAAATCTTGTTCTTTATTAAAGACACATTTGTTTATTCCTTGGAAGGTTAACTATAAGAGTTGATCTATAAACAGATAAGTTTGCCACCGTAATTATATAGGTATCGTTCTTTGGAACGGGGAAAGCAAAGTGCTGCCTGGCCTGTGGGGAGGCCCTAAAGGACTGTAAAGGGCTCTCAGGTGGAATCTATGTTTTTCTTAGCCAGTCAATTTTTTTCATACATGTTTCATACATTTAGGGGACTCTGGCTACAATTTGACCATACACTATGTAATTTTGATCTGAGAAAGTGTATCCTTCAGGACCTCCCCCCAGAAAGGGGGCATTTTGCTCTCCCTGTTATGGAGGACAATACCCATGTAATTAGTGGCAAACGTATTGATCAAGCCTGACAGTTAAGAGTCCCAGGTCCTGAGGAAGCAGCCTTGTCCACGAAACACGTAGATCGAAGAGAACTGTTATTAGGACACATATTGCTATAACAGCTTGATTAATATGTTTGTTTTTATGTGATACATAGTGAATGTCTCTTTTTTCTTCACAAAAAGATGTTTTATGGGATAAACAATTTTGTTTTTAAAGTGGTACCGGTAGTAAACTTTCTTTTTTGTTTTTACCTACAGGTAAGCTTATAATAAAGCTTACCGGTTGGTAAAATTAATATCTCCTAAACGTGCACTGTTAAGGAGATATTCTAGCAAGCAGTAGCGGGTGATATCATGCCCGTGGCGTGCTGTTCCGTCAGAGCTGTGTGCTGTGGCCCGAGATTTCTGCGTACGGGACCGCCGTCATCGTGGCTCGGCCAGCCAGATGGCTTAAGTCCGTGTACACAGAGAAAAGACCGGGTGAAGATGGAAGCCTCTGCAGAGGGCTTTGTTTTAAGGTAAGGCTTCATGTACACGGGATGTTTTTACAACCTCTCCTGAATGATATAACTTGACAGATAGTAACCCACGTTTAAAACGTCCGTTTTGCCGCGTCTACATGCTGCGTTTGCCTTTAGAAGTGTTTTTAAAAAAAATAAATATATATGTATAAATTTTTTCAAAATAGCCAAAAATTAAAAACGCCTATAAACGAAACACAGCTAAACATGAGTTACCACATTTAGTCACGTTTTGAAGTGTTTGGCGCTTGAAATGCCTCTAAACTCAGCTTCATAATCCATTTTTTTGCGTTCCAAAAAAAGCCTCTAAACTCAATTGCCAAGAAACCACCCTGTGTACATGTACTGATAAGATAACACAGAGGAGAGTTCAGGAGAAGTTGAAAAAAATGCCCAACTGCTCCTAAACATTCATTTACCAGCAGCAGTGTACATGAGGCCTAAGTCTTTCATAATGTGTTGGTACGCAGTGCATACTAGCACATTATGATATTGTCTTGCAGGGGGAAGCCTTCAGCTTCTCATTTTCTGTTGGTGCATCATTGAGAATGGGCTCCTTAGGCAGGCACCTGATCAGCTCTGTAGCAGTAGAGGTTTGGAATGGTAACTCCTACATGACCCAACCACGACACTACCTGCCTGGAGTTTGCATGTTCTCCCTGTGCCTGCGTGGGTTTCCTCCGGGTACTCCGGTTTCCTCCCACAATCCAAATACATGCAGGTAGGTTAATTGGCTTCTGTTCAAAATTGGCCCTAGTATATGAATGGGGACCTTGGATTGTGGGCTCCTTGAGGGTAGGGACATGTGATGTGAGTGTGCAGGGATAGGGACAGTTGTAGACACTCACTCAGGTTGAACTGGATGGACTGATGTCTTTATTCAACTTTACTAACTATGAAACTATGAAACTATATGACTTACTGCATAAAATTGTTATGTAACACCTGTACAGAAGTTACCCTAATAAAGGGAAATGCTATAAAAAGGAAAAAAAATATGGGGCCTCAGAATCAGCCCCAGAGGCAATAGACTGTGATCTATAAAATCATATAACATATCCAAATGCTCTAATTCATCCAGAAACAGTTCCTTGTTCACACAGACTTTAGTTTGTATAAGATCTGCGTGTACAGCAAGCTTTTGCAAAGCAGTTTTAAAGCTTTTGACAATGTTAAATATAATGCGAATGCAGACTGTCACTTTAAATAGGTAACTAGCGGGTTTCAGCAGGCTTTCAACAAGCTTCAAGTAGCACTAAAGCTCACAGAAGCATGCTAGCAGCTTGTTCAAAGTAATAGTTTACACTCCTATTAACATCAGTTTGATCACTTCAAACTGGAGCTGAAGTTTTTTTTTAAAGGTTTCAGCAAAGTTGCTTGAGGCTTGCCAAAGCTTTGCAAATATTTCAGAAAAACTTGCTGAAATACTGCTGTAATAGAAGCTGGAGCATGTGTGAACAAGGCTTACACATATGGCAGGCAGAGAAAATAGGATTTGTGACTTGTAAAATACTTATTTTTTTTTGGAGTACTATACATGACACATGTTCTTGAGCCTGCATTCACAATAGTGCTTCTTGCTTGGGGCGTTTGGGGTGACACAAACAATTAATGGCACTGCAAACGTGACATGCATTTTCTGTGCGTTGTGTCATGACAATTTTGTGCACATTCATGCAACACATGAAAATGCATGTGGCACTTGCTGTGTCATTAATTTTCACCATTTGCTAACGGCACTCCAAAAGTGGCAAGCAAGAAGTGTAACAAATGTGGAAAGATGTATGGTAAAAATACCCAAAGATTGAAGCTCAAAGGCGTGTGTAGGGCAGCCCATTAAAATGGGCATCCTTGCGTATAAGATCACATAAGGGAATATCCCTCAAAGGTACAAAGGACGACCTCTGAAGGGCAAAGAGAACCAGGTTGGTAACTAAAAATGTTTCCCTTAACCACTTGCCGACCGGCGCACGACGATATAGGTCGGCAGAATGGCACGTACAGGCAGGAGGGCGTATATATAAGTCCCTCCTTTAGCCTGTCCGTGCCATCGGGAGCGCGCCGGGAGCGGCGCGCTCCCGCGCCGGTCGGGACCCCCGTGAGTCCGATCGCGGTCCCCGCGGACTCGATCGCCGTGGGGACCCCCGCGATCGTCTCACAAGAAGGCTGAACGGGGAGATGCCGAGATAAACAGCATCTCCCCGTTCTGCCTAGCAACTAGTGACGCCGATCTCTGCTCCCTGTGATTGGAGCAGAGATCAGCATTCACTAGCTGACAGCCACGCCCCCCCACAGTAAGAAACACACCCCTAGGCATACTTAACCCTTACACTGCCCCCTTGTGGTTAACCCCTTCACTGCCAGTGTCATTTATACAGGAATCAATGCATTTAAATAGCATTAATTGCTGTAAAAATGACAATGGTCCCAAAAATGTGTCAAAAATGTCCGATGTGTCCGCCATAATGTCGCAGTCACAAAAAAATCACAGATCTCCGCCATTACTAATAAAAAAAAAATTATTAATAAAAATGCTATAAAACTATCCCCTATCTTGAAAACGCTATAACTTCTGCGCAAACCGATCAATAATCGCTTATTGCGATTTTTTTTACCAAAAATATGTAGAAGAATACGCATCGGCCTAAACTGAGGGAAAAAAATGTTTTTTTATATATTTTTTGGGGATATTTATTATAGCAAAAAGTAAAAAATAATGAATTTTTTTCAAAATTGTCACTCTATTTTTGTTTATAGCGCAAAAAATAAAAACCGCAGGGGTGATCAAATACCACCAAAAGAAAGCTCTATTTGGGGGAAAAAAAGGACGTCAATTTTGTTTGGGAGCCACGTCGCACGACCGCGCAATTGTCAGTTAAAGCGACGCAGTGCTGAATCGCAAAAAGGGGCCTGGTCCTTTGGCTGCAAATTGGTCCGGTCTGAAAGTGATAGGTATTTATAAAAAATGATTTATTTCTATGCACAAATGGTTTGCCTTTAATTTCTATTAAACCAAATGAATTGTTTTACAAGGTGATAATTTACAATCACTTTAAGTGATGAGTTAAAATGGTTGTAAAATCCTATAATTTACTATATTACAGAAGTATATAATGTACAATGTGTTTTTCTGTAATATAATTGTGCCAAATACCTTTATTATAGCGTCGCTCTGCGCTTCTGTGACCCGCCGGAGCTCTCTTCCCCGCAATTATATTACAGAAACACACACACTGTACATTATATAGTACTGTAATAGAGTGGATTATAGGATTTTCCAAGCATTTTAAACTAGGGCTTATTTTCAGGGTAGGGCTTATATTGCAGCCCTCCTGGAAAATAGCGCTATTTCTTATTTTCGGGGAAACACAGTATGCACATCCCTAGTGAAGACAAGCCACATATGCCAGTTGCTGATTTAAGTTCAGAACAACAGAGCAACTCCAGTGAGTCCTCTCCTCCAGGTAGAGACTGAAAACCCTAATTGTGGATTAAAATGCTGTTTAAAATAACAACATTTTAAAAGAATACAGAGTGCTGTCACTTTATAGCCTGTTAGGCACCATAGTTGGCTACAGACACTGATCAGAGGGGGGCATTGTAAATAAAAATAAAAATAAACTAGAAAAGCTATAAGGAGGACATGTAGGGGGATACATTATTTTGGGGAGGCACCGCAACCTATTGCCTCTCCATGGGGTTGCGACCTGTCCAGGATTCACCCAGACAGCCCAGGTTTTGAATCATGTGTCTGTGTCTCAGTGTGTTTGAAACCAGGACACATTATTCAGGCTCCCTAAATAGGGTTGCCAGAGAAATGAATAAGAGGACGCACCCCAAAAAATATTAGCTCTCTGACCATTTTCAGTGTACGCAAAATCATATGTAATGGAAGAGATTTTTTTTAGTTTTTCTCTATGATTGTGCTGATGTGTATACACGTCTGTGAGACTCTTACTTGTGGCACAGCAATCTAAGCATATTTTATGCAAGAATGCTTTTATTTTATTTAATCATGCCCCTTTAACCACTTCAATACCAGGCACTTACCCTCCTTTCTGCCCAAGCCAATTTTCAGCTTTCTGCGCTGTCGCTGTTTAAATGACAATTGCGCAGTCATGCTACACTGTACCCACAGCGAATTTTTATCATTTTGTTCCCACAAATACAGCTTTCTTTTGGTGGTATTTGATCACCTCTTTGGTTTTTATTTTTTGCTAAACAAATAAAAAATTTTGAAAAAAATAAAAGTTGCCTGAGTAAAAGTGTTTATTCAATATAAAACAACACAAAAACGTAGGCACTTACATGTCAGTATGGTAAGAAGCTCTACACGGGTCATCATAGTGAAGTTAGCATCAGTAGCAGGTTTACAAGAGTATCACAGCATCATTATGCAAAAGTCCGCGGAAAACCAAGAAGGAAAACCAGCTGAGTTTTTGCAGGAGAGGCCGGCGAGCAACTCGTGGAGACTTCGGCCCAGTCCCTGCCATCACACTTGAAAAAGGAGCGCGCATGCGCCTCACGGACCTTGCGCATGCTCAGAAACGCGTTGTGTTCCTTCTCTTATTGCTTTGACACCACGCGCAGTCTCCACGAGTTGCTCGCCGGCCTCTCCTGCAAAAACTCAGCTGGTTTTCCTCCTTGGTTTTCCGCAGACTTTTGCATATTGATGCTGTGATACTCTTGTAAACCTGCTACTGATACTAACTTCACTATGATGACCCGTGTAGAGCTTCTTACCATACTGACATGTAAGTGCCTACGTTTTTCTGTTTTTTATATTGATTAAACACTGTTACTCAGAGGCGCTCTCCTATCTTTTGTTTTTTGTCATTTTGCTTTAGGCCGGGCGGGAAGTGGTTAAAACCCTCCCATTGTTAATGCAATTTGGCCACACCCACTGTTTACTGCGGAATGCTGTGCCACATTTCTACTCCCACTGGAGCACCTAAAGGTGTCCCAGGTTTTTTTTAAATCCCATGAGCAATGCAATGCGCTGCTAAAGTGTTTGGGTTTGGCTGCAAGAAAAGGTGGCAACCCTACCTCCCCATGGCAACAGTTCTGTCAGGCTCTGACAGAAGGTAATCTACATCATCTTACAAAGCTAACAATATTTTTTTCTTTTTTTATTGAACAAAGCTAACTCTCTTAAATCGTATAATGAAGAATACATTTGTGATACGTAACAATATATTTTCATGGCCAAAACATTACAAACGAAACTCCTACGTCTTTTTATATTCTATAAATTAATTGCAATGAGCTGGTTTCTACCCATACAAGATATGACTAGGATTTCCCTAAGGCTCCTTCATTTACACCTGGGTGTAGCCTTTTTGTGTTTTTTTGTGGAGCATTTTTGGAGTGGCGCCATTCATGTGAATGGGCCTCCCTTCGCTCCAAAAAAGCTCATATACCAAATCTTGGCACACAGCCAGGAGCATTTAGCGTTGCGATTTTTGCGCATTTTGACGCTCGATAATCGTGGCAAAATCACAATGTGTTTGGGGTGCCTTTAAGAAATAATGGCATCGCATACGCGTCCCACGTTTTGCCACAATTCTGGAATCATGGGCAGAATCGATGTGATTCCACCCACGATTCAAATCGCCTAGGTGCAAATGGAGCCAGATGCGTAAGGATCTGTACAGGAACACCTAATCTTGGTTAGACTATCTTAAAAACAAAGGGCAATTTTGTTTCCACCAGAAAACAATATGGTTATCAAGTTCAGCAAACTTGTGACTATAACATTTAAAAGGTAACAGTGGCAGCAGGTAGCTTCAGCTTCAACATAATCTTGCTGCTGCTAGGTGCTATTTAGAGCCTCCTGCAGTTTTAGAATCCTTTTAATGAAGATTAAATTTCCAAGGGGCCTTCTGTGCAAAAATTATTTCTTAGTCCCTGTATTTTAACACTTATTTATTGTAGATAGATAGATAGAAGCATTGTAATACTCAAAATGTGCTCATAGTTTATAATATTTATTATTCTTTGTTTATAATATTTCAGAGGTTACAAAGTCCAGTAACAAATGTTAAGATACAGAGTATTTAACCGAATGGTTACACGTCAATGAACAAACCAAATAAGAAACAATTGGGTAATAGTAACAACCTTTAGGCCGGGTTCACACTGGAACCGGCTGCGGATCGCACAGGAGCGCTGTGCTTCCCTGTTCCCTGTTTCAGGGACGAATCAGGGAAGAAGCTATGCCTGAATTCGGCCCTGAAACAGAGCCAAAGACGCACAGCGTTTCTGTGCAGTGCGCTCTGCAGCCGCAACGGAGATATGTGAACAGGCTCCATAGGGAATCGGTCACATTCTCCTGCTATGCGAATTGGATGCGGGGAAACCTGCATCTATTTCGCATAGGTGTGAACCAGGCCTTAATAGTAGATTTGAGTAGCTGGACCAGTACTCCTCCTATAGAAAAAAATTCTCTTGTGTTTTGAAAGTTTAAACCTAGGTTGAAGGGAAGAGTTTGGGTGACAGTGTGTGTGGATGGTGGGAGAATGATGGAGGAAGGTTAAGGGGCATAACATTTTGAGTTTTGTATGGGGTGGCGAGGGTAGAGGTGGTACACTGGGAAAAGGGAAGGGAGCGCAAGACAGGGAGGTGAAAAAAAAAAATATATATATATATATCTATATAATCTATACAATAGGGACTGGCCCTTTGGAAATGGGAACAAAATAGTTGTAGTAACATTACTTAACAGTATTTCTTTGATTCATTAGACCCACACTGTTGGGGAGTTTGTCTGTTTTCAGAGTGCTAGAAGGCAGATCCTGGCTACTTTCAAAAAGTGTAAAGTGAGTAAGGCTTTGTAAATTTTTTGGGGCAGGCTGTTCAGATACAGCCGAAACGTGTTAGCGTACTTGTGATGTGACTTATGTGTAGCCAATAAAGCCTTTTCATTTGATGGATTTACCGGGTGCTGGTTCATCTCTACTATGGAATAGGCAATAAGAAGGAGGATTAATACCTAGTTTATTGTTCTGGTTGGCAATTCTTTCACTTTTTTTCAAAACAAGCATTTTTTTTCTGCAGGATCTAAAATTGAGGAAGAGTGTTCTCTGTTCTGACTTACAGCACTAATGTTTATCTTGTGCAGGACAACCAGTACCAGCAAGAGAGGATCTTGAAGCCCTGTTCCTGAAATGTATTTGATAGTGAATATTTATGCGCTAAGTGTATCATGCAATTTTTTTTGTCCCAGGACAAAACATGTGATCAGTTCTGTTTTCATAAATTTCAGCATGTCTAAGTTAGGACCCTCTAAAGCCCCATACACACGGTCGGATTTTTGCATGGATTCTGTCCGATCGGACAATGTTGTTGAAAAATCAGACCGTGTGTATGCACCATCGGACAGTGTACGTCGGATTGTCCGACGGACAAAGTCCTATCCCCTGCTGGATAGATTTGCCGACAACACGGTCCGATCACACCAAATCCGATCGTGTGTACGGTTGTCCGACCGGACAAAGTGCTACGCATGCTCAGATCACATTACAAGACCAAAGCTATTGGCTACTAGCCTCTACGTAGTCCCGTCGTAGGCAACAAACGTCACCACGTTCAGAATGATCGGATTTTCCGACAACTTTGTCTGACCGTGTGTACGCAAAACCAACATCAGACAAAGTATGACGGGCATGGTCCGACGGACCTGGTCCTCGGATAATCCGCGCGTGTGTATGGGGCTTTAGGGTGACTTTTGACTGCACCTATATTTTCTTTCTGACATTTGCCTGTCTATTACTTAAGTTTAATTTGACAAAGCAAACTTCATTAGAAGCAGAAGAACACTAGGCTATAAGGAGCTATTAGGACTTAGTATGGGATGCCCCACCCACTTCTGCTTCTGATTACTGGATTATAATGATGGTGCCATCTGAGTCAAGGCATAGAAATACCTGGTCATTTTGAAATCAACTTGTCTCACAGTGTGTAAACTGTAAAGGATAGGATGCATGAGTCCAGATCCCCCTGAAAGTAAATCTGTCTTCAACAAACCAGGCAAAAAAAAAAGTACCTCTGAACTGCATACTAATGCCTTAACTTAAGAGTAGTTCAGTATATCTGGGACAAAGTTACCCTGCCCTCCCGCACAGCAGTGCTCAATGGTTAATCAACCAGACACAAGCCTGAGCACTGTAAAATGGGGTGTGCGCCCGACAACATGGAAGAATCAACTTGCAGGAACATTTGTCTTTTTGTGCATGATCTTTTGGAAGTGGAAGAAGGGAACATGGTGGTGGGCAATCACACTACTTGTGTGCTAAAAAAAATCGGGGAGGCCCGATCTACAACGAGAGAAAAGGTTTTTTTTCTGGATTCAGGATATAATTGCTTTAAATGTATTTGCAGGCTCTGACATGGGGTCTAAACTCGCTCCTGAATTGCATACATTTTACAACTCCCTGGTTTAACAATTTAACTTTTTATTAATATTTTTAAAGGGTTAAAAAAATAATTATCCACAAGCTTCTTGATATTGATTACATGTGAATCCTTCATGAACTGGGCTCAGCTTCAGGCATCTTGCCAATTGTGATGCGTTTTAATGGTCATGACCCCTGTCACTTGTTCTAAGGCTTTTCCCAATAACTTTTACATCCCAAGAGACCAACCAAACACAGCGGGAAGCAGGCAGATACGAGATGAATTCATAAAAATAGCAGAGGTTGCAAAAAGGCTTGATGACAACGATCCCTTTATATTAACCACTTCAATACAGGCCTGCCCAGGCCAATTTTCAGCTTTCAGCGCGGTCACAATTTGAATGACAATTGCGCAGTAATGCAACACTGTATCCATATGATATTTTTATCAATTTCTTCACAGAAATAGAACTTTCTTTTGTTGGTATTTAATCACCACAGGGTTCTTTTTTTGCAAAATAAATTTAAAAAGACAGAAAATTTTGAAAAAAAAGCGTTTACCTCGTTTCTGTTATAAAATTTTGCAAATAAATAATCTTCCTTCATAAATATGGCCAAAATATATTCTGCTACATTTCTTTGGTGAAAGTAACCCAAATCATCCATTTCTTAAAGGCCCAAAAATGCAAGAACAGTACAAATATCCCCCAAATGACCCCTTTTTGGAAAGTAGACAGTCCAAGGTATTTAGTATGAGGAATGGTGAGTTTTTTTAAGCTGTAATTTTTTTTGTCACAATGTTTTTGAAAATAAAGAAATTAAAAAAAGTTTTTTTCAAATTTTCTTTTTTTTTTTACATACTGTCACCAGTGCAGTACAGCTTTATCATATACCTGGTGACAATATGTAAAAACATAGTAACACTGTACTACTCTGGGGAAGTGATCAGGATTTTTTTTTACACATTAAATTTATAAGCAGCCATTTTTACTAAATTAAACTGATTCATTCAGTGTGTATTGTTGTGATTAGCTGTGATTGGCCACAGCCAACCACATGGTACAGATGGGCTGTGATTGGCCCTGTCTGTACCATGTGATCACTGTGACCATAAAAGGAAGCCATTTATTGTTTGCAATTGTCATGTGATCTGCAGTGATTTGTCACAGCAGATCACATGGTACCGGCAGCGCTGATCAGTCATCGGCTGTGTCGGTGACAGATCACTCTGCAATGCGGCCATTTGGTGCACGCAAGGCACGTTCTGGGAAGATGTGATATGGCGTACACCCGGAACAACGAATGTCTCTTCTCTCATTTGACAATAGGCTGAGTGGGAAGTGGTTAAGTGGTATTAAACCCAAAACCAAAAATGTATTTTACATTGCAGGTTACCGATCATTAGATGTAGTGGCTGAATCAGTTTTCTTTTCTTTGGCTTTTTCCCCTCTCCTTTCACCGGGTGATCTGGCCAGTAACACACCTCTTGTATTAGTGAGACACAACTCTGGATGAAGGAGCTTAAGCGGCACAGCAGACAGCAGCATTGTCAGTCTGGGGGAGGGTACTGTTAAATGTGTTAGCAGTATTTAGGTACACTAACAAATTGAAGTCAAACTCCAGCTCACACTTTATTATCAGTTACAGTTACAGCAAACACTATGGAGTGAGCGTGGGAGATTGAACTTTAAAGGGATCGCCACCTAGGATTACCTGGAGATTCCTGGAACACCTGGAATAGAGCCAAGTCAGATGTAACATCATCCCGGATACTACATACATAAGACTTTATAATTGCCTTTCGAAGGTAAGAGTTCTAGGAGCATAGAGGTGGCACGAGAAGGTGAAAGCACGCCGTTTTGGCTTTATATATGCACGAAAACAGCACTTTATTGGGAGAACATTGCATTTGATACATCGCCGCTGGAGGAATATACTATTCTATATTTTATTTTATTTGATTACACACTTGTATTATGGATGGCACTTTGTGAACCACTATATACAGTATCTCACAAAAGTGAGTACACCCCTCATATTTTGTGAATATTTTATTATATCTTTTTATGTGACAACACTGAAGAAATTACACTTTGCTACAATGTAAAGTAGTGAGTGTACAGCTTGTATAACAGTGTAAATTTGCTCTCCCCTCAAAATAATTCAACGCACAGCCATTAATGTCTAAATCGCTGGCAACAAAAGTGAGTACACCCTAAGTGAAAATGTCCAAATTGGGCCCAAAGTGTCAATATTTTGTGTGGCGACCATTATTTTCCAGCACTGCCTGAACCCTCTTGGGCATGGAGTTCACCAGAGCTTCACAATTTGCCACTGGAGTCCTCTTCCACTCCTCCATGACAACATCACGGAGCTGGTGGATGTTAGAGACCTTGCGCTCCTCCACCTTCCGTTTGAGGATGCCCCACAGATGCTCAATATTTTTTATTTCTGAAGACATGCTTGGCCAGTCCATCACCTCTACCCTCAGCTTCTTTAGCAAGGCAGTGATCATCTTGGAGGTGTGTTTGGGGTCGTTATCATGTTGGAATACTGCTCTGCGACCCAGTCTTCGAAGGGAGGGGATCATGCTCTGCTTCAGTATGTCACAGTACATGTTGGCATTCATGGTTCCCTCAATGAACTGTAGCTCCCCTAGTGCCGGCAGCACTCATACAGCCCCAGACCATGACACTCCCAACACCATGCTTGACTGTAGGCAAGACACACTTGTCTTTGTACTCCTCACCTGGTTGCCACCACACATGCTTGACACCATCTGAAGCAAATAAGTTTATCTTGGTCTCAGTAGACAACAGGACATGGTTCCAGTAATCCGTGTCCTTAGTCTGCTTGTCTTCATAAAACTGTTTGCGGGCTTTCTTGTGCATCATCTTTAGAAGAGGCTTCCTTCCAGGAGGACAGCCATGCAGACCAATTTGATGCAGTGTGCAGCGTATGGTCTGAGCACTGATAGGCTGACCCCCTCCACCCCTTTAACCTCTGCAGCAATGCTGGCAGCACTCATATGCCTATCACCTGTTCCCCATTCACACCTGAGACCTTGTAACATGAATGAGTCACATGACACTGGGAGGGAAAATGGCTAATTGGGCCCAATTTGGACATTTTCACTTAGGGGTGTACTCACTTTTGTTGCCAGCGGTTTAGACATTAATGGCTGTGTGTTGGGTTATGATTACACACTTGTATTATGGATGGCACTTTGTGAATCACTATATACAGTATCTCACAAAAGTGAGTACACCCCTCATATTTTGGGAATATTTTATTATATCTTTTTATGTGACAACACTGAAAAAATTACACTTTGCTACAATGTACAGTAGTGAGTGTACAGCTTGTATAACAGTGTAAATTTGCTGTCCCCTCAAAATAATTCAACGCACAGCCATTAATGTCTAAATCGCTGGCAACAAAAGTGAGTACACCCCTAAGTGAAAATGTCCAAATTGGGCCCAAAGTGTCAATATTTTGTGTGGCGACCATTATTTTCCAGCACTGCCTGAACCCTCTTGGGCATGGAGTTCACCAGAGCTTCACAATTTGCCACTGGAGTCCTCTTCCACTCCTCCATGACAACATCACGGAGCTGGTTGATGTTAGAGACCTTGCGCTCCTCCACCTTCCGTTTGAGGATGCCCCACAGATGCTCAATATTTTTTATTTCTGAAGACATGCTTGGCCAGTCCATCACCTCTACCCTCAGCTTCTTTAGCAAGGCAGTGATCATCTTGGAGGTGTGTTTGGGGTCGTTATCATGTTGGAATACTGCTCTGCGACCCAGTCTTCGAAGGGAGGGGATCATGCTCTGCTTCAGTATGTCACAGTACATGTTGGCATTCATGGTTCCCTCAATGAACTGTAGCTCCCCTAGTGCCGACAGCACTCATACAGCCCCAGACCATGACACTCCCAACACCATGCTTGACTGTAGGCAAGACACACTTGTCTTTGTACTCCTCACCTGGTTGCCACCACACACGCTTGACACCATCTGAAGCAAATAAGTTTATCTTGGTCTCAGTAGACAACAGGACATGGTTCCAGTAATCCGTGTCCTTAGTCTGCTTGTCTTCATAAAACTGTTTGCGGGCTTTCTTGTGCATCATCTTTAGAAGAGGCTTCCTTCCAGGAGGACAGCAATGCAGACCAATTTGATGCAGTGTGCAGCGTATGGTCTGAGCACTGATAGGCTGACCCCCTCCACCCCTTTAACCTCTGCAGCAATGCTGGCAGCACTCATATGCCTATCACCTGTTCCCCATTCACACCTGAGACCTTGTAACATGAATGAGTCACATGACACTGGGAGGGAAAATGGCTAATTGGGCCCAATTTGGACATTTTCACTTAGGGGTGTACTCACTTTTGTTGCCAGCGGTTTAGACATTAATGGCTGTGTGTTGGGTTATTTTGAGGGGGCAGCAAATTTACACTGTTATACAAGCTGTACACTCACTACTTTACATCGTAGCAAAGTGTCATTTCTTCAGTGTTGTGATATGAAAAGGGTATAATAAAAAAATTTCAAAAATATGAGGTGTGTACTCACTTTTTTAAAATACTGTATGTCTATGTTTTAACACTATTATATTTTGAATGGTACACGATATAGAACATAGTATGTGATATATCCATTTGCTCAACTGAGCCTGCACGACACCAAATAACACTTTACATACAGTTACAGCAAACAGCTTTTGCTGTTGGGACAAAGGTTTTCCATGAATAAAAGCTGATCATTTTAATCACTGCTGCCATTGTTAAGTGGTTTGTCTCATGCATGTAAACTGCTACATTCTGCTGGAGAGCTTGTGCTTTTGAAATACAACAGACTTGTTGACTGGCTCACCAGATGAAAATACAATAAAGTCTAAAAAATAAAACGAATGCAGTCATCACATCTAAGAATTGGTAAGCTGCAATAAAATAAATGTTTTGGGTTTAACCACTTCAGCCCCGGACCAATTGTCAGCTTAAGGACCAGAGGTCTTTTTTCAATTTCGCACTGCACTACTTTAACTGGTAATTGTGCGGTCATGCAATTTTGTAACGAAACGAAATTTGCGTCCTTTTTTCCCACAAATAGAGCTTTCTTTTGATGGTATTTGATTGCCTCTGTGATTTTTATTTTTTGCGATATAAACGGAAAAAGAGCGAAAATTTTGAAAAAAAAAGAGATTTTCTACTTTTTGTTATAAAAAAAATCTAATAAACTCAATTTTAGTCAAACATTTGGGCCAAAATGTATTCAGCCACATGTCTTTAGTAAAAAAAATGCCAATAAGCGTATATTTATTGGTTTGCGCAAAAGTTATAGCGTCTACAAACTAGAGTACATTTTCTGGAATTTACACCGCTTTTAATTTATGACTGCCTATTTCATTTCTTGAGGTGCTAAAATGGCAGAGAAGTACAAAAACCCCCCCAAATGACCCCATTTTGGAAAGTAGACACCCCAAGCTATTTGCTGAGAGGCATGTTGAGCCCATTGAATATTTTTTTTTTTAGTCCCAAGTGATTGAATAAAGACAAAAATAAAAAAATAATTTTTTTTTCTTCAAAAAGTTGTCACTAAATGATATATTGCTCACACATGCCATAGTTATATGTGGAATTGCACCCCAAAATACATTTTGCTGCTTCTCCTGAGTATGGGGATACCACATGTGTGGGACTTTTTGGGAGCCTAGCCGCGTACGGGGCCCCGAAACCCAAGCACCGCCTTCAGGATTTCTAAGGGTGCAAATTTTTGATTTCACTCCTCACTACCTATCACAGTTTCGAAGGCCATAAAATGCCAAAATAGCACAAAACCCCCCCAAATGACCCCATTTTGGAAAGTAGACACCCCAAGCTATTTGTTGAGAGGCATGGTGAGTATTTTACAGCTCTCATTTGTTTTTGAAAATGAAGAAAGTAAAGAAAAAAAATTTTTTTTTTTCTTTTTTCAATTTTCAAAACTTTGTGACAAAAAGCGACATCTGCAAAATACTCACAATACCTCTCAGCAAATAGCTTGGGGTGTCTACTTTCCAAAATGGGGTCATTTTGGGGGGTTTTATGCCATCTGGGCATTCCATGGCCTCCGAAACTGTGATTGGCAGTGAGAAGTGAAATAAAAAAATTACTCCCTTAGAAAGCCTGAAGGCGGTGCTTGGTTTTTGGGGTTCCGTACGCAGCTAGGCTCCCAAAAAGTCCCACACATGTGGTATCCCCGTACTCAGGAGAAGCAACAGAATGTATTTGGGGTGTATTTCCACATATGCCCATGACATGTTTGAGCAATATATCATTTAGTGACAACTTTTTGTAAAAAAAATATATATATTTTTTTTTTTTCATTATTCAATCTCTTGGGACAAAAAAAAAAAAATATTTAATGGGCTCAACATTGCTCTCAGCAAATAGCTTGGGGTGTCTACTTTCCAAAATGGGGTCATTTGGGGGGGGTTTGAACTGTCCTGGCATTTTATGCACAACATTTAGAAGCCTATGTCACACGTCACCCACTCTTCTAACCACTTGTAGACAAAGCCCTTTCTGACACTTTTTGTTTACATGAAAACATATTTTTTTTTTGCAAGAAAATTACGTTGAACCCCCAAACACTATATATATTGTTAAAGCAAAGGCCCTACAGATTAAAATGGTGGGTGTTGCATTTTTTTTTTCCACACAGTATTTGCGCAGCGATTTTTCAAACACATTTTTTGTGGAAAAAATACACTTTTTTTTATTTTAATGCACTAAAACACACTATATTGCTCAAATTTTTGATGAAATAAAAAATATGATCTTAGGCCGAGTACATGGATACCAAACACGACATGCTTTAAAATTGCGCACAAACACGCAGTGGCGACAAACTACATACATTTTTAAAAGCCTTTAAAAGCCTTTACATGATACCACATTAGATTCACGGAGGAGGTCTACTGCTAAAATTACTGCCCTCGATCTGACCTTCGCGGTGATACCTCACATGCATGCTGCAATTGCTGTTTACATATGACGCCAGACCAACGCTTGTGTACGCCTTTGCGCAAGAGAAGGGGGGGCAGGGGTGCTTTTTTTTTTTTTTTTAGTTTTTTTTTTATTTATTTAGCTTTTTTATTCTATTTTTAAACTGTTCCTTCCATTTTTTTTCTTTGTTATGATTTTTTTTGTTATCTCAGGGAATGTAAATATCCCCTATGATAGCAATAGGCAGTGACAGGTACTCTTTTTTTGAAAAAAAATTGGGGTCTATTAGACCCTAGATCTTTCCTCTGCCCTCAAAGCATCTGACCACACCAAGATTGGTGTGATAAAATGCTTTCCCAATTTCCCAATGGCGCGGTTTATATCCGGGAGGGGGGACATTCCCTCCTACTGCTTGTAAAAGCAGTCTAGAGGCTAATTACCCGCTAGAATTGCTTTTACATGAAAGCCGATCACTGGCTGAAAAGAATGATACCAAGATGATACCTAAACCTGCAGGCATCATTCTGGTATAACCATTCAAAGTCCAGCAACATACTGGACATATATTGTAATCTTTTTTTTTTTCATGCAGCCTCTTGGCTGAACGAAAAAAAGAGATTGATTGGTGGGTATGCCCACCATTAGAATACCTCCCTTCATCCACCCACTTCTAATGATGGGCATACATGCACCATTTATATATGCCGATGCATGGGGGCATCCTCCCGCAAAAGTTATGCCGTGTACACACGGTCGGAATTTCGACCGTATGTACGTGGCATTAGGAGCCAATCGCTCCTCCCCGCCCCCTGCTGCCCCCATGCTTCGGCATATATGCTCTTTTTTTTAACTGTGGTGGTGAAATCACCTCCTACAGCGTTGGAGTCGCGGCTTTATGTATCGTGGGAGCAAACGCTGTTGCTGTCAAGATAAATAAATCCGCGCTGCAACTGAATGGCGCACCTGAAAACAAAAAAAATGCTTAACACTAAAACACAGTAAACAAAATTACATACCTGAAAAGCAAGCATGATAAAACATGATAAAACATAATAAAACATTGCAGAATAGAATGGAGTAAAAAAAGAGCAACAATAGAGAGAGAGAGAGAACAATAAAACGACAACTATTTTTGTTTTTTTTATTTTTTTGAGATTCACAGGTAAAAAAGCTCCTGACTGTTAGCGACTGAATCAAAACGCTACCACAAAAAAAATGTTAGCGATCGCAGGGATCAGGCCTGACTCTGCGAACACTGCAGTTATGTGTGCTTAGTGTTTTGTAAGTGACAGTGATCGATCGATACTGCACTTGGGTGGGCTGGGCTGGGCGGAGGGGGAAAACGCAGGTGCTAGCAGGTATCTGGGCTGATGCCGCTAACACTGCGTTTTTTTGGAACCCTAAACTGCTGGGACGCTAGTATAGATCTGATCAGATCAGATATTGATCTGTTCAGATACTATACCACTAAGGGAGGTGTATGCTTTGCGCGTGGGTGTTTGCGGTACTGGCACTAACCTGGGGCGACGCAGACCTTATTTGACCCTAAAACCTAATTGATATCACCCGCCGGGCGATCAGGGGGTTAAACCGTTATTGGGTAATAAATGGCGGGTGCCCTGACAGTATAAAAAACAAGCTAACTAACCAGCGTCACCCGTAACAGTAATACAAAAAAAAACTGGTTACCTAGCGACACTAATGCAGGGATCAGAAAAACGATCGCTTAGTGACACTGGCAAAAGGGGGTGAAAGGGTTAACTAGGGGCAATCAGGGGGTTAAACCTTTATTAGGTAATATATGGGGGTACCTGACGCTATATAAAAACCTGACGGGGAACCTAAATAACGAAATAACTAACTGGCTAACCAGCGTCACCAGTGACAGTTATACAGTGATCACTGGTGAAAGGGTTAACTCTAGGGGCAATCAGGGGGTTAAAACCTTTATTTAGGTTGTAATATGGGGGTACCTGACCTATAAACCTATTTATGAACCTATATAAACATGGCGGTTAACCTAAAAAAAAAAAACTGGTTACCTAGCGACACTAATGCAGCGATCAGAAAAACGATCGCTTAGTGACACTGGCAAAAGGGGGTGAAAGGGTTAACTAGGGGCAATCAGGGGGTTAAACCTTTATTAGGTAATATATGGGGGTACCTGACGCTATATAAAAACCTGACGGGGAACCTAAATAACGAAATAACTAACTGGCTAACCAGCGTCACCAGTGACAGTTATACGGTGATTACTGGTGAAAGGGTTAACTCTAGGGGCAATCAGGGGGTTAAAACCTTTATTTAGGTTGTAATATGGGGGTACCTGACCTATAAAACTATTTATGAACCTATATAAAACATGGCGGTTAAAATAAAAAAAAAATGGTTACCTAGCGACACAATGCAGCGATCAGAAAAACGATCGCTTAGTGACACTGGCAAAAGGGGGTGAAGGGGTTAACTAGGGGCAATCAGGGGGTTAAACCTTTATTAGGGGGGGGTAGGGGGCTACCTAGGACCTAAAACTAACTGCCCTGACAGTTATTACAGTCACACTGACACTAAATGCAGTGATCAGTAAATAAATGATCACTGCAATTAGTGACACTGTGACTGGGGGGGGAGGGGGTGATCTGGGGGGTGATCAGGGGGTGACAGGGGGGTGTTTTGTGTGCCTAACTGTACTGGTGTCAGTGTAGTGTTGTGCACTAACCTTAACATGTTCGCCGCTCGGCGTCTCCGGTCACATAGACCGGCGCACCGAGCGTGACATCACTTCCGCCTTCCTGTCTATACAATAGACAGGAAGGGGAAGCTTTTCATTCGCCAGGAGCGATCGCGAGGGGGTGGCCAGAAACCACTGGCCGTCCCCTCGTCCCGGATCGCTCCTGAAGCGATGCCGACCGTCCCCGCCGGCGGAGGGGGGTCCGATCGGACCCCCCAACCGCCTAAAGAATGGCACGTACAGGTACGTGGTTCTGCCTGTACGTGCCATTCTGCCGACGTATATCTACATGGGGCGGTCGGCAAGTGGTTAATACAGCTTTAATAAAATATAAATATGTTTATTGGTTTCGTTGACATTTTAGCATTATAATTATGCCTTTTTGAAGGGAGATACAATGAAGTGAACCTTTCCATTCTTCAAGCAAAGAGGCATAATCTGCTGCACCAGACGCTTCAAATGTCTCTGTTTCTTTCCCCAAAACATGCAGGAAACTAAACAGCACTGCTACTGATATTCAAATATTGATTTTGTTGTCAAAGTTAACAGCAAAGCCCCCGTTTCTAACCACTCCACCTTACTGTTGACCTATGCAGAAAGGATAATTGATGTGTGGGCTGTGATTGACAGTCTGGCTTCACCGTCTCTATGCTGTGTGAGAGGCAGGAAGGTGATCAAATAACTGGGTCTCTGGGGAGGGATTTGAACAGTTTTTGTTCATGGATTTTGCATTGGTGAGTTGTTTATAAATGGAAAGTTCATATTTGGCAGTGGTTTCTGCAAAAATTGGCAAAGGAAAGGCTTGGTTTAATATTCCGGATCAGCCTCAGTATCCAAACAAGACAAAAATAATAATAAAGCAATACAAATCTGCATGGCGTGCGTGCAGGGTCCTGGGGAAGCCATAAGCCCCCGTACACACGGTCGGAAATTCTGTCGGAAAATGTCCGATCAGACCATGTTGTCGGAATTTCGGACAGAAGAAATTTGAGATCCTGCTCTCAAATTTTCCGACAACAAAATCCGATCGGACTTTTTCCGATCGTGTGTAGAGAATTCCGACGGACAAAGTGCCACGCATGCTCAGATCAAATTACGAGACCAAAGCTATTGGCTACTAGCCTCTACGTAGTTCCTTCGTACGCAGTGAACGTCACCACGTTCAGAATGATCGGATTTTCCGACAACTTTGTCCAACCATGTGAATGCAACACCAGTGTCGGAATTTCCGACCGTGTGTACGGGGGCTAAGAGGGAACATCATTTTACAATAGCACCACAAAAAGAGAACGGACATTAAACACAATCAGTGTTTACCTGAGCTACAGACACATACCACCAGTCACTTGTATTGCCAGTGATTTTACACTTAAGCACACACAAGCTCCTAAATGTCCGTGTGGCTAAGGCCTAATTTACTGGCCAAGAACCAACATTTTCCTGTCTGACTGCTGTTTTCCCCAGAAGCACTTGCTTTGGGCTGCTTTCCCCCCCATGAACAATGGATGGATGCCTGATCCAGAACCTTTAGGCCCCTTTCAGACAGAGCAGAATACATCAAGCAGGACCTGCCTGCTCAGTGGAGTATCTCTCTGCTGATCCCCGCTGAGTAGGAGGATGATAGGTCTGTGTCCACTCCTCTATGCAGAGCGGACAGGGACACAGCCTGCTGTTCTCTATGGGGAGATGGGATGGAAACGGACTTCCTGTCCATTTCTATACAACTGTCATCCGAACCGATCTGCTGGATGGATGGTGAACGTATCCCCATCCATCTGTATTTTAGTGGACTGGATTGGATCGGATGCCGATGGGTGTCACCGGACACATGTCTGCTGACATCCGCCACTCCACTCGGCTCGTCGTAGTCTTGTACGTCACCGCGTTCAGAGAACTTTTGTGTGACCGTGTGTATGCAAGCCAAGCTTGAGCGGAATTCCCGTCGGAAAAATCTTGGATGGTTTTTCTGACGGAAATTCCGCTCCTGTGTACGGGGCATTAGACTAATAAGTACTGTCCAATTAAATATAGGTAAAATCAGTATTACGTTAATTGCCTGAACAGAGCCCATTTAAATAAGATTGCCTCGTACACTTTCCCCTTTTTAAACTTTTGTACAAAAAAGAAAAAAAAAACTAAATGACAAGAGATTTTGCTGAATGCATAGAGGCAGTGGCATAACTATAGCCATAGTAGCCCACTTGGCTGCTATGGAGCTTGGGTGTGGGAGGAGGCCACATTAGGGAGACTATGATTGGAAAGTGTTACAAGATTTTATATAGTGCCTACAACATACACAGCACTTTATTTCCATTTGGTCACTCCCATCAATCTAAGGCACCATCCTCACACGCATACATACACATGCTAGCGCCAATTTATAGAGTAGCCAATCAATCTACCAGCACATCTTTGGAGTGGGAAGGAAACCAGAGTACCCAAGGCAAACTCATGCAATCACAGGGAGAATATACAAGCTCCACGCAGGTAGTGCCCTGAACTGAGGACCCTGCCCACATCAGAATTGTCTGTAGTCACACAGACCCCCCCCCCCCCCCCCTCAACCCTGCTTTATGTAAGCAGTGTAGATTTATTGTCCTTGCCCTCACCTTTTTTACCACCCAGACCGACTAAAATTTAAGTGGAAGTACACTGATAAAAATTATTCTGTTGGCTTGTAATTTTAACATAAACATTTAATAATTTTTAACATAAAAATAAATGTTAATTAATTTACTTTGATATTTTAAGTAACTTACTTAATTTTCATTAGTTCTTAAAACACACCTTTTACAAAAATAATGTATAATATTGAGTAATATAGACTAAACTTTTAAGGTATGTGCATTTCCATATTCTAATTGAGTTACATTTACTTAAAAAAAATATCTTTTCATTTGACTGAAATTGTGGGACACATATGTTTGCCAAATGTGCAAACGCACAAGTTTTGATGTTGTATATTTTAAAGAGTTTGACGTCTTTTGGAAGTTTGAAAGCCTGCACAAGTCAGTTCCCATACGTTTGAGGCCCATCAGGACAAAAGAGCGCCACCAGTGACAAGAATTTTTGCAAGTCACTACAAAGCCATGCAATGCCATTGAAATGTAAGAGTGAACATTGAACAAATTATCATTCACATGCTTTAAATGTTGCTTAACATACCATCCAGAATGTTTATTTTATTTGCAGATTAAAATATTTATAATAAATGGACATACATCCGTTGCATACACCTATTGAAGCAACTCACTTGTGCGCACGCAAAGTTTGCGCTTACTGCATGCGGCAGAATGCAACCAAGATGCTGGGTGAGGAACCGCCAGCTTTTAAGCTTAAAAACTATTTTGTGCCACAAAAATGAATGTTTCAGCTGGTTCGGTTTTTGAGATATTGGAATTCAAATACATATATACTGTATATACATATGTGTGTTTCAGTTTGATTTGTTAGCTGAGAAAGAGGTTTTTTTTCTTTTTAAATGTTTACATTTACATTTGATGGTGCTTAAATAACATTACATTTGTAACATTGTATTAATAATAAATGTTAATTTGTTTTGAAAGCCTGCTTCATGGGCTATTAATTTTTTTTAAAACATATTATTGTATTATTTTGATATAAAAACATTCAAACATATATCACACCTTTTATAATCATATTTATTTCATTTTATTTATACACAGAGCTACACTGAATATTTATTTATTTATTTATTCACTCACATAATATATATTTATTTATCTATTTATATATTTACCCTGCTCCGGGGTCTATACTAGTTATTACCCCAAAGATTGTAAACATATACACCCAAACAGCGCGGAGAGGTGTTGAGCATAGGAGGGCGGAAAGCTTAAAACACCATTTCTTAAATATATCAAATACATTTAAAAAAATGTTTTACCAACTTTTTAAAATGTTTTAGTAAGTTACAAGTTAATATCACTTAAAACTAAGTAACTAATTAATAGGGCAGCACGGTGGTGTAGTGGTTAGCACTTTCACCTAGCAGCAAAAGGTTCGCTGGTTTGGACCCCGACCACAACACTGCCTCCCTGTAGTTTGCATGTTCTACTTTGTGGCTACCTTCTTCGTCCCCACCCCTTTCCTGGCCTGCCGGGCTGCGTGCTCGGATAAGGGTCTGAGATGGATTTGGGGGGGACCCCCACGCCGTTTTTTCGGCGTGGGGAGTCCCTTTAAATCCATGCCAGGTGACGGGGCTAGCGTGGCGGCATTCACTGCCTTCGCTAGCTCCGTCTACCGGCAGTTACGTTCTAAATGAACGGACTGCTCCGTGTGTGGGCAAGTCCGTTCATTTTCAAAAGTCCCACGGACTTTGTCCAGCGGATTGTCCGCCGGAGAAGTCCGGGCGTGTGTGGGCAAGTCACACGCTCGGAAGTCCGGGCGTGTGTGGGGAAGTCCCGCCGGACTAGACAGACAAAGTCCGAACGTGTGTACTCGGCATTAGGGATCATAGATGAAAAGCTCCTTGAGGGAAGGAACTGATGCGAATGTATATGTAAAGTGCTTATATATAAATAAATAAGGTAATGTATGTGTTCCTAACTTAAACTTTTCTAGAAACTGAGTTGGCTTTACTTAAACCTATGGTCTATAAACTGGAAACATTTAGTTGGCTTTACTTAAACCTATGGTCTATAAACTGGAAAAATGTAGTTGGCTTTACCTAAAGCTATGGTCTATAAACTGGAAAAATTAAGTTGGCTTTACTTAAAACTATAGTTCCAGACAAGTTAAGGTATGTATTCCTAACTTAAAACACTATGGTCTATAAATTGAAAAAAATTTAGTTGGCTTTACTTAAAACAACAAAATTGAAAACGTGAAAAGGCTAATGAGTCAGACAAAAATAAGTAGAGCCAGCACAATATTTTTCAATAGCTGTCAGTGGTGGCTTCAATGTAGAGGAGGGCCAGCTGACAACAGAACCCCAATAATATGTTTATGGGTGATGTCACTTCCCAGGCATTTCCATTGTTAGCTTTCTCCTGCACAGAGGGCGCCGCTTGAGAAATAGGTAAGTATAGCGACCTTTTCTTTACAGGGTTACCACATCGCATCCAGGCCAATTCTGACATTTCTCTCCTACATGTAAAATTCATAATTCTTTTGCTAGAAAATTACATAGAACCCCCAAACATTATATATGTTTTTTTAGCAAAGACCCTCGAGAATACAATGGCGGTCGTTGCAACTTTTTATCTTGCACGGTATTTGCGCAGAAATTTTTCGAACACCTTTTTTTGAAAAAAAAGTTTCATGCTTTAAAAAAAGAAAAAACATTAAAGTTAGCCCATTTTTTTGGCATAATGTGAAAAATTAAGTTACGCCGAGTAAATAGATACTGTACATGTCACGCTTCAAAATTGCACATGCTCATGGTACAAAACTTCGGCACTTAAAAATCCCCATAAGCAACGTTTTAAATTTTTTTACTGGTTTCATGTTTTGAGTTGCAGAGGAGGTCTAGGGCTAGAATTATTGCTCTCACTCTAACGTTAACGGCGATATCTCACATGTGTGGTTTGAACACCGCTTTCATATGTGAGCGGGACTTACGTATGTGTTTGCTTCTGCATGCGAGCACATTTTAGATTGATACTTTAAAAAAAAAATTGATCACTTTTATTCCTATTACAAGGAATGTAAACATCCCTTGTAATAGGAATATGACACAATCGGTCCTCTTTACAATGAGATATGGGGTCAATAGGACCCCACGTCTCACCTCTAGGCTGGGAAGCCTGAAATAAAAAAAATAAAATAAAATGATCTTGGCTTCCCAGCCGAGGCGGCGTCATTCGTTTGAATGGAGAGGCCGGGGGTGACGTCATGACATCACGCCCGGCCTCCGAACGATCATAGAGACTGGCTGGAAATCTCTATCGTCACCATCGGGGGCTGGCGGATTCTGTGTCCGACTCATCGATGGAGACAGTGAGTTTGTAGAAGCACCGGAGGGCGGCAGGAAGGGGGGTGTCCCCACTCGCCGCCTGTAAAAGAATGATCAAGCGGCAGAACAGCCACTATGATCGTCCTTTTGGTGCAGGGAATCGCCAGCTGAAAAAGCCGATATCTGAATGATGGGTGCAGCTACAGGAATCATTCAGATATCGGCTTTTTCAGCAAAGTCAAGGACGTCATATGACGTACCTTGGGCGGGAAGTAGTTAAATAGATTAGACTAAAATATCCTGATCTTTTACATGTCTCGGACATTCCCGACAAAACAAACAAAAAAATTGACTCTACAACACGTCCTTAACGTCACCAAATTGATCATTGCGCTGCATTGGAGGGACTCCCACCCTCCTTCCACCATGGCTTACAAAAGTTGAGGAGCTGAACAAGATGGAAAACATGATACTATCCACTCAAAATAAATATGAGGCTTAGGCAAATACTTGGATCCATTGAAATATGTTCCTCTTAACCTATATATATATATATATATATAATTTTTTTTTATTGTTTAACAAAGAGCTTGTGTTTATACATCCTTGTACATGTAACCAATGTACTTTAATTTTATTGTGCAATCAATAAACCTTTTTGACAGGAAATATGTTCCTCTTCTCAGATGAGGGTTAGGCCCTTTTTAGCTGCTACACCCAGTGAAGTAACGGGCTTTTCCGTCCCTTCTCTAGTGTACTACACCCACCCTTTACCCACCCTTTACCAACCTTCCCTAACACCTGTCTTTTTTTTTTCTCTTTCACTCCCTTACCAATTATATCATTTACATTGCCCACTCAGATATTTAAACCAAGTAAAATGTCCAGTATATAAACATTACCTGTGTTAAGGTCTAGTGCAGGGGTCTCCAAACTTTCTAAACAAAGGGCCAGTTTACTGTTCTGCACACTTTATGGGGGCAAGACTGTGGCCAGCGGGAGTAGAAAATGCCCCAATGTCAGTCGGAGTAAAAAAATGTACCTGTACCTGTGATTAGTAGGGAGTGGAATTGTGGCCCATCATTGGTGTCAGTAGGAGGAATAGTGCCCCAATGTTGGTGTCAGTGAGGGGAATAGTGCCCAATCATTGGTGTTAGTGGGAGGAATAGTTCTCCATCATTGGCCTCAATGAAGGAAACAGCGGCCCATCATTGGTGTCAGTGAGAGGAATAGTGCCCCATAATCAGTATTGGGAGGGGGGGGGAATAGTACCCCATTGTTCGAGTCAGTGGGAGAAATAGTGTCCCATCATCACTATTAGTGGGAGCAATAGTACCCCCTTGGTGGGGTCAATGAGAGCAATAGTGCCCCATCATTGGTATCAGTGAGAGGAATAGTGCCCCATCATTGGTGTCACTGGGAGGAATAGTACCCCATCATTGGTGTCACTGGGAGGAATAGTACCCCTTATCAGTGGAAGGAACAGTGCCCCAAGGACCAGATAAAGGTAAGCAAAGGACCGCATTCGGCCCACAGACCGTAGTTTGGAGACCACTGGTCCAGTGGAAAGGGTCTGGACCCTTCCATAACATCCCATTCCTAGCTCTAAAGAAAATGCCAAACTGATCAGACAGCCGTATTTATAAATCTTCCTAAAATGCTGATTATATCGGCTACACAGACCTCAATTAGTTTGCAACCTCAAAAGCCTTCAGACAGGCAGTGGTGTCACTAGGGTTGATGTCACCTAGTGCTGGAAACCGTGGCACCCCCCCCCCCCCCCCAATAATGTTTTCCCATGGCAGGCAGATTCTGACTAAGCACATTGCTGCCACTGACAGGTGTATGTCAGAACTTTCACCATGATCACCCTTCCTAGGAATGGAGGCCATTGGAAAGGTAAGGGGGGGGGGACACCGATTTTAAAGGGAGGGTGATACCCTAAAAGGACAGAACTCATTTAGAACCCCCAAGTGTGGCAGTGATGGTGGTGATCGCATTCCACAGGCACAGGGTTAAAAAGCAACGGTGAGGTGGGGATGGGGAGCACAGGTGATCTAGGAGATGGGTAGTTACTTGGTGGCCCTAGATCCCAGCCCCCTGCATGCTGAGACCCATGGAGCAGTGTCACAGGGTGCCGAGGGATCGGGTAGCTGGCAGGGGTGCAGTGAGGAGCTGGGTTCTGCAAGTCACAGGAAAAGTTTGGAGCAACACGGTCTCTACTGCAAACAGCTGGTGACTGAGTCTACCCTCCCCTCCCTCCACCCCGAGCCCCGAGCACCAGCAAGCCAGCACTCTACTTCAGCAGAGTCCGAGCCTCAACCTGTCCCAGGTCCCTACCTCTGCTAACCCATTGTCCCCCACTCAGCATTGTGTCCCAGTGGGTAGCACTTTCTTGCTGGAGTCTCTGCAAGTGCCGCCACCACTATGCCAAAAGCGGCATCCTCTGCATTCCTCCTGCCTGTGATGTTGGGGATGCCATGTTTGCATAGCATTAACAGACCGTATGCTGGCACTGGCCCTGATAGTGTCACCCAGCTGCGCTCCACACCCCCTGCACCCCCATAGCAACGCTACTGCAGGCAGCTTTTACTGTGATTCTAATCTAATATGGCAGCTCCTAAGCTCTAAATTACACAATTCTGACCTTGTAGGGGTTAGCGGCTAGACAGGGGCACAGACACCTCTCTTGATGTTTATAGATAAACAGGATATTCTTTACAAATACAGTATGTGATCATAATGCAGGGTTATCTTACTTAAGGCCTCATTCACACAGAAGCTGAGATTTGTAGTCCACAAATAGGCCTTTTGTGTTTATGTACCTTGAGTCGTCAGGTGCTGTGTGTAGGCGGCCCATTCAAATCCATGGGTATGCAGCAGCTGTCTGCATTCAGGACTGCTTACCCACAACTGCACGCCTGTCAAATTGTGATGAGCAACTGTGCCCATGCAGCTGCTGCATCCCCATGGACTTGAACTTCCTTCATGCACCTGGAGGCTTCAGCTGCATAAACACGCGACCCATTCATGGACTACAGGTCTCAACGCCCATGTGAATGAGGCCTGTGATGAAGTTTATTAATATTTGTTTTTTTGGGCATAGCACCAAACACAATAATTACCTGTAATGGTGTGTACCCCATGTCTTGCGGGCTTTTGCATCATGTAAAAAGCCTTCCTTCATGCCGCCAGATACTGCACAGAGTGGCAATCTTCCAGTGCTACAGGGGTTAACATCTGCAGTGGCTGCAAGTGTGAAGGACTTGCGTTGCTCATCTAATCATTCCTGCCCCCACTGCCATTCTCAGAAATGTCATTATTATTGTCCCACATTAGACTGCATTCTGTGAATGGGCAGGGAAGCTTTTGACATTCATGAATTCCTCCTCCATTCACAGAACGCACTGCATTGTGGGACAACAATACTAAAGCCCCATACACACGGTCGGATTTTCCGACGGAAAATGTCCTATCGGACAATGTTGTTGGAAATTACGACCGTGTGTAGGCTCCATCAGACATTTTCCATCGGATTTTCCGACGGACAAAGTTTTATCTCCTGCTCTCAAATTTTCCGACAACAAAGTCCTATCAGACTTTTTCCGATCGTGTGTAGCGAATTCCGACGGACAAAGTGCCACGCATGCTCAGATCACATTACAAGACCAAAGCTATTGGCTACTAGCCTCTACGTAGTCCCGTCGTAGGCAACAAACGTCACCACGTTCAGAATGATCGGATTTTCCGACAACTTTGTCCGACCGTGTGTGTGCAACATTAGTGTCGGACTAAATCCGTCGGAAAAAATCCGATGGATTTTGTGGTCGGATTTTCCGACCGTGTGTACGGGGCATGAGAGTTTTGTGAATGGCAGACAGGGTATGAAGCAGTTCCCTGCTCTGGGTAGTATCCAGTGGCATGAAGGAAAGGTTTTCACATGGCACAGCAGCCTGCAGTGTATAAGATAAACACCATTAAAAAATGTTCTGAACTTCAGCTCTAATAGTAAGTTTCTAGTATTCAGCAAAGCATTAGCACATCTACAACTACAATTGTGTGGTACAGATGCCTGGAGAAGCAGTTATTGCATCTCCTGTCCTGTCTATTGATTTTTTTTTTTTTTCCAGCACTATGAAATTCAATACATGAAACACTTTTTCTTTTAATTTCAAAGTAACTGCCCAGTCAAGCCGTAATATAATATAATATAATTAATAATTTCAATGATCACATTTACAGATTAACACTGACTGCAAGCATCAAGTATTTTCTCAATACCAGCATCACGTAAGATTCTCTTACTCTGAGGGCACAGAATCCGGTGTCTGGCATTGTGTCCAAAACCATCTGACCTCTTCTGCTCCTGCTGTAGTGTCTAAAATGTCATTTAGAGATGACTGTTTTCTTTGAGGGCGAATGTCTAGGTACGTGCTGACAATTACCTCTGGTGTACACTTGCAGTATACACAATGCACTCAGGAGCTCAAACACAGAAGCAGACATTCATGGGAATAGAGTCAGATGTCTGTAAACAGGTTCCTACAATAATGGAAACTGTGAGCTCTTTGCCTCTGCTGGTTCGTGTAATGTTACCCTGTTTATGCTAGAACGTTAAGGCTGGCCATACATTATACAATTTTGTAGCACACTTTTCCTTTAGATTTACCAAAACCATATAATATGAGGTTAAACCTAAATACTTTCAATTTGTATGCAATCAGGAAGGCCTTGCACTACATAGTTGAAGGTACAATAAGAAAATTGTATAAAAAAATGTAAAAATTCTAAAAAAAAAAAAAAAAAAAAAATGCCAGTTTAGGCTTGGTTCACACTAGTGTGGGCCTTGGGGCCCATGTTTCCTGTACCGCGTGCACCTTTATAAAAATGTGGGCTGAGATGCGTGGGGGTGTCATTCAGAATGAATGGCTGCCCCGTGTCTCGCAAGAGCAGTGCGATTCGGATGCAGTTGGTTACGGGTGTGCGGGAATTGATGCAATTCCCGCACACACAACTGGAACGCATGGCTCACACTATTGTGAACCGAGTCCCAGAAGCACGCACATGTGCCTATCTCAGATTTTGATAGCAGAACCTCTTTGCATTTAACTCTACTAACTCTTTAACTTGCTACAATCTCTATCACCTGTATGCTTTATCTGTCTACAACCCACACTGCCTCCTACAACAGGATTGCATTTGCATAATGGCGCATAATGGTCTTAATTGGTTTGTTGCAGCTTTTCATTACAGGTGCAGATGTGAATGAATATATATATAATTATGGTCAGTAAGAATGGAAAAGAAATGCACAGAAAAGGGGGGATGCTTGAAGAGAATCAGGACCAGTGATGAATTTGGGTGTGTTCGGACTAGGATCCAAACTCAAGTGTGTGAGCCCACCAGGAAGATTTCACCTGTAGGGGCCAAGCATCTACAATTATTCTCCACCCTTACAGCCAAATGTATACATGCCCCATGCCCTGGCTGCAGGTGATTGGCTAAGTACAGGTGACAGCTTCCTGGTGGGCTCTCACACTTGGGTTCTGATCTTAGTCCGAACACACCCGAGTTCTTCGCTAGTCAGAACAAATACATAAAGACATTTTATTTCTGAGTATAGCAATCACAAAACTGGGCAATTTAGAATACGCATACCATGAAAAACTGCATAAACAGAGTTTACCTTTAGTGAAAACAGTCAAAAAGTAAAAATAATCAGCATATTTAGAGATAAAGGTAGCTGAAATTATTTGAAAACTTTAACATTTCCTGTAATTGCAAAGCTTTGCCCTGCCCATTTCCGCCATTTAGGACCTTATGCACACAGGCTCCTGGGGCTATATTACATAAAATTTGGGATTATTTTCCCACCCAGAAACCATGGGTGCTTTGTACAGCAGCACGTAGAAGTGATGGTTGTCTGCGCCTCTACATGGGTATCAGTGCAAACGTGCACGCGCATACAGATGTACACCCCTGGATGCAGTCTGCATCCAGAGTCACACATCCATACTCGTGTGGTCATGCAAGTACTGGCGTATACTTGCGTACAGCTATTGCTTTCTATTAGCAACTGTACGAAGACACCTGTGGCTACTGGGTGGGGAATTATGTCTGAAGGACTATGTAGTGAGAAGGGCAGAACAAAGCTCAACTTTTACAGGATAAGTGTATACAGCTTTAGCTGCTTATATCTCTGGATCTATTGACATGCTGTTTTCATTAAAGATAATCTCTAGTCAGAATTTCATTGTATGCTGTCCATGTTTGCAACATGTTTACTTTAAGGCCGGCCATAGACGGAGCGAATTTGGTAGCAGGAAAGAAACTCGCTCGATTCCCTCATCAAAACAGACAGTGTTGATAGGGGAATCTCTCCTGCCTAGCCATTGTGTTCTCTCAGTGGGGGAGGGTCGGGGATTTTTGGGGATTGCAAGGGAAGCCACCCCCGCCGGGAGAACACAGTGATTATTGCTAATGGCTATAACAGCCACTAACAATAATCACAAGTAAAATCCGGCAGGCTGCTTGTACCCAATTTAATTAATCGATCAACTTGGGTACATTCAGCCTGCTTATACATGGTTCGAACCGTCAATGACCGGCTTTAGCTATCATTACAGCTTAGTCTTACCTTTGCTTTTCAAACATTTTAAAAAAAATTTATGCTCTAATTTAGTAGTGGACAATTCTATTATATTGTCCCTCACCTGCTCTTTACTCGCCCTCTTCGAAGTGTGTGGCTGTCGCTATCCCTCTCTTCTCTTGCGCGGTGTAATGATGGAGAACGGCTGTGTGTGCTGCGGGAGCTGGCAGTGCTCGCAAGGCTACTATCCCCCACTGCTGCGCCGCCGGAGACTTCAGGTCCCTGGGAGAGCAACTGTGGGGGTAGACCGCGAAGCGAGGGCACTGGAGAGTAATGTGCTCCATCTGAGTTGAGGTTGTTATCACTTGCAGAACGCTGCAGAAAACGCGGGGATGAGAGACCCACACAGCTCACAACACGTCTACGCTTTGTGTAAGTTGGAGTTTCCCGAAAAGGCACTGAAGTAGACAAAAAAAAAGAGAAATGTATGAATTATAGAGATAGGAAATAATGGGGAAATCCAAACTACAATAAATACATTTATGGTAATGCATTCTACATAACTATTAGCAAGAAGTATTTAGGCACATTCAACTGGCTTTGCTCCATAATATTATTATCTAAGCAGCTTTTTCAGTTCTTCGAAAGAACCAAAGAAACTGCATTGATCTCTACAACAACCGGAAGTGACATTTGCGTGTCACGGTCAGTTGGAAACCCCCAGGAAGGAATCAGCGCGACTGTTCGTCTGTTACAGACGGCTTCCTACACAGCAGGACTGGTGACCACGCTATGTTTTACCTTTATACGGCTCTATTGTTTTAACAAGCTAGTATGTAGATTATGTATGGCGGGTTATTGGCTACAATAACATTTTGATAAACAGGATTACGCTATGTGGCAATTTTATTTTTCATATGATCCTGCTGTATTGGAGCCATCCATACCTCCATCCTAATAGAATCCTAACAGAATTAGCGGATGCCTTTGGAGTGACAACAAAAGTTTACCTGCGCATGAAATAGTAATATCTGGTGAATGTATACCGTAAAGGGAGTCTTACTCACGTGGTGGCATTCTGGGTATGTGGGGCACACGGGGCAACAACTAGGATCACTGTAACAAAAGCTTCACCTACTTAAAGAAGTCACTTTCACAATTGTGGATATTCGGCCCGAATATCCACAATTATCACACACTAACGATTGATTATAACTTGTTGTTTTTATCAATTCTATTCTTGGTGATGTTTGCACCTGAATAATTGTATGTTATCCAAAAATAAATACTATTTATATAATTCTTGCTTATATCCTTTTCCTTGTTGCTTACAAAGTCCCTAATGGGGACCTTGGGGGATACTTACTCTTTTATACTCATTTTGGGATTGGCAATGCACTAGCCCCTATTGGTGGATCTATACTTAAACAGTAAAGCATTTGCATCACTTTTCTGGCAGTATAGCCTTTTAAAAAGTAATGTGCCAGATTCAGAAAAGCTCTGCCACTAGTTTTGGCAGCTTTACTAAAACATGCAAGAGATTCGGGTAGCCCTTAATACTACGACTTTTACAAAATTTGAATTATGGCTGCACCAAAGAACTACCTCCAGTTCCTGGGTAACAAAACAAAGGCTCCGTTCACACCTAGGCATTGTTGGGTGTTTTTGTGCTCTAAGCCTCAGCCCTAAAAATGCCCAACAGGACAAATACCATTCATTTAAATGGCCCCATTTCAATGTTCACATCTGAGCGTTCTGTCACTTAAAGCAAAACACCCGTCGCCCCAAAAAAGTACATGAGCTTCTTTTTTGGCAGATTGCAGGCGTTTTACTGCTTTTACATTGATGACCTTTTAACCATGAAAACACCTGTACAAAAACTCTGCAATAACTCTACAAAAATGCCTGAAAAACGCCTGTAAAATAGCAATGCCTAGATGTGAACAGAGCCTAAAGGTAATTAGGAGCAACTCAGTTAGTGCATAGAGACAGGCAGTATACCTGTTTCTGTACGCTGCGTAGCAGGGCAGCATACAGTGGTGTGAAAAAGTGTTTGCCCCCTTCCTCATTTCCTGTTCCTTTGCATGTTTGTCACACTTAAGTGTTTCGGAACATCAAACCAATTTAAACAATAGTCAAGGACAACACAAGTAAACACAAAATGCAATTTGTAAATGAAGGTGTTTATTATTAAAGGTGAAAAAAAATCCAAACCATCATGGCCCTGTGTGAAAAAGTGATTGCCCCCCTTGTTAAAACATACTATAACTGTGGTTGTCCACACCTGAGTTCAATTTCTCTAGCCACACCCAGGCCTGATTATTGCCACACCTGTTCACAATCAAGGCATCACTTAAATAGGAGCTGCTTGACACAGTAAGGTCCACCAGAAGATCCTTAAAAGCTACACATCATGCCGAGACCCAAAGAAATTCAGGAACAATTGAGAAAGAAAGTAATTGAGATCTATCAGTCTGGAAAGGGTTATAAAGCCATTTCCAAAGCTTTGGGAATCCAGCAAACCACAGTGAGAGCCATTATCCACAAATGGCGAAGACATGGAACAGTGGTGAACCTTCCCAGGAGTGGCCGGCCGCCCAAAATTACCCCAAGAGCGCAGCGACGACTCATCCAAGAGGTCACAAAAGACCCCACAACAACGTCCAAGGAACTGCAGGCCTCACTTGCCTCAGTTAAGGTCAGCGTTCATGCCTCCACCATCAGGAAAAGACTGGGCAAAAATGGCCTGCATGGCAGAGTTCCAAGGAGAAAACCACTGCTGAGCAAAAAGAACATCAAAGCTCGTCTCAATTTCTCCACAACACATCTTGATGATCCCCAAGACTTTTGGGACAACATTCTGTGGACCGATGAGACAAAAGTGGAACTCTTTGGAAGGTGTGTGTCCAAGTATATCTGGCGTAGAAGGAACACTGCATTTCAGAAAAATAACATTATACCAACAGTAAAATATGGTGGTGGTAGTGTGATGGTCTGGGGCTGTTTTGCTGCTTCAGGACCTGGAAGACTTGCCGTGATAAAAGGAACTATGAATTCTGCTGTCTACCAAGAGATCCTGAAGGAGAATGTCCGACCATCTGTTCGTGTACTCAAGCTGAAACGAACTTGGGTTCTGCAGCAGGACAATGATCCTAAACACACCAGCAAGTCCACCACCGAATGGCTGAAGAAAAACAAAATGAAGACTTTGGAGTGGCCTAGCCAAAGTCCTGACCTGAATCCTATTGAGATGTTGTGGTATGACCTTAAAAAGGCCGTTCATGCTCGAAAACCCTCTAATGTAACTGAATTAGGACAATTCTGCAAAGATGAGTGGGCCAAAATTCCTCCAGGACGCTGTAAAAGCCTCATTGCACGTTATCGCAAACGCTTGGTTGCAGTTGTTGCTGCTAAGGGTGGCCCAACCAGTTATTAGGTTTAGGGGGCAATCACTTTTTCACACAGGGCCATGATGGTTTGGATTTTTTTTCACCTTTAATAATAAACACCTTCATTTACAAATTGCATTTTGTGTTTACTTGTGTTGTCCTTGACTATTGTTTAAATTAGTTTGATGTTCCGAAACACTTAAGTGTGACAAACATGCAAAGGAACAGGAAATGAGGAAGGGGGCAAACACTTTTTCACACCACTGTATCTACCTCCACTACCCCCTCCCATCCCCACCTGTCATTGGTTGGCAAGGATGTATTTGGTTTAACAGTTGACAGGCTTCCAGCTACCAATGAAGTTCAGAGTGGGCAGAGTCTGATGGGCAAGCTGAGTTCTCAGTTAGGTCCACTCTCTCCCTGTTATTGACAGAAGGCAGTGGGCAGATTCTATAGCCAATAATTGACTGTCTATTGGCTATGAATCAACCCACCGCCTGATGTTATTCACAAGGGTAGTGCACACAAAAGGGAACCTTAGCTCCACCCACTGTCAACATGGTTGCTAGTAGCCTGTCCACTGTTAAAGCGGAACTAAACCCTTCAATTCTTTTCAACCAAGGAAGCTGCCATCTTAGCCTTGTTTGATTTGCAATTGCCATGATGCTGCACATTTGATCAATTTATGACACTGGCCTCTTGATCTTTTTGACAATTTGGTTCAGAGAACAAGCAAATGTTACAGTTAGCATTTCCTGAATGCCAGGAATGTAACTGTTTTTTTAAACCGTTAAATCAATTGGTTTAGTTCCGCTTTAGGCCAATGGTATCCTTGCCAACCAATAACAGGTACAGAGGGGAGGGGGTAATGGTGTGTTTGTGCTTGTCCCAAATTCACTTACCTGTTTCTAACAGGGGCATGAATTTGGAGCAACCACCGACATTTGTCGTGTGGAGGCACCACAGGGTTCTAAAAAGTGTTGTAGAATTACCCAGACCATCTGCTGGGTTTAACAAACTTCTGTAATGACTTGAGCTCAGTAGAAATGTATTTGTGCACAAAGGAAGGCACCAGGCTGTTGTAATCGTACAGTCCCATGAACACGCAGTGAAATTCTTTTGTGTAGCTATATGCATAAATGCGTGGTGTTGTTTTTTGTCACTTACCAATGTCGGATTCTTTGTGGGTTTTGATGATTTCAGCAAGTTCAAAGTTTCCTGCAATAATTGCAACCTGTAATGAAAGAAAAGCACAGACAGCTCAGACTAAACCCAAGGATTTACAAAGAATATCCAGATTATATATAGATAACATTGTGGGTGCTGTCACTTAGAAAGCACATTATTCCAAAAATTGCATTACATCTTACGTTTAGTGAATTGCCACAATATATTGTAAAATTATTAGCATACAAATAAGTGTGTATATGTATTTAACTGGTAAGGTTGTAGGTTATCCAGGTGCTACAGATGTCACAAAGAGAACTTTACCATTTAGAAACCATTGTATTCAAAAAGTGATATTACATTTTATAATATAGATATTACAGAGATATAATAGAGATAATAAAGCAGAACTCCAGACAAGCCATTGTGCAGAAAAAAAAACATGCCCCTGACTATTTCTAAATTGTGTGTTTTAAGTTCATATTTACTGTATATATATATATATATATATATATATATATATATATACCGTATATACTCGAGTATAAGCCGACCCGAATATAAGCCGAGGCACCTAATTTTACCACAAACAACTGGGAAAACGTATTGACTCGAGTATAAGCCTAGGGTGAGAAATGCGAAGCTACTGTAAGTGGAAAAGAGGGTCAACAATGCCCATTTGCAGCCTCACTGTGCCCATTTGCATGCCTCATGTGCCCATTTGCAGCCATAGGTCCCCCAAACTTCAAACTTGGTAATTAAGGGTTCCTAAATGCCCCCTAGCTGCAGCAAAATTTGGGGTCTCTGGAAATCCCGAAATGACATTGCTGCAGATGGACCCAGATGACCAACTTTGGGGCCCTGTATCTCGGGGTCACTTGGTGCTAGGAACCCCATCTGGGTTTGAATACCAAATTTGGGGTTCCTAGCACCAAGTGTCCCCAAGATACGGTGCCCCAAAGTCGGGTCGGAAAATGTCAAGCACTTTTCTGCAGCAGAGAATGACATTTTCTGAACCGACTTTGGGGCCCCATATCTCAGGCCACTTAGTGCTAGGAACCCCATCTTTGGATATGTTGTAGTGCTAGTTCCACTGGGTTGGCACTGGGTTCCTAGCACCAAGTGGCCCGAGATACGGGGCACCAAAGTCGGGTCGGAAAATGTAATTTTCTGCTTCAGAAAAGTGCTTTACTCGAGTATAAGTCGAGGGGGGCTTATACTTATACTCGAGTATATACGGTATATATATATATATATATATATATATATATATATATATATATATATACACTGTTTATCTACCAAAGGATTCAAAACTCTAGCTAGTTCCGTGATCCAGGTACCCCTTTCCTACAGAACAGCCAGGTCCCTGACCTCCACCGCAGCGCCAGCACAACTTCTAGTGTTTTCTAGTGCTTCTACCGGTTGTAACTTCTATTGACTGCAGCCCACTGAAACATTTTTTTTAAAGGTCCTGACAAGGAAAACCTGTTATTAAAGTGTTACTAAACCCAGGACCCTGCATTCACTATATCTTGTCTCCCACAGTACACAGAACATGGAAATGCAATAGTTTTAGTAAATATAAACTGCTAAATATCTTTTATCATCAGCATTTAGAGCGGTCTTGTGACTTCTATCAGTGTCCAGCGAAGCACTGGTTAAAGCTCTTAGGAGGAGCTTTCATTCTCATTTGATTGTCCTATGAGGCTGCAGGATCCCTGGCCCTCTGTATGAACAGTGTTGATTGGCCCTGTGCTGATCACATGCAGTTTCCGAAGAAAAAACTCCGTAGCAATACACACCAAACTGGGCATGGGGGTTATTTACTAAAGGAAAATCCACTTTGCACTGCAAGTGCACTTGGAAGTAAAGTGGCTGTAGATCCGAGGGGGACATGCAAGGAAAATAAAAAACAGCATTTTAGCTTGTACATGATTGGATGATAAAATCAGCAGAGCTTCCCCTTATGTCAGATCTACCCCTTAGATTTAGAGCGACTGCACTTCCAAGCGCATTTGCAGTGCAAAGTGGATTTGCGTTTCGTAAATAACTCCCCATGTGCTGCTTGCCCCAAGGCTCTGTTCTATCAGGAGATAGATTGGGGACTGTGGAAGAAGGGGAGCATCATAGAAGACAGGATAAAACAGCCTTTTTAAACAATGCAGAGGATTAACCCCTTAGGTTCCACAGTGAGTATAACAAGCACGCTTTCCTGCATATACAGACTGATTTTACTGTTGTGGGATTATTAACACTTTAAATCTGACAGTTATGTGAAGAAGATACATGCTTGTTTTCACTCAGTGAAGGGGATTTATAAATTAACTGCATATCTATTCAGTTTAAAAAAAGGAGCACAGAAAGAGATTAGGTGACAGATTGACTGTGAGATCATACCTTGATTCTTGCATTTTTCTTTCTGCTTTTAGAAAAGGGCACTGTATCGAAATAAGATATGCGCCTTACCATTTACCACATTTGTGTCTTTTAAATTAAAAATCGTCCTAGACCAGTGATGGCGAACCTTTTTGAGCCTGAGTGTCCAAACTGAAATAAATACATTGGTTTTGTGTTGCAAAGTGCCAACACGGCAATTCGCGAGAGAGGGGGGCTGAGCGAAAGGGAGGGGTTGTGAGAGAGAGAGAGAGAGGTGTTGTGAGAGAGAGAGAGGGGTTGAGAGAGAGAGAGAGAGGGGGGGGGGGGTGTGTGTGTGAGAGAGAGAGAGAGAGGGGGGTTGTGAGAGAGAGAGAGAGAGAGAGGTGTGTGAGAGAGAGAGAGGGGGTGTGAGAGAGAGAGAGGGGGGGGGGGGTTGTGTGTGTGAGAGAGAGAGAGAGAGGGGGGGTTTGAGAGAGAGAGAGAGAGAGAGAGAGAGAGAGAGGGGTTGTGAGAGAGAGAGAGAGAGAGAGGGGTGAGAGAGAGATAGAGATAGAGGGGGGACAGCGAGAGTGAGGGGTGTGAGAGAGATGCTGAGAGAGAGGGGGAACAGTGAGAGGGAGGGGGGCTAGAGAGAGAGGGAGAGGGGACAGAGAGAGAGAGGGGTGTGAGAGAGATGCTGAGAGAGAGGGGCAACAAAGAGAGGGAGAGGGGCTGAGAGAGAGGGATGTGAGAGAAATGCTGAGAGAGAGAGAGGTGAGCTGAGAGAGAGGAGGAACAGAGAGAGGGAGGGGGACAGGGATAGAGAGAGGGGGGACAGAGAAAGAGAAGGGGGACAGAGAGATAGAAGAGGGACAGAGAGAGAGGGGTGCGAGACAGATGCTGAGAGAGGGGGAACAGAGAGAGGGGGACACAAAGAGGGGGGGGCTGAAAGAGAGGGAGGGGGGCTGAGAGGAGAGAGAGACCTCTAGCTCTGTCCTGGACCCTCTTGTGTGCCCACAGAGATGGCTCTGCGTGCCAGCTGTGGCACGCGTGCCATAGGTTTGCCATCACTGTCCTAGACATTTTGGATAAGTGTCTTAGATTGGTGCATTATCAACAAACTCTTGGTCATCACTGTAAAATCAAGGTTTATAATGGTCTGTGCTCCTCAAAGCAAAGGCAGGGGTAAGGGGTTTATTTGGAAAGTTGCTTGGCATAGCTGGCTATATTAAAGAGATTTGTTTTAGGAAAAGACATCCTCTCAACCTAATATGCAAATGACTCTATTTTTGCTTTTTCAACCAAATACTGTTAACAAAACGGAGCTTAGAATATCTCCACAGGAAACACTTCTGGGAGCTGCATACAATGCCATCTCTAATGATGTGTAAAAATATTGACTCTGTACAAAAAAGAAATATGCCTTCCTGTAAATCTGGATGTAAAACATCTCAGTCAATGGGGTTGATTTACTAAAGGCAAATAGGCTGTTCACTTTGCAAGGTTATCTTCCCCCCATATTTGTGATCTGGTAAAAAAAAATTGACTCTACAAAGAATATGCAATCATGTGCAAGGAAAATAAAAAAGCCGTATTTTTGCTTGCATGTGATTGGATGACAGAAGTCAGCAAGAGCTTCAACCCATTCACTAAGCCAGGGGTCTCCAAACTTTCTAAACAAAGGGCCAGGTTACTGTCCTTCAGACTGTAGTGGGGCCGGACTGTGGGCAGTCAGAACAGAAAATGTCCCATCACTGGTTTTAGTGGTAATAAGGCCCCTTTCACACTGGGGCGTTTTCAGGCGGTACAGCGCTAAAAATAGCACCTGTACACCGCCTGAAAAAAACGGCCCCATTCACTCCAGTGTGAAAGCCGGCGGGCTTTCACACTGGAGCGGTGCGCTAGCAGGACGGCAAAAAAAGTCCTGCTAGCAGCATCTTTGGAGCGGGATAGGAGCGGTGTAGTCACCGCTCCTATACCGCTAATTCCCATTGATTTGAATGGGACAACGCGGTAATACCGCGGCAATACCGCCCCAAAGCGCCGCTACGGCGGCGCTCTGCGGGGATTTTAACCCTTTTTCGGCCGCTCGCGGGGGGTAAAACCGCACCGTGAGCGGCCGAATCCCGCGGGCACAACGACGGTAAAGCAGCGCTAAATATAGCGCTGCTTTATCGTCACCGCGGCTCCCGCCCCAGTGTGAAAGGGGCCTAATAGTGCCCCATGGTTGGTAACAGTGGGAGAAATAGCACCCCATCTAGAGCTGCACGATTCTGGCTAAAATGAGAATCACAATTTTTTTGCTTAGAAGATAGATCACGATTCTCTCACGATTCTCGCGGCGTAACATCATCTTTCACATTAAAACAAAAAAAATTGTGCTAACTTTACTGTTTCATTTTTTTATTTTATTTATTGAAGTGTATTTTTTTCCCAAAAAATTGCATTTGAAAGACCGCTGGGCAAATACAGTTTGACATAAAATATTGCAGCAATATATTATATATATATATATGTGTGTATGTGTGTGTTTGGGGGTTCCAAGCAATTTTCTAGCAAAAAATATTGATTTTTTTTTTTTCACAATCAAGAATTTTTATTGAGAAAAAGTAGTTTACAATGACATTGAATGATTACAAAATTGAAAATTGTATCAATGTCTGTTAACATTTGAACAACACAACAGATCTCAAACATATTATAATATGCTGATTTTAACTTTAGAAAGAAGTGTCAGAAAAAGATTTAGACTTTAAGTGGTTAAACTTCCTGCATTTACACGAAAGCTTGGCAGACTGCAAAGATTATTTGTTTACACCAGAATATCTATCCCTTTGATCTAAGAAGTAAGCTTAGTTACAATGTTTCAAAGTTCTAAAGTTGCTTCAGTTAAGACAGCAGATCCGACTTGGAGGCAAATTCCATTGAAATCAATGGGTACAAGTCGCCTAGAAGTCGGATTGAAGTAGTCAGTTTACATCTGCCGCTCCACAGAGGTGAACGGAGGGTTCGATTGCGTCTCCCTGAAAAACTAACAGCCGAACCCAATCCGATGGATTGTCTGAAAGGGGCCTAGGGCTGCTTTCATACTGATGTGCTGTGGTTTACCTGCACAGTGGATGCAGCACAGTGAACCTGTAGCTTTCCTGTGGGATAGTTGTACCTTGCCATAGACTTCTATTATATCCTGCAGTTGTGTTGCACTTTCATAAAGCACACCAAACCCACAGGTAATAACAGAAGTTTATGGCTCTGTGTAGGTAATCTGCAAGTGCACTTGTGGATCAGTTTGAAAGCAGCCCAGTGACCACTGCAGAAGTATAATGCCGATATATACTGTACACTGCAATTATAGAATATAATAAACAAAAAAATGCAGCGCTAAGTGAAACAGCTCATTGAAAAAAGTGAGTGAAATAAGAATGGTGAAAAAAAAATAAGAATGGCCCAATTAGACAAAGCCACATAAGGTAACAGCAATAAAGTGTATCAAAAAACAAAATCCATAGAAATTTGTAGAAAGTCCATAGTTTTAACAAATGGATCAAAATGAAATGTTTATAACCTGCAAACAGGCACAAAACGTAAATGAGAAATAACGTCCCTTCAACAGTGAGTGATCAATCCTGGGTGACAAATAGCCAAAATTCCTGGGAGGAGTATGGGACAACGAATACATAAAATAGGGCGAAAATGCAGACACCTTCCAACCGGCACACAATATAACTTCATGCAGGAAGATTTAAAAGGCACAAACTGTATGGAAAGAAAGTAATGGGTATTCTTACCCGAAGGTGTTGACCCACACACCTTGGTGGTGAGTCGATCAAGCGTGGGATTATACTTGGCAGCAGTCGATCCTCCAACGGGGGTAATGAAATGGCAAACGCACCAGACAGCACTCGATGTTCAATGCGACTAGGCAGCAATCAATCCTCCAACGAAGGTGATGGTACGCCACACGCACCCGATAGCACTTGATGTCCTATGCGACTAGGATATCTGATATAGGATCTCACCGACTTTCACTCCGTCCATTTTAGCTCCCGGTGTCAGTCACTCCCACTGACTAGACCATACAGAGCCCCGTACAGCACACAAGTTTCTCCCGGTATGTTTTCCAGCAAGCCTTCCCTTTCGCTGTTTAGTTTACCCAAATCCACCCTTCATTGCTTGTGCTCACGCCCCCTTACACACATTGATAGACAATCCCTTACAGTTCTGCGGAAATACTCAAATGACATCAGCAGTGATACCGGGAGGAAACTTGTGTGCTGTACGGGGCTCTGTACGGTCTAGTCAGAGGGAGTGACTGACACCGGGAGCTAAAATGGACGGAGTGAAAATCGGTGAGATCCTATATCAGATATCCTAGTCGCATAGGACATCAAGTGCTATCGGGTGCATGTGGCGTTCCATCACCTTCGTTGGAGGATTGATTGCTGCCTAGTCGCATTGAACATTGAGTGCGGTCTGGTGCGTTTGGCATTTCCTTACCCCCGTTGGAGGATCGACTGCTGCCAAGTATAATCCCACGCTTGATCGACTCACCACCAAGGTGTGTGGATCAACACCTTCGGGTAAGAGTACCCATTACTTTCTTTCCATACAGTTTGTGCCTTTTAAATCTTCCTGCATGAAGTTATATTGTGTGCCGGTTGGAAGGTGTCTGCATTTTCGCCCTATTTTATGTATTCGATGTCCCATACTCCTCCCAGGAATTTTGGCTATTTGTCACCCAGGATTGATCACTCACTGTTGAAGGGACGTTATTTCTCATTTACGTTTTGTGCCTGTTTGCAGGTTATAAACATTTCATTTTGATCCATTTGTTAGAACTATGGACTTTCTACTTTTTTTTCTATGTATTTTGTTTTTTGATACACTTCATTGTTGTTACCTTATGTGGCTTTGTCTAATTGGGCCATTCTTATTTTATTTTCACCATTCTTATTTCACTCACTGTTTTCAATGAGCTGTTTCACTTAGCGCTGCATTTTTTCTACACAATTGTATCGTTGTTGATGCTGGCTGCTATTCACATTCTTTTCTTGGTAGCGCAATTATAATTTTATTTTGTGATTATAGAATATAAACTGACCTTTAATAATATTCTTTCATTCTGGAATCTCACTTTCTACCGGTATTGTCGGCTGTCGCTTTCCCAGGCGGAGTGTAATTGGTATCATTCTATACAGGAAGCATTGGCTTATGCGGCTCTGCTCCCTCCGCAGCTGTGCTTCCTCTAGTGCAAGCTCCATTCAGAACAATGATACTCTGGGATGGCGGGTCAGGAACCTGTAATCTGGGCGTGCCGACCTGTCACCCCAGAGCAGGAGGTCACAGGCCACATTAGAGGGCGGTTGGCTTTGGCCTGTCAACCCAGAACCTCTTATCCTATTTTAATTGAACACAAACCTGCTACAATAGATATTATAAATGCTGTCCTTGCCAACAGTTTCCAAACTTTGTGAATTCCTGGGCTATGGTGCTTATCCTCTGAATTTACCACTGACTCTGCTGTCATCTAACCACCAAGAAACGAAATGTATGTGCCGCCAAACATCAACAGCAGGAGCTTCCGCTTACCTGCTGATCTAACGCTGGACTGAGCAGACGAGTGCCCACGTCACTTCCTAAAGTGACGTCGGTAGCGCTGCTCAATGAAACTATGCACTCGCCCGGCCAGTCCATCGCCGAAAGCTGTGGCGCGATCAACCGCGCCACAGAGCAAGAGCAAGCAAGCAGAGCAAGTTTTTTTCGGGCAAATTAATTCTTGTGATTGCATAGATGTGGCGCTTTACATATTGCACTGCGCACTGGGAAACAGTGCACATAAGGTAATTTAAAAAAAATGGACGGGCCACCACTGGTACCCATATACAATTAACGCATGTTCTTTTTAAACAGTCTCTTCAATCCATGTGCACCTTTTTTACACATTTGACGCTATAAGTAAATTTGATAAAAGGCTAGGTGCACCCAATTTACATGTTTCAAGCAACATCTAAATTTACAAAATGTGCATAGATGCATAAAACAAGAACAGACAGTATTTAACTGAGTGTACATACAATAAAACACTTTTTCTAAAACAGTCTTGCTTTTTAGTGATCCCTGAATCCAATGCAATGTGTCAATTCTACCTCTAGAGGTCACCTGATCCCCTACTAAAATGATACCTTAGTAAGATCACACAAACTGGGCTAATATTGTCTTAACAATTACCATGTATTGGACACCTACAACACAAGAGCACAGAGCATAAAACCGCCTAGATCTCAGCTCAAGCAGGCAAGCATCAAAGAATGTAAAGGATGGACAATGGCCTATAATTCCCAAGTGTTGGGAACAGTCAAATAAAAATTAAAGTGTACCTAAGCCAAAAACAAACGCAATATATTGCATCCTATGAGTCCTTAGATTTGGTAGCTGCGTTTGTTTTGTCTTTAGCCTTTTTTCTTTCTCTTCAACTGGTAATCCTGTGCTTAACATACTTCCTGCTATAGGGTGACAACGCTCAGTCACCAATCTCAGTCATCTAACACATAGGTTGCAACCCTGTCATGTCAACTTCTGACCTCGCCTGACACTTCTCAGGCAGTTCTCTCTTCCTGCAGCTGCTCAGCTTCACTGTGTAGCTCTGTCTGCACACAGAACTCCTCCCGGTACCACCTCCTGCACCAGTGGCATCGCTAGGGGATGGCTATTGGGGCTATAGCCCCGAATCTGGGGCCCATAGCCCTGAGTCTCTTGCCACAGGGTTCCTGCCTAACCAGCGGGCCATGGCTGCGGCGGGCAAGCTGCATGAGAAAAGCGGATGAGAGGTGAGAAGCAAGCATGTGGATGAGCAGAGATGACATCATATCTATCTGTCCGCTCCACATCACCGCTCTTCCGCCCTCACAGCCAGGCCTCTTCAATGGAGGAGCAAGGTGCGGCGGGGAGCAGAGAGATGACCTCATCTCTCACTGCCTGCCACACATCAGCACTCTTCCTCCCTCACAGTGTGGGCCTCTTCAATGTCAGATGTACGGCAGGGAGCAGAGAGATGACATCATCTCTCACTGCCCACCCCATATCACTGCTCTCCTGCCCTTACTAAATGGACCGGTGCTGATAGCCTGCCACTAATGCAGCGACAATGCACATTTGGTGGCACTGGCTGGCATGGCAAATGACAATCCACATCAGTTGGCAAGTGACAATCCACATCTGGTGCCAGGTGACATGGCAAGTGACAACCCACATCTGGTGACAAGTGACAATCCGCATCAGGTGGCAGGTGACATGGCAAGTGACAATCTGTAAATAGTGGCAGGTAACGTGGCAAGTGACAATCTGCAAATCGTGGCAGGTGACGTGGCAAGTGACAATCCGCATCAGGTGGCAAGTGACAATCCACATCTGGTGCCAGGTGACATGGCAAGTGACAACCCACATCTGGTGACAAGTGACAATCCGCATAAGGTGGCAGGTGACATGGCAAGTGACAATCTGTAAATAGTGGCAGGTAACGTGGCAAGTGACAATCTGCAAATGGTGGCAGGTGACGTGGCAAGTGACAATCCGCATCAGGTGGCAGGTGACATGGCAAGTGACAATCTGTAAATAGTGGCAGGTAACTTGGCAAGTGACAATCTGCAAATGGTGGCAGGTGGCGTGGCAAGTGACAATCTGCAAATGGTGGCAGGTGACATGGCAAGTGACAATCCACATCTGGTGGCAGGTGACGTGACAATCCACATCAGGTGGCAAGTGACAGTGGCAAGTGACAATCCACATCTGGTGGCAGGTGACATGGCAAGGGACAATCCACATCTAGTGGCAGGTGACGGTGGCACGTGACATGCTGCCTCTGGTGACAGGCGACGGTGGCAAGTGACACGCCCAGGGCTCCCACTGATTCTGCATTATGGCAAATTGAACCACTTCATTATATATTAGAATGTAACAATAGAAACAATGCGCTTTAATCACCCTGACACCATATCAACCATGGTACCAGGTTGATTGAAGAGCTAACACCATCGCCAGGGGAAAAAAAATTGCTTACCACCGGCATGCACCCCAACCCCCCCACCCCCAGCATCACCCCTGTCATGCAGTACCTATGGTGGCTGCTAGTTTGCAGTGGCTTGAGCACACCAGCTTGGCCCAGCTGGGTTAGAATGTGGAATCCCAGCAAGAGCACAGGGGGAGGGGCAGGGAAATCAAGAATCATATTCAACCAGTGGGAAGATTTCAGGTCTGGTGAGTAAATAAGGGGGGATTTGTTATTACTGACTCCTGCACACTGCATTACCTGCTACCAACCCCTGAACTCTGCATTACTTACTACTGACCTCTGAACTCTGCATTACTTACTACTGACCTCTGAACTCTGCATTACTTGCTCCGGACCCCTGATCTTTACATACTGTATTTACTACTGACCCCTGCATTCTGCGTTACTTACTACTGACCCCTGAACTCTACATTATTTACTACTGACCCCTGCATTCTGCATTGCTTATGACAGACCCCTGAATTGTACATTATTTACTACTGACCCCTGCATTCTGTAATACTTACAACTGACCGCTGCATTCTGCATTACTTACTACTGACCCCTGAACTCTACATTATTTACTACTGACCCCTGCATTCTGTATTACTTACGACTGACCCCTGCATTCTGCATTACTTACCACTGAACCCTTTTCAGGGCTGGGCTCAGCCCTTCCTCCTCAGAGCAGACCGCTCAGCTGTCAGTTAATTGCCAGCTCCAATCTTTTCCACAGTGACTCACCTGATGATGATATCCTGTTTGTCTGGCTACTTAAGCTGTTCAGTTTAATTCCTCTCTGACTTTGCCTTGGTCAACACATGCAGATATTCTCTCCTGTGTACCTGTTGAAGACTTGCTTGGCTGACACCCCTCCTGGTTCCTGATCCTGCCCGCTGTTCCACTACACTGATTCTCCGGTTTCCTGATTTCCTGGCCTGTCCTGAAGTACGCTGATCTCTCGCTCCCTGACGTCCTGGCTTGTCTGACTATCCGTTCCGGTTACCAAACTCTGGCTATGATTTGACTACATTGCTCTGTTTATTTTTTACTATTATTATTATTATTGAACAAGTGTGATTTTAACTGCCCTTCTGTCTCGGCCTGATACATGGTTTCTGACTCCAATTAACTAAGCATTACTTACTACTGACCCCTGCACTCTACATTACTTATGATTGACCCCTGCATTCTGCATTACTTACTATTGACCCATGAACTCTAAGTTACTCTAGACTTTTGAACTTTGCGCTACTTATTACTGACGTCTGAACTCTGCATTACTTGCATTATTTACTAATGACCTTAGCACTCTGCATTACTTACTACTGCACGCTGCATTACATACTACTGACCCATGCACTCTGAGGTACCTAATCCTGACTTCTGAACTTTGCTTTATTGTTTACTGACCTCTGAACTCTGCATTTCTTGCACCAAACCCCTGCACTTTGTATTATTTACCACTGACCCCACCATTCTGAATTATTAGGACTAACTCCTGCACTCTGCATTACATACAGTACTCTGACTCCTGCACTCTGTGTACATACTCCTGACCCCTGTACCCTACAGTACATACTACTGACCCCTGCAGTCTGTTCCTTACCCCTGAACTCTGCAATACACACTTCTGACCTCCGCAGTCCACATTACTTACCCCTGACCACTGCACTCTGTGTCACATACTACTGACCCCTGCACTCTGTGTTACATGCTACTGTCCTCTGAGCTCCCTGTTATTTACTTCTGACCCCTATCCTGACCAAAATGTATACATCTCTGACAAGCTGAATTCAGGCCAGCCAGGCCAGAACTTAACCAACTACACCAGGACACAAACCAGTAAGCCATGCCAGAACACAAACCAGCCAACCTGGTCAGATCTCAAACCAAACAGCTAGGCAGCCAGTAGGCCAGCAGAGGAAGCCAGAGCAAATACAAGAGCAGAGTGACAGATGACAAGTCACCCTGTACAAGGAGTGACAGCAGCAGTGACCTTTCTTTATTACCAGAAGCTCCTACATAGAGGCAATTTACATCCTTCTGGCGTGATAACCCATAATATGCTAGACATTAACTTGTGCTGTGTTAAAGCAGCCTGTCACCAAACACACCAAAAAAAAAAGGTGCATGCACTATTACCAGCGTAGTGCACCACAGCTTATGATAGTGCGAAACAGGTGCATAGGGGAAGGTGTGCTGGGTGGCAATTTAGAATGAATGTCAACCGAGTGCTCCAACACACAAAACATGCGTTCAGTGAGTTAAAATAACACAAACGTATGAATAAAGCCTAAATGTTTATGTCTACATTGTTAATTGTAATATACATTTTTATTGCTTGTAAACATTTGTAGTGTATGGGTAATTGTTATTTTTTTTGTTGAAAAACTGGAAAGAGTTTGGTCAATTATGTAAATGTTAAAGCGGACCTTCACCCTCCATGCCATCATCCCTCCTCTCCACCCTCTTTGGCTCCTCTGCCCGATTACGGACCTTTTTTTTTATTTTTTTACTTTTACTATTTTGAATGAGTTTGTCCGACCCCTCCCCCATGCAACATCATTCGCTAGTCGAACGACGTGCCCTGTTTTCCCTTTAGCTCTCGGCCTATGAATGTCACATATCCCAATAGGCAGAGCCTTTCACTGAGTAAAAGAGGTGGGGGTGGGCCTAGTGGAGCATCATCGAGAGACGTTCCGGCTGAATCGGAAACAGCCGGCCGCCTCTCTATGATGTCACAGCAAGACATGGCAGCATGGGACTGAGAGGAGGATCTCGGCTGGACAGGGCTGGATCCGTTGGGTGGATGAGTATCTAAAATATGCCGATCTTACCACCATTAAGGTATGGGTTAATCTTTGGGCCCGGGACTGGCATAGTGGGTGTCACCGGGTAGCAGGGAGGGAGGAGAGCGGACACAGGTCTGCTCTCCTCCCCTTTTTGTTGCTGACCCGGAAGTGGTGTGTATGACGTCACTTCCGGGTCCCTATTGACAGTTTGCCGTCCATCAAGACCGGGAAAAAAATGTAATGCAGTGCGATGTGCATTGCATTCAACTCAGTGGAGCACAGGGGAGACCCTGGATGTTTCATTAAAGAGAACATGTCACCAAAACAATCATCACATAGGGGACTTTTTGTCCCCTATGTGATGAAAAAAAAAGTAATGTAAAAAAAATATGTTTTTAATTATAAAAGTTTTAAAAGTTCCCTAGCAAATATCCCCCCCCCCCCCCATATATGTGCAGATACAAATGTAAACTCATGCTTCAGGGCGCCTACACCTGAAAACTTTGGTTGCGATACACGTTACACATAACCGTGCACACTGGAATGAGAGGAAAAATTCTAGCACCAGACCTCCTTCATAACACTAAACTGTTGATCTATACGTTTTTTTTTTAAAGTATCACCTATGGAAAATATGGGGTAAGTTTGATTTCACAGGCGCACGCATATTTAAAGTTTGACACATTGGTTAGTTACAAAAGGGAAATCCACTTTGCACTTGGAAGTGCAGTCGCTGTAGATCTGAGGGGGATATGCAAGTAAAATAAAAAATATAATTTTTGCTTGTACGTGATTGGATGATAAAATCAGCAGAGCTTCCCCTCATTTCAGATCTTCCCCTCAGATGTAAAGCGACTGCACTTCCAAGTGCACTTGCAGTGCAAAGTGGATTTTTCTTTAGTAAATCAACCCCATTGGGTATCTATTTACTCGGTGCAGCCTCGTTTTAGTATGCCTGGGAGGGACAGGTAAACACATAGGGCCCTAAACACGTGTACCAGTCCCTACAGGGTTCAGCCCTGTCCAGCCACAGCCTGCCATAGACTTTGGCGGACTGTAGGCAGCAGGGTTAGACACTGCACCTGTCCCTCCATGGCTCACCAAAATGCTAGGAGGGATGCGCAGCAGCTGTATGCCCCTGTGTGCAAGGGGTCCTAAAGGTAAAGAACGAAGCCTCATAATGCAAATACAAATCTTCAGGAAAAAAATATATCTGACTTTCAATCATGAGATGTTTAGATCTAAACATTGCCTGCAGTGAAAATCTAAAAACTGGGACCCCGTAATCAAATTAAACTGTGGGGACGTGCAATATTTTCTATAGCGGCAGGATTTCATTTGAGAAAATAACATACATAGGTATAGTTTCCCACTCTGTCACTTGGAGTCCACCTCTCTCCTAACTATAGCAGAAGCACAGGGAGATCACCGACATTTACTAAACCAAGATTAATACAAGTGAATGCACAGTCTACAAAGGTGAAAAGATGTAATAGAAGTCACATTAAATCTATAAAGCTTAAATCATAAAGCATACATTATATACTATTTATTTATATGTATATATATATATATATATATATATATATATATATATATATATAGTAATGTTTGTTGTCTAATAAAACACTTTCAGCTTGTCAGCCCCAATTCATCCCACACTTTCTGTATCTTTTGTCCTTTCCTCTCAGCAAGCCCTGCACAATTTCCTGTACACCTTTCATTAATTATAAAGCACAGAGGGATCTAGAAAAATCTGATAGTAATTATATTAAACCTGCACAAGTTTAAAGTGCAAGCCAACCCAAAACTGAGCACTTTGTTGTCAGGTGGATGACAACGGGTTCGTTCAGCCATCTGTGTAGTCTAATGCTGCGTACCCACGATCGGACTTTCCGACAACAAATCCGTGGATTTTTGTGCGAAGGTTGTTGTCTCCAACTTGTCTTGCATACACACGGTCACACAAATGTTGGCCAACAATTATGAACGTGGGAACGTGGTGACGTACAAGACGTACGACGAGCCAATAAAAAGGATGTTCAATAGTCATGTGATATCTCCATTACGAACGCTAGTTTTGCAAGACCGAGCGCTTCCGGCTCGTACTTGATTCCGCGCATGCGTGAACTTTTGTGCAACGGACTTGTGTACGCACGATCGGAAATTCCGACAACAACGTTTTGTTGGCGGAAAATTTGAGAACCTGCTAGCCAACATTTGTTGGCGGAAATCAGACAACAAATGTTCAATGGAGCATACACACGGTTGGACTTTCAGCCAACAGGCTCACATCCAACATTTCCGGTCAGAAAATCCGACCGTGTGTACGCGCCATTAGTCTGGGCACAGGCACTTAAATGCAGTCGCATTTACAGACATGATCTATCCAGCCACCAGTAGGTATCTTTGCTAGCCTGCAACAACAGAGTGACACTAAAAAATATCTTAATTCTCTAAAAATTATTCATACACAGTAACTAATTAATGGCACTGTAATCTATTTTTCACTTAATTATTTCTTGCTGTGTTTTTTGCATTCTCTACAAGCTACTGAACTGCTCCTATTCCCCCTCACTTCTGTATGTTTGAATCAAACAGTGCATTTTAGTTGCAGTCACGTGCACTGCTCTATGTACACTACAAATCCCATAGTATGGGGGTCAACAACCCAATGATTGCGATCTACCCATTGATCGTGGGCAGGTGGTGGGTAAATCACATCCCTTCTTTTTCAACCCTTGGAATCTGGACAGGAGGGGTGGCATTTACTGGAACTGATCCTCTGTATTTTCCTCCTGTGGCAGCTGGAATGTAGTTTCTCCCTCTCACCCTCCCGCTGGCATATAACTGCCACAGGAGGAAAATACAGGGGATCGCTACGAGTAAATGCCACCCCTTCTGTCCAGGTTACCCTTCTTCTGACGCCCCCCCTGCAGTGCTGCCTGCTTCCCCTCCTCTTATGCTGGCTGCTACGGTGGATTTTCAGAATGGAAATCAGGGAAGGGGCTGGTAAATATGTTATTTACTGGCTCCTTCCTTTTCTAAATGAGCACAGTGATCAGCACTCACTGTGTTCATTCATAACTGAAATATAGTAAGCTTTGTTTTTTTAGTTTGTGAATGAACAGGGAAACAGTGCAGAACTCTTCCTGATCATTCATTCTGAGCAGCTGAGGCTTCAGAAATGGAGTTTGAGGAGTGTGTCTTCAATCTCCTTTTTCTGTCTCAAAAGTGAGACATCAGAGAACTGTTTAGACCCCTGATATTTCAAAGACCCCCTTAACAGGGCTGCTAAAACAAATTGTAAATAAGAATAAAATATAAAATTGGAAAAAATAATTCAAAAATAAAATTGCAAAAATAAAACAATAAAATAATAGAAATAAAAACACTGCTGACATTGTCCACTGCCCTACTGACACCAAGCTACTGCCCTACTGATACCATCCACTGCCTTACTGACACCATCCACTGTGCGATTGGAAATGCCGGCAGGAAAAAGACTGATGTGAGCTTTTGGTCGGAAAATGCAACCGTGTATATGCTCCATCAGACTTTTGCTGGCGGAATTCCAGCCAGCAAAAGATTGAGAGCATGTTCTCTATTTTTCGGTCGGCAAAAGTTCCAATCCGAAAATGCGATCGTCTGTATGCAATTCGGTTTGCGCAAAAAAAATCACGCATGCTCAGAAATAATTTGGCGCATGCTCGGAAGCATTGAACTTCATTTTCTCGGCTCGTCGTAGTGTTGTACGTCACCACGTTCTTGACGGTCGAAAGTTCAGAGAACTTTTGTGTGACCATGTGTATAAAAAAGTGGAGAAATCTGCGCTTGGAAAAAATTATATGACTAGAGCAGCTGGACACTATAGCTCAAGATACCGAACTAAACAAAAAATGGGAACAGAAAGTGCAGCGCTCAAAATTAAATCAGGATCCTCCAAGGGCAGGTGTCTCCCCTCCCAGCGGGACCCTGATGACGTCACGTTGTGATGAAACGATCGTCGGGTAACCGCGCCCACACGTCCTGCGCAAGTGCGGTCGCTTTCTGACTCCGAGGCCAGGAGTTTGTCCTTCTTTGCTGCAGCGGGGCTGGTTTTGCTGTAGCAGACTAGTAGCTTGCTAGCCTGTTTTTTGCCTGTGCTGTGCATCGTGTCCATTGCTTGATTGAGCCCAATAAAGGAGCCATTTGTTTTTACGGTACAACACGATTTGGAGGTCTTTTTGTATTTTTTGGTGCCCCTCTTGGATCTGATTGATGGGAGGAAAATTACCGGCACCTGGTGGCTTTTGACGCATGCTTCATTAGACCAGGAATCTGGAAGCTGTACCGCTGGGAGGGGAGACACCTGCCCTTGGAGGATCCTGATTGATGGGATACATGCACTAAAGACCAGGAATCTGGTAAGCCTCCATTCAAACTTTATGATATCTTGATGGGAACTGCGTGGTCAACTTTATGCACCTTTATCACGTTTATAAGTTGATCTTGGGAGATTATCCAACACTATTTGCAGTTTTGGACTTTGATTTTCTTGCACTAATTCCATGCAATTTTTGGTAATATTAATTATTCACTCATGTCTTTGCACACTCATGCTTTTTTAGGCGCATATCATTATATGCACATGGAATAATTTATCACATTTATTTATCATATTATTTGCTGTTTTGGATTTTTATGCACTAATTCTATGCGATTTTTTTATGCATTACTAATTGTTCACTCATGTTATTGCATGCTCATGTTTTTTATGTGCATACTATCATTGTATGCACATGTATTAATTTAACACAATTTTTGTTACATTTCATTAATTTTAGGTGTCCCAACTTAGTTTGTCACTGTACACTTTTACTATCTTAGATATAGTTATATACTTATTAATTTTGAGCGCTGCACTTTCTGTGACCATGTGTATGCAAGACAAGCTTGAGCGGAATTCCGTCGGAAAAAACATCCAAGATTTTTCGGACGGAAATTCCGCTTGTGTGTATGTGGCATTAGGAGTACATACTTAAAAATATATATATATATATATATATATATTTTTTTTTTTTAAGGCCTAAAGAGAGAGGAGGGAAGCACACTGTAGACACTTCTATTGCAGTCTTATTAGACTGAAACTTTTCCCTTTTCACCCAGATGAGTCTCTGCCAGCTAGGTTTGCAGGTAACTCCTAGACATTCCAAAATGATTGCATAAGGGAACTCATCTAATGTCTATGGATATCTTTAGCTAGTCATATTCTCGCTGAGAAAAACAGACTAAGGGCTCTTTCACACGGGGCGGATCAGTGCAGATCCGCCCCGTGGATAGCCGCTTGCTCAGCGGGGATCACCAGAGCGATCTCCGCTGAGCAGAAGATGACAGGTCCGTCTCTGCACACTGTGCAGGGACGGACCTGTCAGAGCGCCGCTCTCCCCCTATGGGAGATCGGGTGACGACGGACCGTAGAGTCCGTCGTCATCCGATCCGCTCTGCAGACGGATGAAAAAATTGGGTTTTCCTCCGTCTGCAGAAACGGACCATAGCGGGCACGGACGAGAGCGGGTGTCAGCAGATGCTCATCCGCTGACACCCGCTATCCCATAGGGATACCTGTATGTCCGTTTTTTCATCCGAAAACGGATGGATGAAAAACGGACATACGGTCCGTCCGTGTGAAAGAGCCCTAAAACCCCTCAACAACCCCGGGACTTGCCATAATCCTTAACCTGGTTTAGCTAATGAGTCCAACAAAACATCAACTAATAGAAAGAATATGAAAAAAGTTCAAACATTGTGTGCAATGACAAGTACTCCAACAGCTGGAAGTAGGAAACCCTACATGACCCTGAGCTTAGCACATAAAATGTTGTAATATGAAATCACTTGTGTTATGGAGTCATATCTGTGGATGACCTAACTTAGTGATTAATACAACATGCTGGTGTCCGCCCATAACTTAGTTGTCTCTTGTATTAGCACAATTTAAAAAAAATTGTTAATATTTCAGAAACAATATAAGTAATCCATTCCTTATCCACCCTTGAACATACAGGGCATAACGAAAATGATGTTCAAAATGACAAGCATGTCCATGTACAGTATCATGAGGCAAAAGGACATTATTTGCTTTCCATGGTCAAATGGGCAACAACAGAGGAAAGTTTTTGGGCCAGCAATTAGGCACAGTGGTTACCGGGGAGAAAGCATTCTGAAGTCATAATAATGAAAAGAAGTAAAAATTAGGCATTTAAAAAAAACTACAATACAGGCAGTCCCCGGGTTACAAACAAGATAGGTTCTGTAGGTTTGTTCTTAAAGTGGTTGTTAACCCACTGTGACATTTTTTTATAATCCTCTGGGTCGCGGTATGCTAGGTGCTCCTGTCTCTGTGTGTTATAAAAAAAAAATGCTGTCTATACCTGGTTTCAGAGCGCTGCTCTGTGCTCACATGACCGGCCACTTCTCTCCCCTTTCGATCTGACATCTAGAGCGGGCGGGGCCAAGATTGCCACGCTGACATCAGTGGGGACGAGAGAAGAAGAGAGCCGGCCTATCACGTGAGCGCTCTGAAATCAGGTATAGACAGCATTCTTTTTTTAAAACACAGAGACAGGAGCACCTAGCATAACGAGAAATGTTATGTTAAATGCTATTTCAGCAGCAGGAGGAGAGGGGGCAGGCACTGACACAGAGGAATCAGGCGGGGGGGGGCAGGGGAGAGACAGTAGAGCTGCGGATGACAGAGGCACGTAAACTGATCACGGTGTCAGGGCTCAGCAGCCATGACAAACCGTGGTCAGTTTACAGGGGGGGGGGGCATAACCAGGCAGGATCAGCCGGGTATTTTAGGTGATCGAAGGGGCCAAATTACACAGCACAAGCACTGTGCTGTATAACATGCTTTAAAGGTACAGGATCCTTCTTTTTTTTTTTTTCTTTTTTTTAGGGCAACAAATGTTTTAGGTTGAATTTGTAAGTAAGTTGGAACAGGTAAATTTTTTTTTAATTTTAACTCAAACCACAAAAAAATGTTTTATGTTTTTCGGGTAGCATAGGGAAGGGTTAACACCCCTGTAAGTGTTTGTTTTGCTGTCTGTGTCCCTGTTCAGAAGATTTCACTTCACTTTCTGTCCCTATGACAATTGGATTTTGAAAGTTTTGGGTTGTTGTGGAAATAAGGATTGGTGATAAAGCTTCAGTGGAGACACCTTTTTCCCATGATAACTCTTTTGCCCCGTACACACGGTCGGAAATTCCGACGAAAAAGTCCGATTGGATTATGTTGTCGGAAAATCCGATCGTGTGTGGGCTTTATCGGACTTTTTCAGTCGCAATTTCCGACGGAAAAAGTTTGAGAGCTGGATCTAAAATTTTCCAACAACAAAATCCGATGGGACTTTTTCCGATCGTGCGTAGAGAGTTCCGAAGCACGAAGTGCCAGGCATGCTCAGAAGAAATTTGGAGAGGAAAGCTATTGGCTACTGGCCTCTACGTAGTCCCGTCGTACGTGTTGTACGTCACCTCATTCGGAACGATCGGATTTTCCGACAACTTTGTGCGACCGTGTGTATGCAAGACAAGTTTCGGCCAAAATCCGTTGGAAAAAATCTGATGGAATTTGTGGTCGGAATGTCCGTCCGTGTGTACAAGGCATTACAGGAGAGAATTTCCCTTCCTAGGGGTAGATTACTTCTCACTTCCTGTTATCTCCCTGCTTTCGTAAGTATGAGTCGTATATATGTGGGATTTTTGTAACTTGGGACTGCCTGTACATTGATACTGCATATTGTGCAGTGACCAGCCCATCTTTAGTTTTTGTAAAGTAAGCCGTTAACACATAAGCCTATCTTTAGCATTGCTGCCACTATAAATTTTGACACATTGCCAGCCGCAGGATCGCTAGCAGCAGTCGCCCATTTGACACCAAACTTGCATTAGTGGATGGTTAAGTGTAATGCCCCGTACACACGGTTGGAAAATCCGACCACAAAATCCATCAGATTTTTTCCGACGGATTTTGTCCGACAGTGGTGTTGCATACACACAGTCGGACAAAGTTGTCGGAAAATCCGATCATTCTGAACGTGGTGACGTTTGTTGCCTACGACGGGACTACATAGAGGCTAGTAGCAAATAGCTTGGGTCTTGTAATGTGATCTGAACATGCGTAGCACTTTGTCCGTCGGAATTCGCTACACACGATCGGAAAAAGTCCGATAGGACTTTGTTGTCGGAAAATTTGAGAGCAGGAGATAAAACTTTGTCCGTCGGAAAATCCGACGGAAAAAGTCCGATGGAGCCTACACACGGTCGGAATTTCCGACAACATTGTCCGATAGGACATTTTCCGTCGGAAAATCCGACCGTGTGTACGGGGCATTACTGTTCGGTTAGGGGTGAATTAAGTGTAGAATGAGGATAGTCTGTCACTTTGAAAAACTCTGGGCGGCTGCACTATACATGCAACCTGGTTCTCAGCACTGCTTGCACCAAAAACTACCATGCTGGGACTCCTGGTGCTGATAGCATATGGAACAGGTGACCAGAGTACAATGCATTCAGTTACAGTGGAAGGATTCAAAGTCTACTCTGTGCTCAGCCAGGGGCTTAAAATATCTGTGCAATATCTGTATTGCAATATCTGCAATATCTGTGCAATATCATTAACAAGGACGCTAAAGAAAAGCTCAACCAAACACCCGCTTGTTGCATGGCATGGTATTTATGTGAAAACCGTGGAATAAATGTTGTAGATGTACAAACACAAATCTACCATTCTCATTCTTACTTCAGTTCTCTGTACAGATCTCTTACCCTCTATGCCATATAATTGGAATTTAAATACTATACAAAATCATGCCTGCTTCATAATTACTGCAGCACCGATATATAAGTAAACAGTGAATGTGAAATATGATGTTGTGTCCCAACAGATGGTGATAGTAAGGGAGGGGTTTGACACCAGGCTGACAGTAATCCAGATTAATACAGGATAATCTAGATAGGCATAGATTATCTCCTCATCACAGAGACAGCACGGGTGTCCTTGTAACAACCTGCAGTGTTACCCTTTCACCCACACACTCATCATACTATTATTATTATCTGCACAACAAACCATTCTCTTCCAAGTATAATATATATTATTCTAGATTTACCAGGAAATTTAATTTTTTATTACAATTTAGCAGTGAAAATATATCGGCACCTCCTACACAGACACATGTACTGTATATAAGCATTCTAAGTAATATACATACAGAATGTATACATGTGACTTATCCATTATCTAAGGCACATTCATGAAGACACAACACCACAACTTTTTGCAGCTGTACAGACAGACATTACCAACATTTTCAAACTTCCAGTGCAAATGCCAATAATCCTAATATACAGCAGTTTTCGAACACAGTTGAAGTTTGTATGAGGTTAGGTACACTGAATACCTGCCCTTACCTGGAACGCTGTTTGGTTGTTGAAATTCCGAATTTCTTTACTTGCTCCACGGAAAAGAAGAACCCGAGCGCAGCTCTCCTATGAGGAGTAAACAAAGAAAGAGTCAGTTAAGGACAAACACTACTACTGCCTACTGGCTTCATTTACAAGGGAGTCTGAAAGGAAAGCTTATTGTTGTCTTTTTAGAAATAGTTTGAAAATAAAAGAATTTATTTAGACAATTCAGACAGTTTTTCTTTCAGACATTAAGATAACAGATGCAAAATATTTACCTTGAATCAATGTGATTTCATTTAAAAAACATTATAACTTCGAGGTACGGCTAACACAGGGGATTCCCACTCTGTGTGAGTTGTACTGTACAAAGAGGAGCAAATTTACAGAACACTAGACAGAAACACATTCCCAGTCTGCTGATTGGATATTGATTGATCCTTTCTGTTCTCTCAGCACCTACAGACTGCCGTAGAGTTTTTGTTGGCTTCTGGTGCTGGGCTTCCATCTCTCCAGTGGTGGGGTACTCAATGAGCCAAAGTTCAAGAGCAATTCTTTGGTCCCCCATTTAACTACATGCTAAAAAAAAACCCTTAGGCCCCTTTCACACTGGGGCGGTTTTCAGGCGGTACAGCGCTAAAAAGAGCGCCTGTACACCGCCTGAAAAAACAGGCCCCATTCACACCAGTGTGAAAGCCGCAGGCTTTCACACTGGAGCGGTGCGCTAGCAGGACGGCAAAAAAGTCCTGCTAGCAGCATCTTTGGAGTGGGATAGGAGCGGTGTATTCACCGCTCCTATACCGCTCCTTCCCATTGATTTGAATGGGACACCGCGGTAATACCGCGGCAATACCGCCGCAAAGCGCCGCTACGGCGGCGCTCTGCGGGGGATTTTAACCCTTTTTCGGCCGCTCACGGGGGGTAAGACCGCACCGCAAGCGGCCGAATCCCGCGGGCAAAACGACGATAAAGCAGCGCTAAATATAGCGCTGCTTTACCATCACCGCGGCTCCCGCCCCAGTGTGAAAGGGGCCTTACTGTGTGCTGATTGACAACTAGATAAAAGTAAGTAAACAGGGGGTAACTAATGCGGAAACCACTCAGGGACAAGATGAAATACAATAAATTAAAAAACTAAAACTACCCAAGCAGCAGCCACCATAAAAGTGTTCTCACACCCAATAATGATATATACAGTGGTGTGAAAAAGTGTTTGCCCCCTTCCTCATTTCCTGTTCCTTTGCATGTTTGTCACACTTAAGTGTTTCGGAACATCAAACCAATTTAAACAATAGTCAAGGACAACACAAGTAAACACAAAATGCAATTTGTAAATGAAGGTGTTTATTATTAAAGGTGAAAAAAAATCCAAACCATCATGGCCCTGTGTGAAAAAGTGATTGCCCCCCTTGTTAAAACATACTATAACTGTGGTTGTCCACACCTGAGTTCAATTTCTCTAGCCACACCCAGGCCTGATTATTGCCACACCTGTTCACAATCAAGGCATCACTTAAATAGGAGCTGCTTGACACAGTAAGGTCCACCAGAAGATCCTTAAAAGCTACACATCATGCCGAGACCCAAAGAAATTCAGGAACAATTGAGAAAGAAAGTAATTGAGATCTATCAGTCTGGAAAGGGTTATAAAGCCATTTCCAAAGCTTTGGGAATCCAGCGAACCACAGTGAGAGCCATTATCCACAAATGGCGAAGACATGGAACAGTGGTGAACCTTCCCAGGAGTGGCCGGCCGCCCAAAATTACCCCAAGAGCGCAGCGACGACTCATCCAAGAGGTCACAAAAGACCCCACAACAACGTCCAAGGAACTGCAGGCCTCACTTGCCTCAGTTAAGGTCAGCGTTCATGCCTCCACCATCAGGAAAAGACTGGGCAAAAATGGCCTGCATGGCAGAGTTCCAAGGAGAAAACCACTGCTGAGCAAAAAGAACATCAAAGCTCGTCTCAATTTCTCCACAACACATTTGATGATCCCCAAGACTTTTGGGACAACATTCTGTGGACCGATGAGACAAAAGTGGAACTCTTTGGAAGGTGTGTGTCCAAGTAAATCTGGCGTAGAAGGAACACTGCATTTCAGAAAAAGAACATTATACCAACAGTAAAATATGGTGGTGGTAGTGTGATGGTCTGGGGCTGTTTTGCTGCTTCAGGACCTGGAAGACTTGCCGTGATAAAAGGAACTATGAATTCTGCTGTCTACCAAGAGATCCTGAAGGAGAATGTCCGACCATCTGTTCGTGTACTCAAGCTGAAACGAACTTGGGTTCTGCAGCAGGACAATGATCCTAAACACACCAGCAAGTCCACCACCGAATGGCTGAAGAAAAACAAAATGAAGACTTTGGAGTGGCCTAGCCAAAGTCCAGACCTGAATCCTATTGAGATGTTGTGGTATGACCTTAAAAAGGCCGCTCATGCTCGAAAACCCTCTAATGTAACTGAATTAGGACAATTCTGCAAAGATGAGTGGGCCAAAATTCCTCCAGGACGCTGTAAAAGCCTCATTGCACGTTATCGCAAACGCTTGGTTGCAGTTGTTGCTGCTAAGGGTGGCCCAACCAGTTATTAGGTTTAGGGGGCAATCACTTTTTCACACAGGGCCATGATGGTTTGGATTTTTTTTCACCTTTAATAATAAACACCTTCATTTACAAATTGCATTTTGTGTTTACTTGTGTTGTCCTTGACTATTGTTTAAATTGGTTTGATGTTCCGAAACACTTAAGTGTGACAAACATGCAAAAGAACAGGAAATGAGGAAGGGGGCAAACACTTTTTCACACCACTGTACGCCACATTACCATACTTATTTAGATAAAAGTAAGCCTTATTCAATTGTATGTTACAGCTGAAGAGGATCCAGCACCATCTGGAATCTTCTCCCCAGGGGGATTTTGCCAGGTGCATCACCTGGCACATTTTGGCAGGCTCCAGGAAAATAAGCCCTGCACAACCTACCCTCTCTCCTGATCCACCCCACCGTCCCCCCAGTGTTCCCGGGCCTACCTTACCCTGCTATGAGCTGGGGATTAACGTATGGGGAATCACAATAGAAAGTATGAGTTCACTGCTTTCCCCTAAGCTGAATAAACCCAGAATGTCAAATCCTTGCAGCAGCAATGGGTAAGACGGGACTCGTGTCCCTCATCTGCATTGCAATGCAGCTGCTCCTATGTAAAATAATACTTACAAATAGTCTGCAGGTATAATTGAGAAAATACAATGTAATAACTGTTACGCTTTAATTTATATGTAGAGAAAAGGCGTGATCATTCACCTGCATGTTACATCAGGTAAAACACGTTACATGTAAAAAGTTAGTTCTATATAAGTTAATGTTAGTTCTATTTAATTGCATAATGACCCTTAGTTAATCAGCCCTAATTGACTTAGCTAATTTTTTTCCTGCTGATTGTTTCCAATTGTTTTGCTTATTTTTGTTCAGCGTGGCAAAAAGTAAATTTTTTAAAATCATCTTTTTTTTCTTTTTTTTTAAAACAACCAGCCATACTTTCTCCTGGAAACATTTTTTTATTGTCTTAAAAATTGGAACAAATGACTTCTATCTTACAATGGTAAGCTTGTTGATGTCTGATTCCTACACTCTGTCCTAGACAAGTGTCGAATGTAATCCTGTACCATTACCCTGAATGTGGACTCTTAACCCCATGGGCATGAGTAACCAAATGTTTTTTTTTTTTTATATATATTTTTTATATATATATATTAAAGGGTACAGTGTTTAATAAAAACATAATAAAATTAAAACATTTTAAGCACCCCTGCTCATTCTCACGCACAAATGCGAATGTGCATATGGGTCCCTCACGCATATGTAAAAGGCGATTGCACCACACATGTGAGGTATCGCCGTGAACGTCAGAGCGACAGCAATAACTTTAGTGGCAGACTTCCTGTGTAACACTAAACTGGTAACATGTAAAGGCTTTTAAAGCATTGCCTATAAAGAGTTTTAGGTACTGAGATTTGGTGCAATTCCACGGGCGGACGCAATTTTATGTGTATCTATTTACTCGGTGTAGCATCATCCTTTATATTTTATCAAACAATTGGGTATTATATTGTGTTTTTGTACATTAAAATTCATTAAAGTGTATTTTTTTTTTTTTGTTTAAACATTGCGTTTGAAAAGCTGCTGCGCAAATATAGTGTGACATAAAAATATGTAATTCCCACAATTTTATTCTCTAGGGCAGTGTTTCTCAACCTTTTATCAGTCAAAGCACCCTTTAAAATTATGGACAATTTCAAGGTACCATGTGAAATTATGGGCAGTCTCAAGGCACCCTTTAACCGCTTCAGCTCCGGAAGATTTTACCCCCTTCCGGACCAAAGCACTTTTTGCGATTCGGCACTGTGTCGCTTTAACTGACAATTGCGCGGTCGTGCAGCGTTGCACCCAAACAAAATTGGCGTTCTTTTTCTCCCACAAATTGAGCTTTTTTTTGGTGGTATTTGATCACCTCTGCAGTTTTTATTTTTTGCACTATAAACAAAAAAGGAGCGTCAATTTTGAAAAAAAAACACATTATTTTTAACTTTTTGCTATAATAAATATCCCCCAAAAATATATAAGAAAACTATTTTTTCCTCAGTTTAGAGCAATATGTATTCTTCTACCTATTTTTTTTTTTAACAGAAAAATTTATCTCCAACGGGAGACGTGTTTCCATATACAATACAGTTATAAACATAAAAACGTTATATAATAATGGAGATTAAATCATGATTTAAGGCATAGTAGTATAGAGATTAATTACATGCGTTTCCTAGTATATCGTGTCAGGAATAAATTTGCTGTGAGAGAGATGTTAGAGCTATCTCTATCCAAAAGAAAGGATGTTTTACATGTATACATATTCATACAAAATAGCAGATATATTACAGCAATAGCATTGAGGGGGTTCCCTTGGGGGGTGGGGAAGACCCGTACCAAGATCTCCATAGCAAGTTGCTTGCTATGGGTGCACTCAGCAGGAGAGCTGGCAGGAGACCCCAGAAGCAGAGGATTAGGGCTGCTTTGTGCAAAACGATTGCAGGTAAATATAACATGTTTGTTTTTTTTTGTTTTTATTTGGTTTACAATCACTTTAAGTTATGCTATATGTATGAAAACAAGTAAGAGATAAACAGATGTTTGCCTGCAAAAGTAGAAATACACTTTAAACCAGGAAAAGAAAAACCACAGTATGCAATGGTAAACACCGTTTGTATTTTGTAGTACTGTATACTTTTCTCATACACGGCAGAAACTTGGCCGATTTTTGAAGGTTCATGGTTTATTATAAACTCAAAACACTATGTAAAATTGTAAAAGGCTTTAATTATCCCTTAAAAAACTGAATGGGTTAAGCTCTAAGGCTATGTGTGCTCAAATGAAGAAAATCTTCCCCTGCCAGGGAACATAAAGAAACAACGCCAAAGTCAGACATCTCTGTTACCTGGTGTACACTGGAAACTTTGTTTCTCCATGAGATCCCCAGAAGTGTTGTATCAGCGGCATCCACAAGAGATTAGAAGAGCCCCAGGCAGGACAACACTGATGAGATAACTGGAAGTTAAGTCATGGCCCAGACTGGCTCCAAGGCAGAAATCCATCCTAGGTGATTGGAAATACTGTATGCCTACCATATATTTCTTTCAGCACTGAATCTATTAGAAACTTTCGTTTCAGAGCCCTTCACAATCTGGCAGCAAATAATTATGGAACCATTAGATAGATGGTTTCAATATTTGAAGATGCCACCTGAGACAAGATCTTCACCTTACAGGTAACACTCCGGCATCTTATTTCTATATTAGTGAAAACCGAATTTAAGGGGAGGTATGGAATATCTATTAAACTGAGCAAGCTGTCACTTTGATTCTAATGTAATCACTGCCTAAAACACTTAGCATTAAAAAGAGTACATCCTTGAAATTTTACAGTCCCAATCAATTTATAATTGAATTTAATTTAATTTAGATTAAAATAGAACTCCAGCCAAATCTGTATTACTGTCTGTATCTGCACTAAGGAGAGTTCTCTTTACTTGTGTCAAGGATAGGAAGCACAAGATTACCTCTGATGGGGACACAAACAGGTGTAAAAGCACTTTTATTAGTATAACAAAAAAAAATACTTCTCAGATATTTAAGGACAAAAAAAAGTACAAAACGGAGGTGTCAGCATTCCAACACTACAAGGAAAGCAATAAGAAGTGTAAGAACGCAATGAGTGGCACATTGCGGAGGAGAGTAAAAATAATCCCAAGAAAGTTTTTAAATATATTAACAGTAAAAAGGTGAGGTCGGAACACATAAGTCCCATAAAGGACGAGGAAGGGAAGGTGGTTACAGATGACAAGGAGAAGGCAGCTGTACTAAATGCTTTCTTCTCCTCAATCATCATCCAGGCAGGAGTCTGGAAAGGATTATAGAAGCTCAAAAGAAATAAATCCCCAGATGGCTTACACCCAAGAGTCCCTAAAGAACTCAGTCAGGTTATAGTCAGACCACTATCAATCTTCATAGACAGCATACTGACAGGATTGGTACCAGCTGATTGGCGAAAGGCCCATGTGGTACCAATATTCAAAAAAGGTAAGAGATCCATTCCAGGGAACTATAGGCTTGTCAGTCTAATGCCGGTAGTTTGTAAACTATTTGAGGGGTTGATTAGAAACCATATCCAAGAATTTGCAGTAATTAGCAGTAATCAGCACGGGTTTACGGAAGATCGTTCTTGCCAAACCAACCTATTAACATTCTACAAAGAAGTCAGCTGCCATCTGGACAAAGGTAGGCAGGTGGATGTGGTGTATCTGGATTTTGCAAAAGCATTTGATACAGTCCCCCACAAACACTTAATCTACATGCTGGGGTCTGCAGGCATGGCCATAAGGTTTGTTCCTGGATAGAAAACCTGGCTACAGGGGCGTGTCCAAAAGTTTGTGATAAATAACGTATACTCAGAATGGCCTAGAGTGGTTAGTGGGGTACCCCAAGACCCTGTCCTGGGACCAATTCTGTTTATATTATTTATAAATGATATAGAGGATGGGATACAAAGCTCAATCTCAGTGTTTGCTGACGACACAAAAATATGTAGGGCAAAAACAAAACAGCAGGATATAGAAACTTTACAAGAGGAGCTGAATAAATTAATGGAGTGGGCTACTGCATGGCAAATGAAGTTTAACATTGAAAAGTGTAAGGTAATGCATTTGGGGGGTAAAAATATAAACACAAGTTACTCATTAGGGGGAGAACCCCTAGGGGATTCCAGGATGGAGAAGGATCTAGGGGTCCTAGTAGAAGACAGACTGAGCAATAGCATGCAGTGTCAAGCTTCGGCTACCAAAGCCAGCAGAATATTAGCATGTATTAAGAATGGAATTTACTCCAGAGATAAAATGATAATTCTCCCACTTTAAACTACTTTGGTTCGGACGCATCTGGAGTATTCCGTTCAGTTCTGGTCACCAATCCTCAGAAAGCATGTGCTGGAGCTGGAGAGAGTCCAGAGAAGGGCAACTAAATTAATATGGGGACTGGAGGAACTCGATTACGAGGAACCACTACAAGCGCAAAATGTATTCTCCCTGGAGAAAAGACGATTGAGAGGATATATGATAGCGATATACCAATATCTCAATGGTGATCCCAGAGTAAGAACTTTTTAGTCCCAGGAAGTGTAGGAAGACACGGGGCCAAATGATTAGAATTGAAGAGAAGCGATTTAACCTTTAGCTGCGTAGGGGGTGTTTCACTGTCAGGGCGGTAAGGATGTGGAACTCTCTTCTACAATCAGTGGTGTTGGCAGGAAGTATGGATAGTTTTAAAAGACTCTTGGATGTGCATCTTAACGAAAACAATATACAAGGATATGGGAAAGGATTTTTCTGCACACACACACCTACACAGGTTGAACTGGATGGACTGTTGTCTTTATTCAACATTACCAACTATGTAACTATGTATATTTCCCTTCTGTCTTATAAATTTAGTTGCGTAAAAAAACATAAAGACCCCAGGGCTTGCCAAAGGGTCCGAAGTTAAGGACAGCCTACTTACCCATTTGTAAATTAATTAATGTGTGCCTCTATGTATGACAAATTCCCTTCCCTTGTCAAAAAAATTATGATTTCTGATTTTATTATTATAAATCTAACAACTATAAAACACAATTACCTATGATAAACATAGAGAAAGCATATATGAGAATATAAAGCAAAGGAGAAGATATGTTACTGTAGCTCTTGCTGTATTGTAGCTCAAACAGTATATGTCACAATTTGCACGGTGTCTGGCTGCAGTGTTGTGGAAGTATGGGTTGAAGTAGTAACATATGTGGCGCTGTTTAACTTTAACTGTGTATTTCAGCTCAGCAGACACAGGATCAATATAACAATCAGATTATTCTTTGTTACCATCCATCCTCAGTCTGGTTTATTAATACAGGCCTATCTGGGCGGATAAAAAAGAAAAGAGCACCACTGCAACAGGTGGTAATAAGAATAAGGGGCACTGCTATCACAAAAATTAGACTGCATGTACAGAGATACAGGGAGGACTACAAACACAATCTTAAGCACCCAACCACAATATTACGCATCAAATGAACCTTAAAAAGATGCTGCATTTCCTGCCTCTCATGCACTTTCTTTGCTACAATTGGAGACTGGCATCTCTACTAAGCCAGATAGTGTTAATATACATTTACTGACACACACAGCTAGTATTACCTTTTTACTGACATCAGAATAATATACAGTGTATAATATATGCTCTTCACCAGGCAATAAATGTCACATTTAGACCCCTTTCACACCACTGCCCATAGCGTCGGCGGTAAAACGTTGCTATTTTTAGCGGCGTTTTACCGTCAGATTTGTGGCGCATTTCGGCCGCTAACGGGGCGCTTTTACCCCCCGCTGGCGGCCGAGAAAGGGTTAAACCCCCCCGGCAAAATGCCGCAATAGCGCCGTTTTGCCGGTGGTATTACAGCGCTGCCCCATTGATTTCAATGGGGAGCAGCGCTGGAGGAGCAGTGGAGGAGCGGTGAGTTCACCGCTCCAAAGAAGCTGCTGGCAGGACTTTTTGTGATGCCTTGCCAGCGCACCGCTGCAGTGTGAAAGCCCTCGGGCTTTCACACTACAGACAATGGTGCAGCTGTTTTAGGGCGGATTGCAGGTGCTATTTCTAACACTATATCGCCTGCAAAACGCCCTTGGTGTGAAATGGGTCTTAGGACCTTCATTGTACATTTGATTTAGGTTGTACATTATATGTTTCCTATGGCCCTAAACACTAGAATGAACACTATGCAATAATCCAAAAAACTAAATAACTAGGCTAACTGAAATAAGAATTCCTGGCTACAAAATTCATGAGAGTCCCATTACATGCAGTGGCATTACCCGCGCTGGGCTGGGGCACATGTCTTTCTGGGTGCTCTGGGTCTGACAGAGAGTCCATGGCTATGACACTCTCATGTACAGTACTGTCACACTACTGTGTACTTTCCCCACCACGATCACCAACAGAAAAGATGCTAGTAAAGAGAACATTAGTCCAGACAGCAGTTCAGGCAAAGCACCTTCAGTGCCTAATCTCATAATTTAGAAGCAATAGATTTCTCGTCAGGAAGGGCATGCCAGCAAGCAAGATTGCCCCTCTGGGTCGTTGGTTAGCTCACTGCCCTATACACGGCTCTTAGGAACTACGCACATGCTCATGCATGCGCACTTGCGCACGTATGTGCATCTGTCGCCACCGGTGGTGCCAAGCGCCAACTGAGCCAGTAATTTGGATCAGTGCTGTCCTGTTTACAGCATTTCCATGCAACCTGCGACCTGTTACTCTCCATCTGATTCCAGTTACTGACCAGGCTTGTCTTAACCATTCTTGAACTTCATCTGCACTGACTCCAGCTTGTCTCCTGACTTCCGGTTCTGTCTGCTCCCATTGCCTCTGTATCGCTGATCTGTTACTGACTCTGGCCTGTACCACGACTATACTTCTGCCTATGCACCTGTATCTAATCTGCTTATCAGTGTCTGACCTGCGTTACCTGCCTCTGCTGCTGCCCTACTGTTGCAAGTGGCTGCCTACAATCCGTTAGTGCCTGCTCACCAACTGTCTGCTACCAGCCTATGTCTCTTCTGTCTGCTGTTTCCAGTGCTGGCCTTCTCCTGCCTACTGCTTGCCTGCCACTACCTTGCTACCCTACTCTGCTGTGGTCCTTGGTCTTCTCTCCTCTGCTTAGCCTGGATACCCTGCTGGGCTGCACTGCTAGAAAGACCAACAGGCACTTGTGCTAATCTGCGCTACTGCACTATCTGTCTACTCTATCAGGGGTCTCAAGCCAGAGGTGTAAAAGAGGCCTTCCTCATCATGTCAGGCTCTTCCACTAGTACGTGACAGGTAAAATCATCTTCTGACATAGAGTTAATGTCTTTTGAGCTTTAGGACAAGTACATGCTTCTTAGGAAATGTTGGATCTATGGCTTTGGTCCAGGGCTGATGCAAGGAGTCAGTTACGTAAATTATGTCAGGCTCTATGCATGTAGAATAATTTATAGCATCGGTATCAGTTTCCATGTTAAAAATAACAGCCAAATTAGATTAATATGACTTTATGAGTGCATATATAGTATGTTTATGACTGTTCCTAGCCTTCGTTGTGTGTGTGTGATGTATACAAAACCTTCAGGGCATTCCTTGTTTTTACTGTCTCTGGCTGTTTCCATGTGCAACTACTGAACCCACAAGTTGAGTATTTCGATTTCAGAACGGCCCAGGGCTCCTCCATTTGGTTTGAGAATTGTAAAGAGGTTTGTGTAGAACCCATGAAAGCGCTTCTCATTTGGCACATGGGTAATAACCCCCTTGAAAGATGGCAGCACCAACATTTGCTCATCTTAGCAAGGAAAGAGGCAAATTTGAAGGCATGAAGGAGGCAGGCAGTAGGAAGAGTTCAAACTCCAGTTTGCATTCCCTGGAAATTACACTCTTGACCTAGACATCTGATATTTCCTAGAAACAGAAGTCTGAGAAGGCTAAAATATGTATCTCCACTCTGATAAGTGGGGCCACCCCATCACTGGGAAGAGGGCTTGGACACAAATTTAGCTGATTTGGAGGGCCCTTGCCTTTCTGTAAAAGAATGTTACATTTGGCACTAGAGGTCTGAGAGGGACAAAATGAAACATATCCAACCTCAGGAACAGAAGTTCTACTTCTAGAAGGATGAGCCTTCCTTTTACCACTGGAGAAGAGTACTGTTGCCTGCAGTTGTCCACTTGATGTACCTATCCAAGGAGTGGCCAAACAGATATTCACTTTCAAAGGGTGTTCGCACTTGCAAATGGGTCCTATTCATGGGCGTCCGCAGGTAGGGTCAAGGGGGGGCAAGTGACCCCCCCTGGCAGGGTCGCCATCAGGGGGGTACAGCCCATACAATTGTAAGGGGCCTGAGCAGGAACCGCTGCTTTGGGTACTTTTCTGCATATCCCCTGAGGACCGGCGTCGCAATGAAGCTCTTCTGTGACAGGTGTCGGCTGCTTATCACAACAGCACACCTAGCCGATAGAGCCAGTCTCCTTCATTCTGACCAGGGGCGGACTGAGGGCCCAGAGTAAGTGGATGGGGGGGTACAATTGTCTCTGTGGGGACAGCCGCTTCTAAATACATACACTGTGCCAGCGGTGTATGTATTTAGAACCTCCAAAGCTCTTCTCTCCATCCGTCTCCTGCACTGTGAGATCTCTGACTCAACCCCTTCCCTCCCCCTCCTCCTATCACCAGTGCAGTGTGCTGAGGGGGCGGAGCTCCCTTTAGCTACTGCTGGTCGGGATGTCCGCTCACACTACAGGGAGGAGGTGAGATCAGTTTTTTACTGAGTGAAGTCTCCTTGGAAGAAAAGCTGCCAACGTTTCTGTAGGATTTGTCTTGTAGGTATTGCGATCAGTGATAAGAAGATGAGGAGAATGAAGAGACAGCCGAGTGCGACAGATATCTCCCAAACTGGCACACAGCCCTATCTATATAAACTTCCCCCAATCACTCTGTACAGATAAAGTGAAGGTAATTTATGACCATTCATGGAACTCTGTGTTATGTAGTGAGTTTACACTTCTGATGGTGCAGCCCCAGAGCTTTATATAACACAGGGTTACATGAATTGTCATAAATAAATTTCACATTATCTGGACATACATAGAGTGCTAGGGGTTGGATTATAAAGATATTTACATCTTATAACAGGAGGATGTTTTTTTTACATACCAATCTTGTATTATGTATTATTGTATATATTAGTAGATTAGCACACAGATGAGTTTTTTTTTTTAATTATAAACATCACTATCTGACTACATCTCAGCCCCCTACTCCCGCCACCCTGCATCACCCCCAGACCACCTTATATATCCAGCTGACAGACATCACTCAGACCCTTATCTACCCAACATCCATCTTCCTTCTTGTATTCTTCCATCATCACTGACTGCAGATATACATCATCTGTCCTGTATATATAGCTGTATACAGGACAGATGATATATATATGTAGTCAGTGATGATGGAGAAGGTCTCTATATACAGGTAGCTGTATATACCTACCTTCCTTCCTGTATATAGAGACCTTCCTCCATCATCACTGACTGCAGATATACATCATCTGTCCTGAATACAGCTATATACACCCACCTTCCTTCCTGTATATACTAATACCATCCACCCCCTATATATGCACATACTGTACACCCCCGTACTGTACAGGCCAAATCTGATAATGACTAAGCCCCCCCGCCTTCATGACATTGTCAATAAGGGACGGAACATGGATGACTTAAAATGATGCCCCCCCTGAAAAAAATTCTGCGGACGCCCATGGTCCTATTAGCGATTACATGTGAGAGACCAACAAGGGTTCCCAGTAATTAGCTGCGGGCAGAAGCCCCATTGAAAGCAATAAGATGCTGACAGTTGCTGCAGCTAATTACGGCTGTTAGCATGTAATCACTATTGGAGTGGTTACCTGTGGATGATTGTCCCTGGACGCAGACTGTCTGCGTCCTGGACCGATAATTCACAAGTAATCGCTTCATGAACAATTACATGCAAGTGGTCATGATTAGCTGTGGGAGCTGTCTGCCTTTCATTAATTTCAATGGGGCTTTCGCTCACAACTAATATCCAAGAACCCCTACTGGGTCTCCTGCATGTAATCGCTAACAACCACATCAGCAAGTGTGAATGGGGCCTAAGGCATTTCTTACATGGGAGTTCGGCTGACCAGAATTTGAGCCAAAGGATTCTGCAGATGCAGATGGACACAAGACTTATCTTGGAAATATGGCAAAGTGTATGTGCCAAACCATTCATGCAGTAGCGTAAGGCCACTGTTAAGGGGTCCAGTTGACTGTGGACTGATGCAACCATTAGGATGGAGAATGGTAAGTAGGAGCGCTTCTGCTAGAAGAGTCCTCCAGGTGCTATATACATTCAGGATCATCCAAGATAGCAGGATAGCAAGCTGACACCTACATGAGAGAAGCATGCTCTGGATAGACAAAGATATGTAGAGAAAGGTGCTTCTAAGTGCAGTATGTCAGCAATTTTATTAAAAGGCAACGGTAAAAAAACACTTACAGGATTACAGAGTAAACAGATTTATCAATGTATGAAGTCCTCCTGAGATGGTCTTCCCGGTCACTGTGCTGACCAGCAGCTGCAGGAACCGAGGGTCTGGAGGAGCAAGATGGCCGCCGTACTGAAACTGAAACCACTGTGGAACACAGGAAGCGGAAGTGGTGTTTGCACTAGTGGTGACTAGTTTCGGAGCATTCTCAAAGGCTCCTTCTTCAAAACCAGTTTTGCCATCTTGCTCCTCCAAACCCTTAGTTCCTGCAGCTGCTGGTCAGCAAAGTGACAGGGAGGACCATCTCAAGAGGACTTCATACATATCATGAGCCTGTTTACTCTGTAATCCTGTAATCCTCTAAGTGCATACTGCACTTAGAAGCGCCTTTCTCTCCATATTTTTAACCATAAGGATGGAGCTCAGCAAAATGCTTATGCTCAGAAAAGCTCAAAGAAGCTCAATAAAAACGTGCACAAAAGCCGAAAAAGATACAAGCTTCTTCAAGCTGAAAAAAAGAATCTAATTCCTGTAAAAGCAGCTTTTTTTTTGAGCTGCAGTGTGCCTGAGCCCTTAAAATTGTGTCTATATTTAACACAATGTTAAAAAATAGCCAAAGATGGTGGAAGTTCATTTGGAATGACTGAGGTAAAATAGGAAAGAATCTTTAATAATTAGTCTGCCCACCTTGAATGTAACCACACTATAAATAAAGCATTTCAACCAGGGGAGGAGTAACAACTCATGGGGCCCCTGGAAAATAGGAGATGCTGGGGCCCTCTGTCCCCGCCCATGTAATCCCAACCACACTCAAGCCACACCCACACAAAGCCCCACCTACATATTGCACTGCCCACACTACATGAGTTTGTCACAGAATTTCTCTACACTGTGTTCAAAATAAATGTTTATTAAAGAATCTAAAGAAAAATAAACTTACATTAAAGAAAGTGCAACAATGGTACATTTCCAAAATTAAGTATTTCATAAACTAACACAATATAACAGGTGTAACAAATGTCTTCATAGCTAAACAATTTGATAAAACATATACAAAAAATAAAAAATAAAAGGCTCTGTCCAGCATGTTACAAAATTATGGCCCTAGAATTGCTCTTACTCCAACGTTCCTGTCAATACCAAACATGTGTGGCACCATTATTGTTTACATACATGTGATCGTCCTTCATAAAGCTTTTCATATAGAGTGTGTTCGGGGGTCATGGGTGTGCTTTACATTTTTTTTTTATAATTTTTATTTACTTTATAATATTTTAACTGACCACCATTAAGGGCATTCTTCCCGCTAACCCCCAATGTAAGGGGCATTCTTCCCACTGTCCACCAATGTAAGGGTCATTCCTCCCATTGACCACCATTGTGAGGGCCATTCTTCCCGCTGACCACCGATGTAAGGGGGCATTCTTCCCGCTGACCACCAATGTAAGGAACATTCTTCCCACTGATAACCAATGTAAGGGGCATTCCTCTCACTGACCACCAATGTAAGGAACATTATTCTCGCGGACCACCAATGTAAGGAGCATTCTTCCCACTGACCATCAATATAAGAAACATCATTCTCACTGATCATCAATGTAAAAAACATTATTATCACTGACCACCAATTTAAGAAACATTATTCTCACTGACCACCAATGTAAGAAACATTATTCTCACTGACCACCAATGTAAGAAACATTATTCTCTCTGACCACCAATGTAACGAACATTACTCTCTCTGACCACCAATGGAACGAACATTCTTTCAGTTCATTCGATGGCATCTGGCACTTTGGAGAGGTGTTCTCTTCACGGATGAATCCCGGATTTTACTGTACAGGGCAGATGGCAGACAGCATTTATGGCGTATTGTGGGTGAGCGCTTTGCTGATGTGGTGGATAGAGTGGCCCATTGGTGCTGTGAGGTTATAGTATGGGCAGGAGTATGCTATGGACAATGAACACAGCTGCATTTTATTGGTGGCATTTTGAATGCACAGAGACACCATGACGAGATCCTGAGGCCCATTGTTGTGCCATTTATCCAGGACCATCACCTCATGTTGCAGCATGATAATGCACTGCCCCATGTTGCAAGGATCTGTACACAATTCCTGGAAGCTGAAAACATCCCAGTTCTTGCATGGCCAGTATACTCAGCGGACATGTCACCCATTGAGCATGTTTGGGATGCTCTGGATCGGTGTATACGACAGCGCGTTCCAGTTTCTTCCAATATCCAGCAACTTCGCACAGCCATTGAAGAGGAATGGATCAACATTCCACAGGCCACAATCATCAACCTGATCAACTCTATGCGAAGCAGATGTGCTGCACTACGTAAGGCAAATGGTGGTCACACCTTTTAGAGTGGCCTTTTATTGCATCTTGATATGCCACAATTGTGAGGTGGATGGATTATCTCGGCAAAGGAGAAGTGCTCACTAACACAGATTTAGACAGATTTGTGAACAATATTTGCGAGAAATAGGCCTCTTGTGTACATAGAAAAAGTCATAGATCTTTGAGTTCAGCTCATGATAAATAGGAGCAAACACAAAAGTGTTGCGTTTATAATTTTGCTCAGCGTACATCCAGCCACCCATTGGGGTATATTTACTAAAACTGGGAGTGCAAAATCTGGCGCAGCTCTGCATAGAAACCAAAGCTCAATTGAACAAGCTGAAGTTTGAAGCTGATTGGTTTCTATGCAGAGCTGCACCAGATTTTGCACTCCCCAGTTTTAGTAGGTCAATCCCATAGAGTCATTAAAGGTCTGCCACAGTCCACTGTCAAAAACTGAACTGGCACAGATGTTACAAAATTGCACTCTGTTCTGGTTTAGCAAGGATCAGTTCACGGATCCTGAACACAGCGGAGCGCCTGTGTGTAAAAAGACACTTAGATATTTCAAAAGTGTATTATTAAATCATTGGCATTACAAACACTTAAAAAACAGTAGCTCAGCCCAGAATGCCATTCACAACTACTCAGGTGCACTATATTCATTTGATGACTGAAGATACTGAAGAAGGATATAGACTGAATAGGCAACTGGGAGACATCAAGTACAAATAAACGATACAATATAGCAAATGAATGTCCGCTCACACTACAGGGAGGAGGTGAGATCAGTTTTTTACTGAGTGAAGTCTCCTTGGAAGAAAAGCTGCCAACGTTTCTGTAGGATTTGTCTTGTAGGTATTGTGATCAGTGATAAGAAGATGAGGAGAATGAAGAGACAGCCGAGTGCGACAGATATCTCCCAAACTGGCACACAGCCCTATCTATATAAACTTCCCCCAATCACTCTGTACAGATAAAGTGAAGGTAATTTATGACCATTCATGGAACTCTGTGTTATGTAGTGAGTTTACACTTCTGATGGTGCAGCCCCAGAGCTTTATATAACACAGGGTTACATGAATTGTCATAAATAAATTTCACATTATCTGGACATACATAGAGTGCTAGGGGTTGGATTATAAAGATATTTACATCTTATAACAGGAGGATGTTTTCTTTACATACCAATCTTGTATTATGTATTATTGTATATATTAGTAGATTAGCACACAGATGAGTTTTTTTTTTTTAATTATAAACATCACTATCTGACTACATCTCAGCCCCCTACTCCCGCCACCCTGCATCACCCCCAGACCACCTTATATATCCAGCTGACAGACATCACTCAGACCCTTATCTACCCAACATCCATCTTCCTTCTTGTATTCTTCCATCATCACTGACTGCAGATATACATCATCTGTCCTGTATATATAGCTGTATACAGGACAGATGATATATATATGTAGTCAGTGATGATGGAGAAGGTCTCTATATACAGGTAGCTGTATATACCTACCTTCCTTCCTGTATATAGAGACCTTCCTCCATCATCACTGACTGCAGATATACATCATCTGTCCTGAATACAGCTATATACACCCACCTTCCTTCCTGTATATACTAATACCATCCACCCCCTATATATGCACATACTGTACACCCCCGTACTGTACAGGCCAAATCTGATAATGACTAAGCCCCCCCGCCTTCATGACATTGTCAATAAGGGACGGAACATGGATGACTTAAAATGATGCCCCCCCTGAAAAAAATTCTGCGGACGCCCATGGTCCTATTAGCGATTACATGTGAGAGACCAACAAGGGTTCCCAGTAATTAGCTGCGGGCAGAAGCCCCATTGAAAGCAATAAGATGCTGACAGTTGCTGCAGCTAATTACGGCTGTTAGCATGTAATCACTATTGGAGTGGTTACCTGTGGATGATTGTCCCTGGACACAGACTGTCTGCGTCCTGGACCGATAATTCACAAGTAATCGCTTCATGAACAATTACATGCAAGTGGTCATGATTAGCTGTGGGAGCTGTCTGCCTTTCATTAATTTCAATGGGGCTTTCGCTCACAACTAATATCCAAGAACCCCTACTGGGTCTCCTGCATGTAATCGCTAACAACCACATCAGCAAGTGTGAATGGGGCCTAAGGCATTTCTTACATGGGAGTTCGGCTGACCAGAATTTGAGCCAAAGGATTCTGCAGATGCAGATGGACACAAGACTTATCTTGGAAATATGGCAAAATGTATGTGCCAAACCATTCATGCAGTAGCGTAAGGCCACTGTTAAGGGGTCCAGTTGACTGTGGACTGATGCAACCATTAGGATGGAGAATGGTAAGTAGGAGCGCTTCTGCTAGAAGAGTCCTCCAGGTGCTATATACATTCAGGATCATCCAAGATAGCAGGATAGCAAGCTGACACCTACATGAGAGAAGCATGCTCTGGATAGACAAAGATATGTAGAGAAAGGCGCTTCTAAGTGCAGTATGTCAGCAATTTTATTAAAAGGCAACGGTAAAAAAACACTTACAGGATTACAGAGTAAACAGGTTTATCAATGTATGAAGTCCTCCTGAGATGGTCTTCCCGGTCACTGTGCTGACCAGCAGCTGCAGGAACCGAGGGTCTGGAGGAGCAAGATGGCCGCCGTACTGAAACTGAAACCACTGTGGAACACAGGAAGCGGAAGTGGTGTTTGCACTAGTGGTGACTAGTTTCGGAGCATTCTCAAAGGCTCCTTCTTCAAAACCAGTTTTGCCATCTTGCTCCTCCAAACCCTTAGTTCCTGCAGCTGCTGGTCAGCAAAGTGACAGGGAGGACCATCTCAAGAGGACTTCATACATATCATGAGCCTGTTTACTCTGTAATCCTGTAATCCTCTAAGTGCATACTGCACTTAGAAGCGCCTTTCTCTCCATATTTTTAACCATAAGGATGGAGCTCAGCAAAATGCTTATGCTCAGAAAAGCTCAAAGAAGCTCAATAAAAACGTGCACAAAAGCCGAAAAAGATACAAGCTTCTTCAAGCTGAAAAAAAGAATCTAATTCCTGTAAAAGCAGCTTTTTTTTTTTGAGCTGCAGTGTGCCTGAGCCCTTAAAATTGTGTCTATATTTAACACAATGTTAAAAAATAGCCAAAGATGGTGGAAGTTCATTTGGAATGACTGAGGTAAAATAGGAAAGAATCTTTAATAATTAGTCTGCCCACCTTGAATGTAACCACACTATAAATAAAGCATTTCTACCAGGGGAGGAGTAACAACTCATGGGGCCCCTGGAAAATAGGAGATGCTGGGGCCCTCTGTCCCCGCCCATGTAATCCCACCCACACTCAAGCCACACCCACACAAAGCCCCACCTACATATTGCACTGCCCACACTACATGAGTTTGTCACAGAATTTCTCTACACTGTGTTCAAAATAAATGTTTATTAAAGAATCTAAAGAAAAATAAACTTACATTAAAGAAAGTGCAACAATGGTACATTTCCAAAATTAAGTATTTCATAAACTAACACAATATAACAGGTGTAACAAATGTCTTCATAGCTAAACAATTTGATAAAACATATACAAAAAATTAAAAATAAAAGGCTCTGTCCAGCAGGTTACAAAATTATGGCCCTAGAATTGCTCTTAATCCAACGTTCCTGTCAATACCAAACATGTGTGGCACCATTATTGTTTACATACATGTGCTCGTCCTTCATAAAGCTTTTTTATATAGAGTGTGTTCGGGGGTCATGGGTGTGCTTTACATTTTTTTTTTATAATTTTTATTTACTTTATAATATTTTAACTGACCACCATTAAGGGCATTCTTCCCGCTAACCCCCAATGTAAGGGGCATTCTTCCCACTGTCCACCAATGTAAGGGTCATTCCTCCCATTGACCACCATTGTGAGGGCCATTCTTCCCGCTGACCACCGATGTAAGGGGGCATTCTTCCCGCTGACCACCAATGTAAGGAACATTCTTCCCACTGATAACCAATGTAAGGGGCATTCCTCTCACTGACCACCAATGTAAGGAACATTATTCTCGCGGACCACCAATGTAAGGAGCATTCTTCCCACTGACCATCAATATAAGAAACATCATTCTCACTGATCATCAATGTAAAAAACATTATTATCACTGACCACCAATTTAAGAAACATTATTCTCACTGACCACCAATGTAAGAAACATTATTCTCACTGACCACCAATGTAAGAAACATTATTCTCTCTGACCACCAATGTAACGAACATTACTCTCTCTGACCACCAATGGAACGAACATTCTTTCAGTTCATTCGATGGCATCTGGCACTTTGGAGAGGTGTTCTCTTCACGGATGAATCCCGGATTTTACTGTACAGGGCAGATGGCAGACAGCATTTATGGCGTATTGTGGGTGAGCGCTTTGCTGATGTGGTGGATAGAGTGGCCCATTGGTGCTGTGAGGTTATAGTATGGGCAGGAGTATGCTATGGACAATGAACACAGCTGCATTTTATTGGTGGCATTTTGAATGCACAGAGACACCATGACGAGATCCTGAGGCCCATTGTTGTGCCATTTATCCAGGACCATCACCTCATGTTGCAGCATGATAATGCACTGCCCCATGTTGCAAGGATCTGTACACAATTCCTGGAAGCTGAAAACATCCCAGTTCTTGCATGGCCAGTATACTCAGCGGACATGTCACCCATTGAGCATGTTTGGGATGCTCTGGATCGGTGTATACGACAGCGCGTTCCAGTTTCTTCCAATATCCAGCAACTTCGCACAGCCATTGAAGAGGAATGGATCAACATTCCACAGGCCACAATCATCAACCTGATCAACTCTATGCGAAGCAGATGTGCTGCACTACGTAAGGCAAATGGTGGTCACACCTTTTAGAGTGGCCTTTTATTGCATCTTGATATGCCACAATTGTGAGGTGGATGGATTATCTCGGCAAAGGAGAAGTGCTCACTAACACAGATTTAGACAGATTTGTGAACAATATTTGCGAGAAATAGGCCTCTTGTGTACATAGAAAAAGTCATAGATCTTTGAGTTCAGCTCATGATAAATAGGAGCAAACACAAAAGTGTTGCGTTTATAATTTTGCTCAGCGTACATCCAGCCACCCATTGGGGTATATTTACTAAAACTGGGAGTGCAAAATCTGGCGCAGCTCTGCATAGAAACCAAAGCTCAATTGAACAAGCTGAAGTTTGAAGCTGATTGGTTTCTATGCAGAGCTGCACCAGATTTTGCACTCCCCAGTTTTAGTAGGTCAATCCCATAGAGTCATTAAAGGTCTGCCACAGTCCACTGTCAAAAACTGAACTGGCACAGATGTTACAAAATTGCACTCTGTTCTGGTTTAGCAAGGATCAGTTCACGGATCCTGAACACAGCGGAGCGCCTGTGTGTAAAAAGACACTTAGATATTTCAAAAGTGTATTATTAAATCATTGGCATTACAAACACTTAAAAAACAGTAGCTCAGCCCAGAATGCCATTCACAACTACTCAGGTGCACTATATTCATTTGATGACTGAAGATACTGAAGAAGGATATAGACTGAATAGGCAACTGGGAGACATCAAGTACAAATAAACGATACAATATAGCAAATGAATACCAAAAAAAATAAAAAATGACGCACTGTACAGATGGAGATGGAAGCTGTGATAACATTTGGGGTGAAAATAACCCTTTTTTTAAGTCCTCTCCCTGGACTGGACTTTTTAGTAATAGGTAAATAAATGATGGCATGGCCCACCTTGAATTTCCTGTTGAATAATTAATAAATACACCCGTGTGTTTTCTAAAAGCATTTATGCAATGATAATTATCCCTTCAGATACTGTACTCAGCTTTAATTAAAATAATTCAATAGTGTAGGAATAGTAAAATATGGGTCACTTAGTCCCAGCAGTTCCAATCAGCTCTTCACATTCAAATATTAACAAGCTATATAGCAAGTCGTATTACCTGGTTGTAGAGTGCACAAAGGTGCAGAGCGCTGTTCCCAGATGCATTCTGTGCTCTCATATCTGCTCCATAAAACAGAAGATGCTCCAGATGTTGAACATGTCCATAACGGCACGCCTGTGCATACAGAAAGATTGGAGATAGTTAGGACTTCCAGTGCACATAACTTATTAGGTACAGTACACTATCCATCTACTGGCCTCTATTTGCCTAATCCCTAACCAAAATACAGCACCGGCAGCATGTATCTGTGGTAATGTGCATTCTACTAAAAACACATTTTTATAAGCTTCCTATGTTTACAAGCAACACTTAGGGGTCTATTTATAAAAACAATTCGCGATAAATTGCCCATCCATGACAAATTCTGACCGTATTTTGCATCATCTGTTTATTTCATATGATTATTAGCTCCATCTAGTAGCCATAATGTCATATTTTTCCTAAAATACCTCAATCAGAAAAAAATATTTCAATATTTGCACTAGATGGTGCTGACAATCCCAGAAAATAATTGTATTTAGCAAAATATGGTCGGAATTTGTCATAGAAGGGGAAATGCTTATCCTTTTTACACTACACAGCAGCAAGCAGGACCTAGAATTATCACCGTCATTATCATCATTAGAGGTTCTTTACAGTCAGGTCCATAAATATTGGGACAGCGACACAATTCTAATCTTTTTGGCTCTATACACCACCACAATGGATTTAAAATGAAACAAAGATGCTTTAACTGCAGACTTTCAGCTTTAATTTGAGGGTATTTACATCCAAATCAGGTGAACGGTGTAGGAATTACAACAGTTTGTATATGTGCCTCCCACTTTTTAAGGGACCAAAAGTAATCGGACAGATTAACAATCATCCATCAAACTTTCACTTTTTAATACTTGGTTGCAAATCCTTTGCAGTCAATTACAGCCTGAAGTCTGGAACGCATAGACAATACCAGATGCTGGGTTTCATCCCTGGTGATGCTCTGCCAGGCCTCTACTGCAACTGTCTTCAGTTCCTGCTTGTTCTTGGGGCATTTTCCCTTCAGTTTTATCTTCAGCAAGTGAAATGCCTGCTCAATTGGATTCAGGTCAGGTGATTAACTTGGCCATTGCATAACATTCCACTTCTTTCCCTTAAAAAACTCTTTGGTTGTTTTCGCAGTATGCTTCAGGTCATTGTCCATCTGCACTGTGAAGCGCCGTCCAATGAGTTCTGAAGCATTTTGCTGAATATGAGCAGATAATATTGCCCGAAACACTTCAGAATTCATCCTGCTGCTTTTGTCAGCAGTCACATCATCAATAAATACAAGAAAACCAGTTCCATTGGCAGCCATACATTCCCTCGCCATGACACTACCACCACCATGCTTCACTGATGAGGTGGTATGCTTTGGATCATGAGCAGGTCCTTTCCTTCTCCATACACTTCTCTTTCCATCACTCTGGCACAAGTTGATCTTGGTCTCATCTGTCCATAGGATGTTGTTCCAGAACTGTGAAGGCTTTTTTAGATGTTGTTTGGCAAACTCTAATCTGGCCTTCCTGTTTTTGAGGCTCACCAATGGTTTACATCTTGTGGTGAAACCCTCTGTATTCACTCTTGTGAAGTCTTCTCTTGATTGTTGACTTTGAAACCCATACACCTACCTCCTGGAGAGTGTTCTTGATCTGGCCAACTGTGAAGGGTGTTTCCTTCACCAGGGAAAGAATTATTCGGTCATCCACCACAGTTGTTTTCCGTGGTCTTCCGGGTCTTTTGGTGTTGCTGAGCTCACCGGTGCGTTCTTTCTTTTTAAGGATGTTCCAAACAGTTGATTTGGCCACGCCTAATGTTTTTGCTATCTCTCTGATTGGTTTGTTTTGTTTTTTCAGCCTAATGATGGCTTGCTTTACTGATAGTGACAGCTCTTTGGGTCTCATATTGAGAGTTGACAGCAACAGATTCCAAATGCAAATAGCACACTTGAAATGAACTCTGGACCTTTTATCTGCTCCTTGTAAATGGGATAATGAGGGAATAACACACATCTGGCCATGGAACAGCTGAGCAGCCAATTGTCCCATTACATTTGGTCCCTTAAAAAGTGTGAGGCACATATACAAACTGTTGTAATTCCTACACCGTTCACCTGATTTGAATGTAAATACCCTCAAATTAAAGCTGAAAGTCTGCAGTTAACCACTTTCAGACCGGACCATTTTGCTGGCTTAAGACCAGTCCACTTTTTGCGATTCGGCACTGCGTCACTTTAACTGACAATTGCACGGTCGTGCGACGTGGCTCCCAAACAAAATTGACGTCCTTTTTTTCCCACAAATAGAGCTTTCTTTTGGTGGTATTTGATCGCCCCTGCGGTTTTTATTTTTTGCGCTATAAACAAAGAGAGCGGCAATTTTTAAAAAAACACATTATTTTTTACTTTTTGATATAATAAATATTCCCCAAAAACATATAAAAAAAAGTTTAGGCCGATACGTATTCTTCTACATATTTTTGGTAAAAAAATCGCAATAAGCGATTATTGATTGGTTTGCGCAAAAGTTATAGAGTTTACAAAATAGGGATAGTTTTATAGCATTTTTATTAATATTTTTTTTTTACTAGTAATGGCGGCGATCATCGATTTTTATTGTGACTGCGGCATTATGGCGGACACATCGGACATTTTTGTGACCATTGTCATTTATACAGCAATCAGTGCTATTTAAAAGCACTGATTCCTGTGTAAATGACACTGGCAGTGAAGGGGTTAACCACTAGGTGGCAGTGTAGGGGTTAAGTGTTCCTAGGGGCGTGTTACTAACTGTGGGGGGCGTGGCTGTGTTTTAGTGAACACTGATCTCTGCTCCAATCACAGGGAGCAGAGATCAGTGTCACTAGTTGCTAGGCAAAACGGGGAGATGCTGTTTACTTCCGCATATCCCCGTTCAGCCTGCCCGTGAGACGATCGCGGCGATCGAGTCCGCGGGACCCACAACCGGACTCACGGGGTCCCGACCGGCGGCGTGCACGCGATGGCACGGCGGCAATCTTAAAGGGATGTATGCACATCGTCGTGCGCCGGTCGGGAAGTGGTTAAAGCACATCTTATTTGTTTCATTTCAAATCCATTGTGGTGGTCTATAGAGCCAAAAAGATTAGAATTGTGTTGATGTCCCAATATTTATGGACCTGACTGTATATAGAGCAGAATTGAAAAATTTCCTGGAGCCCCTTGGATTCAGGGCGGGTTAAACTGTCCAATAACAATAGATACACAGGTCAGGTGTATTTAAATTTCTCATCAGTAAACAGTCTTATCAGTAGGGAGGGGCTGCTGGACGAATCCCCCCCCTCCACCTGGACATACATCCCATAATATACTTTTCTCCCAAGGCCAACGGACACAACAGAACAATGGAATACAACCACACCCAAAGTGACTCCCGTCACAGTGACACTTGGCGCAAACACGTAGGGCTGGTGCTAGGGAACAGAAGGGCAATCAGGGGAAGTAGGGTCCCTGTGACAGGGGTGGAAGCAGGTTTAAGCTTAGATAGTATTTGACTGGACTTCCACTTTAATATGCTTATCTTGCTATTTAGCATCTTGCCTTGTAATTTGATCATTTAAAGCTGAACTCTGAAAAACGAAAAAGTCAACTTTTTAACTGCTCGTTTAGTGTAGGCCCACTGGCCTTCTGCATGTGTGGCTATTGAGCACCGTACAGATAGGGTGACATTGGGGTGCTGGGTGCTGGAGAGCACCGGGCTCTGAAAAAAAGACTGTACTAGGGTTATTTCCACACACAGCACAATTAAAGACCCAGCCTGGGTAGAGAGTGAGAGCGGCATGGGAGCCAAAGTCCAATTCACAAACAGAACCAAGAATAAGGCTCCATGCCCACTAGGAGCAGAAAAAACGTCAACGCTTTTAGCTTAAAAACATGGCATAAAAGACGCAAATTGAAAGCATATTGTACAAAGTTTAGGCGAGTCTATGAGAGTTTAAGAGCATTTTGTTTATAGGTGTTTTTTGCACTACACGCCCCTCTGCCAAAGCCAGGAAATGATGTACAGTGAGGCTCCATGCACACTGGACTTAACAAACGTTGATTCTACAGGCGTTTGGCGTTTTTTTTCTCCTGCCTCTAGAAACACTTCTATTGTGTTCTATGTGTCTTTGCACATTATGACTACTACAGGCGTTTTCTGTCAGGGACATTCAGAGGCAGGGAAAAAAAAACGTCTCTATCGCGTTTTCTGGAGAAGTTTAGGAGCTGTAAAAACGTCAGTCTCTCCTAAACTCCTCTTATCTCTTCTGAACGTCAAGTTTCAAAAAATCTTTAGTAAAAAAAAAGGTGTGTTATCACTGTAAACACCTATAAACAAAATGCTCTTAAACTCTCATAGACTCGCCTAAACTTTGTACAATATGCTTTAAATTTGCATCTTTTATGCCACGTTTTTAAGCTAAAAACTGTGAGTTTTTTCTGCTCCTAGTGTGCATGGAGCCTGACAACACATTTTTTTTTTTTTACAAAAAAAACGTTTGAAACTTGACGTTCAGAAGAGATAAGAGTCCTCCCTGGGTCAGCTGATAGCCTCACATGGCTTCCACTACCATTTATATGCTGATGACACCCAAATATATCTCTCTGCCCCTCAGCTCACCCCATCAATCTCCTCACGCATCACTGATTTACTAACAGACATATCAGTCTGGATGTCAAACCACTTCCTCAAACTGAATCTGTCTAAAACTGAGCTCTTAATATTTCCTCCCTCGCGTGCCTCTTCCCCCGACTTCTCAGTCAAGATCAATGGCACATGTATCAGTCCATCCCCATATGCCAGGGTGCTAGGGGTAATCCTAGACTCTGAACTGTCCTTTCAGACCCACATACAATCCCTGTCCAAATCATGCCGCCTCAACCTCTGCAACATTTCCAGAATACACCCCTTTTTAACTAATGACACCACCAAGCTTCTAACTCACTCCCTGGTTATCTCTTGCCTCGACTACTGCAACTCACTGCTCATTGGATTACCTTTACATAGACTATCCCCCCTTCAGTCCATAATGAATGCTGCTGCAAGACTCATCCACCTTACCAGTGTCCTCCGCCCCTCTCTGCCAATCCCTCCACTGGCTTCCACTCACCCAACAAATAAAATTCAAAGTACTAAAAATAATTTACAAAGCCATCCATAACTCTGCCCCCAGCTACATCACTAGCCTAGTCCCAAAATACCAACCAAGTCGCTCTCTTCGGTCCTCCCAAGACCTCCTGCTCTCTAGCTCCCTTGTCACCTCCTCCCATGCTCGCCTCCAGGTTTTCTCCAGAGCTTCTCCCATCCTTTGGAACTCTCTACCCCAATCTGTCCGACTGTCCCCTAATCTATCCATCTTTAGACGATCCCTAAAAACCCTTTTTTTAAAAGAAGCCTATCCTACTTCTAACTAACACTGTTTGTTTTACTTCCTCCGTAAGCTCATCCCCCACAGCTATTACCTCTTGTATCAATTGACCCTTCCTTTTTAGATTGTAAGCTCTAACGAGCAGGGCCCTCTGATTCCTCTTGTACCAAATTGTAATGTAATTGCAATGTCTGCCTTTATTTTGTTAAGCGCTGCGCAAACTGTTGGCTCTATATAAATCCTGTATAATAATAATATAATAATAATAATAAGAGGAGTTTAAGAGAGACTGACATTTTTACAGCTCCTAAACTTCTCCAGGAAACGCGATAGAGAAGGTTTTTTTTTTTTTCTGCCTCTGAACGTCCCTGACAGAAAACGCATGAATGTGCAAAGACACATAGAACACAATAGACGTGCTTCTAAAGGCAGGAGAAAAAAATGTCAAACGCCTGTAGAATCAATGTTTTATTAATTCCAGTTTGCATGGAGCCTAAAAAAAATGCAATATTTATCACCAGTGTTTTGCTGGCGGTATCTCATGCGGTATTTGTCAGAAACAGCCTGGTTGCTAAGGAGCGGGCCAGGAACAAGGCTGCTGAGTCCTAACAACAGATGACTCATCAGCTGTCAGTGGGTTCCTCCAAATCCTACCCCCCCCCCCCCCGATGTTAATGAGTATGGGGTACATAGTACCCCTACCCATTCACCAAAAAAAGTGTAAAAGTGAATAAAGACAGTACAAAAGTTTTTGACAATTCCTTTACTAAAAAATAAAACAAAAAAGCCTCCCCGATGTAGATCCATTGTCAGTCACGACGGCGACGCTACTGCTGGGTCCCCTTAAAATCCATACCAGACCCGAAGGGCCTGGTATGGGGGGGGGGGACCCCGCACTGTTTTCTTTTCATTTTTAATTGCCAGCGTGTTTTTTTAACATTCAACTGTCAGCGGGGAAACGGCTGACAGCTGATGAGGCAACCAGCTCAATGAGGTAAATTATAGCGTGAAAAAATGTGCTAATTACCACTCAATCGAACAAATACTGCATTTGTAATTTAATGTAAAATTCTTAGTGAATTGCACTTTAAAAAAACAAACAGTTTCATGAATAAAAAAAACTCCCAAAAAAACACTATAGTTAACCTGATTTTTTTATATACTATGAAAGATGATGTTACGCTGAGTAAATAGATACCTAACATTTAAAATTGCGCACACTTGTGGAATGGCGCCAAACTTCAGTACTTAAAAATCTGCATAGGCGACGCTTTAAATTTTTTTACAGGTTACAGAGGCGGTCTAGTTCTAGAATTATTGCTCTCGCTCTAACGTTTGCAGTGTATGTAACCTGTGTGTATCTGCCTCTGATACTAGCCAGTGCCTCACCAGCCACTGAACTCACCGCACATCCCTGGTCCAAAGTTCAGGGCATAGGTGTACTTTAGTCCTAACCTCTAAACTATGTGTGTTAAGCAAACACAATTTTGAATCCAAAGGATGTTCCATGCTATACTTCCTCCCCAGAAAATGTGTAGTACTATGTCTCACCTGGTGAATCTCCTGCCAACCATTCTCATCTTCACAGCCAAGGTTGGCATAGTCTCTGAGCAGAAGTTCACAACAGTATGGATCTCCTCCCACCATTGCGCTGTGATAGAGTGGTGTCAGGCCACGGCTGTCCTTATAGTCTGGAGAAGCACCTAAGTCCAAGAGGGTCTGAGTACCAGATGAACAGAAAAAAATGGTAAGGAGAGAAGGTTGCAAGAAAAGAAGTCATATACACTGAAAGTAGTCATATAAAACAAGTTTATATACAAGATAAATTTATTACATAGTAAGTAATAAAGTGTTACTAAACCCAGGACCCTGCATTCACTATATCTGGTCTCCCACAGTACCATGGAAATGCAATAGTTTTAGTAAATATAAACTGCTAAATACCTTTTCTCATCAGCAGTTAGAGTTGTCTTGTGACTTCTATCAATGTCTGGTTAAAGATTGCAGGAGGAGTTTTCATTCTCCCCTGATTGTCCTATGAGGCTGCAGGACCCCAAACCTCTGTCTGGGCTGTGTTGATTGGCTGCATGCTAATCACATGCACTCTCCCAAGAAAAAAAAAACTCTCTACCAATACACACGAAACTGAGCATGTGCAGAGTGCCTACAAGGCTCTGTTCTATCAGCAGATAGATTGGGGACTGATCAGAGACGACAGGATTTTTACATAACATAACATAACAGCCTTTTTACATAATGCAGAGGATTAACCCCTTGGGTTCCACAGTGGGTATAACAAGCATGCTTTATTGCATATATAGACTGATTTTACTGTTGTGGGTTTAGTAACACTTTAAGTACATTATAATGAAAAAAAAAAAGTATTTATTGGCTAAAGCTATTTTATCCTATATAGACTGTGGGTAGAGTATTGTATCCTATTAAACATACACACCAGAAACAGGACAGTGAAAATATTGGGCATGCCTAGGCTAACTCAATATATTTTGTCAGGTAACCTATAATAGTATTATTTTTTTTGTTCAGCATGGTCTCATCAGATCAGGCATCTGACAATATATATTACGGTAAGTTAAAAAAATGAGACCTATCACCTACATTTTCACATTCCAATTACATAGACAAGTAAAGTCCTGAACCATTGTAGAAAGATAGTAAAGGAGAGAATGAAGCCACACTCTGCAGTGTCAACCCATGAGGTTTATTGAAAAAACGAGCTTCCAGAAAGATGTTGTAGAAAGATGCTTGATTTCCATACCAATTATCATATTCTTTCACATGTATATAGGAATCGTCATTTCTTAGCACAAAAGGACCCAGCCATTATCTTAACTATGCATACATTTCTTTTTTCTATGTTAAAAACATCACCAATCTAAACCCCCACTCACCATCAGTACGGCATGGTTGCGGTATCGCACCGCTTTGTGCAGAGCCGTTAGCCCTTCGCGTGTTCTAAAGTCAAGGTGTGCACCTCCACTTCGTAGGATCTTCACCATATCTGCTCCTCCCTCCAGCTGAGAAGCAAGCGTGAGAGGGCATTCTGCCGGGGACAAATAACAGGAAAATCCCATTCATATTTAGAAATGATCCAACAGCTATACTTTACAACCTGTCCTATGGTGACAATGTACTACATCAGCCACTGATCAGCCACTTTAACAGAAAGCAGTGATGAAGAAATTAGCAAGGCCACAACAATGAATGCTATTAACTGCTTTTATGTAAATAAAAAAAGAAATAATGTTTTAGGACACGCTCTGTGTTTCAGCACATGGCACTGAAAGTCCTGGCATGGGAGACAGAGAATGGCACAGGAGTGTGTGACAGGTACAGTAGGTGCCCGTGATATTGTGTCAATCTCTACGCTTTTATCGGCGAGATTGACACCCTGCGAGCCCCGTCGCGGGAGCCAGCGCCGAGCTGACTTGCTCATAGGGAAAGGAAAAATGTGTTTTTTCCTTTCCCAATGGATGCTATTCCACTGCACCTGAATAAAAAAAGTATCCTGTTCTCTTTGTATTTCTTCCCTGTGTGAAATCCCTGGTGCTCCTGTCAGTCCCTCTGCTTTCCTATTAAAAACTGACCACACTAAGCAGGAGAACACACCGCAATCAGTTCTCTAGCTATGCTCTAGCCTGCTCTCCTCCAATGATAAGACTTGTCTTGACCCCCCACACCCTGCACAGCATTGTCTTGACCCCCCACACCCTGCACAGCGTTTCTGTTTCTCCTCCCCCAGCTCCTATGTAACTGAGAACAGAGTATACAGTCAGGTCCATAAATATTGGGACATCGACACAATTCTAATCTTTTTGGCTCTATACACCACCACAATTGATTTTACATGAATTGAACAAGATGTGCGTTAACAACAGACTTTCAGCTTTAATTTGAGGGTATTTACATCCAAATCAGGTGAACGGTGTAGGAATTACAATAGTTTGTATATGTGCCTCCCTCTTTTTAAGGGACCAAAAGTAATGGGACAATTGGCTGCTCAGCTGTTCCATGGCCAGGTGTGTGTTATTCCCTCATTATCCCATTTACAAGGAACAGATAAAAGGTCCAGAGTTAATTTCAAGTATGCTATTTGCATTTGGAATCTGTTGCTGTCAACTCTCAATATGAGATCCAAAGAGCTGTCACTATCAGTGAAGCAAGCCAGGCTGAAAAAACAAAACAAACCCAGAGAGATAGCAAAAACATTAGGTGTGGCCAAATCAACTGTTTGGAACATCCTTAAAAAGAAAGATTGCACCAGTGAGCTCAGCAACACCAAAAGACCCGGAAGACCATGGAAAACAACTGTGGTGGATGACCAAAGAATTCTTTGCCTGGTGAAGAAAACACCCTTCACAACAGTTGGTCAGATCAAGAACACTCTCCAGGAGGTAGGTGTACGTGTGTCAAAGTCAACAATCAAGAGAAGACTTCACCAGAGTTAATACAGAGGGTTCACCACAAGATGTAAACCATTGGTGAGCCTCAAAAACAGGAAGGCCAGATTAGAGTTTGCCAAACAACATCTAAAAAAAGCCTTCACAGTTCTGGAACAACATCCTATGGACAGATGAGACCAAGATCAACTTGTACCAGAGTGATGGGAAGAGAAGAGTATGGAGAAGGAAAGGAACTGCTCATGATCCAAAGCATACCACCTCATCAGTGAAGCATGGTGGCTGTAGTGTCATGGCGTGGGCATGTATGGCTGCCAATGGAACTGGTTCTCTTGTATTTATTGATGATGTGACTGCTGACAAAAGCAGCAGGATGAATTCTGAAGTGTTTCGGGCAATATTATCTGCTCATATTCAGCAAAATGCTTCAGAACTCATTGGACGGCGCTTCACAGTGCGGATGCGAAAGCAACCAAAGAGTTTATTTAAGGGAAAGAAGTGGAATGTTATGCAATGGCCAAGTCAATCACCTGACCTGAATCCGATTGAGCATGCATTTCACTTGCTGAAGACAAAACTGAAGGGAAAATGCCCCAAGAATAAGCAGGAACTGAAGACAGTTGCAGTAGAGGCCTGGCAGAGCTTCACCAGGGATGAAACCCAGCGTCTGGTGATGTCTATGCGTTCCAGACTTGAAGCTGTAATTGACTGCAAAGGATTTGCAACCAAGTATTAAAAAGTGAAAGTTTGATGGATGATTGTTAATCTGCCCGATTACTTTTGGTCCCTTAAAAAGTGGGAGGCACATATACAAACTGTTGTAATTCCTACACCGTTCACCTGATTTGGATGTAAATACCCTCAAATTAAAGCTGAATGTCTGCCGTTAAAGCACATCTTGTTTGTTTCATTTCAAAAATCTATTGTGGTGGTGTATATAGCCAAAAAGATTAGAATTGTGTTGATGTCCCAATATTTATGGACCTGACTGTATGTGATCACTTATAAAAAAAAGGGGGAAAGGGTATTTATAAAAAATGTTATGTCTATACACAAATGTTAGCCTTTCATTTTTATTTTAAACTGAATAGGGTTTTTTTTTTTTGCAAGGTGATCGTTTACATATACTTTAAGTGATAACATCTTATGTCCCATAGGATGGGTTTCTTGAATGTAGAGTAAATGGGGATTATGTGTTTTAATGAAATCAAACAATAAAATCTTTTGAATTTTAATATAAATATATTTATTGTTAGGAAGGGACAAATGAACAATGGGAGGAGAGCATTTCCAGCCAGCTCAGGGATCAGATGTCAGGGGGTACAGAGGTGAGTGGAGGGAGAAAACATTTGCACACATCTACATATAGAAGATATTGATACTACATACTACTGGGACATAAAATGAAGAAGAAAACTCCACCGTTGGCACAAAGATGGCATTAAAAACCTGACAGAGATTCTAATTCTTCTCTAGCTGGAACTACAAAAATCTAATTTTGGGTGGAGCTGAGATTAGGATTGATTTATGCAGAGAAAGCATCCCACCTGATTGCTCTGATTTTCCTCACTTGGTGTTCACATAACTGTTTATAAAATGGCATAGGTAATAAAGGTTTTTATGCATTGTAATAAGTGGTGCCATTAAATTCAATGAACTATGCATGCATGTGTGCTTCAGTGCATCATTTTTGAAGTCCACGACATGGAACTGCATATATTTAAATGCACCCATGTTTTACTAATATACCCTTTAACCGCTTCCCGACCGCCACCTGTATATATACTTCCTTAGAATGGCACGGCTAGGCAAAGGCACGTGTATATATACGTCCCCTTTAATTGCCTAGCCGTGGGGTCGCGGGCGCGCCGCCGGCAGCGCGCTCGCGACCTGGTCGGGAGCTCCGTGACCACGGCCGCGGGACCAGCGGACCCGATCGCCGCTGGTGTCCCGCGATCGGGTCACAGAGCTGAAGAACGGGGAGAGGTCTGTGTAAACAAACCTCTCCTGCGCTTCCTACACTGCCTGTCATTGATCAGCTGTTCCCTGTCATCGGGAAAGCCGATCAATGTTGTCAGACGTCAGCCACGCCCCCTAATGTAAAAAAAAACACACACATCACAGACCATAACCCCTCTCCGCCCCCTAGTGGTTAACTCTTTCACTGCCCGTGTAATTTATACAGAAATTTAAATAGCATTGATTGCTGTATAAATGACAGTGGTCCCAAAAATGTGTCAAAAATGTCCGATGTGTCCACCATAATGTCGCAGTCACAATAAAAATTGCTGATCGCCGCCATTACTAGTAAAAAAAAAAATATTAATAAAAATGCTATAAAACTATCCCCTATTTTGTAAACGCTATAACTTTTGCGCAAACCAATCAATAATCGCTAATTGCGATTTTTTTTTACCAAAAATGTGTAGAAGAATACGTATCGGCCTAAACTGAGGAAAAAAAACATTTTTAATATATTTTTTGGGGATATTTATTATAGCAAAAAGTAAAAAACATTGCATTTTTTTTTTTTTTTCAAAATTGACGCTCTATTTTTGTTTATAGCGCAAAAAAAAAAAAAAAACGCAGGGGCGATCAAATACCACCAAAAGAAAGCTCTATTTGTTGGAAAAAAAGGACGCCAATTTTGTTTGGGAGTCACGTCGCACGACCGCGCAATTGTCAGTTAAAGCGACGCAGTGCCGAATCGCAAAAAGGGGCCTGGTCCTTTGGCTGCCAATTGGTCCGGGGCTGAAGTGGTTAATTAAACACAATGACAATATTTTAAGCATTTTTAAAAACTGCATTACATCTGAATAAATCTACATTGGATTTCATTATGTGTGATCTAAACTCCACTTACCTCCTGTATCTGGATCTTGATAGTTGGGATCCAGACCCCTCTCCAGCAGCCTGCTCACCTTCTCAACATTTAAACACTGAACATACTCCATGAATTTCTTTAGATTCCCCTACGCAATAAAAAAAACAGAAAGAAGAACATTAAAAGAAGCAATCTATACGGACTATTTGATGTTGAATGGGATCGTGGAAAAGCTGTAGTGCCTTTCATCTAATATGATCCACCAGCTGACAAACCCATGGGGACCTGGAACCTTATAGATCTTTGTCACATTGACAACACTGCACACTTATCAAGATAGACAATGCCTTCAGCGTCCCCACATATATTTACCTTACCAGATAAAATATGACTTTTATAAAAACTCTATTTATCACTTAAAGCAAAATTAAGCTCTCTAAACCAACATTAACAATTTTTAATCCTAATGCTGCTGGCATTACTAAATATAAAGTTATATATAATATATTTTCTTGTTTTAACTTTTTTTTTTACATTTTTGAGTTGCTTCCTGGTTTTTGGCCTAGGCCAAAATGATGTCATACAACCCAGGAGTCTTCATGGGCATTTTTTTTTTCATGGGCATTATGCTTTACCTTTGCAGGGAAATAAAGAGGAAGTAAACCCATCAGGGTTTACTTCCTCTTTAACTCTTCTTTACTACTTTATATAATGTTGCTCGTTCCCCCCTTTATTACTTTTTAAAAATATATATATTTTTTAAATTATTTTCTATCTAAAACCACTGAAGCTTCTACATTCTCACCTAGGAGAAACAGATGTACTCCCAGCTACCCAGTCACCTCAGATATCCCTGTTGCAGCATTCCAGGAAGCTTCCTGCAATAAACACCCTATGCAGGAATTATCCAGCATACTGCACATGTGCCCAGAATTATCAGGGCAACTCAATGCACAAGGTAAGATGGGATAGAAAATAAAAAATGTCAACAAAACATGCTATTAAAAAAAGCATTGGAAACATTTTCGTATAGCATACAATACTCTATACAATACTCTAATACATATATTCTACAGCATTATATATGTCTTATTCATTATTTTTTGTACATTTTTGAATGTTTTACCAGGAAGAACCAATATGTGAGTTGTATTTATTTGAAAGAAAACTCATTTTGATATCTATATTTCAAAAGGATAGATTGGGCATACTGATGAATGGGTGGTTACTCCCTCATTTGGGTGCTAACACCGATTCGTACACTTTCTTTAACCACTTGCTTACTGGGCACTTAAACCCCCCTCCAGCCCAGACCAATTTTCAGCTTCCAGCGCTGACGCACTTTGTATGACAATTGCGCGGTCATACAACACTGTAACCAAATTACATTTTTATCATTTTTTTCCCACAAATAGAGCTTTCTTTTGGTGGTATTTAAAGAGGAAGCCCGGCAAAATTATTTTTATTAAAAGTCAGCAGCTTCAAATACTGCAGTTGCTGGCTTTTAAAATATGGACACTTACCCGTCCAGCGTGCCCGCGATGTCGGCACCCGAAAGCCGATCTTTCGATCGTCTCTCGGGTGCTGCTGCCGCCATCTTCGATATAGTAATCAGGAAGAGAAGCCTTGTGGCTTCACTTCCCGGTTCCCTACTGCGCATGCGCGAGTCGCGCTGCTTAATAAGGATGCTCCTTGCTGTCTCTGGGATCCGTGTGTTTCCCAGCAGATAGCAGGGGGGTGACAGGAAGTGGCGTAAATACCCGCAGATTCTGCGGCTATCTATGCCCGGAAGTGAGTGCAGATACCTGTATTATACAGGTATCTGTACCCCCCTCCCCCCTAAAAGGTGCCAATTGTAGCACCGGAGGGGGGGAGGGTTCCGATGAGCGGAAGTTCCACTTTAGGGTGGAGCTCAGCTTTAATCACAGCTGGGGTTTTTATTTTTTGCTAAACAAACAAAAAAAGATGGAAAATTTTGAAAAAAAAAAAATCATGTTTCATAGTTTGTTATATAAATTTTGCAAACAGGTAATTTTTCTCCTTCATTGATATGCTCTGATGAGGCGGCACTGGTGGGCACTGATAGGCTGCACTGGTGGGCACTGATAGGCTGCACTGGTGGGCACTGATAGACTGCACTGATGGGCACTGATAGGCACAGTTTAGGCGGTACTGATGGGCACAGATAAGGTGGCAATGATGGCCACTGATGGGTGGCACGGATGGGCACTGATAGGTACCACTGATAGATGGCACTGATAGGTGACACTGATGGGCACTAATCAGTGCTGCACATCAGTGCCACCTTTGTTGAGGCACTGATAGGTGGCACTGTGGGCACTGAGGGGTGGCACTGTGGGCACTGATGGGTGGCGCTGGTGGGAACTGGTAGGCGGCACTGTTGCCTACAGCTAGGTGGCACTGGCAGGGGGCACTAAGGATCTGCAGCAGCTAGCCGTGATCGTTTTTTTTTTTCTCCTCGCACTGTCAGCCGATTACCAGCTCTGTTTACATCACGTGATCAGCTGTCATTGGCTGACAGCTGATCACGTGGTAAGGGGTCAGGATCGACCCCTTACTCCGATCTGTGATCCAGCGAGTCTCATAGACTCGCTGATCACAGAGCGCGCTGCACGGGCCCTGCAGGGGGTGCACAGGCCGCTCAGGCACGGGACGACGTCAATAGACGTCGTCCCGGAAAAGCAAGTCGGTGCTGTAGCCGTCATTCGGCTATAGTGCGGATCTGTAGTGGTTAAGTTTGTGCAGCAGCAGTGCAGCATTGTTCATCAGTTCCCAAAAAAAACTCAAGGCTGTAATTGCTACCAAAGGAGCTTCAACAAAGTACTGAGTAAAGGGTCTGAATACTTAAAGTGGATGTAAACCCTCACATATACCCAGTGAGGTAAACAGCCTCAGATGATACACAGGGAGGAAACAAATCTCCCTACATAAGTTTTACTAGCATATCTGCCGTCTTCTACTTTATACTGTATATTCTTTCGAAAGTTAAGATAATGTTAGGAGATTTTCTCTTCCTGTTCAGCACTGCAGTGAAGTCTAGGCATACAGCCAAGACAGCTGATTGGCTGAAAGGCACATACCCCCTCTCCTCATAGGTAGAGACTTTCAGAGCTGTTCGTTGAATCGTTCTGCTCTATGCTAATCTATTTATAGCATCCTCCCCAACACCAAACTCAGGCTGCTTTTATCTCAGTTGTCAGAGAACTTGTCAGAAGTTATCAGGCTGGTAACAGAAGAATGGAGCCGGAGAAAGCTACGGGACATAGGACTTTAAAGAAAGATAAGAAAACACTGCAGATACAGTGGTGTGAAAAAGTGTTTGCCCCCTTCCTCATTTCCTGTTCCTTTGCATGTTTGTCACACTTAAGTGTTTCGGAACATCAAACCAATTTAAACAATAGTCAAGGACAACACAAGTAAACACAAAATGCAATTTGTAAATGAAGGTGTTTATTATTAAAGGTGAAAAAAAATCCAAACCATCATGGCCCTGTGTGAAAAAGTGATTGCCCCCCTTGTTAAAACATACTATAACTGTGGTTGTCCACACCTGAGTTCAATTTCTCTAGCCACACCCAGGCCTGATTATTGCCACACCTGTTCACAATCAAGGCATCACTTAAATAGGAGCTGCTTGACACAGTAAGGTCCACCAGAAGATCCTTAAAAGCTACACATCATGCCGAGACCCAAAGAAATTCAGGAACAATTGAGAAAGAAAGTAATTGAGATCTATCAGTCTGGAAAGGGTTATAAAGCCATTTCCAAAGCTTTGGGAATCCAGCGAACCACAGTGAGAGCAATTATCCACAAATGGCGAAGACATGGAACAGTGGTGAACCTTCCCAGGAGTGGCCGGCCGCCCAAAATTACCCCAAGAGCGCAGCGACGACTCATCCAAGAGGTCACAAAAGACCCCACAACAACGTCCAAAGAAACTGCAGGCCTCACTTGCCTCAGTTAAGGTCAGCGTTCATGCCTCCACCATCAGGAAAAGACTGGGCAAAAATGGCCTGCATGGCAGAGTTCCAAGGAGAAAACCACTGCTGAGCAAAAAGAACATCAAAGCTCGTCTCAATTTCTCCACAACACATCTTGATGATCCCCAAGACTTTTGGGACAACATTCTGTGGACCGATGAGACAAAAGTGGAACTCTTTGGAAGGTGTGTGTCCAAGTATATCTGGCGTAGAAGGAACACTGCATTTCAGAAAAAGAACATTATACCAACAGTAAAATATGGTGGTGGTAGTGTGATGGTCTGGGGCTGTTTTGCTGCTTCAGGACCTGGAAGACTTGCCGTGATAAAAGGAACTATGAATTCTGCTGTCTACCAAGAGATCCTGAAGGAGAATGTCCGACCATCTGTTCGTGTACTCAAGCTGAAACGAACTTGGGTTCTGCAGCAGGACAATGATCCTAAACACACCAGCAAGTCCACCACCGAATGGCTGAAGAAAAACAAAATGAAGACTTTGGAGTGGCCTAGCCAAAGTCCTGACCTGAATCCTATTGAGATGTTGTGGTATGACCTTAAAAAGGCCGTTCATGCTCGAAAACCCTCTAATGTAACTGAATTAGGACAATTCTGCAAAGATGAGTGGGCCAAAATTCCTCCAGGACGCTGTAAAAGCCTCATTGCACGTTATCGCAAACGCTTGGTTGCAGTTGTTGCTGCTAAGGGTGGCCCAACCAGTTATTAGGTTTAGGGGGCAATCACTTTTTCACACAGGGCCATGATGGTTTGGATTTTTTTTCACCTTTAATAATAAACACCTTCATTTACAAATTGCATTTTTGTGTTTACTTGTGTTGTCCTTGACTATTGTTTAAATTGGTTTGATGTTCCGAAACACTTAAGTGTGACAAACATGCAAAGGAACAGGAAATGAGGAAGGGGGCAAACACTTTTTCACACCACTGTATATGTGCTCAGCTCAAATCAGGTTTACATCCACTTAAGGTACATGTGAAATTTCAGTTTTTTTTCTTTTTAAGAAATTCACAGACATTTCTAAAATTCAGTTTTAACTTTGTCATTATGGGGTACCTAGTGCAGATTAATAAGAAAAAAAAAGAATTGAAAAGGTCCCTGCACCTTTTCCAAAAATGCGTCCGCATGGAAACAATATAGTACAGTGCAGTTCCCAGTATGGGAAAAAACATGCGACAGTTTACCATGCAATTTGGTGCACCACACTTTTTTAAAGTAGTGCATGCGCTACTTTTTCTGCGATCTGGTGTGATTTCAGATCATTCAAAGGAATGGGGTGAAAATTTAATTGCATGTAAACATACAGGAATCACAAAGGAATGCACACCAGGTTCCTGTGATTCTTGTGTAAGCCGACCTTTAAAACAGAAAGATTTGTTGATTAATGGACTGCTGATACCTTTTAAAGTGTATCTGTCACTTGGCTTTGCTTGTTAACCCGCTGCTCCTATGATGCACCTTCAGGTGTCTGAACATGTATCCAGCATCCTTCCAGGGCACCTCAGAAGTCCAAAATCCAGGAGTGCTCTATAATGGAGAATGAGTCCTCTCTGGCTTGGTGTTTAGCCCACCGCCTTCTGCTGCCGGTGCTTTGTTGGCTTGCAAGAATAATAGGTGGTCTAACTAGCCAGTAGTGAAGCACAAGCATCAGAAAGGGGCAGGCAAAACAGGTTCAGGTCACTAATTCCTTCATTAGAAAGCCTTAAGATATGTGGATTCAGGGTTGCTTTTAAAAGAAGCTATATACAATGGATATAAAAAGTTTACACACACCCTGTTAAAATGTCAGGTTTCAGTGATGTAAAAAAATGAGACAGGGATAAATAATTTCAGAACTTTTTCCATGTTTTTCTTCAGCTGGAACAGAGGCCTTAGTCGAGGTAGAGGGAATTATGAACAATTCCAAATACCAGTCAATATTGGCACAAAACCTTCAGGCTTCTGCTAGAAAGCTGAACATGAACTTCATCTTTCAGCATGACAATGACCCAAAGCATACATTCAAATCAACAAAGGAATGGCTTCACCAGAAGAAGATTAACGTTTTGGAATGGCCCAGCCAGAGCCCAGACCTGAATCTGATTGAAAATCTGTGGGGTGATCTGAAGAGGGCTGTGCACAGGAGATGCCCTCGCAATCTGACAGATTTTGAGTGTTTTTGCGAAGAAGAATGGGCAAATATTGCCAAGTCAAGATGTGCCATGCTGATAGACTCATACCCAAAACGACGAGCGAGTGCTGTAATAAAAATCAAAAGGTGCTTCAACAAAGTATTATTTTAAGGGTGTGCACACTTATGCAACCATATTATTTTATTTTTACTTCCCCCCTAAAAGATTTCAGTCTGTTGTTCAATTGAGTTGTACAGTTTATAGGTCACATTAAAGGTGGAAAAAGTTCTGAAATGATTTATCTTTGTCTAATTTGTTTACATCACAGAAACCTGACATTTTAGTAGGGGTGTGTAGACTTTGTATATCCACTATACGTGTCCAGGTACCTACAGTCAAGTCTTATCGAATTCTGACACTTGAAAATAAATGTAAGCCAATCAATTGGAATGTCTAGTATTCCATGCCAGCCCTTTCTAAAACAGAATTTCCTTTAGTCAACCACCTTATTGATATAAAAAGTGTGCATCATATATTAGAAATAATAGAGACGTTAAATTAGAAGCTCCATTGAGCAGCATTAGGGAATTGAGAAAGCTACATTATGACTCTGAATAAAGTTATGTGCTAAAGATTGTAGACTAAAGAAAACTGTAATGAATGTGTTAATCCTTAAAGGAAAACTGTCAACGGTAATATGCAGGTTGGAATTTTGAATCACCCCTCTAAAAATGCTTGCTGCCTGGCTTTGACGTTGATCCAATGGCTTAATAATTTATCATACGTACTGTATGCAGATTGGCAGCTCTGACTACCCTATGACTTCACTTTTTTTTTTCTCTTTACCACAATTGCTTGTACACCATACTCATGCAAAATGTTCTTTTTGACTACATTTCCCATGTATTATTCAATGCATTTTAGTTACTGGAGCATTATTTGCTGGAGCATTATGCCGTCATTCTAGATGCCAATCATTACCCATATAACTGCATGTAACCACATAATACATTAGGGAGAATAACACAATGCTTGAAGCAGCAATAAATCAGAGCACATTTTTTTCCTTTTCTCACCTACGATTAATAGTCCGTGACAATACAAGTCCTAATCTGAGCACAAGTGGGAAGAAATAATCAGGAAAACGCTGGAGGAGGAACAGGAAACAATTATCACAAATTGTATGTGCTGTTCTATTAGCATGAGCCTAAACAAACAAGTCTTTAAAAAGCCATGTCGTATGTATAGGCTTTTGAAGGTAGTGTTCTTTGCCATTTCTATAAACCTACTGTTCAAATCAGATTGCTCGTTTGAACATTTTTTGACTAACTTGCCATTAGCTAATATAAATAATATGTTGGGGGAGATTTACTAAAACTGGAGCACTCAGAACCTGGTACAGCTGTTCATGGTAGCCAATCAGCTTCTAACTTCAGTTTGTTAAATTACCTACTTCATACTGCGCTATAGCTGAAAGACGGCTACATCGCAACTCTGTTGTTCCAGGAGGGCATCCATGGATGTCTTCCCGGAAACCACGCCCCCTGGGGTTTGCATTCTGGCACACTATGTGATCGCGGTAAAGGGCTAATCACAGCAGCCTATTACCATGTGATAAGCTGTGTCCAATCACAGCTGATCACAATGTAAACAGACTTGCTGGTTATCAGCAGTACTTTCCTTGTGCTCTGTCACAGCGTGAGGAAAGGAGAGCTGGTAACCAACAAATGTGACAGGGGACATTTACACTGAAAATCAGGGCACTGATCACTGCCCATCAGTGCTGCCTATCAGTGCCCATCAATGCTGCCCCTCAGTGCCACCTATCAGTGCCCATTAATCCCACCTATCAGTGCCAATCAGTACCACCTATCAGTGCTGCATATCAGTGCAGCCTCATCAGTGTCCATTAGTGCCACCTCATCAGTGCCCATCAGTGGCTCCTCATATGTGAAGCCTATCAGTGCCCATAAATGCTGCCCATCATTGCCGCCTATAAGTGTCTCCTCCTCAGTGCCCATCAGTGCCCATCAGTGCCACTTATCAGTGCCCATTAGTGCTGTCTATCAGTGCCAATCAGTGCCGCATATCAGTGCAGCCTTATAAGTGCCCATTAGTGCCACCTCACCAGTGCCCATCAGTGCCTTCTTATCAGTGCAGCCTATCAGTGCCCATCAATGCTGCCCATCAGTGCCACCTATAAGTGCCATCTCATCAGTGTCTCCTTATCAGTGCCACCTATCAGTGCCCATCAGTGCCACCTATCAGTGCTGAATATCAGTGCAGCCTCATAACTGCCCATTAGTGCCACCTCATCAGTGCCCATCAGTGGCACCTCATCAGTGCAGCCTATCAGTGCCCATCAGTGAAGGAGAAAAATTACTTATTTGCAAAATTTTATTACAGAAACTAAAAAAGTTTTAGTTGTTTTTTTAATTTTCGGTCTTTTTCCATTTGTTTAGCAAAAAATAAAAAACCCAGTGATGATTAAATACCACCAAAAGCAAGCTCTATTTGTTTGAAAAACTATAATAACTTTATATGGGTACAGTGTTGCATGACTGCGCAATTGTCATTCAAAGTGGTTAAGCTTTGACAATAAAACCTGGAAGCTGATTGGTTTTAGTACATTTCCCCCATTGTCTTAATTTATTTAGAACTGACTAAAAATTCTTCAGTCAATTAGCGTAGCTTAGAAAAGTTGTATGATATAGACCTTTAAAACATTTATAAGGGCCTCCGTGTAAAGCTCAATAAAATAAAATTAAATATGCATAGTGACTTGCAGTGTAAATATCAATGTGCTAACTGGCAGCATCGTAAGATAGGTAAAGTTTGTAAACCACGTATAAAAGAGATCTGCATTTTTTTAGAATTAAATACATGCTAAAAAAGCTCTCAATCCAAAGTGCTTCCCACCCCATTATAAAAATATAATATTTTGTATACAACAATTATACTGAACTGTACTCAGTGATTACACCAAAGAAAGTAAAAAGAATAGTATGTCACCAGAAACGCCCCTTTTCAAATCAGTAATAATTTGTCAAACCATCTCCTCCTTGACTCTAGAGACTTTGATTTCCTTCCTTGCCTGTTTTCCACTGATTGGAATTGTTTAGTCTTATGAGCTATTTTTTACTTGTATTGTTCTATGTTAAATTTTTACCAGAGATAATAATCCACATATTAAAATGAAGTAAACCAAGTTCAAACTCCAATGTTTTCTGTATATGCTTAACATAGTAAAATAGCCCTAAGGTGCAATAAATAAAAGCTAAATAAAAAAACAGCTTGCCTGTTATGTATACAAATCCTAGGTAAAATTCATACCCATAGATACATGATCTTATTAAACAATCCATGTTTGCTACCAGGGAATAACATTATTTAACAATATAAAACTAAACTTTATGGTCGTGCCAGATGAGATACCTGTTGCCAGTGGCAGAAAGGCCAGGTTGCATCAATTTTTTTTATGGATTTACTGCCTTAGGCCCCTTTCACACTGGGGCAGGAGCGGCGTCGGCGGTAAAGCAGCGCTATATTTAGCGCTGCTTTACCGTAGTTTTTTCTTGTGGTATTCGGCCGTTAGCGGGGCGGTTTTAACCTCCGCTAGCAGCCGAAAAAGGGTTAAAACCCCCCAGCAAGGCGCCGCTGCAGTGGCGCTTTGCCGGCGGTATTGCCGCGGTATTACCGCAGTGTCCCATTGATTTCAATGGGTAGGAGCGGTATAGGAGCGGTGAATACACCGCTCCAAAGATGCTGCTAGCAGAACTTTTTGGACCGTCCTGCTAGCGCACCGCTCCAGTGTGAAAGCCCTCCGGCTTTCACACTGGAGTATATGGGGACCGGATTTTTTCAGGCGCTGTACAGGCGCTATTTTTAGCGCTGTATCGCCTGAAAAACACCCCAGTGTGAAAGGGGCCTTACTGTAGAAATACATCAAGGAGTGCCAGACCAAAATTGGATAAAAGAGTCAAAGATAATATTTATTGCTGATAAAACCAACTACTACTGCTCAGCAATGGCTGTCAAATTTTTACTCCATGAGGAGAGTTCAATACTGGTTCTAATATCCATCCAAGCATCCAAGTTTGAGCCCTGATAAGGGGGGGTGGCGTTGCTCCCAAAACATATTAGCTGTTTTATATGACTTTCTTATCAGGAATTAAAATGATCATGGACTCTTTTGTCTGGTTTTGGTCTGACAATTCTTTCTGTATTTCTATGGTTTGAACTACTGTTGGGTGCCCATCGAGGGAGGCCTTCGCTGTGTGGGGAGACGCCTCGCCAGAGCTATTAATCTTGTTTGAAGTTTTCCTTCATCTGACTACACTTGCAAGTCTAGAAGTTCCTAGTGCTTCTTTGACTGCCTTACTGGTCTGGAACAGTGCCGTATTTTACTTGCTAGTGAAGAAGCACCAAGGGAGCAACATTTTGCCAGTCTGTCCATGAAAGAGTAACTTTATTAGAAAAGGCAAATGATCTATTAGCAATCCCGTCGCATTGTATGACTTGGCTGACATCAGCCATAGAGAGAACTTTGCTAAGCACCGTTCACTTGCAAACTGGTAACACTATAACACCAACTTACTTTCTGAAAAAACATACTTTCTTTGTAAAAAAGTATTTGGTATATACCAGGTTCCGTTCCAAAGACCAGGTCGTTAAACGAATTTGTCATTAAACGAGTAATCAATATTTTAAGCATTCTTAACTACTGTATTGTACTATATTGTGAAAAAAAGGTCTAAACACAAAACTCCAGCTCAATAACATTGTGATAATTTGCATAAGTACAGAAAACAAATGAAAATTCTGTACTGTACTGTACAATACAATGATGTACAGCGCGTCATTTGGTTCGGGAGAGCTGGTCGTAGGTCCGAGCGGTCTTTAAGCAGGTAAGTCGTTAAATGAAAAGTATCTGTATAGGATTATATCTATAGAATTGTAACAAATGAAAGGTAATACAATTTCAGTTAAAAAAAATGATAAAACATGTATCAATTTACAAATTCAATATTGTAAATTAATGTTATTACAAATTGACTTTTCAGTTTATTCTGCAGCCAGCTACGATTTAATTACAATGGCAAAAAATGTTTTTTAAATTATTTCCTTATAACCACTTTCTGACCACAATACGTATACAATACAATATAATTTTCTGCAGGCGGCTAGCTTTTTTATGAAACTGGTCAAAGCAGCTCATGAGCTGCTGAAACGGTTTCCGAAGCAGTGGGAGGGGATGCCCCCCACCGGTGTTTCTCGGTCTTACCGTTTCTGAGTTTCAACTGAGAAATTATCCGATGGTGCAGCCGGCTGCTCCCATAGGCGACCAAAGGGTTCACACTCTTTGATTGACTCTATGGCTTTGGAGGAAGCCATGACTTCACTTCCGGTGTAAAGAAAATCTTTTTTTTTTTTTTATAAATCGAAAGAACAATTTTTTTTGTTTTTGACCTTTTCCTTTTAAAGGTACAGAAGAGATCTGTGATCTTTTTGACCCCAGATCCCTTCATAAAGAGGACCTGTCATCCTTATTTTTATTATAAGGGATGTTTACATTCCTTGTAATAGGAATAAAAGTGATAAAATAAATAAAGGGACTGTGTAAAAATAAAAAATTAAATGTAAAATAAATAATAATAATATAAAAAAATAAAATTAAAGTGCCCCAATCCCTCCGTGCTCACACACAGAAGCAAATGCATACGTAAGTCGCGCACGCATATGTAAATGGTATTCGAACCACACATGGTATTGCCGCGAGAGTTAGAGCGAGAGCAATAATTCTAGCACTGGAGCTTCTCTGTAATGCCAAACAGGTAACCAGTAAAGGCTTTTAAATCATCGCCTATGAGAGGCATGATGAGTCCCTGGAATATTTTATATTTTGCCACACGTTTCGGGAAAATTAAAATTTTTTTTTATTTTTTTTTACACAAACTTGTCACTAAATGATATATTGTTCAAACATGGCATAGTTATATGTGGAATTACACCCCAAAATACATTATGCTGCTTCTCCTGAGTATGGGGATACCACATGTGTAGGACTTTTTGGCAGTCTAACTGCGTACAGGACCCCGAAAGACAATCACCGCCTTCCTCACTGCCTATCACAGTTTCGGAGGCCATGAAATGCCCATAGCAAACCCCCCCCCCCTCCCCCAAATGACCCCAGCTATTTGCTGAGAGGCATGTCGAGTATTTTGCAGATCTCGCTTTTTTGTCACAAAGTTTTGAAAAAATAAAAAAACATTTTTTTTTCTTTCTTCATTTTCAAAAACAAATGAGAGCTGCAAAATACTCACCATGCCTCTTAGCAAATACCTTAGGGTGTCTAATTTCCAAAATGGGGTCATTTGGGGGGGAGGGGGTTTGTGCTATCTGGACATTTTAGGGCCTCTGTAACTGTGAAGGGTAGTGAGGAGTAAAATCACAATTTTACACCTTTAGAAAGCCTAAAGGCAGTGCTTGGTTTTTGGGGTCACGTACGCGGCTAGGCTCCCAAAAAGACTCACGTTTGGTATCTCCATACTCAGGAGAAGCAGCAGAATGTATTTATTTGGTGTGTAATTCCACATATAACCATGCCATGTTTGAACAATATATAATTTAGTGACAACTTTGTGTAAAAAAATAAATAAAAAATAAATTGTAATTTTCCCAAAACTTGTGGCAAAATATCAAATATTCCATGGACACAACATGCTTCTCAGCAAATAGCTTGAAGTGTCTACTTTCCAAAATGGGGTAATTTGTGGGGGTTTTGTGCTATCTTGACATTTCATGGCCTCCGAAACTGTGATAGGTAGTGAGGAAGTAAAATCACCATTTTACGCCCTTAGAAAGCCAGAAGGCGGTGATTGGTTTTCCGGGTTCTGTGAGGCTCCCAAAAAGTCTCACACATGTGGTATCTCCATACTCAGGAGAAGCAGCAGAATGCATTTTGGGGTTTAATTTCACATATGCCCATGGCATGTTTGATGGCATGTTTGAGCAATATATCATTTAGTGACAACTTTGTGCAAAAAAAAAAGGTTGGTAATTTTCCCAAAACTTGTGGCAAAATATAAAATATTCCATGGACTCAACATGCTTATCAGCAAATAGCTTGAGGTGTCTACTTTCCAAAAGGGGGTCATTTGGGGGGGAGGGGATTTGAACTGTCCTGGCATTTTATGCACAACATTAGAAGCTTACGTCACACATCACCCACTCTTCTAACCACTTGAAGACAAAGCCCTTTCTGACACTTTTTGTTTAAATGAAAAATTACTTTGAACCCCCAAACATTATATATTTTTTAAAAGCAAAGGCCCTACAGATTAAAATGGTGGGTGTTGCATTTTTTTTTTTAATCATTTTTATTGTTATCTAAGGGAATGTAAATATCCCCTATGATAGCAATAGGTAGTGACAGGTACTCTTTTCTAAAAAAATTGATAAAATGCTTTCCCAATGGTGCTGTTTATTCCGGTCATGAAATGCTCGTAGCTTCCGGTTTCTTAGGCCATAGAGATGATTGGAGCCATTCTGGTCTGATCTATGGTCAGCTGGCGGAACCACCGGCTACAATCTCGGGCTGCCTGTTGGGACAGGAGCCACATGCGCCAATTCCATGATCAAACAAATGACTAAAAAGTGGCACGCTTGTGTAATACATCCAAGTGGTACCCCTTTCTGAATAAGGGTGACACCAAGTCCCACACAATGTTACCAGTGCTCCCTATGTAGTCTGGGCAGTTATCCGGCTCTACTTAACCATCTCCTCTCTCTTCCTTCATAAACCATAAAACTATATGTATAGCCTGTTGCTCTGTCACAGAGCTTATACATCTTGACCCCATATCTGGCATGCTTGCTGGAAAGATACTGTTTGAATGACAAGCGGACAGAAAACTTAATCAGGGACTCATCAACGCAGACAACTTGATCGGGAGTAAACAAGGCTGCAAACTGCTGGTTAAAGTTGTTTACAAGTGGTAGAGCTGCACAATTAGTCGTTAAAAAATCGTAATCTCGATTCACCCCCTCCGACGATCTCTCCTGCTGAGTTTGCCAATTCTTTCATATAAACAAGTGGAGAGATTATCTGCTCACTCAAAAGAAAGCATCCGGGCAGTCTGCCAAGTTTAGAACTTGAAACATTGTAACTAACGCTTCCCTCTTAGATCAAAGGGATATAACTTCTGTGTAAACAAACAATCCAGGCAATCTGCCCAGTTTTCAACAATGTGTAAATGCAGGAAGTTTAACCACTTAAAGTCTAAATCTTTTTCTGACACTTCTTTCTTAAAGTGGATGTAAACCCAATGTCATCCTTTCTAAACTACTCTAAACTACTGCCATAGGGGTTATCTATAAGGATATACATGCCTCCTGCATATATCTTTACCTGTCAAATGTCTCCCCTCTGTCTGTTATGAGATCAGAAAAACTGCAGATTCTGTGGGTGGGTCTGTTGTCTGGAGCTCGGTGGGTGGAGTCGTGATGTCAGTAGACTCCCTGCCCACCTCTACACTCCCCTTGTCAATATGCAATTTCTCCTGCGTATTTATTACACTGAACTTCTGCTAGGATCTCTAACATCCAGTGAAAAGACAGGAAAGTAACCACATGAATTCAGCATGCCCAAATATGCTGAGGTGTGGAACATCCGATCCTGGGGGAGCAGCAGAAGAAAGTAGTGGAAGGGAATTAAAAAAGAATGCATGTCTCTTAGGCTAGTGCATGAGATATGTAAATCACCTGTCACTCACAGCAAGGGGGAGGATTTGACAACGTTTTTCTCTGTTTGTCAAGATTTATCTTGCTGAACAATAAAAGAGGATTGCTCAGAGCTGGATTAACTCTTTGTGGCAAGACTGGGCTCAAATAATAGGAAATCGTATACTCTACATTATGACATCCAAAAAAAATAAAAATTTGGGTTTACATCCACTTTAAGTTAAAATCAATTATTTTTTGCTAGAAAATTACATGGAACCCCAAACATTATATATATATATATATATATATATATATATATATATATATATATATATATATATATATATATATATATATATATATATTTATTTATTTAGCAGAGACCCTAGGGAATAAAATGGCAATTGCTGCAATATTTTACGTCACACTGTATTTGCCCAGCGGTCTTTCAAATGCAATTTTTTGGGAAGAAATACACTTCAATAAATAAAAAATAAAAAAACGAAACAGTAAAGTTAGCAAAAAATTTTTGTGAAAGATGACGTTACGCCATGAGAATCGTGAGAGAATCGTGATCTATCCTCTAAGCAAAAAAATCGTGATTCTCATTTTAGCCAGAGTGCAGCGCTAACAAGGGGCCAAATTTTGTAGAGTCGATCGTATTCAGGGTCACCCCGAGGACGACAGAGTTTATTGTCATTGAAATGTCCTGGTCATGGAGAGAACAAGGGCATATGGTGAATTGGGTCAGTGGACCAATATGACCGCAACTAAATTTTTTAGTTATGCCCATGAGGAGGGATGGTCTTAAATTCAGAGACCGTAATAGGTCTCCAATCTCTGGCAAGGGTCAACTGGGGATTAGCGGCGATGGATTGACCAGCATACAAATTGCTTTGGTCCACAATAGATCTATAGAGATAGTGTTCACCGAACATCCGAACAACCAAAGTTCGGCCCAAACTCATGCTCGGGCCGAACCGTTCGCCCATCCCTAAGTGCTGGCATCTGGTTAAAATTGAGTGAGACCTTACATTCATCTTGGGAGCCATATATCTTGATTAAGTCCGTGCCCAATTTATGGTGGAGCCAGATCTAATTGCAATCTCTCTCTCTACAAACTGTTTTACATGAATTACTATGGATATTTTATAACTGTTTTATATATTTTTTTTTTTCTTGTGTGCGGTGTATTGCTAGATTATTTAGCCCTTCTTCTATTATTATTTGCATGTTTTTTTTTTAATAGTAGTGTATCTTTCAATAAAACTTTATTGTCTGCAGATCTTATTACAACATTAATATGTCCAAACTTTAATGGATTCACGTAACCACTATACAATTATTTAAATTAAATGTAACTCTGACTGGTAAGTTTACTTATTTAAAAAAAAAACGCCTCTTAAATACTTTAGTGTCTTTCATTGTTCATAGTGGCCTTTCTACCTGCTGTAAGGATATCCACAAGGAGATCTGGTTACACAGTCACAGTGTTAAAAGTTCTGAATGGCCAAATCAATGTTCTATGAGATTATGTAAAGTCAATGAAAAAAACTGGGGGGAACATTCAAGAAATACTTTCCTGAGAAAAATAATCTCTTTCATAATCATTTTGATTTAAGACTCTCAATTAGCCACAGTCCGGTCCATGTACACAGGTGAGACGTGTTGTTGTTGCAGGCATTTCAGCAAATTTTCTATATGACTGAATTGCTGTGTGGGCGTAATCCTTTGAATCTTCCAGTCTGATTTAGTTTAATTACCTATTCTTATGAGAAATGTGGCTGCATGTGGGGGGTTAATTCTACAGTGAACCTATGCATGCAATTAAGAACCATATTTTCTTGAAGCCTTTAGGCTCATTTGTTCATTGCATGGCTACATGATCTTTGCTGTTCCATAAACAATGGTTTATATGAAAATCAATTTTTAGGAGATTAATGTAAACTACTATGGTGCACACTGCTGATAAAAGAACAGGCTATCAATGTAAAACAGTGAAAAAGAGTAAAAAACGGGATATATGAACACACTTAAGTCACAAATAACACTACTCCAAAATTAAAACTTAAACATGTGAACATGTGTCCAGATCATGCATGTGACGATAATTAGGTCTGATGACCCAAAACTGAGGATTGAGCAGCAAAAAGTTTCAATTGAAATCCGATATTAAAGATTAAACAGCCCTACACTAGAGCACAGTTGAGCTTGAGACACAAAGCAGGCCATCATAAATTCTGCTAAAACATTCCAGGATCTGCACAGCCTGTTAATGAGCATTGTTGTAAATGGCTATCATAAAAAGTACTTAGGAGAGACTGGAATTCCAGAGACTTTTAAAACAGCCCTAGCTAAAAAGCAGGGGCGGACCGTCCATTAAGGGCCTACGGGCGCCGCCCCCTCTATCCACGCCACCCCCTATATGAGTAATGGATAGATTCATGCATAGCACGAATCTTTCCACGGCCCCTGCCACCCCCTATTCAAGCATCTGGCCCCTTTCAGGATGTCAGGGCGCATTAATTACAGCGGCGGGGGTGTTTTTTTTTTAAGCACCTGATTAGAGCTCTAATAGGCTTCAAAATAGGGTGGTCTCAGAGCGCAGAGCATTACGCTTGGAGCCCACCAGAAAGAATGAATGAATATTCGCTTTTCTAACACTAAATCGCCCCTTTGCCAATTAGGAAGCATGGGTCTGATACCCGTTTCCCGATTGGCTGAAAGGTCAGACGATCCTATTGGACGCCTAGGAGGAGGGGGATGCACGGCGGAAGCCGACGTGATCCACACCACAAGAGGAGGAAGAAAGCTGACGGACACGCTGCCTGCCTGCTTCCTAGATGGGGGCTTTGATGTCCCGACTGCCCTCCTGGGGGGGGGGCCTTGTTGCCACTGACCGACCGGGGGGGGGGGGGTAGCTATTTGCCCCAAAAAGAAAAAAACACCAGCCACCACTGTTAAACTGTTAAACAGTCTGAAAGAATGCACATCTCTCAGACTAGCGTTTGTGACCTACATTAACATACAGATGAGCTACCCAGAGTTAAAGTTCATACAATTTCAATAATAAGGGCACTTTCACACTGATGCGCTGGGGCATCGGCGGTAAATCGCTGCTATATTTAGCTGCGCTTTACCGGCATTTTAGCTGTGCTTTTCGGCCGCTAGCGGGGCACTTAACCCCCACTAGCGGCCGAAAAAGGGTTAAAAGCACCGGCAAATTGATTTCAATGGGCAGGGGCGCTTTAGGAGCGGTGTATACACCACTCCTAAAGTGCCTCAAAGATGCTGCTTGCAGAACTTTTTTTAGCGTCCTGCCAGCGCACCGCTCCAGTGTGAAGGACCTCGGGCTTTGCAGGCACTATTTTTAGCGCTATAGCGCCTCAGTGTGAAAGTAGCCTTAATGCTACGAAGGTGTTTCATTAATAATAGTTAAAGCACACATTTTTCACCGCCCCCGGTCTGTGCCGCCCGGTCTGTCTCCTTTCTCCTCCTTCCTCCTCCTCTGCTACTGCCAGTCACCGCCCCTCCACTCCATCCCTGCCGCACCGCCCGCCGCACCCCGCCTGCTATCTCCATGCAGAGCAGGGATTATCATCAGTAATTACTTGTATGACACAGCGGGATCTCCCACTGTGTCAGGTATTGTTATGACAACACATCTCCCACCCCCCCCCCCCCCCCCCATTATAGGAACAGTACACTGTCAATCATAATGACGGCGGGGGGTGGGGCATCAGTGATCGGTGTTCTTACATACAATACTTGACACAGCAGCAGATCCCCGCTGATTCATACAAGTGATTTCTGATAATAATCCCGGCTTTACACTAGTGGTCCCTGACATTGTGGTCCAACGGTGGTCCCTGACATGGTGGTCCCTGGCATGGTGGTCCCTGACATGGTGGTCCCTGACAAGCAGCACTGGTGGTCCTTACATGGTGGTCCCTGACAAGCGGCACTGGTGGTCCCTGACATGGTGGTCCCTGACAAGCGGCACAGGTGGTCCCTGACATGGAGGTCCCTGACAAGCGGCACTGGTGATCCCTGACTGGTGGTCCCTGACATGGTGGTCCCTGACAAGCGGCACTGGTGGTCCCTGACATGGAGGTCCCTGACAAGCGGCACTGGTGATCCCTGACTGGTGGTCCCTGACATGGTGGTCCCTGACAAGCGGCACTGGTGGTCCCTGACATGGAGGTCCCTGACAAGCGGCACTGGTGATCCCTGACTGGTGGTCCCTGACATGGTGGTCCCTGACAAGCGGCACTGGTGGTCCCTGGCATGGAGGTCCCTGACAAGCGGCACTGGTGATCCCTGACTGGTGGTCCCTGACATTCGGCACTGGTAAACACTGATAAGCTGCACTGGTTTGAATTTATATTAAATGCATTAAATGTATTAATTTAATTTTAAATTATTTATTAAATTAATATTATATTAATATGCATTTATATTAAAATGCTTTGCATGTATAAGGCTGTAACCTATCATACCGTGTGTTATGTATGGCTTGCTGGCTGCAGAATGAGGGGTGGGATTTATGTTGAAGTGGGCGAGTTCACATTTACATGTACAAGCCTAGTGTACCCTCCTACATTCACTCCCATCCCAAGGATTCATGGTAAATGTAGGCTGATTACAGTTAGAGAGAGAGAAGAGGATATGATGCAATCACTGTTCTAAGATATTCTCCCTGCCAGAAAAGATGATGCATATTTTGAATCACAAAGCTGACTTCCTGAAAATTCAATCATACATATCTCTTAAACGGTAAGAAATTTCACAAATGTAATAACTGTTTAGTGTTTTGTGTGTGGGGGTTGTACTAATGTTTTTTTTTTTTTTTTAATCCTGGAGTTCTGCTTTAAGAGAATGTGGGAAAAAAAGGGGGAGGCCTTTTTAGGCCCCCCTTTACCTCATGCGATCGCGGTGTCGGCATTTTAGACATTAATATAGGGTTTTTTAATGGGGGTCATTCTAACTGGTGAGTTAGGGTCATGTGAATAAGAAGGTTCTAGAAGGTTAGTAGGTCAGGTAGGGATTGGCCAGTTAAGGTCAGATGACCTTTAAGAAGCTCAGAAACAAATCAACGCATGCTCAGAAGCATTGAACTTCATTTTCGTGGCTCGTCGTAGTGTTGTACGTCACCGCGTTCTTGACGGTCGGAATTTGGTGTGACCGTGTGTAGGCAACACAAGCTTGAGCGGAATTCCGTCGGAAAAACCATCCAAGGCTTTTCCGACGAGAATTCTGATCGTGTGTACACGGCATAAGACAAGCTTTGAAGATTCAAGGTTTGGCCCCAACATTCTCCTTTTCTTCTGTTCCTATTCTGGACAGTATAGTTAGAGCAAATTCTACCAAGGGCCTCATCACCAAGGTCTATATGCGATTGTTATCTGAAATGTTTCTGACGTTACTGTTCCATGTAGGCAAAGATGGGAGGCAGAAGTGTATGTGGCCCTAGGGGATATATGGGATCAAATACTACAGAATTTACAGCTTGCCTCAATATCTTCTACTCATAGAGTGACTCAACTTTTTATTTCGTATAGGGCTTATCGTAATCGTACCCCAACGTTGCTGCACAGGGTAGGCAGGAGAGAAAATCCCGAATGCACAAGATGCGCTCAATCTCTTGGCTCCTTTATGCACCTCTTTTGGAGAGACCTGAAGTTATTTCAGTATTGGCAGGAAGTGCTGGATTTGCTCAATTCTGTAGATGATAAGGCTTTTTAGGATATGTAAATTCTAATAGCCTGGATTGTGATCAGACAATGGCCATTTTGAGATCTCTTTTTATAGCACATAAACTGATAGCCTCCCGTTGGGTTTCATCCAACCCTCCTACCCTTGGAAACTGGATTTGGGAAATGGATAAATATGCAATGTTTGAAAAATACACTTATGTTCAACGCAACACCTTTCAGAAGTTTGAAAAGATATGGAGAAAGTGGATAGATGCATCAAGTTGTCATTTTAAATTTAAATCCATAATAAAGACTGGAGGTATAAAGGTATAAAAGTAAAAGCTATATTTTTAGTAAAGGGGGAAGGCCTGTCGCAGAAAAGTCTTATTATATACTATCTGTTCTGGAGTATTTCTGAATATCTGTGAATATCTTGATGTATCAAATGTACTAATGCTGATACTGCTTAGAGTGGCGATTTGACCTTTGTTTGAATGTTTTTTAATTTTTTTTTCATTGGCTGTTTTGTTTTGTTTTTGTTTTTTTTGTGTTGTTACTGTTTATTTGTTATACTTCAAAAATAAAATCTGAATAAAAAAAAAAAAATGCAAGCAGTGTGAATAAGTCCATTTCACCTGGTATCTGCCTCTTGCAATCTCTCTGCAGCAGGACTGGGAACAGCACAAGGAGATATTCAGATATTTTGCAGTGCTTATGTGCTAACAAGAAACATGCTGATAGGATGAGAGATCAGAGTAGCAGATAGATGAGCTCATCAGTGTACTGCTTCTCTTTTCACTGTCCAGTCACAAGCAGATAATACTGGGGTGCCTTGTTGTGGCCTCTGCATGTATTTGCAAATGTGTGCAGACTACACCCCTGTTTTTAACGTGAACTGTAATGCCGCGTACACACGGTCGGAATTCTCGTCGGAAAAAGCTTGGATGGTTTTCCCGTCGGAATTCCGACGGAATTTCGCTCAAACTGTCTTGCCTACACGGTCACACCAAATTCCGACGGTCAATAAGACCACGCCTTAAAAAACATTTGAATGCACTATAAAAGGGAAGTTTAATGCTTCTGAGCATGCGTCAAATTGTTTCCGAGCATGCGTCGGAATTTTGCGTGTCGGAATTGCATACACACGAAATTCCGATAGAAAGGTTTTCCGTCGTAAAAATTAAGAGCAGGTTTTCAATCCAAAGCCCGTCGGAAATTCCAACAGAAAAAGACCGATGGGTATACACACGGTCGGAAAATCCAATGAAAAGCTCCCACCGGACTGTTTCCATCGGAAATTCCGACCGTGTGTACGCGGCATTAGACAAGACAATTTGGCTTGTTGCAGGCTGGCTGGTAATTTGAGCTGGGAATTTCTCTTTGTTTTATTTTTAAATGCATCGCCCTTCCATGTGCTCCTTGCTGCTAAGGCCAGTAATAGGTTGGGGCAGTTGCCGTTTGTTTTTACTGGCAGAAGGGCAAGAGTTACTAATGTGCAGCAGAGTAAAATCAGGTCTCCTGCCCTGCCAGGCAAGGCTGTGCTGTGGCGCAGAGCTGTGTAAATCTCAAAAATGGATGGACAGAAATAAAAATCCTTTGGCAGGTAAAACAACCCCCATATATGTAGTTTAACTATATATTTAGCTGTTTGCCTTGAGTTTAGCTTTAAAAACTACACTTACCACAGTCTCAATTGTCTCTTGTTATATAACACACACGCAATCCTGGAAACACCTTTTATTTCACAGAATGTACCATGATGATTTTACTGTTGGTTCAATGGAAGAGAAGAGAAAAAGAATGTTTGGAGCAAAGCTAGACCCACAATGATAGGGCGCCCAGTAATAATTTGCCACCTTTGGTACAACAGTTGCTAACCCACTGCCCTAATACAATGTTTAAATCCACTAATGTTTCTCTGCCCCCTCTGTTCAGGAAGGGGCCTGTTTAAAGGCTAAGTTCCCCTTTTGAAAAAAGTAATACATGCACATGCTTTTTCAGGTAAAATGTGCATTTATAATTTTTTTCTTAGGAGCCTGCAAGCATTGCACCAGTGATCAATGGATCGTGGGTTTATTGTCAGGTTCCTGAACACACTGCCTAGAGCTCTCTGCCCATATATTTCTACATGCAGACAGTTCCTGACCTGTAGGCGTGTGAATGGGAGTGCTGATTAGTACGCTTACAGTTCATTCAAACTACAAGTCCATCTGCCGCGGTAGCAAATGGGACTTGACGTTTTTCCATTCATGGATCTCTCCGCTATGGTAACCTGGAAGTGATGACATGACATCACATTTCTGGTTTACCTGGATGTCAACGGCATCATTTTTTAAAATGTTATTCAAAAAACGCTGAAGTGAAAAGGAGGGGCGGCTTCAGAGTCGGGTGACATTGAGCCACCCCAGTGTGAACTGAAACTTAGGCTCCTTTCCCATCTGATCGATCACAGCGATTCTGCCTGCAAACTGGATCTCTCAGATAGGAACGGAGCATTAGTTCTTTAGATAAAAGGGATGAACTTCGGTCTGTAAATGAGGTCAGTTTAAACACTTAAAGATTAAGACCCCTTTCACACTGGGGCGTGTGTGCGTTAGCGCTAAAGCGGCACTTTATTTAGCGGCGGTTTACCGCTGTTATAGCAGTGCTTTTTAGCCGCTAGCGGGACGCTTTTTTTTTTTTTTTTACTTGAGCCAAGTAAGTCCAAGGAGAGGGAGACAAGGAGGTGGGAGCATGGTCACCCAGATTACTTCTGCATGAAACAGACCATGAGCAGCTGTGACAATAAGAGGGATAATCAAGTCCATGATTTAATCAATAAACCCTCAGTGTGGTCACCAATCAAACCTTCTGCTTCCCAGAACAAATCTTCTGGTCTCCCCACAGCAGTCTGCAGCTTCTTCCTGGAGATCAGAGGGTGTTGCAGCCGCAAATGAGGACCTTTGATTAACACTTGTGGCACATAAAACTTGACAGGAGGGTGAAAACTTACAGTGTCAAGGTGGAATAGGGTTAAAGCCCAACTTTAGTCAAATATTTTACCTTTGGTTTTAAAAATGGGAACAGTTAAAACCTTTGGTGGGTCTTTATTACTGTTGGTGACCCCAGAGGTGAGACTTTTCCTCACTTTCTGTCCCTAATATACCAAAAAAAAAAAATGAGGGGTTTGGTGGTCCCCTGGACCGAAAGACCACAAATAAATGGAGCTTTGCAAATTGCCCAAAAGCATAGTAAATTGTTCTCACATCATTTAATAATTTTCTTCCCATATTTTTCGGTAGAATGTTATTTCTCATGTTTTCCAAAGCAAAAATAAAAGCAAACATATTTCAACATAGTAAAGTTGAGACAGAATGACAACTACTAAAAGCTCATTGAACATTCACAGATGTCATCACACGTGACAACAAGGCTAAGGGTAAAGGATTAAACTCTCATTTTACAAAGACATTTGTTAGGATTGCTTTACATTTCCTGTAATAAAGACTTTTAGTGCCGGTTCACACTTGTGCGATGTCAGACATTGCATGTGATTCGCACCGCACTGTTGTGCAGATCACATGCGATGTCTGTGCAATGGGAATTCAACAAAACAGATTGTATGGCTGAATTTGCATCGCATTTGGAACAAAATCGTGGAGGATCCTTTTTTTTGTCCACACCAAAATCGGATCGCCCATGCGATCTGATTCCTGTCCGAATTAACAGTTTGCACTGCGATATACCTGCAGCAGTTCCCATAGGGCAGTGTGAACTGCCTGCGAGTTCTATGCGATGCAGGAAACGGCAATGGAATGGTGCTGGTTCACGCATTGCGCTTCTGTGAACCGGCATTTAAAGCAAATATACCTTGTATCTGTGTGCATGGTGTTAAGATGTGATCAGTCTGTATACCCTGAGAGGTCCAATTTTGGACAGGGCCACTGAGGTGCAGTGTAGAAAAAAAGTGTTGGTGATGGATCATATTTAAAGCAGAACTTCACCCAAAAGGGAGGAGAAGCCACAAGGTGGCACGCATGGCTTCCCACACTAAACATGCCAAAACCAGCCAGATGAGGATGGCACCAGATCCTTGGACAGATACGTGTCCATTTAATAAAAGTCACCAAATTTTTTCCTTCTCGAGTGAAAATCCCCTTTAACAGCTGGAGGGCCCCAGGTTGCCTACCCCTGGTTTAATGAAACGCTTCCCCCTAGTAAAGTGTGGATACTCACAAAAAAAAGATGAGTGTCTCTATATAAGTTTGCTAGTCATCATAAACTGACAAAGAGAAATGTTATGATCCTTAAGTTGTAAGTGGAGACTAACTTTAAGAAAGTGGACTTTATAGGCACAAAAATACATATACTACAAAATATAAAAAAAAGGGTATTTTATTAAAAATATATGTATATATATCGAATCACGATAAATCAGCGATTACATATGCTCAAAATATATTTAGTAACGTAGTAAACAACATCAGACCTTCTTATCAGCAAAACAACACCCAAACAGTGAGATGTATTGATCTTGATAATATCATAAGTAGACACATGTAAGAAGTATACAAAACCAGATATTCTATACTGATCACTGGCATAAATAGTGTATATAGAAAATAGAACTAGGTTCTGTAGATCTGGGGTGATGCTGATGCGGAGGTCCGTTTTTTCTCGTCAAAGGATTTAGCTCGACATGTTCCGATGATCCTTAAGTTGGCCATACAGCCAGGAATTTCATCCAGTTTCTAATGGACTGGCCAAAAATGATTTGATTAAGGATGGCCATCTCCAGTCCGACATCTTTTGATAAAATAAACAAGTCAGGCCAAAAATTGTTGGCCGAATAGCAGCTGCATCCAATCAGATGTAGGGAGATTTATCTATCCTAACTGTATAGTGTGGATGGAGTAATCTGTTCGACTTTCTTTGCTCAGCTTCAGTGTATGGCCATTATTATACATAGATATAGGTACTAGAACATCAAACATACTGTATTTTGGGGTCACATGCCATAGGAAATCACATTGGAACATGGTCAGTTCCCAGTATCCCACCACACATTGACAGAATTCATCAGCATTTAACAGTTGCAGAAGTAGATAAAAATTGTGATTAATATAATCTTCCAAGCATGTATTCCTAACACTGTTACTACACGGGATGCCTTCCTATTGAATTCCACAATATGGTTGTCTTGCGCCCAGATGAGGTATCTATTTTCCTTATTAAAGAAAAGCTGCACTAATAAAAAAGCAACCTAGTGTTTCAAAATGATAAGCCACTGAACTCATCAAACACAAACAACTAATAGTTCTACCTACTTTTTATGCAATGGGAAAGGAGATAATATGCAGTCAAAAATCTGGCACACTGGGGTTGATTTACTAAAGACAAATAGTCTGTTCAATCTTGAAGGGAATTTTTACTTAGCTCAGAGAAGGAGGTGAAGCTAACGTTAAACATCTAATTATGAGTAAGCAAAAATATAAGGGTTGATTTATTAAAACTTGAGAGTGCAAAATCTGATGCAGCTCTGCATAGAAACATCAGCTTTCAGGTTTTGTTGTCAAAGCTAAAAGGGGTTGTAAAGGTAATTATTTTTTCACCTTAATGCATTCTATGCATTAAGGTGAAAAAACATCTGACACTGCCGGCCCCCACAGCCCCCCCGTTTTACTTACCTGACCCCTCCAAAGTCCCGCGCTCACCTCCGACATCCTCTTCGCCGCTCAGCCTGGCCGTTGATTGGCTAGAGTGGATGGATTGAAAGCAGCGCAAGCCATTGACTCGCGCTGCTGTCAATCACATCCAATGACGTGGCGCGCAGGGGGGCGGGGCCGAGTGATACAGTGAGCGGCTATAGCCGCCGTCTGTATCACAGGAGCGTGCCCACAAGTACTTCTCACCATGCGAGGAAGCTCGCATGAACGTGAGAAGTACTTGCAGGGGGAAGCCGAGACATCCGCCGAGGGACCCCAGAAGACCAGGTTCGGGGACACTCTGTGCAAAACTAACTGCACAGTGGAGGTAAGTATAACATGTTTGTTATTTAAAAAAATAATAATAATTCCCTTTACAATCCCTTTAATTGAACAAGCTGAAGTCAGAAGCTGATTGGCTACTGTGCACCGCTGCATCAGATTTTGCACTCTCCAGTTTTAGTAAATCAACCTGTGTTTTTTTTTTCTCTTGTATGCATTTGGGTGTTTTTTGCACAGTGACTTTTCACCACATTCACAAAGCTGAGGGAAAATGCCCTTACCCCATAGCAATATAAACGGCCTATTTACCTTTAGTAAACCAACCCCACCATGCACTTTATGATGCGGACTGAAAGCAAAGATAAACACATGCGGGTCCATTTATAAAGTAGAAGCATGGCCATACAGATGTGTAAAGGTAATACAGCACATTTAAAAGTAATGTGCTTTTCAAATGTTCTTAGCACTTCCCTGGCTTTTGAATGGAAATGCAGAAACAAAGCCAGGAGCAGACCTTATTCATGTAATCTGTCAAAGTCATGTGACCAAACCCCTCTCCAATCACAGAGTTCTCACAGCTGCCTTAAGCAGAGGAAACTCCATTATTCACAGCGGTCTACATTTTATGAATGGGCTTAAAATAAAGTCTGCAGTTTTACACGGGGAACGGATAACAATATTCTCACTCCATTATAAATGGCCCCCATGGTGCTTCTAAATTAGACATGCATAGCAAGGATACATAAAAGGAAACTTCTATTAATGTCTGTAGATTTTCTAGCATTAAGTCTTAAGTTAAAAATGATTATTTCTACTTACTTTGGTGTGAAGTTTTGCAAACTGTTTGTCATCCAGTAATGTTTGTGTATAAACTCTTCTTTTATAGCGAAACTGAGGATAGAAAAATGTCAGTTAAGAGTTAGAGTAGTACAATGACACACTAGGGGTTATTTACTAAAACTAGAGAGTGCAAAACCTGGTGCAGCTCTGCATAGTAACCAATCAGCTTCCAGGTTTTATTGCCAAAGCTTAACTGAACAAGCTGAAGTTAGAAGCTGATTGGCTGCCATGCACAGCTGCACCAGATTCTGAGTGCACCAGTTTTAGTAAATCAATCCCACTCTCTGCTGTTAAGTGCGCTACACTTTCCCCACTCCATCCCAATAAACTTTCTGCACTAGAAGTAAATTGCAGAGTATTGGCTTTATTGATGAACATCTGCTGTGGCGTACTGTGCAACATATTTCTTTGCCGTGATAAAAAAGGAATTTTGTAAAGCAAGTTACTCAACTAGTAACACGTGTACGGTGTCTGCAGGCGTGTGCTCCTTTTTGGTAAGGTGCCTTCTGATTTTGCTGTTTTTCTCATGTGAAGTGATCTGAACTAATCATATTTTCTGTACTATTAACTTTGTTTTCTCTCAAGCAGTTTTCCTCAGGCGTACTTGATTTTTCGGATGAGTTTCATGCATTGTGTATATCTTTGTTCTTAACCTGTAAATAACTAAGTCAACCCCCTGTCTTTGGAAGCAGACCAATCATAGAATTTTCACTGTGTGCTAGATACATTTCTAACTACTCAAGTTAATCTTTCATGGTCTTTGATTTACGGGGCTTCTTTTGGAAGCCAAGTTCAATGTACAAGCAATTAGCACAATAAGTAATAACAAGCAGTAGTTTATACTAGTAAGCCAATACATTTTGGATTAAATCGGTATATTGTACAGTATCCTTTATAAGTGAGAAGTCATTTGTATTTTTTGCTATGGGATAATACACTACAAATATTCCTCTTTTACTCATTAATGTGAATTTCCTAAGTCCCCGTGTCTTTTAGTTCATGGACTTAATAAAACAATAACAGGTAAACATATGTTTCATCAGAGACATTTATACAAAGGCCATTTTTTACCCAGATTGTTTAAAAATTCCCTGATCAACCAGCAATCAGCACATAAATGGAGGGAACCATCTGTTTCTCACTCAATCAATAACCACTTGAACATCAAGGATAGATAAAAAAAAAAATCCAGCAGAAATGTATTCTACAAAATTTTTCCAACGGAACTCCGCCGGACCCAGTTCCTATCAAGAAATCCGCTCGTCTGTGTGCTAGTCCGACAAATAACAACGCAAGGGCAGCTATTGGCTACTGGCTACGAACTTCCTTATTCTAGTCCGGTCGTACGTCATCATGTTCAAATCCATCGGACTTTAGTGTGAGTGTTTGTGGCCTAGTCCGTTCATAAGGAAAGTCCATCGGAACTCCGCCGAAAAGACCACCGGACCTAGTCCGTCGAAAAGTCCGGTCTTGTGTACGTGGCATTAGTTACACAAAGCCACAGGTTTTCGTTGTACACCATTAAAACCTTCTAGCTGCCAACCTCCCAACGACCAATGACATCATCAGTTGATAAGGAGAATGTCAGTTGCCCGCATATCACCCTTGTTTGACCCTCCCTTGCCTCTCTTCATCAGCTTTAGGGTATCATTAGCTAAGGAATGAAAAAAAAAAAAACTTAGGGAGAATAGAAACTTTGGAATACTAGTCATTACTAGTTTGCAAAAGTGTATTTGCTTTGGAAGAATAAATCGCCTTTAATGTTGGGTGTCCTACATTTATTGATGTTGCTGCATTATGTAAAAGTATCAGAATAATTTTTACATTATAGAATGGGGCGCTTCAAGACTGTTCATTTTGGAGGGTGCCTTGAGATTGTCCATAATTTTAAAGGGTGCCTTGACTGAAAGAAAATTGAGAAACACTGGCCTAACCTCAAGCAGTGACACTGAGATTTATATGTATAATTTTCCATATCTTGCATCCTCCCATCTACAAAACATAAAAGCAGAAGTGAAATCACAGTTTTACCTCTAGGTAGGGTACAGGTGTGGCCAGAGAAGGTGGGTACTCCCGTAGTAGCCGTTCCTCATCAAGGAATTTCCCAGCTCTGCCATTAAAAGCTGGCTGGAAGAGCCCATAATTCAGAACGTCCTTCAGGCTGTGGTTGAGCGTGCACAGGATGCGCTGCTTGGACACCCAAACTGGAGCATCAGGATTGAGCCGGAGGCACTTCTGAGGGCCATACAAAAAAAGACAAAGAGTTGAGTCAGATTTTTGTAGGATAAATATAAAAAGATGTATGAAAACAGCTAGCGTTATAATGGCATGTGCCAGAAATGTTAATTTGTACCAGGTCTTAACATATAGAGCAGGGATATGCAATTAGCGGACCTCCAGCTGTTGCAGAACTACAAGTCCCATGAGTCATAGCAAGACTCTGAGCCACAAGCATGACACCCAGAGGCAGAGGCATGATGGGACTTTGCAACAGCTGGAGGAACACTAATGCATATCCCTGATATAGACGATAGACAATAACATGGTTTTTGATTTAACCCATAGATTTATCAAATCCCTTCTTAAACATTTGAATAGTTAAAAGATATGAACACACTCTTGTACAGGACTCCGGATATCCATTTTGTTTCTCCTGCACAATAATGAGCAGGCAGTTTAAGTATGGCACTTCACAGTTAATAAGCATTCATTCATTGTTTGTACTAGTTAAAGAACTGTGACCCCTCTTAGACCTTTAACAAAATCATTGATGAGCAACTGTTAGAACCTACAATTCTGCCATCAGAGAGGTGTTGCAGTGCCTGTCAAGACTAATAACAGGTCTCCGGTATGTAACACATCTTATATGTTTTAATCGTGTAATTTACATAAAACATATAGGAGATGATTTACTAAAGGCAAAAAGACTGTTCACTTTGTAAGGGATATTGCACTGTGCAAGGTCATTTTTCCCAGAGCTCAATGAATGAGGTGAAGTACCGATGATGTCCATCAGCCAATCATGGTCAAGCTAAATTTTTATTTATTTTTTCACTTCCCTTGCATGTGATTAGGCATTCTATGCAAAGTGAAATTTCACCACATTCACTAAGCTCTGGGGGAAAATTCTCTTGCAAAGTGCAACTTCCCTTGCAAAGTGAACAGCTAATTTGCTTTTAGTAAATCAATATCATCAGTAGGGATGAGCCGAACACCCCCGGGTTCGGTTCGCACCAGAACCTTCGAACCGACCGAAAGTTCGCGTGAATTTTCGAACCCTATACGTTATAATGGACGCGAACGTTCGAAATCAAAAGTGCTAATTACAACGGCCAATATGCATGTTAATGTCATAAAACAGGTTTGGGGACCCGGGTCCTGCCCCAGGGGACATATATCAATGCAAAAAGAACTTTTAAAAACTAACGTTTTTTCGGGAGCAGTCATTTTAATGATGCATAAAGTGAAAAAAAAAAAGTGAAATTTTCCTTTAAATATGGTACCTGGGGGGTGTCTAAAGTATGCCTGTGAAGTGGCATGTGTTTCCCGTGTTTAGAACTGTCCTTGCACAAAATGACATTTGTAAAGGAAAAAAAGAAGCCATTTAAAACCACTTGCGGCTTTAGGTTTGTTCTTAAGTAGAATCTGAACAGGTACATTATGAAGTGTAGCTCCATCCCAAAAAAATCTATTTTTAAGCTTTTTGGAGAACATAGGGAGGGGTTATCACCCCTGTAACATTTGCTGTCTTTGCACATCTGTTCAGAACATGTCACCTCACTTTCCGTCCCAATGACAAATGTTTTTGGAAAAAGTGGGGTTTTAATTGAAACAAGGATTGGTGATAAAGTATCAGTAGAGAGGAGATACCTTTTTCCCAAATTAAATCTAACAGGATAGAATTTCCCTTCCTAGGGGTAGATTTCCTCTCACTTCCTGTTTTCTCTTTCCATTTGCAAGTAGGAGTCGTTTGTAAGTTGGATGTTTGAAAGTAGGGGCCTGGCGTATATACTCTGCAGAAATTTGCCCTATTAGATGTTGGTGTAGCCACAAGACTGGTGGGCACAGGAATGGGCCCTGCTGTGAGTTAATAGATCAAGATTTGTAATTGCATGCACCTGTTGAACAGGGCAGAAAAATTGGGGGTGGTGGTGGTGGTGGTGGACGGTGTTGCCACAAGACTGTAAGCTCTCACAGTTACTCTTGGTGGGCGCAGGAATGGGCCCTGCTGTGAGTTATTAGATCAAGATTTGTAATTGCAAGCACCTGATGAACAGGGCAGAAAAATTGGGCCTTTGGCGGTGGTGGTGGACGGTGTTGCCACAAGACTGTAGGCCCTCATAGTTACTCTTGGTGGGCGCAGGAATGGGCCCTGCTGTGAACTATTAGATAAAGATTTGTAATTACCCGCCCCTGTTAAACAGGGGCTGAAAAATTGTGCCTTAGGCACTGGTGCTGGTGCCACAACACTGCAACCCCTCACAGATACTGTACTTGGAGCACAGCAGTCACACGTGTTGCGAAGCATTTTTTTAAAAAATTGTAAGTACCCGCCCCTGTTAAACAGGGGCTGAAAAATTGTGCCTTAGGCACTGGTGCTGGTGCCACAACACTGCAACCCCTCACAGATACTGTACTTGGAGCACAGTGTTGCGAAGCATTTTTTTATAAAAATTGTATGTACACGCCCCTGTTAAACAGGGGCTGAAAAATTGTGCCTTAGGCACTGGTGCTGGTGCCACAACACTGCAACCCCTCACAGATACTGTACTTGGAGCACATTGTTGCGAAGCATTTTTTTATAAAAATTGTATGTACACGCCCCTGTTAAACAGGGGCTGAAAAATTGTGCCTTAGGCACTGGTGCTGGTGCCACAACACTGCAACCCCTCACAGATACTGTACTTGGAGCACAGCAGTCACACGTGTTGCGAAGCATTTTTTTAAAAAATTGTAAGTACACGCCCCTGTTAAACAGGGGCTGAAAAATTGTGCCTTAGGCACTGGTGCTGGTGCCACAACACTGCAACCCCTCACAGATACTATACTTGGAGCACATTGTTGCGAAGCATTTTTTTTATAAAAATTGTAAGTACACGCCCCTGTTAAACAGGGGCTGAAAAATTGTGCCTTAGGCACTGGTGCTGGTGCCACAACACTGGAACCCCTCACAGATACTGTACTTGGAGCACAGTGTTGCGAAGCATTTTTTTATAAAAATTGTATGTACACGCCCCTGTTAAACAGGGGCTGAAAAATTGTGCCTTAGGCACTGGTGCTGGTGCCACAACACTGCAACCCCTCACAGATACTGTACTTGGAGCACAGCAGTCACACGTGTTGCGAAGCATTTTTTTAAAAAATTGTAAGTACACGCCCCTGTTAAACAGGGGCTGAAAAATTGTGCCTTAGGCACTGGTGCTGGTGCCACAACACTGGAACCCCTCACAGATACTGTACTTGGAGCACAGTGTTGCGAAGCATTTTTTTATAAAAATTGTATGTACACGCCCCTGTTAAACAGGGGTTGAAAAATTGTGCCTTAGGCACTGGTGTGGTGGCATGGATCATTGAGGAGGAGGAAGAGGATAGTCAGTGAACATAAGAGGACAGTCACTCAGCATCAGCATAGGCAGTCTTGAAGGGATGTGATGTGACATTAAAAATTATTCGGTTATATCCGCCTCAGGTGCCTGGTAGCTGGTGGTGATCCAAGACTGATTCATTTTGATGAAGGTCAGTCGATCAACCGAGGCGGTGGACAGGCGCACCCTATGATCAGTCACAAATCCTCCAGCAGCACTGAATGTGCGTTCGGACAGAACGCTGGAGGCAGGACAGGCCAGTAGCTCAATTGCATACTGTGCAAGCTCTGGCCAGTGATCCATCCTCAGGACCCAGTAAGCCAGAGGATTTTCGGTGGGAAAGGTGTCCAAGTCTGACCTTGCCCCAAGGTATTCCTGCACCATGTATATCAGACGCTGGCGATGGTTGCTGGAACCGATCATACCTTGGGGCTGCGGACTAAAAAATTGTCTGAACGCATCGGTCAGACGTCCACCTTCCCCACCGCTCCTTCTGCTACTGACCGAAGCCTCAGCAACTCGTCGCCCAGGACCAGGAGTTTGTAGCCTCCCAGTTTCTGGGAACGCGTTGCACAGACCTTTCTGCAAGGCCTCCCTGAGATGTCTCATCCTCTGCTCCCTCTGCGACGGCAAGATAAGGTCCGCAACCTTACCCTTGTACCGCGGATCAAGGAGAGTGGCCAGCCAGTAATGGTCCCTCTCCTTGATCCGAAGAACACGAGGATCCTTCCGCAGGCTTTGCAGGATCAGGGAGGCCATGCAGCGTAGGTTAGCTGAGGCATTCGGTCCGGAGTCTTCTGGGTCACTGAGGATGACATGATCGCCAGCCACCTCCTCCCAGCCACGTACAAGTCCACTGGTTTGTTGGGACTGTACATCATCCCTAAAAGACTGCTGCTGCTGATGCTGAGTGCCAGGCTCCACCTCCATGCTCACACAATCCTCCTCCTCCTCCTCCTCCTCCTCCTCCTCATCCTCTTCCTGTGTGATGGGTGGGACAGAAGGAACACTGTCCGGATAAAGGGGGCCTTGAGAGGCAAGGAAGTCCTCCTCTTCCTGCCTCTGTTCTGCCTCAAGTGCCCTGTCCATTATCCCACGCAGCGTATGCTCCAACAGGTGGACAAGAGGGACAGTGTCACTGATGCATGCACTGTCACTGCTCACCATCCTCGTGGCCTCCTCAAATGGTGAGAGGACAGTGCATGCATCCCTGATCATGCTCCACTGACGTGGGGAAAAAAAACCAAGCTCCCCTGACCCTGTCCTGGTGCCGTAGTCGCAAAGGTACTCATTGATGGCCCTCTGCTGCGTGTGCAGTCGCTGCAGCATGGCCAACGTTGAGTTCCACCTGGTGGGCATGTCACATATTAGGCGGTTCTTGGGCAGGTTCAGCTCCTTTTGCAGCTCAGTCAGCCGAGCACTGGCATTATAAGATCGGCGGAAATGCACACAGACTTTCCTGGCCTGCCTCAGGACATCCTGTAAGCCTGGGAACCTGCCCAAGAACCGCTGCACCACCAGGTTGAGGACGTGAGCCATGCAGGGCACATGGGTGAGCTGCCCCTGTCGCAGGGCGGAGAGGAGGTTGGTGCCATTGTCAGAAACGACCATTCCTGGCTTAAGCTGACGTGGTGTCAACCACCTCTCGGCCTGCCCCTGCAGAGCTGCCAGAACCTCTGGCCCAGTGTGGCTCCTGTCCCCCAAACACACCAGCGCAAGCACGGCATGGCATCTTTTTGCCTGCGTACTTGCGTAGCCCCTTGTACGCCTACGGAGCACCGCTGGTTCCAAGGACAGAGCACTGGAGGAAGAAGAAGAGGAGGGGGTGGAGGAGAGAGGTGTGTCACAACCAGTAGCAGTAGTAGCGTTTTGGAGGCGTGGTGGCGGAACAACCTCCAACACTACTGCACCTTGTCCTGCATCCCTCCCAGCTGCCAATAGAGTGACCCAATGGGCCGTGAAAGAAAGGTACCGTCCCTGTCCATGCCTGCTGGACCATGAGTCAGCGGTAATATGCACCTTACCGCTGACCGCCCTGTCCAGCGAGGCATGGACATTGCCCTCCACATGCCGGTAGAGAGACGGAATCGCCTTCCGTGAGAAAAAGTGGCGTTTGGGAACCTGCCACTGAGGAACCGCACATTGAACAAACTCACGGAAGGGGGCCGAGTCTACCAACTGAAAAGGCAGCAGTTGAAGTGCTAGCAATTTAGCCAGGCTAACATTCAACCGCTGGGCATGTGGATGGCTGGGAGTGTACTTCTTTCTACGGTCCAGCAGCTGGGGCAGGGAAATTTGCCTGCTGCAATCGGACGTCGGTGTACTGCAAGTACTTGGTTGTGACACACCTAATTCTACACCTTCAGTCCTCTCAGAGCAGCTTTCAGAGAGGACTGAAGGTGTAGTGGGGATGGAGATCCCAGCTGAGGAGGAGCAAGGAGAGGTCCGCTTAGTTCTTTGGTGTGGGTCTTTTATGTGTGCCTGCCAACGAGCTGCATGGCAGGTCGCCATATGTCTGGTCATGCTTGTGGTGCCCAAGCGGCTGATGTTTTGGCCACGCGAGATACGCTTGAGACAAATATTGCAAATAGCAGTGGTGCGATCTGATGCACTCGTCTCAAAAAAGGCCCACACCAAAGAACTTTTCTGATAACGTGCAGAGGCAGCGCCCTGCACAGGCGGAGCTCTGCGGTGTTGTACAGTTGCTGTGCTGGCCTCTACCTGGCCTCCAGGGGGCATCCTGCCTCGTTGGACATGTGACGCCGCATCCTCCTCCACCTCGTCCTCCTCCTCATCCTCTCTCCCTTCAGGCACCCACGTGGAGTCAGTGACCTCATCATCCCCTCCCTCTTCACCACTAGAGCAAACCTGGCAGTAAGCTGCAGCTGGTGGAACAGTACTGCCAGATTCCTCAAGCTGGGTATCATCATCCGAGCCTTCGAATCGTTGGGCATCCTCCTGGAGCATGTACCCAACACTGTGCTCAAAGAGTTCGGGGGACTCCTCAGGAGGACATGGTGGGTCTAGGGAAGGGGTGGCTGATGATGCTCTGTCAGTACCCTGAGCCTGGGTGAGAGAGGATGAGGAGGATGAGGAGGGCTTGGTCATCCATTCTACCAAGCCTTCAGCATGATGCGGCTCCACATGTCCAGCTGCCGAAAACAAAGACGCGCGTGTCCCATGGCCACGTGCTGATGACGATGCACGACCACGTCCACGTCCACGGCCACGTCCACTAGAAACAGAGCCTGCCTGCCCTGTGTTCTTGGCTCTGCACGCTCTGCCTCCCCTTGGCGGTCTTCCAGCCATTGTAGTCGGTAGTCCTGTGGGTGCTGCTGAGAAGAATATATAGGAGCTCTGTGTGATGCCACTAACACACTAGAAGTCCTATGGGTGCTTCTGCAAAGAAAATAGAGGAGCTCTGTGTGATGCCACTAACACACTAGAAGTCCTGTGGGTGCTGCTGAGAAGAAAATATAGGAGCTCTGTGTGATGCCACTAACACACTAGAAGTCCTATGGGTGCTTCTGCAAAGAAAATAGAGGAGCTCTGTCTGATGCCACTAACACACTAGAAGTCCTGTGGGTGCTTCTGCAAAGAAAATAGAGGAGCTCTGTGTGATGCCACTAACACACTAGAAGTCCTGTGGGTGCTTCTGCAAAGAAAATAGAGGAGCTCTGTGTGATGCCACTAACACACTAGAAGTCCTGTGGGTGCTTCTGCAAAGAAAATAGAGGAGCTCTGTGTGATGGGACTAACACACTTCAAGTCCTATAGGTGCTTCTGGGAAGAAAATGTAGGTCTGTGTGATGGGACTAACACACTTCAAGTCCTATAGGTGCTTCTGGGAACAAAATATATGATCTCTGTGTGATGGGACTAACACACTTCAAGTCCTATAGGTGCTTCTGGGAAGGAAATGTAGGTCTGTGTGATGGGACTAACACACTTCAAGTCCTATAGGTGCTTCTGGGAAAAAAATATATGATCTCTGTGTGATGGGACTAACACACTTCAAGTCCTATAGGTGCTTCTGGGAACAAAATATATGATCTCTGTGTGATGGGACTAACACACTTCAAGTCCTATAGGTGCTTCTGGGAACAAAATATATGATCTCTGTGTGATGGGACTAACACACTTCAAGTCCTATAGGTGCTTCTGGGAAGGAAATATAGGTCTGTGTGATGGGACTAACACACTTCAAGTCCTATAGGTGCTTCTGGGAACAAAATATATGATCTCTGTGTGATGGGACTAACACACTTCAAGTCCTATAGGTGCTTCTGGGAACAAAATATATGATCTCTGTGTGATGGGACTAACACACTTCAAGTCCTATAGGTGCTTCTGGGAACAAAATATATGATCTCTGTGTGATGGGACTAACACACTTCAAGTCCTATAGGTGCTTCTGGGAACAAAATATATGATCTCTGTGTGATGGGACTAACACACTTCAAGTCCTATAGGTGCTTCTGGGAAGGAAATATAGGTCTGTGTGATGGGACTAACACACTTCAAGTCCTATAGGTGCTTCTGGGAACAAAATATATGATCTCTGTGTGATGGGACTAACACACTTCAAGTCCTATAGGTGCTTCTGGGAACAAAATATATGATCTCTGTGTGATGGGACTAACACACTTCAAGTCCTATAGGTGCTTCTGGGAACAAAATATATGATCTCTGTGTGATGGGACTAACACACTTCAAGTCCTATAGGTGCTTCTGGGAACAAAATATATGATCTCTGTGTGATGGGACTAACACACTTCAAGTCCTATAGGTGCTTCTGGGAACAAAATATATGATCTCTGTGTGATGGGACTAACACACTTCAAGTCCTATAGGTGCTTCTGGGAACAAAATATATGATCTCTGTGTGATGGGACTAACACACTTCAAGTCCTATAGGTGCTTCTGGGAAGGAAATGTAGGTCTGTGTGATGGGACTAACACACTTCAAGTCCTATAGGTGCTTCTGGGAACAAAATATATGATCTCTGTGTGATGGGACTAACACACTTCAAGTCCTATAGGTGCTTCTGGGAACAAAATATATGATCTCTGTGTGATGGGACTAACACACTTCAAGTCCTATAGGTGCTTCTGGGAACAAAATATATGATCTCTGTGTGATGGGACTAACACACTTCAAGTCCTATAGGTGCTTCTGGGAAGGAAATATAGGTCTGTGTGATGGGACTAACACACTTCAAGTCCTATAGGTGCTTCTGGGAACAAAATATATGATCTCTGTGTGATGGGACTAACACACTTCAAGTCCTATAGGTGCTCCTGGGAACAAAATATATGATCTCTGTGTGATGGGACTAACACACTTCAAGTCCTATAGGTGCTTCTGGGAACAAAATATATGATCTCTGTGTGATGGGACTAACACACTTCAAGTCCTATAGGTGCTTCTGGGAACAAAATATATGATCTCTGTGTGATGGGACTAACACACTTCAAGTCCTATAGGTGCTTCTGGGAAGGAAATATAGGTCTGTGTGATGGGACTAACACACTTCAAGTCCTATAGGTGCTTCTGGGAACAAAATATATGATCTCTGCGTGATGGGACTAACACACTTCAAGTCCTATAGGTGCTTCTGGGAACAAAATATATGATCTCTGTGTGATGGGACTAACACACTTCAAGTCCTATAGGTGCTTCTGGGAACAAAATATATGATCTCTGTGTGATGGGACTAACACACTTCAAGTCCTATAGGCGCTTCTGGGAACAAAATATATGATCTCTGTGTGATGGGACTAACACACTTCAAGTCCTATAGGTGCTTCTGGGAACACAATATATGATCTCTGTGTGATGGGACTAACACACTTCAAGTCCTATAGGTGCTTCTGGGAAGGAAATATAGGTCTGTGTGATGGGACTAACACACTTCAAGTCCTATAGGTGCTTCTGGGAACAAAATATATGATCTCTGTGTGATGGGACTAACACACTTCAAGTCCTATAGGTGCTTCTGGGAACAAAATATATGATCTCTGTGTGATGGGACTAACACACTTCAAGTCCTATAGGTGCTTCTGGGAACAAAATATATGATCTCTGTGTGATGGGACTAACACACTTCAAGTCCTATAGGTGCTTCTGGGAACAAAATATATGATCTCTGTGTGATGGGACTAACACACTTCAAGTCCTATAGGTGCTTCTGGGAAGGAAATGTAGGTCTGTGTGATGGGACTAACACACTTCAAGTCCTATAGGTGCTTCTGGGAAGGAAATGTAGGTCTGTGTGATGGGACTAACACACTTCAAGTCCTATAGGTGCTTCTGGGAACAAAATATATGATCTCTGTGTGATGGGACTAACACACTTCAAGTCCTATAGGTGCTTCTGGGAACAAAATATATGATCTCTGTGTGATGGGACTAACACACTTCAAGTCCTATAGGTGCTTCTGGGAAGAAAATGTAGGTCTGTGTGATGGGACTAACACACTTCAAGTCCTATAGGTGCTTCTGGGAACAAAATATATGATCTCTGTGTGATGGGACTAACACACTTCAAGTCCTATAGGTGCTTCTGGGAAGGAAATATAGGTCTGTGTGATGGGACTAACACACTTCAAGTCCTATAGGTGCTTCTGGGAACAAAATATATGATCTCTGCGTGATGGGACTAACACACTTCAAGTCCTATAGGTGCTTCTGGGAACAAAATATATGATCTCTGTGTGATGGGACTAACACACTTCAAGTCCTATAGGTGCTTCTGGGAACAAAATATATGATCTCTGTGTGATGGGACTAACACACTTCAAGTCCTATAGGCGCTTCTGGGAACAAAATATATGATCTCTGTGTGATGGGACTAACACACTTCAAGTCCTATAGGTGCTTCTGGGAACACAATATATGATCTCTGTGTGATGGGACTAACACACTTCAAGTCCTATAGGTGCTTCTGGGAAGGAAATATAGGTCTGTGTGATGGGACTAACACACTTCAAGTCCTATAGGTGCTTCTGGGAACAAAATATATGATCTCTGTGTGATGGGACTAACACACTTCAAGTCCTATAGGTGCTTCTGGGAACAAAATATATGATCTCTGTGTGATGGGACTAACACACTTCAAGTCCTATAGGTGCTTCTGGGAACAAAATATATGATCTCTGTGTGATGGGACTAACACACTTCAAGTCCTATAGGTGCTTCTGGGAACAAAATATATGATCTCTGTGTGATGGGACTAACACACTTCAAGTCCTATAGGTGCTTCTGGGAACAAAATGTAGGTCTGTGTGATGGGACTAACACACTTCAAGTCCTATAGGTGCTTCTGGGAAGGAAATGTAGGTCTGTGTGATGGGACTAACACACTTCAAGTCCTATAGGTGCTTCTGGGAACAAAATATATGATCTCTGTGTGATGGGACTAACACACTTCAAGTCCTATAGGTGCTTCTGGGAACAAAATATATGATCTCTGTGTGATGGGACTAACACACTTCAAGTCCTATAGGTGCTTCTGGGAAGAAAATGTAGGTCTGTGTGATGGGACTAACACACTTCAAGTCCTATAGGTGCTTCTGGGAACAAAATATATGATCTCTGTGTGATGGGACTAACACACTTCAAGTCCTATAGGTGCTTCTGGGAAGAAAATGTAGGTCTGTGTGATGGGACTAACACACTTCAAGTCCTATAGGTGCTTCTGGGAACAAAATATATGATCTCTGTGTGATGGGACTAACACACTTCAAGTCCTATAGGTGCTTCTGGGAAGAAAATATAGGAGCTCTGCCTGCCTGCCACGAACACACTACAAGTCCTATAGGTGCTTCTGGGAAGAAAATATAGGAGCTCTGCCTGCCTGCCACGAACACACTACAAGTCCTATAGGTGCTTCTGGGAACAAAATATAGGAGCTCTGCCTGCCTGCCACGAACACACTACAAGTCCTATAGGTGCTTCTGGGAACAAAATATAGGAGCTCTGCCTGCCTGCCACGAACACACTACAAGTCCTATAGGTGCTTCTGGGAACAAAATATAGGAGCTCTGCCTGCCTGCCACGAACACACTACAAGCCCCTCTTTCTAAATCAATCTTTGTAAATGAATCTATCTAACTCAATCTCTCTAAGTAAATCTCTCAAACTAACTAAATCCAGCAGAGTGTCACAGATCTATCCTGCTCTATCTGCGCCGGAACAGCATGTGACCGGCGCAGACGGCGTGGCGGCCTTTTATAGGGGGGGGGGGGGGCGTGTGCTAAAGCCCCTGAGCTGTAATTGGCTACAGGCGTCCTGCCTGTAGCCAATTATGGCTCTTCGAGTTTCCGGGGCTGTGATTGGCCAAGCATGCGGGGTCACAGTGCATGCTTGGCCAATCATCAGCCAGCAATGCACTGCGCCGGCCGCGCCGGCCGCAATGCATTGCGGGGCCGCTCGCATCACACGAACGTGATGCGAGCGGCCAAAATAGTTCTGGGCTCGCCGAGCGAGCGAACGCCCGGTGCTCGATGCGAACGTGGGTTCGCATCGAGCACCGGGCCCATCCCTAATCATCAGCCTGCTGCAGGCAGTATCCTCTGCCTCAGTGATCAAACTGCAACATTATAACTTTGTAGCAAAGTGAGACACAAGTTAAAGGATATGTTCACCTTTGGGAATATGTTAGATGTTCCAACCGTTTTAGGTTGGAACATATAACATGGTCCTGCTCCTGAAGCTGCTGCCTGCCTCTAGTGACATCAAGCCAGGGATATTCTCCCCCTGCTCGCTGTCACTATTTAAAAAAAAACACAACTGTGCGGGGCTCAACCCGGCGGCGTCATTCATTCAGAGAGTTCTGCGAATGGGAAACTTCAAGTACTAGCAGCCTTTGAATCTGGAAAGTAGAAGGAGAAATATACCGCTCAGGATGTCAATGGTCTCATTTTGGATAGGGTGCCGTGATCTATCAAAAAATGTCCCCCATCGGATAGTGTCCGCCCTTTACTCCGCAAGCGCAGCGCCTGCGCACTACGCAGTAAAACGGATCACATACCATTCTCCGAAAATTACCGAAACTCAACAGCTGACCATTAGGTTTGTTTTACGCATGCGCACTTAATATTAGATTAGGTCACAAATCCCTGCACGTTCAAGAGGCTCGTTCAACTTTTGAAGGGGCGTGGTTTGGGGTGCTTATGCTCGCCCAACTTTGTAAGGGCCAGTGTGTGGGGCGGTGATAAGCAAGCACGACGCATGCGCAGTTCGGACATACAGTGTGGGGTGGTGATAAGGGCGGATACTTCTATGGGAGCCTGTGAGAGAATGCAACATCTACTGCACAGGCGCCGCTTTCATCTGTGCCTGTTCGGAGACTTTCGGCGTCTCCTTTCTAATGCTTAGTACGCAAGCGTGGCGCATTCGCAGTTCGGAGAGGACACTTTTCTATAGGCGGACACTTTTTGTCAGAACACCGGCTCAGTATACAAGGTAATTTGCGTACTCCAAAATATATTACTTTATTGAAAAATAGTCCATACAGCAATGGAAATAAAAGCACACCCACTATGAGGCTATGACTAAGCACCCATAGAGTGGTGTGAAACGCGTCAGTTTGGGGTTTTTATTTTTATTGCTGTATGGACTGTTTTTCAATAAAGGAATATATGCAGCGGCCATCCGGATTTTCCTTTTTACTGACAGTAAACGACTGTCAGCATGTAGTTCTCAATGATTTACCATGGTGCTGTTGAGCACTCTGATAATCGTGGGTGAAATGCTTTCAGGGCTCCAAGCAAAAAAAAATTATAAATGCAATTTTGTTTTACCTGCAAAAAAGATGTGCATTCTTTTTTTTTTTTTAAGGTGAACTTATCCTTGAATTACAAGGTGAGAAGATGCAGCAGGTCTGTGCAAGACATTTGAAAGCACAGCTAAGAACGTCACAGGCTCTTTGATTAGGATGTATTATCTCTGAGCAAGCATCTCAGTCCATGAAGTAGATACTGATCTGGATAATGCCAGAACATCGATTGCATTCTTCTTGAAAGAGAAGTAGAGCATTTTCAAGTAGAGCACTTTGATCTATGAGAGGTAATATACACTTCTAAAGCCCCTTACACACGATCAGACTTTCCAACCGTGTGTATGCTTCATTGGACAATTATTGTCGGACTTTCTGCCAACAAATGTTGGCTATCAGGTTTTCAAATTTTTCACGGACAAATGTCTGTTGTCGGATTTTCCGTGCGTGTGTACACAAGTTAGTCGGACAAAAGTCCAAAGTACAAACACGCATGCTCAGAAGCAGAAGCGGTCAGTCTTGTAAACTAGCGTTTGTAATGGAGTATTAACATTCGTGACGCTGCAAATTATGAAATCTCCAAATGCAGCGCAAAATTATCTTCTTCTATAATGCGATAATAATTAAGCTGCTTTGCTGGTGATACTGATGGAGTTATTGCAAACAAATTTCCAAAGGCTTTTTTTTCCTAGTGATATCAAGAATAATATTATTATGTTTTTTTTTTTTTTTTTTTGTGCAAGTTACTACAACACCATTATCCCGTAGTTTTTAAGATCAAAGATACAACTATGTTGGTGTCACTTGTCAATTTGACATTGTATTTTTTAAAATGTTACTGCCTACTCCCAAACTGTCATTTGAAGTAAAGCACATAGCCAAGTATTATTCTACACAATTTTTTTATTGTGCATTAAAAAAAATAAAAAAATTAGACATGCTATCTGCCAATAGAACTTAACCAAAAAGTGCATTCTATGCATCCAAAAATATAGGAAATCTACCAAATCAAATCATTATTCAACCAAAAAAATAATGTCAAAGCAATAACTCCAAGGCCAATAATAAATAACACATTATCTCCAATTCCGCAACATGTCTGGTTGACAAATAGCCATTCAGAAACGAACTGAAAAGCAGGAAATTTAAAGCGCTAAATGAAAAGCGCAAAAAGTAAAGCGTGAATCAACACTCACCAAACTTCTACTAACACGAAATTAGCAGAAGGAGCACAAAGGGTGGTGCTAAAGAGCTGAAAAAACACGTAGTATGTCTAGTACGTCACTACGTTCGTAATTGTTGGCCAACATTTGTGTGACCGTGTGTATGCAAGACAAGTTTAAGGCAACACCCTTCAGAAGTTCCATGGTTTTGTTGGTGGAAAAGTCAGATCGTGTGTGTGAGGCATAAGAGTTAGGCCATGTTCACACAAGTATAGTATAGCGTACGCACATGTGATGGCTGTGTTTGCCCGCAGGGGGATGCACGGGTGTTCCATGTGCCCGCAGGCAGTCCCATTCATGCCAATAAGGACGTATGCATGGACACAGCTGCTGCATACAATTCCTCTGTGCATACTGTCTGCGTTCCGTTGCCAAATTGGCCCATGCAGCCGCTGCATCCGAATAAGACATCACTGGGGCGGCCTGCACAGAGATGCATGGAACACCTGTGCATCCCCATGCAGGCAAGTATGACACTCACATGGGCGTATGGTATAGTACACCCCTGTGAACAAGGCCTTACACTTGCCAATTATTTAGCATGCATGCACTTAATAGAAAATTGTCTGATGTCAGATCCACTTTAAAGCGGAAGTAAACCCTCCTATCATTTTCAGCCAAGGAAGCTGCCATCTTTGCCTCTGTTTAACCTTCAACTGCCACAGTGCTGCACATGTGATCCGTTATGACACCAGCCATTGGATGGTTTGACTGTTTGGTTGAGAGCACAGCCAATGTGCAGTTAGCATGCCTTTTTTTTTTAGACTGTTAAATCGATGGGTTTACTTCCGCTTTAAGTGAGGAAGTTCATGTTTAGGTTTAATTGTTGGTTAGGAAGAATGGCAGCAACGTTGTCACATAATCAGAAAATATTTTCAGCATTTCTAGTAGAGGAAGCTTATGTGCTTTCAATATTTAATAGAGTATTTTCTAAAGAGTGTTGCTATCTCTATCCTGTATCCTTTCATTGCCTCTCCCAGTAGTATCCTGATACACACAAGACATCACCAGGACAAAAAAGGGCTCATGCTGACAGGCGTTGTCTTCCTGTGCTTGCCATGCCTTGGACCTGCTATGTGTTGTCCTGCGTTTCAATGTCCTTGTGAGGTGAATTCGAACTGCAGACGAAAGCAGGTCAAACGCAACCAACCTTTTCTTGTCAAATGCTGCATTTGACATTCAAACATTGTTATTTGCGGTCGAATAGCACACAGCATCTGACGATGTCCACAGATGTGAACCAGCAACTGACATCTCCTCACAGGGGGTGTTTTTATTGGTGATAGAAATAGACGATTGCCGCTCACAGCAATCATATCTTTTTTTTAGCACCTACTTTCAATAACACAACCTGATACCATTTCCTAAACCAGTTTCCACAGCTTTGCAAGCTTTTAACTACATAATGAAGGCCCCTTGAACCGCCTTTAGGGAAAGGGACCCTCGACTGCTGGAAGCAGTAGCTCCCTTAGGATTGGCTACAAAGTCCTGAGGTAACTAGGTGGAGCCTGAGCTCTAGGAAAAGGCTATGCTGGGGAACGTCCAACTGCTCTGAGGAGATTTAGTTGTCACAAGAGTTGACCACCCCCGCCGATTGTGATTTTTTTGTCCGGTTTTGACCTTGGCAGCAATTGATGATGCTTTATGGGCTATGCCCTCAAGTTAAAGCGATTGTAAACCGCAGGTGATAAAAAAAAATCTCAGCAAGGCAATGTTATATCATTGCATACTAGCACATTATGATAGACTTACCTGAGAGCGAAGCCCTCCAGCACCGCGATGTCCCCGCTGAGATGGCTGACATCATGCCCCGGTCTTCCTTCCGGGTTTGCGGCCCAGGGCTACATGAATGACCAAGGGCGTGATGACATCACTCCTGCACATGCACGTGGAAGCCGCCGTTTCATACACAGACTTTGAAGGTCCGGCACTGTAAGCCAGATCTTCAGAGGACATGCATCTGTGATATCATCGACTGCATGCACTTTGAATATCTCCTAAATGGTGCAAATTTAGGAGATATTCACAGTACCTACAGGTAAGACTTATAGGCTTACCTGTAGGTATAAGTGGTAGTACAGAGTTTACTACCACTTTAAATTCTGGTCTAATTCTAGTCTAATGCCTGTCTGACACTGATGGTAAGAACAGGCCTCTTACGGTAGACTATGTGAGTTTATGTATTATGGGTGCTCATGGTATAACTGTGACTGGCAGTGTTGTTTGGTACATTTGGAGAGTTCAATAAAGCCTATTTCCAACTTCATCACTTGCCGACCGCCTAACTGGGAAAATACATTATTACTTTGACATTAAATATTGGGGTTATGGTTGCAGCTAGATGCCATAACCCAGATAATTTTTTTCCCTTAGGCGTCTGTCTTTCATATAAAAGTGGTGGTCTCTGTGGCAGATTCACTGCAGAATCACTTTTAGAAAAGGCGGTGTCCCCCCCCCCCCCCCCTCCCGCTGCTTCCTGGTGGTTCCGGGGCTTATGTTACTGATTGCTGAGGCTGGGAACCATCTCCAGCAGTGTCTTGCCATAGAGATAAGTGATGGCAAGATGGCCGCCACTCATCTCTATGCCCTTGGAGGACCAGAGCAACGTCATGAAGTCACTTCCGGTTCTCGGGCCATGTAAACATGTTTTGTTTTGTTTTTTTAAAGCAAAAGATAAACATTTTTTTGGATCTTTTGCTTTTATTGGTAGAGGAGAGATGTGGGGTCTTTTAAGTATCACAGTCAACAGCTGAGCGAGAGCAATAATTCTAGCACTAGACCTGCTCTGTACCTCTAAAAGGGTAACTTGTAAAAAATTTCGAAGCTTCGACTATAGAGAGTTTTAAGTACTTGGCGTCATTCCACAAGCACGCGCAATTTTAAAGCATGACATGTTAGGTATCTATTTACTCGGCGTAACATCATCTTTTATATTAAATAAAAAAATTGGGGTATATTATATATGTATATATATATATATATATATATATATATATATATATAATATATATATATATATACATATATATAAATTGCGTTTGAAAAACCGCTGTATAAAAACCGTGTGACATAAAAAATTGCAACTGTCATTTTATGCTCTATGGTCTCTGCTGAAAAAATATATAATGTTTGGGGGTTCTAAGTCATTTTGTAGCAAAAATACAGATTTTTACTTGTAACGAACAAACGTCAGAAAAAGGCCTGGTCCTTAAGTGGTCAGCTTCCGTATCTTTTTGGGGGGCAAGGGATTGGTTTACTAGTTGGTCATAAATGAGCCTATGCTTCTCAGCAGTCAGGAATCTGTACTCCTAGACAAGTCAGATGACCAGTAAACAGTGAGGAAGCTGCATAATTGGTAAAGCTGGTCATATGATAAAGCATGATTTTCAAACAAAAGTTAAAATATTTGTATAAAATTGTACAAAAAATAAGTTTTGTTTATTTGATGACTTAATGAATGATGTTCAAAATTACTTGTTTGTTTTTACCATTCGATTTTGGAAAGAATATCATTGTCCTAATGAGAACCATTGGCTCTTGCTGCTGTCAATCACAGTCAATGAGCAGAGTGGTATGTGGGGTCAAGCCACGCTCTGTCAATGGACACACAGAGCGTGGCTCAGGAGAAAGCCCACATGAGTGCCCCATAGCAAACGGGTTGCTATGGGGCCACTTGGCAGGGAGGAGGAGCCAGGAGTGTAGGTGGGGGAACCTTAGAAGGGGAGGATTGGAGCTGCTCTGTGTAAAACCATTACACAGAGCAGGTAAGCATAACATGTTTTTTTTTTTTTTAAATAAATACAATTTAAACTTTTACAATCACTTTAAGCTACAAGGACTCTTGACTAGATGTATAAATAGATCTATAAATGGCTCTTAGCTATCTACAATGTAGCTTTAGGCAGCCATTAATCAGATGCAGCAGTACATGTTGTCTGAATACTGTACTTGCTTAATTACAGTACACGCTGTCAATGAAAGTAATTTATCTAACTTCATTGAATTTATATTCAATGAAGTTAGATAAATGACTTTCATAGACAGCATGTTCTGTATATATAACCTCATTAGAGATTCCTCAATGAATCTTTGTGTTTCTTTAAAGAAGAAGTACAGCCAAAACTTGTTTGGGGGCAGAGCAGAGAGCCGGTGACTGATAGTCACCGGCTCTCTGCTCAGGGAGCACTGAGAACTGAGCAATCAGCAGTGTTAGATCGCTCAGTTCTCAGCCTTAGAGCCAGCAGGGGACAGATGCTGCATTCACCTAGGTAAGTATGATTCCCAAAAATTCCCATACTGCTCTTTTAACTTTTCACATGTATTACGGACCTTCAGCACCCAAAAGGGGAAGCTCTGTTTTTCTGCCTCCACCCCTCCACTGCCACATTTGACATCTTTTGGGGGGGGGGGGGGGTTCGGCCCCCCTCCCCTGCAGCCGGCCCATTTACAAAACTTTGCACATTAAGAAACCAGCTGTTACAGTTATATACATATATACAGTATATGTAGCCTGGAGAGGCGCTTTACTTAATTAGATGTTTAGTTCTTTGAATTGCCACAGGAATGTGGCACGTGTTCCTGTGTGATTCTTGTGCAGTGCAATTTTGAATGGGCTGAAATCACAGTGCAACCAGGAGAAAATAGTGCATGCACACCAAGTCGCATGGTACTGCGGTAACATGCGATTTGGTGCCTGCAAACACACTGCATTTGCAATCTGCGTATAGGATGCCATTAACATTACATTGGCACCCACAGTAGATTGCAAAGGCAATGCCCTTTGAGGGCGAGTCAGGAAACGTGCATGGAACACACGCTTTTCCTGCACCATACTGTGGTGTGAACCGGCCCTGGGTCATTCTCTCACGGGTTTCTGCCTTAAAATCAACTGTCCAGCTGGGTAGTGAAACTGGTCTGGACCAAACCTAGCCTTGGTGCAATTTAAAAGATAAGTTCACCATTAGGAGCATGTTACACCCATATTTAAGGTATAACATGTAATATGCTCCTATGCACCCACCTCATGGCGCCAGCGCTCCACTCTCTGTGATAGCTGAGCAGGGCTCCGCCCACACACGTGCTGCTCAGTGTGATTGTAGTTCATAGATTCTCCCTCTGGCTTTTTAATGGGAAACCCGTAGGGGGACATGAGCACAAAACTAGAGGAAGAACCTGACATTGCACCAGTGATCTGCTGACCATGGGTGCAAAGCTCTGCAGGCTCCAGTAAAAAAACTAAAAATGAATTTACCTTCAAAAATATGTGCATCTATTATTTTTTTGAACCTGTAAGGTTAATATGCACAAAACTTTTCATACGCCTGTAACATGTCCCTGATAAAATTATTCAGCACAGTCAGAAAAGACTTAGCTGATACTGATAAAATGCGTTTAAAGCTAAATGTTAGGTACATGTAAGAAATCATCAATGAATGCAGCTATGTTTTTATAAAAATAATTAAAGCTGAACTCCGGGTACAATAAATTTCATTTAAATATATTCCTCAACAGCCACAAAGAATATAAATCCACTATATGTTTACTATACAGTGCCTTGAAAAAGTATTCATACCCCTTCAAATGTTCCACATTATGTCATGTTACAACCAAAAATGCAAATGTATTTTATTGGGATTTTTATATGATAGACCAACACAAAGTGGCACATAATTGTGAAGTAAAAGGAAAATGATAAATGGCTTTCAATTTTTTTTACAAATAAATATCTGAAAAGTGTGGCGTGCATTTGTATTGACTCCCCCCTTTACTCTGATACCCCTAACTAAAATACAGTGGAACCAATTGCCTTCAGAAGTTACCTAATTAGTAAATAGAGTCCACCTGTGTGTAATTTAATCTCAGTTTAAATACAGCTGTTCTGTGAAGCCCTCAGTGTTGGTTCACACTACAACGACTTGGGATCCGACTGGTCAGCCCTCAAGTCGCCCCAAGTCGCTTGACATTAGGAATTACATTATAGTTAATGAGAGCCGTCTTAATGTACACTACTGAAGTCGCTCCGACTTCATAAAAGGTTCCTGTACTACTTCAAGGCGACTTCTAGGCGACTTGTACCCATAGAATTCAATGGAAGTCGCCTCCAAGTCAGATCCTCATCTATAGTGAAGCGACTTTACAGGAAAAAGAAAATAATTTACCCAGGAAGAGAACAGGAACAACAATTATGTCACAAGAGCTGATTAGCTCTGATTGGTGACTGGAAAAGTCGCCTGTCCTGGAGACGACTTGAAGTCACGTTGTAAGTCGTTCAAAGTCGCTCTGAAGTCGCCTCCAAATCGCCTTGCAAAGTCACGCGGTAAGTCGGGTTGCCCCTGTGTGAACCGACACTTTGTTAAAGAACCTTAGTGAACAAACAGCATCGTTAACCGCTTCCCGACCGCCTCATGTAGATATACGTCTACAGAATGGCACGGGCAGGCAAAAGCACGTACCTGTACGTCACGGAGCTCGCGACCCGGTCGGGAGCTCCGTGACCACAGCCGCGGGACCAGCGGACCCGATCGCCGCTGGTATCCCGCGATCGGGTTACGGAGCTGAAGAACGGGGAGAGGTTTGTGTAAACAAACCTCTCCCCGCGCTTCCTACTCTCCTGTCATTGATCGGCTGTTCCCTGTCATCGGGAAAGCCGATCAATGACGTCAGACGTACAGCCACGCCCCCCTACTGTAAAAAAAACACAACACGTCACACTGACTCCTCCCCGCCCCCTAGTGGTTAACTCCTTCACTGCCACTGTCATTTACATAGGAATCAGTGCTATTTAAATAGCACTGATTTCTGTATAAATGACAAATGTCCCAAAAATGTGTCAAAAATGTCCGATGTGTCCGCCATAATGTTGCAGTCACAATAAAAATCGCCGCCATTACTAGTAAAAAAAAATATTAATAAAAATGCTATAAAACTATCCCCTATTTTGTAAACGCTATAACTTTTGCGCAAACTAATCAATAATCGCTAATTGCGATTTTTTTTACCAAAAATATGTAGAAGAATACGTTTCGGCCTAAACTGAGGAAAAAAAATGTTTTTTTATATATTTTTTGGGGATAGTTATTATAGCAAAAAGTAAAAAATATTGCATTTTTTTCAAAATTGTCGCTCTATTTTTGTTTATAGCGCAAAAAATAAAAACCGCAGGGGCGATCAAATACCACCAAAAGAAAGCTCTATTTGTGGGAAAAAAAAGGACGCCAATTTTGTTTGGGAGCCACGTCGCACGACCGCGCAATTGTCAGTTAAAGCGACGCAGTGCCGAATCGCAAAAAGGGGCCTGGTCCTTTGGCTGCCAATTGGTCCGGGGCTGAAGTGGTTAAGGACAAGGAACACACCAGACAGGTCAGGGATAAAGTTGTGGAGAAGTTTAAACCAGGGTTAGGTTATAAAAAAATATCCCAAGCTATGAACATCTCATGGAGCACTGTTTAATCCATCATCTGAAAATGCAATCAGTATGGCACAACTGCAAACCTACCAAGACATGGCCGTCCACATAAACTGACAGGCCGGGCAAGGAGAGCATTAATCAGAGAAGCAGCCAAGAGGCCCATGGTAACTCTGGAGGAGCTGCAGAGATCCACAGCTCAGGTGGGAGAATCTCCACAGGACAACTATTAGTCGTGCACTCCACAAATCTGACCTTTATGGAAGAGTGGCAAGAAAAAAGCAATTGTTGAAAGAAAGCCATAAGATATCCTGTTTGCAGTTTGCGGGAAGCCATGTAGGGGACACCGCAAACATGTGAAAGAAAGTGCTCTGGTCAGATGAGATCAAAATTGAACTTCTTGGCCTAAAAACAAAACGCTATGTGTGGCAGAAAACGAATACTGCACATCACCCTGAACACACCATCCTCACCGTGAAACATGGTGGTGGCAGCATCAGGTTGTGGGGATGCTTTTCTTTAGCAGGGACAGGGAAGCTGGTCAGAGTTGATGGAAAGATGGACGGAGCCAAATACAGGGCAATCTTAGAAGAAAACTGTTAAAGTCTGCAAAAGACTAGAGACTGGGGAGGAGGTTCACCTTCCAGCATGATAATGACCCCAAACATACAGCCAGAGTTACAATGGAATGGTTTAGATCAAAGCATATTCATGTGTTAGAATTACCCAGTCAAAGTCCAGACCTAAATCCATATGAGAATCTGTGGCAAGACTTGAAAATTGCTGTTCACAGACGCTCTCCATCCAATCTGACGGAGCTTATGCTATTTTGCAAAGCATGGGCAAAAATTTCACTTTCTAGATGTGCAAAGCTGGTAGAGACATCCCCAAAAAGACTTGCAGCTGTAATTGCAATACAAAGTATTGACTCAGGGGGGCTGAATACAAATGCACCCCACACTTTTCACATATTTATTTGTAAAAAAAATTGAAAACCATTTATCATTTTCTTTCCACTTCACAATTATGTGCAACTTTGTGTTGGTCTATCACATAAAATCTTAATAAAATACATTTACGTTTTTGGTTGCAACATCACAAAATGTAGAAAATTTCAAGGGGTGTGAATACTTTTTCAAGGTACTGTATACCTTTGCAAACTCATATATTACCTCTTAAAATAAACAGTGATATCATCACTGTGCTGTACATAGCCTGTGTGCAGAGCAAAGTTGTCAGAGGGACCCATCAGCTCCCCTCACTACAGGCTGATAAGAAAAGAATACAGGAGTGGGCGGAGACAAGACCAGTCAGTCTGCAGAAGCAGAGAGAGAAGACGTGATCAGTCTTTATTACAGGAAGCTTATGAACAGAGGCAAAGTTTATCACTGGATTACACAAAGCACAACAAGAATCAAGTAAGAATATACATGCCTCAAATATCTGGACAATATTTTCTTATCACAGACTTTCCGCTTTAAATTCATTTTTAAATGCAACTAGTATACTGTAAATACTAAAATCTAAATTTGTTTTCCTCCTCCATTTTCAGGAGCATTTAAACTGGGAGACGGAGAAGTAGCACTTGGTACATGCGCATGTGTTGACAAGACAAGAGAAATGATCAGTCTGTTGCAGCTCCTTCACAGTTCAGTCACCGGCCTGGAGCCTGGCCATGCTGCCTGGAAGGTCTGTGTAAATGCAAGGGCTGGGTGAACAGAAATACAAGTCCTTTGGCAGGTAACACAACTTCCATATGTGTATTTTGCTGTTTGCATGGATTTCACTTTTAATTTGTCCTTATGGGAACTACGCATGCTGTGTACCCGCCAGTCCCAGAAAACAGAACAATTTAAGTTGTCAGGACAAATGCTTCCTGTTAGGTTAATTTGACTTTTTCTGAAGAGTGTCAGGTTTGTTCTGCCCATGCTGAACACATTTGTCACGAATCTGTTGTGTTCATTAAAACTGCCCACTTACAGGGCTGGGGAACCCAGCCAATTCTCAGAGTAAAGTTACGTAAATATTTCACAGAAAACAATGAACAATTTTAAAGTCTTTACCGCTGCTATTGCCTTTATGAGGGTGGTCATATGTTTGCTGGAAATATTACTGAAGTGAACATCTATCCATAGGCATGCGCAGGGGGTGTGCCGGGGGTGTGCCTGGGCACACCCTAATCACCTCTTGCTCCAGTAGTATAGGTTTGCTGCATCTGTCATGGCTGAGCAACTGTGACATCTTGTCAGAGCCTAGGCAGCACAGCCCCTCCCCACTCAACCCCTCTGTACAAACAGGAGAGGAGAATGCCTTGATCTGCTCCTCCTCCCTCCCCTGTCTCCCTGTGCCTGCCCACATTCCAAGCATTCTGAGCTAGCCGGCAGCTAGCTCCCGTACATGAAGACCAGGGGAGGATGCCACAGCGAGGGGGCCCCAAGAGGCCACACTGTGGCTTCCCAGAGGCTACAGGGCTCTGAGCTGAGAGAGTATTTCTCTCTCAGAGCCCAATACCTGCGCTGACAGTCCCCTCCATGGACGGGACAGGAGAGGAGAGAAAAGAAAGCTAGTTATGCTCCTCTTCCTGCCCTCTCCTCCTATGACTGCCTGCCCCCCACTCCCCGGCAGTGTTGTGCCTGTGTGGGCTGGAAGTTTTAAAGCCAGCAGCCAGAAGAGGAAAGATGAGGCCTGAGCCATCCACCCATCCATCCATCCAATCCCTGCCTTCTCTCTCCTGCCTCCCAGTGAGTACTCTGATGTAAAGGAGGCTCTGCTAACTTCTTTCTTTCTCCCTTTCCTTCTCTCTTTACGTCTTTCCTTCCTTCTTTCCTTCCTTCCTTTCTTTCTTCTTTCTTTCTTTTTCCTTTTCCCTTTCCTTCTTCTTTTTCTTTCTTTCTTTCTTTCTTTCTTTCTTTCTTTCCACACACCCTGTGTGTGTGTGTGTGAGCTTTGGGGTGCACACCCTAATGCAATAGGCTGCGCACACCTATGCATCTATCAGTGTTGCCAACCATCAGTATTTTTACTGGCAGCCAGTAAAAAAAAACAGCACATTTCTCCTGCCAGTAAATGCCAGTGACAGGAAAAGGTTGCCAGTAAACAATATGGCTGTGACGCTCGGCTCGGAACTGCGCATGCAGAGCCAGCCAAGACTATCTGAGTGCCTGCTACAGTGTGTTTGGGTGCTGTCGACGGGGGGGCAGGTCTGGCTGAGGTGGTGCCTGAGTGTGTCGTATGACGTCATGGTGCAAGGAAGCCGAGTGGAGTGGCCAAAGCCTACTGTGCGGGTCTGCGTGACGGGAGCAAGGCAAGCCGGGAGCGGGACTGTCCGTGCTGTTTGGACTGGAGTGGACTGAAAGGGACCAGCTGGCATGGAGAGAGACTGTCACTGTTACTCAGGAGGGGATGTGTCGTTGAGGCGTCATCATCATCTGTGCTGCTGCACACTGCTGTCAGTATCACTGTGAGTGTCAATTTCTTGTGTATATGCCTGCCCATTATAATTTCTTGCCCTCCTAATTTCTGTCCCTACTTACTATATTGAAAATAAAATAAGAAATATGTTTTTTGCCTTAATATCTACCTTAACCATTTCAATACCGGGCATTTTTACCCCCTTCCTACCCAAGACAATTTTCAGCTTTCAGCGCTGTCATGCAACACTGTACCCAAACAACATTTTTAGCATTTTGTGATTTTTGTGCTAAAAGAGCTTTCTTTTAGTGGTATTTATTCACCATTGGGTTTTTTATTTTTTACTAAATAAAATTAAAAAACACAAAAACATGTCCATTACAAAATTTTGCAAATAAATAATTGTTTTTCATCAGTTTAGCCCAAAATGTATTCTGCTACATTTGGTGAAAATAACCCAAATCATTGTATATTATTTAGTCTGTAGGAGAGGTATAGAGTCCACAAACTATGGTATATATCTGAAAACTGATCAATCCTGATATACTGACGGCCTATGCCAGTACAAGTACCCCCATATTACCCCATTTTGCAAAGTAGACAGTCCAAGGTATTTAGTAAGAGGCATGGTGGGCCGCGCGTGCGGCTCTTTCTGACAGAACATCATATGACATCCTGTCAGGATTGGAAAGCCACCGCCCAGTTGTGATCCTGCTATAGGACGGGTGGGAAGGTCTTAAATCACATTGCTATTTGCATATTGTACTTGTTTGTAGCATAGATATTGAAATGTGCACTTAAAACTTTTAGAAACACCAGTAAAAACTTTGCTGTGCCAGTAAATTTTTTGTCAGTAAATTTCAATCTGGTAGGCTGGCAACACTGACATCTATACATGTTTAGTCCCTCTCGTTACATCTTCATAAAGTAGGAGCAAAATGTTTCCACACTCCGAAGTGTAGAATAGAGTTCACTTCGCTCAGGTCTAAATTTAAATAGCATAACAATAGCTTTATTACCTGAATCCCACCCACAATTTTGTAGATAATGGCACCACCTTACTTTGAACTCTAAGCAATCGCCAATATATAATTTGCAGAGTCTGTGTCACGAAGACTTGCTTCATTGAAATTTATCTAATATTCTTAAAATACTTTATTCTTCTATTTATCACAGAAAGTTTGGTTCACTTTATTGATCTACTCTAATTAAAATAAAGAACATTTTTCAACTGACTTCCATTCAAAGTAAAGCCAATTATTCAGATATGAATCACATACTGGAGGTTATTTATTGAGCAGAAACAAAAGAAGGCTTCCTGGATATGTCTGGAGGCAACTGCTCCTAAGTAGGTTTAATTTGTCAAAGCATGGTAGGAGGCAAACTAAGATAATCAGTGATTCCCCTTAGCAGCCAATCATATTCAAACCTGCACAGGAAAATGCATTAGCATTTAAGGGTGTCCTTAGGGCCATACCACATTAGCGATTCTATTGCTGTTGGCAACTTTCCAGCAAATGGATCGCTAAAGAGAGCACTAACCTGCACCTATGGTGCTGTTCCCTTTATAGTCAAAATGCTGCATCTTATTCACCAGAGAAGCTGAAGATGTAAAACCTTGATAATTCAGCCAGCAAGGGAACAATATCATGGGGCAGGTGAGTGTTCTCTCTGTTGTCACCATCATCAGCCATGAGTTCAACACTGGCTATAGTGTGCTGCTCTTTGTTGTGGATGAAAAAAAAAATACAGTGTGCTCCTAAATAAAGAATTGGTAATATCTGGGCTTATGCATGAATCTCATTTATCATCATTTTTTGGAATTGTGGAGCTTTACTTGGTTTTGCAGGTTTATGTTTACCCCTCCCCCCTTTTTTTTTGTTGTAGATTTACCTACTTTGACTCTTCAACTTGTCCATAGTGTAAAATTATCAGCTGAGCAGTGACTGCATTCAATCAGATGGAGTCGCTGTTCGGGTATGCAGACACGCAGCTTTCTGAATACAATAGCCTGCAGGGGAGATCTTTCTTGTTGAGGCATTTGTTTGGCTAGCATAAGGCTGCCCATAGTTTATAATTTTTTTTCAAACATCCAGGGGGCCTCCATCCACAAGCAAGGTGAATGGAGAACAGAAGCATAACTAGAACCTTCAGGGACCCCCGCAAGGAACAATGAAGGGCCCCCCTGGCCCCCCACAGTGGTGGAACACCTGAGCCCATTCGCAAGTGTGACCTTTGTGACCCTGGTAGTTCTGCCACTGGTGTCAGTATTTTTTTACTATATTTTACATATTTTTTAGGACCCTCATTGGGGGGGCTTTGGTGAAATATCAGGGCTTTAAACACACCCCTGATGTCTCACTTTTGAGACAGAGAAAGGGAATGAGGACAGATTCATCAGTCCCTTTCTCTACAGCCTCAGCTGCACAGAATAAATGAACACGAATAGCTCAGTAAAAAGCTTCCAGTTCAATCATAAACTGAGGCATGCCCCAGCTATGAATGAATACAAAAAAGTCAGTCAGTGATCGGGACAAGTAAGGGGCCGGTAAATTACACATTTACCGGCTCCTTCTCCGCTCTCCATCCTGTCAGCAGCCGGCAGGAGGGGGAAACCCAGCAGCGCTGTGGAGGGGCCAGGTTAGCACACAGGGGCCTAGGACAACAGGACAGCGATAGAGAGGCAGCAGGAGCATGTGGAGGAACTGATGCCCTCCATTTCCCTTCTGCAGCTGATGAATGTCTGCGGGAGGGAGAGGTGGAAAAGTGGGCATTCAGCAGCGACATGGAGGAATCAGTTCCTCTACATGCGACCCCTGTACATACCTGTACGTCCCTGATGGAGAAATCCTTGCTGCTGTGCTATTGTATTCTGAAAGCGGGGACTTCTCTGCTGTCAGAATACAGTGATTAGCACTGCAGCCTATTGGAAATTTCGGCTGGGATCGCCTAGGTGATCCAAATGGGAGAACCAGGTGCACGATCCTCCCATTACGGTTCCAGGGTCTTGTGCTTGATTCCCAATGGGACACTGTTTGCACGTAAGATCTTTTATTGTTCATAAAGGCCTAACTAATTGTGCTTTAGTTTGCTCCAGCCACCAACAGACAGGGGTGTATCTGCCGCAAGGCAGACAAGGCATTTGCCTTGGGTGGCAGTTTTCTGGGGGGGGGCACTTCACCCCGCTGCACTGACCCCCGCAAATCCAATGCCCTGCAGCTGTGGGCTTCCCTCCTCTGCCCTCCCGCCAACTTTGGGAGCTGCAGGGCATCCATAGAGGAATTGGTTTGTCCACATAGACACCCCTCTGCTCCTCTGACCCTCCCTTTAGCTCCCCCCCACCTTCCTGATTGCCTGGGCGCCCCCTTCCCCATGCAGCCGGATGCAGCAGCTGCTAATGCAGGAGATGTGGATGGATGAAGAGCGGGGAGGCTGCTTTGTGTAGCAGCTGCCCGGCTCTCCCAACGGATGGATGGATGAAGAGCGGGGAGGGAGGCTGCTCTGTGTAGCAGCTGGCGGCTCTTCTGCCCCCACCTTTCGCCAGATGCAGCCACTTGCTGGTGTGGGAAGTGTGGATGTATGGAGGGCACCCCTTTTCTGAAAGAATCCAGACAGCAATCACAATACTGATCGCTTCTGTATTCATTATTACTGACACATAGTGAACTGTGTTTACTATTTGTCAGTTTGTGAATGAAATATAGTAATCACTGTTTACTATATTTCATTTTATGAATGAATAGGAGTCTTTATAGTCTATACAGACTCCTAACTCATTCATCCATAGTGCAGCTAGGGCTGCAGAGAAAGGAACTGTCTTCAGTCCTTTTCTCTGTCTCAAAAAATAGACATTAGAGTTCTGTTTAGACCCCTGATGAGTCTCCAAAGCCCCCCTCAAAAAAATGTTTTAAATAAATAATAAAAAAATTAAATCGTACCTGTACAAAAAAAATCAACAAAGTTGTACAAAAAAATCTAATAAAACCAAAAACATAGTAAGAGCCCTTTTACACGGGTTATGTAAAGCAGATCTTCTTGCTCAGAGGGGGATCTGTCTGCTATGCGGACACGGATACAGCTTGCTCTTCTCTATGGGGCAGTTGGATGGAAACGAACCACCTGTCCATTTCCATCCGACTGCCATCCAATCTGCCAGACAGATGGGAAATAAGATCCTCCATTCGTCTGTTTTTGCGGGATCGGATGGTGGCGGGAGTCAATAAACAGGAAGGGGTGGGACAAATTTAAATGGGGGGGGGTGCCCAATTTTAGTCTTGTCTAGGGCAGCACAAAACTAAAATACACCACTGCCCACAGACATCATGGTTGGTTGGTTAATTGATATCTGAATAATTTGACCTAGTTTTAATCCTTTGTATCTGTATGTTTTGCAGCAAAACCAAATAGATAATCACAAAATAACATCAACAAAAGGGTGCCACTCCAGCTAAGTCACAACGCTGCTCAAACTCAGGTTACAACCAAGGGATGATAGATGTGCCAGTGCTCATACTCAGGCTCCTGTCAGCCAAGTAGTATACACAAAGTCAAAAATAGTCAGCAGGCGTCAGCTATTAGTAAGGCCGCAATGCTGAAATGTGTAAGTGGGCCTACAGACATGGATTTTTACCCTATGCTTAAAAAAAAATTCCTACACATTGAGATCCTCCAACCTGCCGACTATTTTGGACTGTGAACATCAACTCTACAGAGTGCTAACAAAAAGAAAGAATGAGTAGTATATTAGTGTCAAGTTAGGGGTGTAATTGGATTTTGCCATGTGCACAGTGTATTTATGCTACATTATACTGTATCATTTGGTGAAGAACAATGAAAAAGTCCAACAAACAAAAAACTGATTTAGGAAGCAAAGCAAAGAATTTTGTCACACTCCAGGCAAACAGCAAAATACAGAGATGACACGCATATACAGCGGGTAAAATAAGTATTGAACACATCACCATTTTTCTAGGTAAATATGTTTCTATAGGTGCTATTGACATGAAATTTTCACCACATCTTGGTAACAACCCATGCAATCAAACAAATAAACCAAAACAAATACATTCAGAAATGTCGTCTTATACGCCGGGTGAAGAAGCCGCCAGATGGATATCAGTCCGCCGGGCACTCTGTAAAATTGTAATATGTATGCGCCGCTCAGCCAATCCCGGCGGGCGATGCACTCTGAATACAGAGCCTGCTAAGCCTGCTCGGATTGGGTAAAAACCTCTGCCAATCCGAGCAGGCTACATGAGTCAGATCGGCGCGGGCTGATGTCGCAGCCTCTGCCAATCCGAGCAGGCTTTGTATCCCTCAACAGATTCGTAAAATACAATGCCTTCCGTGATTGGCTCAGCAATGCACACTGTATTCTGAAGTGTACCTGGTGCTACTGTACTAACACAGCATCATATACTGTGTGTACTTGGTGCTCTACATATTAACAAAGCATCCTGTACTGCACATCCAGCTCCAGATCTCCCCTAAAATAAAGGTATGATTTATGGTGCTTTGTAGGAGAGGATTCATTGTTGCTGCTACCAATTGTGGGATCTCTGGGACTTGTAGTTCACCAGTTTCCTTTTCCTGATGTTAAGTCTGTGTGTTTTTTTTTTTTTTTTTCTGATGGTATTTTGTAAATGGTGTTGCCTCGGAAGGGGGGTAGTCTTATATGGCGAGTATAGCCCCAAACCTAAGTTTTCACTGAAAAAATAGGGGGTCGTCTTGTACACCCAGTCGTCTTATACGCCGGCAAATACGGTATGTGTAAAAAAAATGGAGTGACATAGGGAAAAAGTATTGAACACACTAACTTAAATTTATTTATAGAAGTCCAGCCTGAGCTTGTTTGGCTGGGCTTCTCCTATGGGTCACAAGAGTGCAATTAGTTTTGCCCTTCTGTGACCCGTTTTCAGCAGAGAGCGGGCTGAAGTCCGCTCTCTGCTGACGTCATGGGAATCAGTCCAGGCATCGCTTCATCGAGACAATAAAGTCTGGATCTGCCAGGTGCCTGGACTGATACCCATCTCAGCCTCTTTGCGAGCTAGCAGCTTTATTTTCTTTCTTTGAAACCAATTGAGTGTTTCCTTGGCTTTGTGTTTGGGATCATTGTCTTGCTGAAATGTCCACCCTTGTTTCATCTTCATCATCCTGGTAGATGGCAGCAGATTTTTATCAAGAATATCTTGGTACATTTTTCTATTCATCCTTCCTTCAATGATATGAAGTACCAGTATGCTGAAAAACAGCCCCACACCATGATGTTTCCACCTCCAAACTTCACTGTTGGTATGGGGGTGTTTTTGGGGTGATGTGCAGTGCCATTTTCCCTCCAAACATGGTGTGTATTATGGCATTCAAAGAATTCAATTTTGGTCTCATCTGACCAGACTATATTCTTCCAGTACTTCTCAGGCTTGTCTAAATGTTGTGCAGCAAACTTTAAACTAAATTTATTTTCAGCAATGGAGTCTTGCGTGGTGAGCGTGTATACAGGCCATGGCGGTTGAGAGAATTACTTATTGTTTTCTTTGAAACAATTGTACCTGCTAATTCCAGGTCTTTCTGAAGCTCTCCACAAGTGATCCTTGGCTCTTGGACAACTCTTCTGATAATTATTTTCACTCCTCTGTCAGAAATTTTGCGAGGAGCACCTTGTTGTGGCCCATTTATGGTGAAATGTTCTTTCCACTTCCGGATTATGGCCCCAACAGTGCTCACTGGAACATTCAGAAGTTTATAAATCCTTCTGTAACATTATGTAACCAATGCCATCAGTATGTTTTGCAACAATAAGGTTGCAAAGGTCTTGAGAGAGCTCTTTGCTTTTACCCATCATTAGATGTTTCTTGTGTAACACCTTGGTAATGAGACACCTTTTTATAGGCCATCAGTTGAGACTGAACCAGCTGATATTACTTTGCACTGACAAGGGGCAGGATTGCTTTCTAATTACTGATAGATTTCAGCTGGTGTCTTGGCTTTCCATGCCTTTTTTGCTCCTCCCTTTCTTAATGTACTCAATATGTTTTCCCTGTAGCATTCCATTTTATTACACATAGCTTAATTTCTAAACTTATTTGTTTTGGTTTCTTTGTACAGTATGTATGGATTGCGAGGGTTGTTACCAACATGTGGTGAACATTTCATGTCAGTAGCACCTATAGAAATAGATTTACCTAGAAAAATGGTTACAAGTTCAATACTTATTTTATCCGCAGTGTATATATATATATATATATATATATATATATATATATATATATATACAGTTGTGCTCATAAGTTTACATACCCTGGCAGAATTTATGATTTCTTGGCCATTTTTCAGAGAATATGAATGATAACACAAAAACTTTTCTTTCACTCATGGTTAGTGTTTGACTGAAGCCATTTATCAATCAACTGTGTTTACTCTTTTTAAATCATAATGGCAACAGAAACTACCCAAAGACTCTGATCAAAAGTTTACCATGTATTGCCCCCTTTAACTTATTACCATGTATTGCCCCCTTTAAAAACAATGACAGCTTGAAGTCTTTGTGGTATTTGTGGATGAGGCTCTTTATCTTCTCAGATGGTAAAGCTGCCTATTCAAAAAGCCTCCAGTTTCTGTAAATTATTGGGTTTTTGCATGAACTGCACATTTGTGATCTCCCCAGAGTGGCTAAATGATATTGAGGTCAGGAGACAGAGATGGCCACTCCAGAACCTTCACTTTATTCTGCTGTAGCCAATGACTGGTCGACTTGGCCTTGTGTTTTGGATCATTGTCATGTTGGAATGTCCAAGTAAGTACCATGCGCAGCTTCCTGGCTGATGAATGCAAATGTTCCTCCAGTATTTTTTGATAACATACTGCATTCATCTTGCCAACAATTTTGACCAAATTTCCTGTGCCTTTGTAGCTCACACATCCCCAAAACATCAGCGACCCACCTCCGTACCTTTCATCATAGGCATTGTTGGCTCCTCTCCAAATATAGCGTTTATGATTGTGGCCAAAAAGCTAAATTTTGGTCTCATGACTCCAAATTACTTTGTGCCAGAAGGTTTGAGGCTGGTCTCTGTGCTGTTTGGCATATTGTAAGTGGGATACTTTGTGGCATTTGCGTAGTAATGGCTTTCTTCTGCTGACTCGACCATGCAGCCCATCTTTCTTCAAGTGCCTCCTTATTGTGCATCTTTAAACAGCCACACCACATGTTTTCAGAGAGTCCTGTATTTCACCTGAAGTTATTTGTGGGTTTTTCTTTGCATCCCGAACAATTTTCCTGGCAGTTGTGGCTGAAACTTTAGTTGGTCTACCTGACCGTTTGGTTTCAACAGAACCCCACTTCTTGATTAGAGTTTGAACACTGCTGATTGGCATTCTCAATTCATTGGGTATCTTTTTATATCCCTTTCCTATTTTATACAGTTCAACTACCTTTTCCTGCAGATCCTTTGACAATTCTTTTGCTTTCCCCATGACTCAGAATCCAGAAACATCAGTGCAGCACTGGATGAAAGATGCAAGGATCTGTCAGGAGTCCAGAAACTCATTGACCTTTTATACACACACACTAATTACAAGCAAACAGATCACAGGTGAAGATGGTTACCTTTAATAGCTATTCAAACCTCTTTGTGTCAACTTGTGTGCATGTTATCAGGCCAAAAATCACCAGGGTATGTAAACTTTTGATCAGGGTCATTTGGGTAGTTTCTGTTGTCATTATAATTTAATAAGAGTAAACAAAAATTGATAATAAATGGCTTCAGTCAAACACTAACCATGAGTGAAAGAAATGTTTTTTGTGTTATCATTCATATTCTCTGAAAAATGGACAAGAAACCATAAATTCTGCCAGGGTATGTAAACATATGAGCACAACTGTATACCCTGTATATATATATATACATTTATATATATAGATCTCTCTCTCTCTCTCTCTCTCTCTCTCTATATATATATATATATATATATATATATATACATACATATATATATATATCTACCTATACCCACACACATATATATAATATATATATATATATATATATATATATATATATATATATATATATATATATATATATATATATATGTGTGTGTGTATTACATGAACTGTTTTATTTGCCAAGGGATTTCAGCAACTTCTATGATTCACAAATCTCTGCTGCACTTCATAACCAGGCAGAGGGATAGCCCTAATTCCTGGTTCAGCTTTTCAGCTTCCAGTGCTCTCTCTCAATCTCCAAGGCTAATCTTGAAAAGCAGAATCAGTATCCCTACTTCTGTCTAAACAGAAGCCAATTCACCCTGGAAGCTGTACACCTCATCCAACAAATTCTGAAGTCATTCCCTTGGCAATATAGTACGACAGAGGTGTGTAAATGACAGGACTGTCAGAAAAGAAGAACGCATGCTTTTGGAAGTAATACAGTTAACATAGTATGTACTTTAACCTTATATCTGTCTGTTTGCCTGGAATTCAGCTGTAAACCTAGCTTTGCTAAGACCCCTTTCACACTGGGGCGGTGTGGGCAGTAGCGGTAAAGCGGCGCTAGTTTTATCGGTGCTTTACCGCTGTTATAGCAGGGCTTTTCGGATGCTAGCGGGGCGCTTTTAACACCCGCTAGCACCCGAGGAAAGGGTTAAAATCGCCCATGTTCGGCAGCGCTGCCCATTCAATTGAATGGGCAGGGGTGGTGGAGGAGTGGTGTATACACTGCTCCCGAACTGCCCTAAAGATGCTGCTTGCAGGACTTTTTTCCCGTCTTGCAAGCGCACCGCCCCAGTGTGAAACACTCAGACTTTCCCACTGGGGTGGCTTGAGAGGCGCTTTACAGGCTAAATTGCCTGAAAAGCGCCCCAGTGTGAAAGGGGTCTAACTGAAGCAAGGACACCTGACGGGTATTTAGACAGGAAGTAGGAACTCCGGGTCATTCTGGTGCCCCAGTAAAAGTCTATGGGTCATGGCTAACAGCTGGAACTAATCATAATCTTATCAGCGCTGATTAATATTTGCCTACATTTTTTAAGTTATTTTTTGAAAATGCACAACAAATTAACATTTTGCAGCATTTTTTCTTATATGTTTCAAATGAAGGTCTTGGTGCTAAAATAAGGTGTTGACTAAAGTGTTGGTAGATGTGAGAAATTTCTCAGCATTTTTTAAGTACAGTACAGTGTGATATAGTACAGTTTCACATTAGCACAGCTTTTATTATTCTCATCTCTCATACATTTTCAAGTACAAAACTTCACAATATTTGGTGCTATCAAGTGCTCCAAGTCAAGCCAAGCTTCGCAAGGAAGAATTGGTAGAACAGTGTAAGGGTTATTCTACATATACCCTTTAACTTTGCTTGTACTTCTGTTTTACAGAGATTTGTTCACAGCACCATGCTTTAAATGGCTAACATGCCTGACGCACATATTCTGACCTACTACTGTGACAAAAAGGATGAAAACGCATTATTAGAAGAGTGTTTTTATTTTGCAGCATTACAACCCTGGGCATCATGTGGGCCCGTGGCCAGCTTGCTAACAACCAATGCCATCATAGGTTGATAAGGAGGATGTCGCGCGCCTAAACATGTCCTTGTTTGCCCCTCCCCTACCATGCTCTGTCATCATTGGGGTCACATTGGCTGAATAAGGGTGAGAAACTGAGGGAGAAGAGAAACCCAGGAATACTAGTCAGAATGATAATGCAAAGGTATATTGCTTTATGAAATCTTGACTGAAAAGAGGTTGGGGAAACACTGGTGTAGTGTATGGAAACCTCAGCCCAGAAACCGGGTCACGCCCCCAACGCATTTTGCCCCGCCCCTCAGAGCTTAATCATGGGGATCAAGGGGAGTTACGGTGTCCTGGAATCTACAGCATGCTGAGATTGTACACTGAACTGCATATGTAAGGCTCTGTGTACAACCTGAAGAAGATTGCTGGCAAGCAGAAAATTAGCTTTTTCTGCAAAAGAGACTTACAGAATCTGTTCTGTGATAAAAACCTACCTGCTAGGAATCGAAAAGCTCCACTTTAGGGCTCTTTCACACGGGACGGATCCGTAATGATCCGCCCCGTGAACATCCGCTGCTCAGCGGGGATCGCTCCATTGATTCCCGCTGAGCCGGCGGATGACAGGGCGGTCCCTGCACACTGTGCTGGGACAGCCCTGTCAGATCTCCGCTCTCCTCTATGGAGGATCGGATGAACATGGACCGTCTGTCCGTGTTCATCCGATCCGCTCTGCAGACGGATAGAAAAATAGGGTTTTCCTCCGTCTGCAGAATCAGACCATAGCGGAGACAGACGATATCGGGTGTCAGCGGATGCTCATCCGCTGAAACCCGCTATCCCATAGGCATGCATGTATGTCCGTATTTCATCCGAAAATGGATGGATGAAATACGGACATACGGTCCGCATGTGTGAAAGAGGCCTAATGCCCCATACACACGGTCGGAAAATCCGACCACAAAATCCATCGGATTTTTTCCGACAATTTTGTCCGACACTGGTGTTGCATACACACGGTCGGACAAAGTTGTCGGAAAATCCAATCATTCTGAACGTGGTGACGTTTGTTGCCTACGACAGGACTACATAAAGGCTAGTAGCCAATAGCTTTGGTCTTGTAATGTGATCTGAGCATGCGTGGCACTTTGTCCTTCGGAATTCGCTACACGCGATCGGAAAAAGTCCGATAGGACTTTGTTGTCGGAAAATTTGAGAGCAGGAGATAAAACTTTGTCCGTCGGAAAATCCGACGGAAAAAGTCCGATGGAGCCTACACATGGTCAGAATTTCCGACAACATTGTCCGATAGGACATTTTCCGTCGGAAAATCCGACCGTGTGTACGGGGCATTAAAGTACACAAAAAGGTATTAAAACTATTTCAAAGCAATTTACCTGTTAAATGGTTCTCCTTTCCTCTGATCTTCTCTGCTTACATTTACAATAAACTGCTTTCTGAATACCTATTTTTTTACATTGTTCTTTGTGGTCATGTGTGGTCATAAATTTGATTTGTGCAAAGCTTGACAACAGTGCAAAATTCCTCACAGTAGTGACGTCATTCCACCAAAATCCTTAGGTCCCAGCGTTGTCAAGGTGTAACCAATAAGAAGAAGGGGAGTAAGCCTGGGAGTCAGGGCTTTGTGGTCACATGACCGCTTATAAAAACGTAAAAAACAAATATTCATAAGGGGTTTTTTGGAAAATATAAACACAGAGGATCACATAAAAGAAAAAGCATAATTTAACAGATAAGCTATTGTGCTCTCATTCCCTCTACTTTATGTTTGTAAATGGGCCAGGGGACATTAAATTGCTTTTGTTCAGAAAGGCTGGGCAGTCGTGATAACTGAAATCGCTGTAAAATTTCTATGCTTCATAGATAGGGTTGAGCGAACCCGAACTGTAAAGTTCGGGTTCGTACCGGACTTTTGGGTTTTTGGGTTCCGGACCCAACCCGAACAATTTACTGTATGTTTGGGTTAGAGTTCGGTGTTCGGCAATGTAATGATGCTTTTTAAAAAGTTATTGTCAGTTTGTCACAAAGTGTAATTTCTGCAGGAAAAAGTCTTTTAACCCCCCTGGCGGTAATCCTGAGTCTGGCTCGGGGCGGGATCTTCAGTACCAAAAGCGGTAACCCCGAGCCAGACTCGGGCTGCATTGCAGGATACAGGGGGAAGTTACTTACCTTGTCCCCTGGATCCTGCAATGTCTCCCCGCTGTGTGTGCGAGCTGTCTGCTCGCTCGATTCACACAGTGCCCGAGTGCCGCTGATCTCCGTTCCCTGCGACGTTACGACGCACGGGAGCGGAGATCGGCGCCAAATTCAAAAAAGTTTAAAAACACAGTACACATATAGTACTGTAATCTTACAGATTACAGTACTGTATAAAAAAATACACATCCCCTTTGTCCCTAGTGGTCTGCCCAGTGCCCTGCATGTCATTTTATATAATAAATAGATTTTTTTCTGCCTGGAAACTGGAGATTGTCCATAGCAACCAAAAAGTGTCCCTTTATGTCAAAAGTGGTTTTAGACCAGCTAGAAAACAGCGATAATAAATTAGAATCACAATTCATCATCAAACACTAAATTTAATGACAGCGACTATTCTGCAACTGAGCAAATTTCAGTGTTTTTGATTTGATTACATTATTGAATAATTTTTATACATATTTTTATTTTATTATAATTTATGATTTTGTGTTTCAAACTTTATCATACCCGGGATGTCTACTAGACTCTGGTTTGGACAGATTTAAGTGAGTTATTCATAAGAATTGCATGCCTACAATATAAAAACGCCAAATTTCCATGCTAAATAATTGTACTGCTTTCGGCACAAAATTCCAGACAGAATCATACCGCCAGGGAGGTTAAAAGCACTCGCGGCTATAATGAATTGTCGGCTCCCCGTAATACAGAGAACAGTCATTGAAAGTCATTGATAAAAAAAAAGAAAAAAGCGTGGGGTTCCCCCAAATTCAATTACAAGGCCCTTCAGGTCTGGTATGGATATTAACCGGTTCCCGACCGGCGCACGACGATGTACGTCGACAGAATGGCACGGACAGGCATAAGGGCGTACAGGTGCGCGCCGCCGGTCGGGACCCCCGTGAGTTCGGTCGCGGGTCCAGCGGACTCGATTGCCGCGGGGATACCCACGATCATCTCACGGCACGCCTGAATGGGGAGATTCGGAAGTAAACAACATCTCCCTGTTCTGCCTAGCAACTAGTGACACTGATCTCTGCTCCCTGTGATTGGAGCAGAGATCAGTGTTCACTAAATCACAGCCACGCCCCCCCACAGTTAGTTACAAGCCCCTAGGAACACTTAACCCCTACACTGCCACCGGTGGCGTGCACACGATGGCACAGCGCCATCTTAAAGGGGACGTACCTGTACGCCCTTATGCCTGTCCGTGCCATTCTGTCGACGTACATAATATCCATGCCAGACCTGAAGGGCCTGGTAATTGAATTTCGGGGAACCCCACGCTTTTTTTTATCAATGACTTTCAATGACTGTTCTCTGTATTACGGGGAGCCGACAATTCATTATAACCGCCAGTACTTTTAAATAGCTTTTTTTCCTGCAGAAATTACACTTTGTGCAGGGACAGTTCTAAGCACGGGAAACATGCGCCCCTTTACAGGCATACTATACACACCCCCCAGGTACGAAATTTAAAGGAATATTACACTTTTATTGTTTGACTTTAAGCATTATTAAAATCACTGCTCCCGAAAAAACTGTAGTTTTTAAAACTTTTTTTTGCATTGATACATATCCCAGGTCCCCAAACACTTTTTATGACAATAACTTTTTAAAAATCAATGACTTTCAATGACTGTTCTCTGTATTACGGGAGCCGACAATTCATTATAGCCGTTCGGGTCCCCATTGACTTCAATGGGGTTCGGGTTCGGGGTCAAGTTCGGTCCCGAACCCGAACTTTTTTGCAAAGTTCGGCCGAACCCCTCAAACTCGAACATCCAGGGGTCCGCTCAACTCTATTCATAGACTAAGGCCCCTTTTACACAGGGCAGCTTCTGCTTTGATCAGCGGGGGATTTGTCTGCTGAAACCCTGTTGATCAGAGCAGAGCAGGTGGATGACAGGAGGTCTGTGTCCCCTCAGTTTCTGCAGAGTGGACATGGACACTGATCTGCCTACTAGGGATGGGCCGAAACCCCCCCCCCCCCCCCGGTTCGGTTCGCACCAGAACATAGAGAACAGGCAAAGAATTTGTCAGAACCCACAAACACCATTAAAGTCTATGGGACACGAACCTGAATAATCAAAAGTGCTCATTTTATAGGCTTATATGCATGGTATTGCCATAAAAAGTGTTTGGAGACCCGGGTCCTGCCCCAGGGGACATGTATCAATGAAAAAAAAAGTTTTAAAAATGGCTGTGTTTTCAGGAGCAGTGATTTTAATAATGCTTAAAGTGAAACAATAAAAGTGAAATATTCCTTTACATTTCGTACCTGGGGGGTGTCTATAGTATGCCTGTAAAGTGGCGCATGTTTTCCGTGTTTGGAACAGTCCCTGCACAAAATTAAATTTCTAAAGAAAAAAAGAGTCATTTGAAAGTACTAGTGGCTATAATGAATTGTCGGCTCCCGGCAATACAGATAAAAGTCATTGAAGAAAACAGCATGGGATCCCTTACAGTCCCTCACCAGGCCCTTTGGGGGGACCCCACGACATTTTTTTTTTTTTTTATTTGGGCGCAGGGTTCCCCTTAAAATCCATACCAGACCTGAAGGGATTACGCTATTGGCATCTTTCTTCCTTGTTTCTCATCTCTTCACACTGAGTATATCAGCAAAGGAAGCGCTAGTAACATCAAAAAGGGACCCTCTGAGGACTGCTGCCTGTGATCCATATATGCTGTTTACTTATGGCAGTAAGGTGAGAAGCTTGTACACACACAGGTGTTATGACTGAGGACAGACCAGGCACGGTTTTTTTATTGTTGTTTTTTTCACGGTGGATGGATCCATTATTTATTTTCTTATCACTGTCAGACCGTCACGATAATGTTTGGATTACATTTTCAATCATCAGATTGGCACAGAAATTTTTTCTGGATTTAATTTATACTTTTTATTCAGAAGCGCACATTGGACACTTGATATGTTATATTAAATGTTTATTCACGGATATGTACATTTTATTTGATTTCAAGATTAAGATTTCACTTATGATTATGGCTGTTTTTGTTTTGTTTATAGGAATTATGCCCCATACACATGGTCGGAAATTCCGACGGAAAAAGTCAGAGCGGATTATGTTGTTGGAAAATCCGATCGTGTGTGGGCGCTAGCGTACTTTTTCCATCGGACTTTCCGATGGAAAAAGTTTGAGAGCAGGACCTATAATTTTCCGACAACAAAATCTGATCTGACTTTTTCCGATCGTGTGTAGAGAATTCCGACGTACAAAGTGCCATGCATGCTCAGAAAAAAATTGGGGACGAAAGCTATTGGCTACTGGCCTCTACGTAGTCCCGTCGTATGTGTTGTACGTCACCTCGTTCGGAACGTTTGGATTTTCCGACAACTTGGTGCGACCGTTTGTATGCAAGACAAGTTCCGGCCAAAATCCGTTGAAAAAAATCAGACGGCGGAATTTCCGACCGTGTGTATGGGGCATTATTTTTATCCTCACTTGATATTTTATCACTTTGTTATTGTTTATACCCCCTCACTGCACCAGCACTTTATTCACTTTATTATTCCACAGTGCAAACCCTAGAAATGGTTGTGCGTGAAAGTCCCAGTAGATCGGCAGTTTTTGAATTACTCAGCCCAGCTTGTCTGGCATCAACAACCATGCCCCTTTCTTCCCCATTCTGATGCTCCGTTTGAAATGTATCATGTTGCCTTCACCACCTCTAGATGCCTAAATGCACTGAGTTGCCGCCATATAATTGGCTGATTTGGCAATTTGTGTTACTAAGCAATTGAACAGGTATACCCAATAAAGTGGCCAGCGAGTGTACATGCCAGAAGTCTTCATGGGCATGTTTTTTTCATCTGAAGGAGGGGGGGGGCTTTCTCAGCTAAGCACACCCTCCTGCCTGCATGTATGAGCTAAGGGCAGATGGATGCCAGGAAGTAAATTCTATATGAATCATCTGCCATTACTCAAGATGGCCACTGCTAGAAATGGTAGGGGGGTGTTTTTCAATGTGACTTCTGAACAAAATAAATCATGAAGACATGGATGGGTGAGTGAGTTTGCTTTGAGCATTAAAAATGAATTAAATTGTGTTTTCGGTTTGTGGTGCTCAGTTACAGTTTAGTTCTGCATTTAGCATCAGCTTTAAAAAATATCCTGATCTTGTTAACATAATGTAAACACAGGTAAAATATGCATTCTAATTTCTATTTATTTTTCCTATTCATCAATGTTAGGTAGTGTCATGTATCGAATCATTCAACCGCCTCCTAAAAATCCATTATTCTGTAGTTTGTGGAGACAGGTCAGAGATGTCTCAGAATAGAGAATCACAGAGATCACCCGGATTAGAATAAGACTTCCAGACGCCCACACACCTGAACCAACGGCAGCATTGCCAGTACAATGCTCCCGTAGTGAGCACAGTGTGTCACAGTATCCACTCCTTATCATGGCTTAATGACATACTTCATATTCAAACGCCTCTGTAGCATAGAAAGAACAGGAGGAAGAATTCACTGCTCTCTACGCACTCCCATCTATCAATCACTCCAAAAATAAATGGATTCTCAGAGCTTTAGATACCACATAACTTTAGCAACTGGCAAAAGTCCCATACTGAGCTACATCCCACACAGATTTATGGAAAGTAAACCTTTTCAGAAAAATAGTCTGTCTATCTAACACCCAAATTATTTTTATCTCCAACATATCTTCTTTTTCTCTAGGGTCGGCAACATGCCATGTTATATGTACATGATTAGATTCATCAGCAACAACAGAAACCGATTAACCCCAAGTAGAGACAGAAACCAGAAGGTGGTGTAATACGGTAGTTTGCAACCTATTACATGTTACGAACAACTTCAGTCCTAAGTCACAATAACCACCTTGGCAATTTTGATATTTTTTTGTTTAATGGCATCTGTCCTTTAAAAACACATTATCATTTTGAATATACCCAGAGATAACAAACTTTGCAAATATGGTCTCTCAACCTGGCCTTTTATTTCCAGCCCAGGGCAGGTTCTTTGGGAGGCAAAAGCACTGATTGCCTTCTTGTGCAAAGAAGTATATATGGACACAGGGTGTTCAAGGATGACCAACCAGTTTCAACACAACAAAAACTAAACATTAAAATATAAATTTTATTGTTGCCTAGTAAAAAATGTCTCATATATCAATAGTTACAAAATATCAAAAATAGTAAAACCACATCAAAGACAAATAACTTATGTCACTTGATGAGTCTACGATTTCCGTGGTCACACTGTTTCCTCAGGACTGCATTTCAAACATGACAGATGCTATATATACATATACAACTTCAATCTAAAAATCAAAAAGAACAACAACAGTAAATACCAAAGGTTCTGTACATAATGGCATATGGTCATCACAGAGTATACCTATCCAGGGAGGAGAGAGAAGAGGTGAGGGGAGAAATAAAAAGGGAAACCCACACAAAACACATACTCACAGAATGGCATACATCACAAAAGGAAAAATGGTCACATCCTCCCAGGCTGTGGGGAGGCAAAAGAGAGACAACTGATGAGGGGGTCGAGAAGGGTTCTACAGATCATGCCACAATATCATTTGATATCCTAAAATCTCCTGCTATATATACCAAAAAGAAAACTCTTATTAGCATACAAATCTATGACCTACAAGATCCCAACCATTGCTTGCTCAAAACAAGCGGGATAACACCTCAGCCTCACCTTCCAATGTCCATATACTGGGCATGGCCACAACAGGGGGGTTGCAAGAGACAGAGGGTGGAAATGCCCCGCAGACAGCTATCAATTATAAACTGGACTGTCCCACTAGAACAGTTGAGACACAATGTGAAAAACTCCATCTCTAAAAAATCACCAATTCAAATCAATCCAGGGGATATCCTTCAGAAGACACATACCGATTCAAGCTGATATGGGTACTAAGCATCCACAGTATTCAATTCAGTCTCACATGTCACCATCATAGTCCTACTGAATGCACCACCTCCTCAAATGAGCTCCATTCCATCCAACTCTGAGCTCTGTAGTGTTTCCCATATAAGGGAAACTCCAAAGCACATAAAATGTCCATGTGGATGGACATTTTATGGTTACACAACCATAAAAACATTGCTATAATCTTTTTTTATATGGACTATAAACTGAAGGATTTATAAATAAATGGTTGTGGAACAAATCATTTGCATTTCCATCATTTCTTGTACAAAGGTTTTTATTGAAGAGACACATCAATACAAAAGAATACAAAACAACAGAAAAAAACAGAAAAAAATGGAACTGGACACAGTAACAGTGTGCAATTTCTTACAACAGAACAGTACATGCAGTTGAGTCCGGAGTACGGACATGAACCATAGAACAGACTGTAAAATATCACAAGTGTGGGCAGCAAGACATTGTAAAGAGACCAACAGGTCTTGCGACTTGATGGAGTAAAATTAACCTAGGGTAAACTGGGACGTAAGACAGTACTCTAGATTGGTTCTGGTATCTGAGGCAGAAAAACAGTAAAACAAACCCTATCCCATAGGGACATTAAACTTAGGAACCAACTTAAGTGTTTCCCATATAAGGGAAACTCCAAAGCACCAGTAGGATCAGCCCCGTAGGATGGGGAGATCGAAAGAGAGAATAAGAGGGAGCTTGATATTGAGCCCCCGGAGGGGGGAATACCGGAGAAGAATCATGGACATAATGTCATTTACTCTATTTTTAACCGCTTCAAAGCTGAGGGCCGGGGTTTTCCAAGCCCGTGCTATGGTCATGATGTGTGCAGCCAGTTGACGTTCAGGACGAAGAAGTACTGGGATGGGCTTTACATACAAAAGGATCCCTCTTTATTGTGGTGTTAAAAAGGTTACCATGATCCAAAAAACCCTGGACAGGACCACCAGATGTGAGCATTGCTATAATCTTTTTTCTATAAAAAACTTTGTAGGCGTTCTCCATATGGACTATAAACTGAAGGATTTATAAATAAAACTGGTTGTGGAACAAATCTGAGTTGTGTATTATAGCATTTGTGAGGAGCGTAGCTGTGGAAAGATCTTCCAGGTCATGCTCGAGTTTACGCCGTAGTTGGGTTCGTTCTTTTTTACGTTTTGACGCTATGCGTATAACATGGCCTCGAAGGACCGCTTTGTAAGCCTCCCAAAGGGTTACCGGCGAGGAGACCGTCCCTGCATTAAGTTTAAAGTAATCTATCGACGCTTTGTGTAATTCGGTGGTAATAGGCTCGAATGACAGTAATGAGTCGTTCATCACCCAGGATTTGTGCTGTGGTTTGCTGAGCAGGGAGTGACAGATAGTCAGAATTGGGTCGTGATCCGACCAGGGGGTCGCTAGAATAGAGACTGCGTCGATCAGGTGTAGATGCTGTCGTAAGACGAACATATGGTCAATCCTGGAATGTGAGTGATGGGGATGGGAGTAATGGGTGTAATCCCTACCCCGGGGGTGTAATTCGCGCCAAGTGTCTACTAGATCGTGGTCATGTAGAGTTCGCAAAAAGGTTTTTGCAGCTGGGGAGGGGACTCTATCGTCCGATGGGTAGTTATCCAAAGAAGGATTTAACGAGACGTTAGAGTCCCCTGCCAGCAGGAGGAGAGCTGCAAAACAACAAAACAACTGAACATTCTAAGCCGAACCGAGCGCCCGAGGGAGGGCCCCCCGACCCCCCGCGAGGGACAGCCATATGACCATCCCCCGCAAGGGGCCGGGCGAGGCCCCGGGCTCCCATCACCCCCCCCGGCCCGGATGGCCACACGTGAGATGGTAGCTTCTTGTCCCCACCTGACTAGGCCCGAGATTTCCCCACCCCCCAACAACCCGCGAGACCGCTGGAACTGAAAAGGCCACATATGTAAAAATAGAGAAAAAGCATAATAATAAAGTAAAAACAAAAAATACTATGGGCCACGGGTAGCCGCCCGGACCATTTTGGTTCCGGGGCGGCCCCCCCGACCAGGCGGCAAAGGCTAATGTCAAGAAAAACATGGTGGGGAAACCGTTACCAAAACTTGACGCTCGGATTCACATGTCGTGGTGACCAGCAACCAGTTCAAGGGGCTCCGGGCAGCCCGGGACAGGCGATCAAGGTGAGCTGAGGCAAACAAAAGATTGGGCCCAGCCGGGCCTCCTCATCCGTTGTTGGATGGTTGGAAACGTTGGGCCTGTAGGTCCAGTTGAAGTTCCAGGAAGTGGCGTTTCAGGTCCGAAGGTGTGGTGGCGTGGAATTGGCGGCCTAGGTGGGAGAAGGAGAGCTTAAATGGAAACCCCCATCTGTATTTTATCCCTTGAGCTTGTAGGACTTGGAGGTAGGGTTTTAGGCCACGACGCCTGGCGATAGTGACCGGGGAGAGGTCTGCGAACAGCTGGAGGGTGTTACCCTGGAAGGAGAGGTTCAGTAGCTGTGCCCTGCAGGTCAGTGATTGCCTCAGGGATACCTCGGACGCGGAGGTTATCCCTCCGGGCCCTATTCTCGGCGTCCTCTAACTTGTCCCTTAGGGCTTCCAGTTCCCCGGACATTTTGTCTACCTCTTCCTCGTGGCCCTCTAGTACTGTGGTAACCAGGTCCATGCGGTTTTCCAGCTGGTTAGTGCGGTGGCCTATTTCTTTAAGGAGAAAGTTTGCTGTGTTGCCGGCTCCGGAGGGTCGGGCGCCATCTTGGATTTTTTCGCCGATCTGCGCATTACCTCCGGAGCCTGGGGTGTTCCGGAGCCTCCGGTGCCCTCTTTGCCGCTGATGATGTGTGCCTATGTCGGATGAGACCAGGTGTTACGGTCCGACGGCGCGGAGCAGTGGAGTCAGGCGGCCATCTCCTTTGCTCGCGCGCATGCGCCCCCGCATTTCCATCATTTCTTATGGTAATATTTGCTTTGATATAAGAGTGCTTTGGATTAAAGCATGTTTCTGGAACGAATTATGCTCGCAATCCAAGGTTTTACTGTATTCGGGATTCCATTTAAAAAGTAGGTCTGAACAAAATTTTAAGGACTTTCAAACAAGATTAGTTGACCCAATGATGGATAGAAGAATTGCTCTGAAAAATTATTTTATAGAATTTCAGTATGAACATTCAAATTAAATTTTTAGTTTTAAGGTAGACACAGTAAAGTGGGCCAGCTGGCCAAAATTCACTTTTTTGCTGCCTTAAAATGATGCTAAGCACCCTCGTACTGGAGTTCTGAAAAGGAAGTCCAGAAAATACTATTTGTGGTAAGAGCCGAAAGTCCTAACCTAGTTTCTCTATGTAGATCGGTAACTGTACATAAAAGAGAACCAGAATACACCTACAAAAATACTGTATATATCCACAGAAATGTATTAATGAGACGAAACTTATTTAAAACTAGAAAGCAGGCAATGCTGGCTGCCCATGGCTGGTGAACCTGTTATGGTCAACATTGGTGGAAACAGCTTAGAACTCTGGACACTCAGGAATATACATCCGCCTCCTATTGGCTCTGATTAAGATTTAGGGGGGTTGCTGCCTTCATCAGAGCTGGTAGCTGTGTTTGTAATCTTTTTTTAATAAAATTAATAAATTGCTGTGGGATTCCTATATGATGTTGTTGCACTTGGGCTCTTGTTTGTATGCTTCATATACCTGTTTGATTCAGTCTCTTAACCAGGCAACTGAAACCAGGACAATATGTTACTAACCAAAAATGATTCACTAAAATGATATCTAAAATCTATTTTTTTCCACTTTGGATTGAGTGGAGAATGATAAACCCCCCCTCCATGGAAGTTCAAATAAATATTTATAAAGAAAAATAAAATGTATCTGAATCTTATACAGCAATACATTTTTTATTACAAAAGTAGAAAATGATAAAGACAGAGAACACAAGTTATGTATACTATTGTTCTTTATCTGTGTTCTGTGTCTTTATCATTTTCTATTTTTGTAATAAAATTTGTTTGTTAAATGTTAGCTGCATAAAAGTCAGATACGTTTTTTTCTTTTGTTTTTTTTCTTTATAAATAATTATTTGAACTTCCGTGGAAACCCTGTAAAAGTAGTTATTTATGCAGTAGTGGCGTCTTGAAGTCTTCTACTATGGGCTCCGGATTTCTTATTATTTTTTGACTAAGGTGTAGGGCTTGGAAGTCTTTTCACTAAGCAGAACTACACCACACTGCATCTGACCACCACAAACAAAAAAAAAACGCTATTTAATTCATTTTTAATATGCAACGCAAACTCCCCCATCCATCTATATCTCCATGCTTTATTTTGCGGAGAAATCCCTTTAAAAAAACACCCCTTGGCATTTCTTGCTATGGGCTTCTTGAGTAAAGGCAGATGATTCGTGTAGCATTAACGTCTTGGAATCCATCTGCCCTTAGCTCAGGCAGGAGGGTGTGCTTCACCGAGAAAACCCCTCCTCCCCTCCTGAAAACTCCTGGGATGTATGACATCATTTGCCTAGGCCTGCAAACCAGGAAGTAACCAAATAAATGTAAAAAAGAAAATGTTTATGTAAATATGATAAAATTTCCTATCTATTTACTGATGCTAGCAGCATAAGGATTACAAATAGCAAATGTTTTGAGAGTGAGAGTAAAGTTCTGCTTTAAGTGTAATATGACCCATTTTTACACACATTCACATGTGAAAACCATGGGAATGAGAATGATGAATTGTGTAAATATTAGGTATCCTATGCTAGAAAATGTTGGCACTGAACCAGTTAATTTACTACATTTCAGTGAATACAATATTACTAGAACATGGGAAATCTACTGCATAGTGTTGAAATGCTTCCTTGCACAAGGACTTTCATATTTAGTGAACATTAATGTAAGCTGCTTGGGTCTTCTGTCGGCAAAAATGCAAGAAAAAAGTAACCTCTCCATTTATCTGAGGCATTGAACTGAATAATTGGCTATGGCATGTATTTGAATAAATGGCCTTTGAGACTCTATCATATTAAGTTACTTACAAATGTCAATCCTCTAAATCCTTGTATAGAAATGCATAACTTTTTACACCAACTGCAAAAAATAAAATGTGAAGTTATGATCCTTTACAAAATGATGTGTACGAAGTGAACTATATGATACATTTCTACAATAGAAATCTACCAAAATTATAGTGAAACTTCAGGCAATTATTTATAAACACCAAATAATCCATTAAACATGCATTTTATACATAACTAGAATCTTTACCTAAATCTGTCTCGTTATCAACCTACTGCAGTTACCTGCACAGCAGCACTTAAAGGAACCCTGTTGTTATAATATAAAAGAATAACATAGCCACCCAGTAAAAAAATTAAATATTCCCCTTTCCAGTAGGCAGTGACTTAAAGTGGTATTAGATCCATAACTGAACCCCCTGAGGAAGTCACGCGACCAGAGACGCAATGCTTCGGACGGAGCCAGTGCCATCACTTCCGGTATTGGAACCAAAGACTGGAAGTGTCGCTACTGGCCATTCTAGTACAAAGCTCAGTTGTTTTATATACATGTGAGTGCAATGATGGGATTTTTATAACTATTACCATCACCATATTGTGTTGCACTATGAGTGTGTCGCTATTCTATATTTGAGCAACTCGGTGAATGGAGACAGCAAAAGTCGGCTTCTTAAAGAGACCGCTGCATGCAAAGTGAGCACTAACAGTCTGATGGTGGATCCACAAAGAGTCTGTGACGGACTGTCCAGCACTCAGCCTGGCTGCTTCTGTCAGTATACAGCTTCCTTCAGTCTGGAACCAGGAACCAGGTATTATAGCTGACCACGCAAGAACTAGACCACCCAAGAACTAGAAAAAAAAACAACTGAACGAAGGTGACACAGCGCTCACTGACATCAAATGAAATACATATTATTATTATACTGATAACCAGTGGTGGCTTGTCCATTAGGGGCGCATGGGTGCCGCCCCCATCCATGTGTCCGGCCCCCTGATCAACATACAGGGCCCCTGTGTAGTGATTTAATATTATAGTTCTTCGTAGATGGTATATAGTTATTAAAAGTATTGTCCGCAGCAAAACCCGTTCTCCAGAGAGAGACAATTTTATTTACTTCCAAAACAGAACATTCTTACAGATGATAAAAATCCAACAGAGTTCATGACAACGAATATTTCCCCTAGACTTGTGCCTCCAGAACCTTCCTCTCAGACCATCTTTCCTAGACTGCCTGACATCCTGACTGTCTTCTCAAATACTAGTCTGACACTGGGTGGGGGTCAACCAAATGTTTACCATGAATACCCCCCTCAATTCTAATTACCATCAGTAAATACTCCCTTTGAAATGTTCATCTAGGTTAAAAGGCTATTCCTCACACACACACAACTTGCATAAGATTTACACATCAAAGGGTAACAGATAACATTGTCAACTTATATCTGGCCTGGTCACTAATACTGTGTGTGGAATATATATATCCAATACATATATATAATACATAAAGTCCCACATAAATCGGCCAACACATTACAACACCCTGGACTATGGATTCCAATGGGAGGGGGGGTTGAAGCACGTGATTAGAGCCAGAGGCTCTAATAGGCTTCAAAAAAGGGTGGGCTCGAAGCTCACCCAGTTGTGTTAGATAGTGAATAAATATTTGCTATTTTCACACTAAATCTCCTCCCTGCCAATCAGGAAGCGTGTCGTGAGACCTGTTTTCCGATTGGCCAAAACATCAGGCAATCCTATTGGATACATAGCGCTTAGGAGGAAGAGAGTAGAGATGCACGGTGGAAGCCGCTGGAGGAGCGGACACCGGAGCTGCTGCTCGCACCTCGCCACCTGCCACCTAGATGGGGCCCGTCCGCCGTGCTGGAGGGGACACCAGAGCCGCTGCCTGCACCACGCCACCTAGATGGGGCCCGCCCGCCATGTTGGAGGGGACACAAGTATGTAAGCATAGGACACACCCCTGGCCATGCTCCTTAAAGGAGAATTATTCAAAAATAATATTAGTTAAACTCACAAGTGCTTTTTTTTTTTTTAACCTCCCTAGCGGTAACCCCGAGCCTGGCTCGGGTCCAGCTTTTTGTGCTGGGAGCGGTAACCCCGAGCCAGGCTCGGGCTTGCGTGCAGGATGCAGGGGGGAAGTTACTTACCTTTTCCCCTGGATCCTGCGATGTCTCCCCGCTGTGTGAGCGAGCCGTCCGCTCGCTCGATTCACACAGTGCCAAGTGCCGCTGATCTCCGTTCCCTGCGACGTTACGACGCACGGGAGCGGAGATCGGCGCCAAATTTAAAAAAGTTTAAAAACACAACACACATACAGTACTGTAATCTTACAGATTACAGTACTGTATACCAAAAATACACACCCCCTTTGTCCCTAGTGGTCTGCCCAGTGCCCTGCATGTCATTTTATATAATAAAAAGATTTTTTTTTTTTTTCTGCCTGGAAACTGGAGATTGTCCATAGCAACCAAAAAGTGTCCCTTTATGTCAAAAGTGGTTTTAGACCAGCTAGAAAACACCGATAAAAAATTAAAATCACAATTTATCATCAAACAATAAATTTAATGACAGCGACTATTCTGCAACTGAGCAAATTTCAGTGTTTTTGATTTGATTACATTATTGAATCATTTTTATATATATTTTTATTATATTATAATTTATTATTTTGTGTTTCAAACTTTATCATACCCGGGATGTCTACTAGACTCTGGTTCGGACAGATTTAAGTGAGTTATTCATAAGAATTGCATGCCTACAATATAAAAACGCCAAATTTCCATGCAAAATAATTGTACCGCTTTCAGCACCAAATTCCAGACAGAATCATACCGCCAGGGAGGTTAACCACTACTATTCCTTTATACTGGCTTTTGACATTTAAAAATGCAGCAATTTAGAAATTGGATGAAAGGTTTAACACTGGAAAACACTTTTTAATTGATAAATAGTGCATTTTATATACAATTATATAGATCAGGCCAAAAATGATTTAAATTTACAAATACTATACTGGTGACCACTCATTAAAATAAGAAGAAATTAGAAGAAAAGAGGTTTAACCTTAAACTACGTAGAGGGTTCTTTACTGTAAGGGCAAGGATGTGGAATTCCCTTCCACAGAGCGGTTGTCTCAGCGGGGGGAATCGATAGTTTCAAAAAACTATTATATAAGCACCTGAACGACCACAACATACAGGGATATACAATGTAATACTGACATATAATCACACACATAGGTTGGATTTGTGTCTTTTTTCAACCTCACCTACTATGTAACAAACTTTCATAGAACATTCTTTTTCTTAAGAATTTTTGTTCAAAATTGTACCCATCTATGGCCAGTTTAAATTTAGCTTTAGGTTAAATATTTTCTGTTTCAATAGGTTTGTTGAATTTTTCACAAGAAATAAGAAAAACTTCCAGTGGATAAATATATGGTTGTCATTCAAACACAAAATCAAGTAAAAGCCCACAGCACATGCATGGGGACTTCAAACAAGTAAATGAGAACGACATTGACAATAAGTTAAATATTTTAACTCTAAAACAAAAATTCAGTTTTGTAGTTGTATATCTGTCTTTTTCAATGGTCCCACTCAAGCAATCATGCATTTGGAGACAGTTTTCACAATTTGTATGTGGCTGAAGATGAGGCTGCATTCACCCCTGAGCATTGCGTTTTTCAGGCTTTTTTAGAATGCTTGTATGCGTGTTTTTGAGCGTTTGTGAGCTTTGGCAGTTTTTAATTAGCCAATAGAGAAAAATATCATCTGTTTCATCATTTGTTGCTAAGCTAAATTACTTTTAGCTTTTTATTGACTTTAATTATTTATTATTGCTTATTTATTAATTAATTTATTTATTTATTTTTTTGTAACGGTTAGAGAATAATTTAATTATTTACCTATTTATTTATTTAGGTTAGGTGGGGGTTAGGGGTTATTATTAGGGTTTAGGATTAGGGTTGAATATTAGGGGTAATACTAGGGTTGAGCTTAGGGTTTGTATTTGTATTTATTTATTTTAATTATTTATGGAATTAATTATGATTTATTTTCATTTAATTATTGCATTTGAGCAGAAAACCGCTGAAAAAACACACCACAAAATGCACCAAAACGCTCAAATCAATAGTTTCCATGCATTTCAATGGAACAAAAAAATGCTTAAAAAATGCACCAATCGGCCCAATTCAAGCTACAAAAAAAGCTCCAGTACTTTACAGGAGTTTGGCTTTAGGTGACTTGCAGTAAAGATGTGAACCAACTTTATAGAGACTCCCAGCGTTTGGGAGCTTCGAGCTTTAAGCTACAAAATGCTGAGATGGAAGCATCGTTCGTCAGCAGTGCAGCCGGAGGAAGGACATGATCGCAGGACCCCCGTCCACAACAGTGATGCCGAACATCCAACTTCACCTGGCAGTCGGAGCAGATGACACCTTGTAATATGCCTATCATGACTACACCTTTGTGAGTGTATCTTATGACCTTTTATCTATATTAAAGATGTCTATATACTGCACTTAGAGGGCGCTGTTCTTTTTCCTTTGTGGCCTGAGATATGCTGGCAGACCAGCTTTCCACACGGAGATGAATATTTGGTATGAGGGGTAATCAGAGTTCATGCATGGATGGACAATGAACCGTAAAGCAATCCAAGTGTATTTCAAAATATTAGGGACCATATAAAATATGTTCTCCACCCTCCACCTCTTTAACTCTACCAATATGTCCCTTGCGTTACTGTTGTTTAAGGGCAAAGAGAAGGCTTGAGTGTACTAAATTGACAGCTAAATGTCACTTTTCCTTAAGATTACCATATCAAAGTGAAAATCTCTTACCCATTTTGCCACTATAAGGGTACATCGCATTTCAAACCTGTGCATTGCCCATTTAGGGGATAGCAACATGTTTATTCTCCCATATACCTTCAGCATATACTTCAGTTTTCATCACCCCCTCCACCATTGAGCACCAAGAACATATGGACTACCTGGTACTTCTGGGAAATTTTATGAAGACGAAGTATTTTAATATGTATTGTCATAAGAGTCTCCCAGTGTTCGTTCTCCCCCAGCCCGCTCTAAAGAGCTGACTGGGGCAGACTGACGCTGGTTGAGATCCGTTTGGTAGTGAAAAGCTCCTTGGGGATGTAGAGAAGTGTTTGCGGAGTAGGGACGTGTCCGCCAGCTAAAGGCCCCTGTGCGATGCACAGAACGATCGTCTGGTGGGGGTGTGTTCGCTCTGCAAAGACATTATCGGTTTAACGAGTGTACGTTCGTGTCGCCCCTGAATGCCTGATCAACATATTTGTGGCCCCATGAGTGTGCACCTGCAGATAGCCTCCCATCCACAAGGAATGGTAGTATAAGGATTCCTATCAGCGGAATTGTAGTCAGCGTTCATTGGTTGTTGTATTAGTTGTTGTATTTCCTGTGTTGAAAGTCATGTCCTTATTTGGTCATGTCCTTATTTGGTAATTTCCTGTGATGTCATTTTGTATTGAGGAAGCGATTGGCTATTGTAGCCATCGCTTCCTGTTTGTCATAGCTTTTGTTATGTGTAAATAAAAGCAGATGCACGGCTCAGAAAAGGCAGTGATGCTGATGGAGCTGAGAACGTAAGCTGTGGTGGTGTCTCTTTACTTGGGGATGCAAGGGAAATGGAACGATAGGTAAGGTACATTATATCATTAGACGGAATGTGTGCTTAGGAGCACAGGGTATATGGCTGTGTGCATAGCGTACAGCCAAATTTCCCGGATAGGTATGGAGAAACATGTGACTCACTCCATGAAATGGCTCTGGGTGAATTAGCACTGTCACACGGGGAGTTCATAGCTCTGTGTAAGCTATGAGTTTAGGGGCTTGCAGCTTACAAAGGGTTTAATTTTCACTTTGAATAAAGCAGTGGGGAAGTAAAGGAAAGGTAAGCAAATGCATATGTGAAGGCCTGCATCAAAGTCATCCAGCTTATTTTGCCCAGTATTGGCAAAACACAGGTTCAATTTAGGCAATGCCTGTCATCTTTTTTCTTTATAATGCCAATACTAGGTACCTTGTTATTTGCCATGGTGAATTAAGTGTACAAGGTACCATTTAACAAAGAATGGCTTTTATTATTCAGCCCACATAGCACAGGACCTTAGATGTGGTCTTAGGTCAATGGAAATTATGGCAGATGGAGAGACCTGTAATGCATTAATATAAAATATATGACTTTGCAAACCATTTAGCACAGCTAAATAGCAGAGTACTGAGACTCAGTGCACACCACTGAGCCTAGAGAAAAAATACTGTAAGTAAACTACTGTGGGAACAGGAGCATTCGAGAATGTAAGCACATACCAGTTTCCTTTTTCATTAGTCTGGCCACAGTTACGATTACCGCGTTTGCAGCATACCATCTTTATACCATGAATGGAATGTAAGGGTCCATGCACGCTGGACAATAAAAATACTGCTTATAGGCATTTTGCTTTTTTTTTCTTCAGCCAGTAGAACCAGCTGTATGTTAGCCTGTGGGGTTGATTTACACCAGATTGTGAGAGTGCACAATCTGGTGTAGCTCTGCATAGAAACCAATCAGCTTCCAGGTTTTATTGTCAAACAAGCTGAAGTTAGAAGTTGATTGGCTACCATGCACAGATGCACCAGATTTTGCACTGTCACGTTTTAGTAAATCAACCCCTATGTGTCCATGCACATTAGGGGGTTTATAAGCATATTTTTCAGAAGAGCAATTAGAGGCAGGAAAAAACACTTTTTGAGAGTAGAGTTTTCGGGCAGAAAAACGCTAAAAGGGATTGTAAATTTTGTAAAACAACTCATTCAGTTAAAATACAATAAAAATGAAAGGCAAAACATTTTTGTATAGATATAAAAAAAACATTATAAACACCTTTTTTCCCTTTTTTTAAAGTGGTCACATTCCCCTTTGTTCTCAGCTGCATAAGAGCTGGGGGAGGAGAAGCAGCACACTGAGCTTCCCAGTGACAGGCTGTGGAGGCAAGAGGTGTGTCAGGACAAGTCTGATCATTGGAGGAGAGTACACTGAGTTCCCAGCATAGCTAGAGAACTGACCACAGTGTGTTCTCCTGCTAAAGCCCCATACACACGGTCGGTCTTTTTCATGGATTCTGTCCGATCGGACAAGGTTGTTGAAAAATCAGACCGTGTGTATGCACCATCGGACAGTGTTCGTCGGTTTGGCCGACGGACAAAGTCTTATCTCCTGCTGGAAAACTTTGCCGTCAACACGGTCCGATCACACCAAATCCGAGCGTGTGTACGCTTGTCCGACCAAAGCTATTGGCTACTAGCCTCTACGTAGTCCCGTCGTAGGCAACAAACGTCACCACGTTCAGAATGATCGGATTTTCCGACAACTTTGTCCGATCGTGTGTACGCAAAACCAACATCAGACAAAGTATGACGGACATGGTCCGACGGACCTGGTCCACGGATTGTCCGCGCGTGTGTATGGGGCTTTAGGGTGGTCAGTTTTTAATAGGAAAGCAGAGGGACTAGCAGGAACACCAGGGATTTTACACAAATAAAGCAATACAAAGAGAACAGAATATTTTCTCATACAAGTGCATGGTACAGCAGGCACATATCAGTAATATGAACTGTTGGGGTAACAAATGCTTTAATGTTCATAAATGTGGCGTTTCGTTTATGAGCATTTGGCTTTTCAAGTGTACATATACATACACATATATACATATATATGTATATATATATATATATATATATATACTTTGAATGGTGCCTCTTAGTTGGTGTCAGTGGGAGGAATGGTGCCTCTTGGTTGGTGTCAGTGGGAGGAATAGTACCCCAAGGGTCAGATAAAAGCAAGCAAAGTTTGGAGACCACTGGCATAGAGCACAGCGTGTAATCTGAGACCTGAGTGGAGGCAATGGACAAACCTTCGTCTACACAGTCTCATAGGGAAACATGCACAATTGAGGCTGTCAATCCCCCTGCTGTGTGCTAGAGAGGGCCATATCCCAGAATTGTCTGGTGTCGGCATATAGACTGTCAGAAGTAACTCATGCAGATAGCAGTGGAAGGAGAGAGGAGACAGATATCACACGAGGTGCTTTAGATTGAGGCAAGGACACACTATAGAAGGATATGCTTTGTTCATTTTTCATTTCAGAGGTGTACAAACCACTTTAACTGCAGCTAAATACAAATGTTAGCAGAGACATGGAACAGGGGATACAGTGGTGACATCTGGGAGTAAGGAGCACCGATGACTCTTGGCTCATCAGTCGGAACTTATCTGGTCTCTGGCAGCCACAGTTATGAAGCAATTACTATGGTTAGAGATTAATGCATTCTCAGCTATGTCACTTTTTTTTCTTCACAAAATTATCAGGATGAAAAATATTTTCAGCACAAAACATTTTGTTGGTTACAGTTCTATTTTACATTATACGGTATAAGTGCAGTCTAAACAAGCTATGCATCCACTTCACGTGAGGACCCATAAACAATAACTCTACTTAACATTGATATACAATCTTGGGAAGAAGAAATAATAAAAAGAACAACCTGAAATACACTTTTCAAGAAAAAATGAATGCTAATTTGCATGAAACAACAAATTAAGCTGGCGGAAACTGCAGAGAAAATGGCTAGTTACATGGAAAATGAACCTGGAATGAACACATAGCTGGAGAAAAAGAACAATACTGTGGAGAGATTCCACACCCCCATATCTCTTCCACTGGCCGCCATCCACCAGGGTAAATGTACGAGTGCCAGGCACAGGAAATTCTCTGAGATTTCCTCTTATTTCTCCACAAATGCATCTGTCACCTTGAACAGCTCATTGAATCTTTGCTTCCTCTCAACCCCTACACCAAGAATTAATGATGTTATTCCTACTCCATCTCTCATGTCTAGCACCTAACTGGAATACTTCTGTCTATACGTCTGCCGAGAAATTAGCACAGCAATGCAAAAGGTCCTTACCCGATGCTGCTTATACTGGTATACTGTATACACCAGCACCAAAGAAGGGGAATAACTACTAAGAACCAGGGCCATCTTAAGAGCATTATAGCCCCCGGGCAATACAGCGCACTGCAAAATATCAATAAGGCTATATTTATTGGTACTTCCAACAAAATCAGTGTTTAAACATTAGCACAACGTTTGGACAATATAACACGAGTTGGATGGGCACAGTGGCAGCGTTTGATGGGCACAGCGGCAGCGTTTGGGCACAGTGGCAGCGTTTGATGGGCATAGTGGCAGCGTTTGATGGGCATAGTGGCTGCTTTTAATGGGCACAGTGGCAGGTTTTGATGGGCACAGTGGCAGTTTTTGATGGGCACAGTGGCAGCTTTTGATGGGCACAGTGGCTGTGTTTGATAGGCACAGTGGCAGCTTTGATGGGCACAGTGGCAGCTTTGATGGGCACAGTGGCTGTTTGATAGGCACAGTGGCTGTGTTTGATGGGCATAGTGGCAGCTTTTAAGGGGCACAGACAGTGGCTGTGTTTGAATCACAACTTGAACAAACACTTAAAAATTCCTTTGCTTTCCAATGGTCACAGAGTTCCCTATCATATCTAGGGATTCACCTTACACTTAACCTACATACTTTATTCCTTAAAAACTATCCCCCCATGATTACCAAACTTAGACAAGCCCTGAAAGTATGGACATCTTACCACATTTAATTTCTAGGCAGGGTGACTGCCGCAAAAATGACAATTTTGCCTAAAAAACATGTGGTATCCCCATACTCAGGAGAAACAGCAGAATGTATTTTGGGGTGTCATTCCACATATGCCAATGGCATGTGTGAGCAATATATCATTTAGTGACAACTTTGTGCAAAAAAAATAAAAAGTTTGTAATATTCCCGCAACTTGTGGCAAAATATAAAATATTCCATGGACTCAACATTCCTCTCAGCAAATAGCTTGGGGTGTCTACTTTCCAAAATGGGGTAATTTAGGGGGTTTTGTGCTATTTTGGCATTTTATGGCCTTCGAAACTGTGATAGGTAGTGAGGAGTGAAATCAAAAATTTGCACCCTTAGAAATCCTGAAGGCGGTGATTGGTTTTCGGGGTGCCGTATGCGGCTAGGCTCCCAAAAAGTCCCACACATGTGATATCCCCATACTCAGGAGAAGCAGAAAAATGTATTTTGGGGTGCAATTCCACATATAACCATGGCATGTGTGAGCAATATATCATTTAGAGACAACTTTTTTTTTTTTGTCATTATTCAATCACTTGGGACAAAAAAAAAATATTCAATGGGCTCAGCATGCCTCTTAGAAATTTCCTTGGGGTGTCTACTTTCCAAAATGGGGTAATTTGGGGGGGGGGGGGTTGTACTGCCCTGCCATTTTAGCACCTCAAGAATTGAGATAGGCAGTCATAAACTAAATAAGTGGAAAAAACTGCGCTTACTTAATGTGTGAAAAACTTTTTTTTAAAGCGGCTGACATACAAAACAAACAAAGTCTAAAGAAATCAATATAAAAAATGCAGCGCTAAGGTACGGTATACACAGTATATTAAAGTGGATACCAAACAAATACAAGTACACACAATGTATTAGTGAATTACACAAAATATATAACACATGTGACGTGCAATAAAAGTGACTCAAATAAGTCCCAGTGAGGGCTCAATGAGGGTAAACCCAAAGTAAATGGGAAACAAATAACAAAACGTCCAAATAAATCAAGTGAGGCACTGATGTCCGCGGATCTTCATAGACAACTCTAGAGCATGAAGAGACAGGACAGAGGTGTCTTATACAACTTGGCAAATGGTGTAGAGAGATAAATACTCTTACCACAAGAGTTGGATACAACTGCCATACGACATTGTATCATGCAGGCTTATGCGCTCAACCTCTGGCGCTGGAGATCACCGAATCAGGAAACCGAAGCAGGCAAGCTGGAACCAGGCAGCAGAGCGGAAGGACAGCCCAACCGATGTACAGCATGCAACCAAGCCGGGAACTCCCAAACGGTCCACTCGATGAAATCCCAAATGCAAAAACAGGGGAAAAGATACAAAAAACTGAAGCAACTCCAATAGTGCAGGTCAAAAAAATTAGCTAAAATTTATTCACATTATACATGTGACAATAAAATCTCGAGAGTAATGTAAAAGAATCAGCATTGTGAGAAAAACGAGATAGCTATTCCGACGCGTTTCGACACAATAAGGTCTTCTACTGGGGCATATCTCTAGCTTCCTCACATTGCCAGTAAACTATAAATTTTAATGGCAATGTGAGGAAGCTAGAGATATGCCCCAGTAGAAGACCTTATTGTGTCGAAATGCATCGGTCTAGCTATCTCATTTTTCTCACATTGCTGATTCTTTTACATTACTCTCGAGATTTTATTGTCACACATATAATGTGAATACATTTTGGCTAATTTTTTTGACCTACACTATCGGAGTCGCTTCCGTTTTTTGTATCTTTTCCCCTGTTTTTGCATTTGGGATTTCATCGAGTGGACCGCTTGGGAGTTCCCGGCTTGGTTGCATGCTGTACATCGGTTGGGCTGTCCTTCCGCTCTGCTGCCTGGTTCCAGCTTGCCTGCTTCGGTTTCCTGATTCGGTGATCTCCAGCGCCAGGGGTTGAGTGCATAAGCCTGCATGATACAATGTCGTATGGCAGTTGTATCCAACTCTTGTGGTAAGAGTATTTATCTCTCTACACCATCTGCCAAGTTGTATAAGACACCTCTGTCCTGTCTCTTCATGCTCTAGAGTTGTCTATGAAGCTCCGCGGACATCAGTGCCTCACTTGATTTATTTGGACGTTTTGTTATTTATGGTCTAGAGCCCTACGGACGACATGAGTAAAGATGACATATAGGAACAACACAAAACTCACCAACATGAAATAGACCTGAAAGTGTGCCTTGGTCTACCGTATGGTACACCAAAATAAGGGGGCATACCCTAGATAAAGAATGATAAGAAGTAGTTATGGAATAATGTGGAATGAGTATTCAGTCTGAGGTAAGAATACTTGGAAGAGGCTTTTAAAAGGGAGGGTGGGTGGGTATCACGCACAGGAAACCGACAAAGACCGGCGGCCTTTGGGCTGCTTAAATACCCTCCGGGCTCCTCCCATAACTTCAGGCCGGTACCCGGCCTTCCAATTTATGGTCTAGAGCCCTACGGACGACATGAGTAAAGATGACATATAGGAACAACACAAAACTCACCAACATGAAATAGACCTGAAAGTGTGCCTTGGTCTACCGTATGGTACACCAAAATAAGGGGGCAAAAACCTTCAGGTAGGGGATAATTATTTATTAAAGGTAATGTCACTGAGTAAGACGAGCAAAGGCCTGAGCCACCTCTAACTGTGGGTTAGGAATGTAGCGAGAGAAGCAGGCCGATTTCCGCCGACCCAGTTCCTTGATCACATGGTCCGGAACCCCCTGTTTTGAGGCCGTCGTGGCCGCCCCAATCCGGAATGAATGCCCGGAGTACTGTTTGGGGTCCAACTGGAGATCGCCGAGAAGGACCCGGACATGTTCCACGAACTGCGACGAGTTGAGGGGTTATACCGGAAAGGGTAGAAGCGGACTGGACCCTGGGCGGTTGGATAGCAGTGCCGTCAAACGGTTTAACACGGCAACTGGGCACCAGTTGTTGTGAGTCCTGTACAGGTGAACATCTACTCCGGAACCTCGCTGCTGAGTTTTGGATGTCGCCAAGTGAAGGACGTAGTGATCCTGGTTGGCGGCAGAGACTACTTCTATGCAAGGCTGGACCGGCTGGGTGGCTGCGAGTGAACTCGCTGGCCGTAGAAACCCATAAAACGCCATGTGTATCGCAGCCTGCAGGACGGTGCTGAGGAGGAGACCGAAAGGGGACCTATCCAGGATGTCAGACATTCCCTTGAAGATCTCCCCCGTGGTAGGCAGCCGCTTCGGGCTGACTGGCGGCTGGTGTTTCTGCACTCCCCGTAGTAGAGCCCTCACTGCGTGGCAGGAGAACACCGAAGGCCTCGCGGGGTCTTGAAGCGACAAGTAGTGCGGCACCCCGGCCACGTACTGGCGTATCGTGCTGTGTGACAGTGCTAGGTGAGAATGACAATAAGCGCTGAGTTAAACTTCCCTGGAATGAATGAGCAGTAAACATTGAACTGATGCTGTAGTGACAGCTGGACCAGTCTGCGGAGGAAGGACATGGCGGGCCTGGATTTAGGCCTGCCCTTGCTGCTGATCTTGGCTGTGGCTTGATTGTCTGTCGTGAAAGCCACAGTCTGTCCAGACCAATGGTGACCCCATAGGTGAGCGGCTGCTACGATGGGGAAGAGCTCAAAGAGGGCTGACGTGGTAGTGAAGCCTGGTGTGGCTAGTAATTGAGGAGGCCAAGGGGCGGCGAACCACAAATGGCCAAAAATGGCGGCGCATCCTGTGGATGTCGCCGCATCGGTCACCACCTGAGGTGACTGCGTGGACACGACTGGGATGAACAGGGACACACCGTTCCAATTACCAAGAAAGTGTTCCCCCATGGCCAGATCTGCCCTGGCTGCCCAAGGGCTACTCTTAGACCCGAAGGTCAAATTGGTCGCGAAACAATATCACTCCCTCCACTTGATGAGGGGACGAGCGAGTTGAGACTGGGAGCGACGGAAGAATGAGGCGCTGACAGATCATACACCAGACGTTTTTATTTGAAAAAATATTCCCTGTACAAGCCCGATAGGGCTAACCCTCCAGATGTTAAAGGGAGACTGACTGAACGGGCCTATCAAGAAGTCCCGATCCAACTCCGTCTGCAGAAGGACGTCAATCGCTGGCTCATCTGTTGCTGCTGAGCGTAGGTTCGGACATTCGTGGGTGGAGTGGGGCAGGGTGATGAGCCCGGTATGAAACCCATCGGTGAAACCCCGGATGAGGTAGCTGGCGAGTGACGGAGTGGGGTGTGAGGTCAAGTAAACACCGAGCCAAAGGGCATTGACCCGGCTTAGTCGTGGTTCTTCTGTTTGACCTCACATAGAATCCTGGGGTGCGCCCTCTGGCATAGGGTGCAAACGTGCAAGAGCCGGCACTGGCTGAAATTGCAGGAGCCGTAATTGAAATTGTTGCAAATGGCGGCTCCCCCAACCATCCGCACCGGACGTCCCAACTTGTCCACCTTTTGCCCTTGCGCCGGGGCCTGCTGAGCCTGGCTCGTGCTGGTAGAGGCCGTGCTAGCTATCGGATGGACAGAGGCTATGTTGGCACACCAGACCGTGGTGTGGGACGCTGACTGACAGACAGCACATAGCGGGGAGCGAAGACCCGCGAAGTGGCGGCAGAACAACTCCGTGTCCACTACGCTCCAGTCCGTTGTCAAATGAAACTGTGAGAATCTGGCTGCGGCTTTGGCCGAGAAGGACCGATGATAATCGTAGAACGCTGAGCCACCGTATTTGTGGCCCAGGTCTACGATCAAATGGAGGTAGAGGTCCAGTTCCTCCCGTCTGCCGGGGGAGGCTGAGCACAGCACGTCCCTAAACATGCCGAAAGCGAGCGTGAACTCGGGCACCGTGAGCTTTCTGTTGAGCCTCGGATCCTTCGCTTTCAAAACCACCGAGACGTCCCCCCAGGTGTAGGCCTTGTTCTCGGCCAAGTCATGGACCGAGATCATGAGTGAGGCCAGGTTAACGTCTCTGCCCTCTAAAATGTCCTTCCTTACGCTGGGTGGCACCAGGTGGGAAGGGTGAACGGTAGTCGTGGCAAGCTCACTACCTGCGGCCGGTGCACTGATGGCTGGGACCACCGCAGGGTCCGGAACCGTGGCAGCCGGGCTAGTCTCTAGACGAGACACCCTGTCCTGGACCTCAACGATTGAGGAAGACAGGGAAGACACGAGGGTGTGTAGCTGAGCGACGGCGGCTGAAATCGATTCCAGAGACGCCTGCTGGCTGCTGGGGCTTGCTGCGGCCGGTGGTGGGAAGAGGAGCCTGAATAGCTCCGCCTTCCTGGCCGCGGCCGAGAAGGGTATCCCTCTGCGTCTCAGCTCGGCGGACAGCCTGGGAATTGTCCATGCCCTAAGGGACTGGACACTGCCAGCCTCGGAGGCTGATGCCGGAGATAGCGGGGTGGTGAGGTCATCGCTGCCGACTGATGACATGGCGGCTGCCAAGACCCGTTACTTAGTAGACTGGTCACGTGTCTGCAGGCTGGGTCTATAAAGAGGTGACAAGCAATGAGTTTGAATGTGTCACCTATGATCTACGTACCTGCCATGAGAAAGCAGGAGCCCCTCGTGCCCCAGCGTTTTTTTTTTTTTTTACCTGCTGGAACCCTGATCAAGCTGGTGCAGGTGGACCTACTGAATCCGACTGACCTGAGAGAGTGTGAGAGAAAGTACCTATTTAAGAGCCTAAACTGCTGCCGTCCAGAGCGACGGAACCCAACGTAGATGATAACAACAGGCGATAGTGACTTAAGTCGACTGCCGAGACCGCTGTGGGATCAAATGACAGATGACAACACGAATGACTGACTTGACATGTTGCCTTAACTGAACGAACTTCCCGTGACAGGGCCCGGCCTGTTCGTACCGTATGGGGGTGCCTGTGAGCCGGACTCTGGAGCACGTACAGGAATGAGGCAACCGTGACACGAGGCTAACTGCCTGGGTATTGCTGAGGCCGAACTGTGACATCCAGCTGCCACCGGGTCCGACTCCAAGCTCGCTTTTTTTTTTTTTTTTGTAGAAATGCGGCCGGCCTAGGGCACGCCGGCGCGAATTCGTACAGGCAGGTGACCAATTAACGCCGGGGCGTGGTAAGGTGACACAGAAATGATATAACATGACAAGGACAAGAGTCAAAGTCTCTTTTTTTTTTTTTTTTTTTTGCGACTCCGCCCCTGGCGCATGTATTGAAATGAGGCCGGGCCTAGGGCACGCCGACACGAATTAGTGCAAGGTAGTGACTGCATTCATGCCGGGCGTGGTAAGGTGACAGAAATGCGATACCATGACAGGGGCAAGAATCAGGAATGTACGCAAACCAGTGATGCGATTCCGCCCTTGGCGCATGTATTGAAATGAGGCCGGGCCTAGGGCACGCCGACACGAATTAGTGCGAGGTAGTGACTGCATTCATGCCGGGCGTGGTAAGGTGACAGAAATGAGATACCATGACAGGGGCAAGAATCAGGAATGTACGCAAACCAGTGATGCGATTCCGCCCTTGGCGCATGTATTGAAATGAGGCCGGGCCTAGGGCACGCCGACACGAATTAGTGCGAGGTAGTGACTGCATTCATGCCGGGCGTGGTAAGGTGACAGAAATGAGATACCATGACAGGGGCAAGAATCAGGAATGTGCGCAAACCAGTGATGCGATTCCGCCCTTGGCGCATGTATTGAAATGAGGCCGGGCCTAGGGCACGCCGACACGAATTAGTGCGGGAAGTGACTGCATTCCTGCCGGGCGTGGTAAGGTGACAGAAATGATATACCATGACAGGGGCAAGAATCAGGAATGTACGCAACCAGTGATGCGATTCCGCCCTTGGCGCATGTATTGAAATGAGGCCGGCCTGGGGCACGCCGACACGAATTAGTGCGAGGTAGTGACTGCATTCATGCCGGGCGTGGTAAGGTGACAGAAATGATATACCATGACAGGGGCAAGAATCAGGAATGTACGCAACCAGTGATGTGATTCCGCCCTTGGCGCATGTATCGAAATGAGGCCGGGTAGTCGTGCATCTGGATCGCCCCGATCGGAGCATGTATGGATGCGACCGGACCAGGATCGAAGCGATGGCATGAACGCCCTGTTTAACTGATGAGAAATGATTTAGCATGACCGAATGGCCCGATACGTTAGCCATGTTTGAAATGATGAAATGATTGTCATGCTAACACGTGAAATGTTTCGACACGGTCGAAGTGATTCGTACAATTAGTATGCCAACAGTGCTTCGGAATGTGAATAGCGATTTGGTACGCTCGCTGGCGCCACTGATTCGAATAATGGCAGGACATGAACGATGCGTGTGAGCGCGAACGGCACCCGTGCGTGAGTCGTGTTTGAACGATTCGAAGACTGCGTAGCACGACCGCGTAAGGGAACCCTTGAGTGCCGGATGCGGCATCGGTCGGAGTGTTTCGTGGCGGGCGGCCCTGAATGTGCGTGCCGCTAGATGGCTCCCGATCGTGTACAACCAAAAACGTGCGAGTAAGTGTTTAGGTTTCGAGACAAGCAGCGCGTGGTTCGTGAGCTACGCAGACCACAGTTTAGTGACATGATAAGCAGTGCATGAGAACGTAAAACATGGGAGCCGAAGCCCTACCTGCGACAGCCGAACCAGACTCTTTGAACGAACTGCGACTCGGCGACACGAGTGCGACACGAAGGGACAACACGACTTACGAACACGGAACGCGGGACTGCAACAAGAGGAGACGGACAGACGAAAACGGAGCTCACGAACCGGCACCAACAGCGCTTGTCTCGAACGAGTCGGTCCTAGATGTCTGACGTATCAGATATCACGCACAGGAAACCGACAAAGACCGGCGGCCTTTGGGCTGCTTAAATACCCTCCGGGCTCCTCCCATAACTTCAGGCCGGTACCCGGCCTTCCAATTTGTTTCCCATTTACTTTGGGTTTACCCTCATTGAGCCCTCACTGGGACTTTTTTGAGTCACTTTTATTGCACGTCACATGTGTTATATATTTCGTGTAATTCACTAATACATTGTGTGTACTTGTATTTGTTTGGTATCCACTTTAATATACTGTGTATACCTTAGCGCTGCATTTTTTATATTGAGTCATAAATTAAAAGCTGTGTAAATTCCAGAAAATGTACTTTAGTTTGTAGACGCTATAACTTTTGCGCAAACCAATAAATATATGCTTATTGACATTTTTTTTTACTAAAGACATGTGGCTGAATAAATTTTGGCCTAAATGTATGACTAAAATTGAGTTTATTAGATTTTTCTTATAACAAAAATTAGAAAATATCTTTTTTTTTCCTAAATTTTCTGTCTTTTTCCGTTTATATCGCAAAAAATAAAAATCGCAAATGCAATCAAATACCATCAAAAGAAAGCTCTAGTTGTGGGAAAAAAAGGACGCAAATTTCATTTGGGTACAACATTGCATGACCGCGCAATTACCAGTTAAAGCAGTGCAGTGCAAAATTGTAAAAAGACCTCTGGTCCTTAGGCTGACAATTGGTCCGGGGCTTAAGTGGTTATTATACCTTTTCAGGGATCATCCCATGAAGATCACTAAATCCTTTGTTCTCTCCTTTCAACGCAATTTAAATAACTTCATATGGGCCAATTCTCCCCCTAGATTTTGTAAGAAGGTGCTGTATTCCTCCAGCGGTGGCTTGGGTGCACCAAACTTGTGGCATTATTATCTGGCCTCCAGGTTCACACAACTGGCACAGTGGCAAATAAGTAACTCTAAGGTATCCTGGGTTAAATTTGAATCTGATTCAATCTGCCCCTATTTCCTACCAGAACTATTGTGGTCTAAGGGCGTCTCATTGTCCAATCTACAGCCTCTAAATTCCTTAGTAGCCCAATTATTCCATCTTTGAAAAAGCTATAACACCAATTTTCTTTACCAACCCTGGCTCCTCAACAAGCGGCCTTTCTGGGAGATCCAGCTTTCCCCCTCGAGTCTCACTAATCTCTCCAATTACTCCTGGTGGATAACCTCGGATGTTCTCTTTCTACATAAACTGTTGCAGAACACATAGTTTATCTCCTTTCAAACTCTCCAATCTACATACCTTTCACCAAACAAGGAAATATTTAACTATTTACAAATCAAACATTTTTATAATTCTCAGTTTAAAATCGACACAATGATAAGACCATAATTTGCCTACATAACCCCAGAGGCAAAGGCCTCATCTCTGAAATCTATACACATTTGAACAATCAAATTCAAATCACCTCGGACCCCCTTCCTTACAGAGTCAAATGGGAATCGGAGCGCTCACTGGAGCATGGCACGATAAACTGGAATGACTGTATTGATAATCTGAAGAAGTGTACGAGGTCTCTTGCATCTCTGAAACTTCATACGAGATGGTATCAAACCCCAGTTAAACTCCAAGCTATTTTTTCTACAGTGTCTGCATTGTGTTTTAGAGGCTGTCCTACACTGGGTACATTTCTCCATCTCTTCTGGGAATGCGCACATATTGCACCGATTTGGAGAAACCATGACACCTTTGTCTCCAAAATAGCAGAAGCTCAACTCTCCCTCACTCCTTCTCAATGTTTTGCTCCAATTCCAGAGGTTACCACACTACAAATGAGACTAATTCATACAGTTTGTGTTGCCATCCATTGGGTGACAGCCCTTCACTGGAAAACTCCATATGTACCTCTCCCAAGTTAAACTCTGCATTGACTTCATAAATAGAGTTGAAAAGATATTTCACAGTCTATACCATACTATGTCTTATTATGACAAAAAATGACCCCCCTCATGTTCGACTGTCCTCTATAAGATATTTAGGTAGACATCCTTTTTTTCTTTTTGTTGATAATGATAAACATGTTTCTTTTTTTTTTTCCTGCTATGTAACATTGTTATCCCTGACACCATTGATCTCTTCTTATACTGGATTTTCTATGGGACAATTTTTATACAGACATTGTCCTGCCTTCTAATTTCTAACATATTTGTACACTAAGATCTCATGTTGACATCGCATTATATAATATTTCTGTATCACCCTTTGCATATTTCTAATAAAAAAGTTTGTAAACAAAAAAAAAAAATAGTAAAAATCTAATTTCTTAATTAATTTTGGCCAATATGTATTCTGCTACATGACTGATTGGTTTGCGCAAAAGTTTCGGCGTCTACAAACTATGGGATATTTTTATCAATTTTTTTTTTTTTTTACTAATAATGGCAGCGATCAGCGACTTATAACAGAACTGCGATATTGCAGCAGACATTCAGAATAACTGACACTTTTGACACTTTTTGGGGACCAGTGACACTAATACAGTGACCAGTGCTAAAAAATATGCACTGTATTAATGAAACTGGCTGGGAAGGGGTTAACATCAGGGGCAATCAAAGGATTAACTGTGTTCCTAGCATGTGTTTTACTACACAGTGGGAGGAGCTTTTACTAGGGGAAGAGATAAAATGTATTCCCTGCTGTGCAGGGACACAAATTTCATCACTTCCCTCCTGTCAGAACAGTGATCTGCTTTGTTTACATAGGCAGATCGCAGTTCTGCCTCTCTGCCTAACGATTGGTGGGTGCTGGAGGACATCTGGTACCGTGTACGCGGAAGCAAGCCGCCAGGTGGTGCGCATGCGAGTCCCCTACCCCGAAGAGTCATATCATGTATATATACATAATCTGGTGCACAGGTGCCGGCCTGTAGCAGTAAAACTGCTATAGGGCAGACTTTAAGTGGTTAACAACCTTCTACCAACCTCCCCTCTAACCAACCGCCAGTGTTTTTATTTAAGCCGGTTCACACCACAATTTCCATGCTCCAGATGTGTTTATGCATGTGCATTTTTAATGTGTTTTTGATGCGTTTCGGTGTGTTTTTTCCTCTCTTTACTCTTCATCTCAATTTAGGATATGTGTGTTCCGATGCATTCTTAATGCATTTTGCCGCGTTCCAGATGCGTTCCATACAGAAAAATGCAACGTGTTCTACTTTTGTTAACTCCACTGGAACGCACTTAACTGGTGTGAACTAGGGCCATTGGAATCCAGGATAAACCCTGTCCATGCATTTTTGAAGCAGAATAAAATGTTTGATCTCAGCTTTAAGGTAAAAGTGATCTGAGTCACTGTGGTGGAGTCGCCCGATCACTGACCTGACCAGCAAATGCTGCCCTCCCTCCCACTGGTTCTGGGGATCCCCTGGGAACTGGGACCTCAACGGTTACTATCAGGGGGGTGAGTGGGAGGAGCATGGGGAATATATGTTTCCCCATCTCCTCTGCTGTATTGTGAACTAAAAGTGCTCAGCTCTGAGCACTTTTGGTTCACAGCTGTCAAAATCCTGACTGGAAATTGTACAGCTGATCAAGCACACTGCGGGGGAGAAAAGAGTGCTCCCTGGAAATAGCTAGTAAAGCCTGGAGTGGTGGTGTCACCCAAAGGCTTTAATGGCCCATCCATTGTCAGGGCTCCCACCTCTACTCTGTACCTGACACAGGGAAGTTGGACCCTGTGACCAGCACTTCCTGAAAAAGGTAAACTCAGAGTGGATGAGATAGAAAATTCTGCACAAGATTACATGGCTGAAATGGAAAATCTTAAGGAGGAAAATTTAACCTTACAATCTAAATTGGAAGATTATGAAAAACAGAGCCAGACGCTCCAACCTTCGCATTAGGGGCATACCAGGGTCAGTATTTGATTTACAATCTACTATAACAGCCTTATTTCAGGAACTCCAGCCAGCATTATCAATAGAACGGTTAGAAATGGATAGAATTCATCGAACCCTTACGCCCAAAAAGACACAAGGCCCACCACGCGATACAAAAGAACAATTACTGGCAGCAGCCCAGGAAAAAAATGATTTAACTTTTCAGGGATATAAATACCAATTATTTGCTGATCTTTCCCAACGTACAATAACCAAACGACGCGCAATGAAACCCTAGCTTTTGGCACTACAAAGTCATCACATCATTTACCAATAGGGTTTTCCGTTCTCCATTCGCTTTGCATACCAAGGCTCCAAATACACCTTCAAGTCATCGGAAGAATTACAGCAAGATCTACATCTAGTGGAAGCCACACCCAATACCAGTACCTCACGCAAAAGATCAGACTCAAATTATCAAATAACACGTACACTAGCAATCTTCTTAAAATTGTTCAAAAATTCGGTACCCATTTAGCTTCATTATACTCAACAACAAAATAATTTAATCATACCGAAGCCGACATTTCTTTTCTAGATTAAACCTCCCTGTATTAACACACACCCAAAGAAGCCTACTTGAAGAACCCATAACAACAGAAGAAGTTTCTAAAACGATTAAAGAGCTAAAATGAATTAAATAAAAGGTCTGGCCCAGACGGCTACTCAGACTTACGGTATATTACCGAACATTATTGGAGACCCTCTCTCCTATCCTAGTAAATGCGTTTAACACAATACTAGACGGTTACTCCTTCAAACGAGAATCGCTATTGTCAATTATCTGTATGATCCCTAAGCCTCATTCCGATAATACATCCTGCACAAATTACCACCCCATTTCTAGCAAAAAATTTTAGCAACACGCCTTAACAAGATCATCGGCAACTTGATACATTGTGATCAAGTTGGTTTTATGCCTACAAGACAAGCAAGTGATAATGTGCGTCCCCATCCAGCAGCTGCACTTTCCCCACCTATAGTCCATATTCACATTTGTTTGCACAGATCCCACACAGCTAAATTACCTCTCATGTAATTATATTTTGTATCAGCTGATGGGTTCTAAATGAGCAGAGCGTTCACAATATCACTCAGTGCAGTCTCGTATTCTGCACGGGGCAGGTGGTATAAAAATCACAGTTCATATAACAAGAACACATTGCAACAGGTGGCAAGTGAGAAACGCTATAATGCAGCATGCACAATTGCATCAGTTCATTCAGCAGTTCAGCTTCACGGTGTCTTCACAAATACAGATCAGGGATATGCAAAGAGCGGAACAGATTACTCACAGTGTATCCACCAGAATCTTAGGAGAGTGAACTGAGTATCCGAGCTTGTTACTCACCAGACCTTTCTTCTAAAAGATGACACATATCAATACCAACACTTACCTCCCATGGGACTAAAAGCACTTTTATTCACAAAGAGGTATATACAATACCCAGAAATAACTGCAACAATTCAGCCAGTGTGATGAAATAGTCCTAAACGCAGTCAAAAGTCTGGGTGAGCCGACGCAGTTTAAATTATTTTCTGAAGACATTTCGAGTGTCTCCTGAGACTGAAGAGCCGAGCTGCAGAATGTGAATGTATTGTAACAATGATTGCATAGAAGTGTGTTCCGTGTTCCAAAAATCTAAAGTCTACGTTTTAAAGTGGTATTAAATCCAAACAAATTTTTATTTTATTGCAGCTTCTCCTCCTGCTTGCGTGCCTGAGCGAAGGGCAGATGAATTCCAAGTAAATGCAACATTAATCATCTGCCCTTATTTAAGATGGCCACAGATAAAAAAAACAAAGGGGTTGTTTTTCAAGCCTCACGCACACTGGATGTTTTTGGATGTTTTTACAGTGGCTGTTTTTGGCTTCAGATGTTTTTCTCCTACAGTCAATAAACTCTCCAGCATGTTATCCTATGTGTCCATGCACACATAGGCTGTTATAAACAGTTTTTGGCTGGTGTGTTCTGTGGCTGGAAAAAAAATAGTAGGTTCTGAGAGGAGTTTTTCAGCTGTTTTCAATGTCAAAATACGCAGATAAACGCTCAAAAACGTGTCTCACCAGTGTTTTTTAACATTTTTGATCCATTAAAAAAAACAAAACATAAAATATAAAAAAAAAAAAGGTGCTTAAAACCGCTAAAATGGAAAAACGCCACCCCCATCAAATCATTCTCTGCAGCTATTACCTTTTGTACCACCACCCCCTCCCTTTAGAATGTAAGCTCTACGAGCAGGGCCCTCCTGTACCTCTTGTATTGAACTGTACTATAATTGTGTTGTTCCCCCATATACATTGTAAAGCGGTGCGTAAACTGTTGGCGCTATATAAATCGTGTATAATAATAATAATAATAAAAAAAACTTGGAAAAACGATAAAAACGATATTGCAAAAACTTTGAAAAACTCACTGCAAAGCTACTGCCGTTTTTATAATGTTATTTTAAAGTCCAATGTTCACGAGCCCTCACTTTTCAATAAAATAAAGCACGGAGACATAAAATGGATTAATTAGGGTTTTCAGTTTGTGGTGTGCAGATACAGTTTAGTTCCCCTTTAAATGTGACCCCCCCCCCCTCCCTGCTAAAACACTACAAAAAACTAGGGTTACACCGATACCGATGCCAGTATTGGTGCCGTTGCTAAGCATTTGCACGAGTACTCATGCAAATGTTCTGATACCTAAACACCGATACTGCATTCCTATTCAAATCACATGTGATTCTTTGCAGTACAATTTGACCCCATTCATTTTGTATGGGCTCAAATCGCACCGCAAAGGTATTGGTATCAGTGAGTACTTGCATTCACACGGTCACACAAAAGTTCTCTGAACTTTCGACCATCAAGAACGCGGTGACGTACAACACTACGACGAGCCGAGAAAATGAAGTCCAATGCTTCTGAGCATGTGTCAAATTGTTTCCGAGCATGCGTGATTTTTGCGTGTCCGAATTGCATACAGATGATCGCATTTTCGAATAGGAAATTTTCCGGACTGAAAAATAGAGAACATGCTCTCAATCTTTTGATAGCTGGAATTCTGCCAGCAAAAGACAGATGGAGCATACACACGGTCGCATTTTCCGACAAAAAGCTCTCATCTGAGTTTTGCTGGCGGCATTTCCGATCGTGTGTACCCGGCATTACTAAACCCACGACAGTAAAATCAGTCTGTATATGCAGTAAAGCGTGCTTGTTATACTCACTGTGGAACCTAAGTGGTTAATCCTCACTTTGTGTAAAAAGGCTGTTTGATCCTGTGTTCTCTGATCCTCCCCTTCTTCCACTGTCCCCAATCCATCTCCTGATAGACCAGAGCCTTGTGGGCCCTCTGCACATGCTCTGTTTGTTGTGTATTGCTAGACAGTTTTTTGTTCTTGGTAGGGTGCATGTGATCAACACAGGGACAATCAGCACTGTCCAGACAGAGGGTCAGGGGTCCTGCAGCCTCATAGGACAATCAGAGGAAAATGAAAACTTCCTATTCATTTCCCAGCCATTGTCGGCCATGTCCTCTGCAGAGCTTCCGCCACTGGATATCGAACGGGATCGGCTTTATAAAATGCATGTATAGCAATTTCTTCTTTACAGGACTAGATAGGTTAATCTTAGATTGTGGATGCCTGTAGATTTAGAGATTTTAGTATTAGGATGAACTGCTACTTTAATGTGGACACTGATATTAAATATATACAGAATGTTGGTTTTGGGTGGAGTAATATTTTTTGTTTTGATAACACATGAAAGTTGGTGTTATTTTATGCACATTGCTCACCTGTTAGTCATGTTGTGGAGTGCATCGTGATAGCAGAGTTGCAACACCTATATTTTTATAGGTAACCACATCTTTCGGCGCTGAACTATATTACATAACTGTTTATGATACGCAGGACTTTAGCATGCTAAATGTCATTTAGTTAGTGTTTGCAACTCCACCTCTCTCTTCCCTTCCTCTCACCCCCATTCCCTTCCTCTCTATGTGAATCACAGGTGCTATGGCTGAAAACAGTGTTTGCATGGTCTAACAGGCAAAGTGAATATATAGAGATAAGGGTGCTGTCAGACTAATGTGGTGCAGTTTATTTATAAGAGTGTGTGTGTACGTAAAATATACATATACAGTACACACACGTTTGAGCTTTGGGGTGCACACCCTAATGCAATAGGCTGTGCACACCTATGCCACTGACTGACATTCCAGCTGTGGTTGGTTGCTAGGACCGCCGAGCATCTAGCAACCAACCATGTGACTCTGCCCCCCGGCATTCAGTGGAGAGCAGAACTTTCCTGGCTTGCAGTCCTGGGCTGGCTGCTGCCACACCTCCTGGCTCATTGTCTCCTCGGTGGTTGCTTGCTATCAACCAACCAACAACAGTTTGTCTAAATCTGCTCCCTCCCAGTGTGGAACCTTCTCAATTAAACCTGGCTGCTGCCAGTGACCCGCCTACCCTTCACACCTGAATTTAAAGAAGAAACTTTAGGAGGATTATATTTAATGCAAGAGGAGGAGCAGCTCTGGGGACCCATATCAAATTTATTTAATTTATACATGGTAAAGGTGGCCAACAGTTGGGTTTCTATATTACTCAGTCACATATGTGGACATAGATCTCATTAGTAGAAAACTCTGAAGTTTGATATATTGTGTAAATATTGTTTAATTTTATATATATATATATATATACCATATATACCATATATACCATATATACTTGAGTATAAGCCGAGATTTTCAGCCCTTTTTTTAGGGCTGAAAGTACCCCCCTCGGCTTATACTCGAGTCACCGCAGTCTGCCTACATGATCAGCGTGTCATGCAGACAGATGGCAGTGTTCAAAAGTCGTGCCTCCTTCCCATCCGTGATAGGAGGAACACATATTTTCCCAGCAGTGAGTCAGTGTGCAGTGTTCCACCTATCACGGACGTCCTGTCATTCTCATCTCATGGACGAGGATGAGAGGATGTCCGTGATAGGCGGAACACTGACTGCTGGGAAAACAGAGTGTTCCTCCTATCACGGACGAGGACGAGGAGGAAGCGTGGCTTTTGTATATTGGAATGGCGCCATCTGTTTTGCCTTACACGCTGATCGGCAGGATCAGCAATGGGGGACACAGGACACAGATCGAACAGGGAGACATCTAGTAGGTATCGTCAGCACTTTATAATGTCTTAGTATAAAAGTCTACTGGATAGAAAACATTGAAAAAGAGTGGTATTCAAGAGTGTGGGAGCACTGCTTTTCAAAAGATATCACCGCCCTGCTTAACTTAACCACTTCAGCCCCGAGCCTCTTTTTTACACTCGTTTACAAGTTAAAAAATTTTTTTTGCTAGAAAATGACTTAGAACTCCCACAAATTATATATATATATATATATATATATATATATATATATATATATATATATATATATATATATTTTAACACCCTAGAGAATAAAATGGCGGTCGTTGCAATACTTTCTATCACACCGTATTTCCCCAATAGTCTTACAAGCGCACTTTTTGGGTAAAAAATACACTTTTTTAAATAAAAAAATAAGACAACAGTAAAGTTAGCCCATATTTTTATATTGTGAAAGATAATGTTACGCCGAGTAAATGGCGACAATGGCTCGTGGAATGGCGACAAACTTTTACCCTTAAAGATCTCCATAGGCAATGTTTAAAAATCTCTACAGGTTACCAGTTTTGAGTTACAGAGGAGGTCTAGGGCTAGAATTATTGCACTCGCTCTAACGATCATGGCGTTACCTCACATGTATGGTTTGAACACTGTTTTCATATGTGGGCGCTATTCACGTATGCGCTCGCTTCTGTGCGCGAGCTCGTAAGAACGGGGCGCTTTAAAAAAAAAATCTTATTTATTTTACTTTTAGTTTTTTATTTTGACACAGTTTTTTAAAAATAAAAAAAAATTGGGTCACTTTTATTCCTATTACAAGGAATGTAAACAACCCTTAGAAAAAAAGCATGACAGGGACCTCTTAAATATGAGATCTGGGGTCAAAAAGACATCAGATCTCATATTTACACTAAAATGCAATAAAAAAAAGAATTGAAAAATAAAATTAAAAAATTCTCCTTTAAGAGCAAATGTCAGTTCCGCCCTCCCATGCCATGGAGCCGAGCAGGGGCCATCTTCCCCTCAGTCGGCAGCCAGGCATCTGCCGCGGAGACCACTTTTATCGTAAAGAGAAACGCCTGCCGTTCCCGAAAATACTGGGGTTATGGCAGCTAGGTGCTGCCATAACCACGGTTTTTATCGTCAAAGTACCGACATACAGGTACGGCGATTTGCGTGAAGTGGCTAACTATTATTATTATACAGGATTTATATAGCGCCAACAGTTTGTGCAACGCTTCACAAGATGAGGGAAGATATTACAATACAATTCAATACAGGAAGAATCAGAGGGCAGTGCTTGTTAGAGCTTGCAATCTAAAAGGGAGGGTCAAGTGATACAAAAGGTAATTATAACTGTGGGGGATGATCTGATGGAGAAAATAAAAGTACAGTTGTTAGGTGGGGGCAGGATAGGCTTCTCTGTAGAGAAACGTTTTCAGGTATCGCCTAAAAGTGGATAGAGTTGGAGATAGCCGTACAGATTGGGGTAGGAAATTCCAAAGGATGGGAAAGGCTTGGGAGAAGTCCTGGAGGCGAGCATAGGAGGTGACAAGGGAACTAAAGAGCAGGAGGTCTTGGAAGGAACGAAGAGAACGATTTGGTTGGTATTTTGAGAATAGGCTAGGGATGTAGCTGGGGGCAGAATTGTGGATGGCTTTGTAAGTTATTGTTAGTATTTTGAATTGAATTTGTTGGGTGAGTGGAAGCCAACGAAGGGCTTGGCAGAGAGGTGTAGCAGACACTGAGTGGTGTCATTGGTTAGGAGGGGCCGTATTTTTGAGATGTTGCTGTAAACATATTCAACAACATTACTTGAACCAAATTCTTTACCTATAGGGAATGCTAAACAATGCATAGCAACACAGAAGTCTCATCCACACCATGAAACTGGGTAGAGTAAAGATAGTGGCACTCAGCTTGGGTTTTTGGGTGCCTTGTAGTGTACTGAAAGACCAAGGAATCTACAGGTGTACAATGAAAGTCTACTGAAAAATATCAGGGTGACTGCTTATGTGATAATCTGCGACCACAATCTTTCCTCATTCACTGTAGCCAGCAGTAGATATGGGCTCACATTGAGGTACGATCCAAGGAGCATCTTGTGTGCACCATAACACCCACAAGATGGGCAATAATTGGCTGAATAGCAACTACTAGTTTGGGGTCCTTCATTTGCCCCACTAGTGACTGCTGATAATCAGATAAGCAAATTCATAGCAGTGTCAAAATAAGTTCATTAGTGGTCGAGGGAAGCAACAGATAGGTGTTGAAAAGGTAAGGTCAAGTGGTAGACAGACAATCATGCATATAAATGGAAAGGCCTGTTTCAAAGCTAGACAAACAATCAGGTTAAACAGGCAAGTTACAAAAGCTCATTGAAACTGACAGGAACCATCTGCTCCGACACTGAGCAGAATTTAAACTAGCCACCAAGGTGACATCATAAGCTGACATTGTGCCTGTATGCATTTCAGCCAGTGCAGACATTCACCCAAAGACAGCATGATCTGGGAAAGAGGATGCTAGAAAGTGAGAGGCACATGGCAGATCAGAGGACCATTGGTCATCCATGAAAAAACACCACTGGCTAGCTATCATATCATGTTTAGGAACCAATAATGCAGAAGTTTACCAAAGTTATATATCTGACCAGTTAAGGATTTCAGAAAAAGGGTTTAAAAATGTTTTTTTTTTGCTATAAAAAAACTACCAATATGAATGCTGAAAGGCTACTTTACCTCCTGACCTCAATGTAATGTTTGCCTCTTACCTGAATGAAGCAAATATCTGCGCCAATCATTAGAGCTGTGGTAAAAGTAGTCATGACCTATGCAAACCTATATACTACAGGGCTTGACAAACACCAGGCGACAAGAAATTGTGTCCTACTGCCTGGGCTGCCACCTGAATACTCCACGCATCCCAGGCACACCCCCCCCCCCTCTATCTGTATCCCATCTGAGGGCCCAGGGCAGCCATAGCGGATGCCACCAGGTAGAGGGAAGGGAGGAGAGTGGACGCACGTTATGTTGTAAAGTGCTGCGCAAACTTTTGGTGCTATATAAATCCTCTATAATAATAATATACAGTGAATTTGGGCTAAAGAAGGTATTGGGCAGTCAATGCTAGCTAAAGATGGTGGTGGCCAGAAAAAATGAGTTGAAGAATGTAGTTGGCAGTCAAAGAATGTAGTGCTTGTCCAATTTTAGTTGAAGAAGGTGGTGGGATGTGGATTTGATCTGCAGAAGGTGGCAGGCAGTGAATTTGAGCTGAAGAAGATGGTGGGCTGTGGATTTGAGCAAAAAAAGGTGGTGGGCTGTGGATTTGAGCTAAAAAAGGTGGTGGGCTGTGGATTTAAGCTGAAGAAGGTGGCGGGCTGTGGATTTAAGTTGAAAAGGTGGCGGGCTGTGGATTTAAGCTCAAGAATGTTGTGGGCTGTGGATTTGAGCTGAAGAAGATGGTGGGCAATACATTTGAGCTGAAGAAGGTGATGGGCATTGATTTGGAGCTGAAGACAGCAGGGCAGTGAATCTGAGTTGAGAAAGGGGGAGAGTGCAGTGAATCTAAGTTGAAGAAGGTAGTGGGCAGAGAATTTGACTCAAAGAAGGTAGTGGTTTGTGAATTTTTTTTTTTCTATGATGCAGAGCCGCTTAAAATTAAAATAATAGGTTAGTAAAAGTTAATATCTGTCAAACTGCAGCCTGTGGATGAAGGTGATTGCTTTTGCAACCCATCCCTTATACCTGAGTCTGATGTGCCTACTCTGTCTGAAAGTATAACTAATGCCAAAAATGTAGTTTTTAGTTTTGGATAGAGTGCAGAGAGAATAAAACCCCTGTCAGTTGTTTACTTCTGTCTGTGCCCCCAATTTTTGTCATGTTTAACATTATCACTGTAAGTCAAAGTCGCCAAGAGGGGGTTGTCAGCGTAACAGGAATAGGGGAAATCTTCCAATGGGGACACTAGTTCTGGTGACCCTGGTGACTGTTTTGGCTATGGGACAGGAAGGGAAGTCTCCACAATGGGACACAGATGGAAAAAAAAAAAGACTTACAGGGGTTATAACCTTTAAGGGATGTTATAACCTGTCATTTTTATTTTATTTGTTTGGAGTAAAGGCTTTATCCAAAAGGAAAAAGAAAAAAATACCTTTTTGGAGTAGGTACTTCATTCAAAATGAAAAAGTAGCCTTCAGTTCTACTTTAAACTGCTTCCTCCTAGTAATTCAACTGACTGACTTTAGGGTGTCTACGTACACAATCAAGCAACCAAATGATCATTCCTACAAATAATTGTCAAGCAAACTTGCATGTCCATGCCTATAAAGAGGGAACGCATCAAAATCACTGCAAAATTTCATCAATTCAGATGTGGAAGCTAAGGATGACACACCAAGAACAGTGTAAATTAGGTAAGGGTGTCACAACTCCAACAACCTTGGGGCACAGACTAAAAAATGGCAAGCATGATGAGATGAACCATACAACAAAAAGCCCTGGTTGAACTGAATTGTTAGTAACTAGTCCGTGAAAACTCTCTCCCACACTGCTTTCTACAACTAAATATGTAGAACTCTTTCAGTACAATAGAATGAGCTCATCAATAATATGCACACAGTACTGCCTCAACAACTGTGAGAGATAATAACGGTTATGAATGATGTCATTGATGATATGTATTGTGTTATGAATTGCAGCTGTGCAGAGGAGTGTGCTCATTCCGAAAAACAGACCAGTATGCCTTTTGTTCAATCATATATGAATGCTAATTTTGGAGCTGTGACCAACCAATGCCCCCTAAAATCGCAACACGCTGGATGCCACTACTTAGAAGAAAGCCCAAAAAAATGAAGCAACCTGGCAATTCGCCTTTAAAACGGTTAGACTTGGATTGTGGAATGCAGTGTTTTATAAAAGGACAAGATACTGTATGCTGTATGTTGTTCTAATACTTGTTGGGTGATCAGTGAGATGTTCTATGGGCAAAATGATGGTTGCTGTGTAAAGAAAACAGTTTAGGCTAGGAACAACATTAACTGTCAAGTCATACTAGGAAGGGAAACATAGAGGGGAATTAGGACTCTTTCGGAAGAGTGAGATATCGGGGAGAGTGAGATTAAGGAGGGGGGATATAATGCTCTATCCATGGGGACAGTTGTTGTTCCCAGTTGAAAGCTGAATGTAAAGAAAAGAATTGCCAGCAAATAAAAATTGAGAAAAACAAAACTGTGTGGGGGGCCTTTCAGGTCTGGTATGGACATTATGGGGAACCCTGCACCAAAATTTAAAAAAAAATATAGCATGCTAGACCCTTACCCGAGCATGCAGCCTGACAAGGGGGGGGGGGGCAAGAAAGCCCCCCTTCTGAACCATACCAGGCCACATGACCTAAACATGGGGGGGTGCTCTGGTGCTCCCCCCATGCACCTTGTGCTTTGGGGGGCTGTCAGCTTTTTTTCTGCTGGCAAATTGCTCCCATAAGTGCAAAATAATTATTTTGTTTTCGCTTCTAGAAGGTGAAGCTTACAATAGTGTGCATGGACACATAGGATAACACTATTTGCTTCAAGAAAAAATTAAAAAAATACGTTTTTATTGAGGATTAGTACATTCTGGGAATTTTACATTATCATATTCATTTTTCCTTTTGCCTTTGTCCAGGACTTTATAAATGAGTTTGTAGATACCATTACAAACTTTGGTCATTTTTGGATACTCCACCAAATCTGAAATAGTGTGTCAGTTTCTGAGTGTCCTTTAAAACATTTAGGGGAGAAGTCTTGTTCAAACTTAGCTATGCAATTTGGTACCATGTACCAAGGCATGAAGGGCTTGTAGTTATGGTAGCTCCTATGGCTGTAGCAAGAAACTATAAATGACCCAAATGCAAGGACTAGCACTGCGTCTGGTGTTCCACACTGGACAAACATTTGTCAAACAATGTGCCGAAATCTGCCAGAACTGTTTCCATTGTTCAGGCACTTGGTCTATGCCTTGCGCCCTTTCCCATTGAGACACGTACGGAAGAGGGTGTGGGCATTGGGTAAAAACATTTCTATTAATTCAGTATGGAAATGGTTGTCAATTGCCAATTTGTACTTGTAGTTAAAGACATCATGGCCATCAGAAAACAAAATCTGCAGCAGAGGAAAGAAGGGATATGGCATAAAGAATGTGGTAGTTTGCATACCTAGCGTGATTTTTGTTTGACTGAGTATTCTACAGAGAGTTCAGGGCCAAAACATCTACACATGATTTTTTTTTTTTTTTTAAAGAAACTATAAATGACCCAAATGCAAGGACTAGAACTGCGTCTGGTGTTCCACACTGGACAGACACAACTAAAAATTTTTAGGCAATGCTACTATTCTGATTATGTCTTGTGACAAATGGCCACATGTGTTAGAATTCAAGCAATAAAGAACATGTTTGCAGGCTGAAACTGCCTAATCTCAGGAAATAATATTATTTCTTCTATAAAAAGGTAACAATCTTTTATCTACGCAGGTACAACATCCCAATGCTCCAACATTGGTATCAGTGGGAGGAATAGTACCCTATTGTTGGTGTCAGTGGGAGGAATAGTACCCTATTGTTGGTGTCAGTGGGAGGAATAGTGCCCTATTGTTGGTGTCAGTGGGAGGAATAGTACCCTATTGTTGGTGTCAGTGGGAGGAATAGTACCCTATTGTTGGTCAGTGGGAGGAATAGTACCCTATTGTTGGTGTCAGTGGGAGGAATAGCACCCTATTGCTGGTGTCAGTGGGAAAAATAATGCCCCAAGGGCTGGATAAGGCAAGCAAAGGGTCACATCTTGCCCACGGGCCACAGTTTGGAGACCCCTACTGTAGAGCTTGCTTGTCCAGCATGTTGCTTATGTTATGGCTACTTTCTATGTGGCTGCCCTAAGAAGCTCCCAGTATGTCTTCTTATGCCACGTACACACGAGTGGAATTTTCGACGGACTAGGTCCGACGATCTTCCCAACGGACTTTCGGCGGAGATCCGACTGACTTTCCAAACGAACGGACTTGGCCACACAGAATCACACCAAAGTCCGACGTGAACGTCGATGACGTACGACTGGACTAGAATAAGGAAGTTCATAGTCAGTAGCCAATAGCTGCCCTAGCGTCGGTTTTCGTTCGTCGGACTAGCATACAGACGAATGGATTTTTCGACCGGTCTCGAGTCCGCCGGAAAGATTTGAAACATGTTTTAAATCTAAAGTCCGTCTGATATTTAGACAGCAAAGGTCTGATGAAGCTCACACACGATCGAATTGTCCGGCGGATTCGTTCCGTTGGTCCTAGTCCGTTGAAAAGTCCGCTCATGGGTACGCGGCATTACACTTCCGACTCATTGGTTTGCACTAATTGTTTTTACAAAGAGGACAGGCAGGGAAGGTGTGCTAAGACCTACAAATAGTGGAGAAGCTGTAAGTCCCTTCTTCAGGGGTGGAGATAATAGTGGGAGATACTCTGGAATAGAGAAAACAAAGTCTAGAGTTCGAGAATACAACAGGGCAAACATTGTATTATAAATGGAAACATCACAGCCAAAAGAAACATGCACATACCAGTACTATACTCATGAAATTGAATGTTTATAAAAATCCTCTAGGCTCGTAAAATCCCTCACAAGGATCCCCAAACTAGGTCTTAGCAGAAGGGACTTAACCTGAATTTCCCGAAACGCGTTGGGCTATAGGAGAAGAATTTTTCTCATACTATATGGATAGCATGTCCTATTTTATGTATGATGCTGTTTCACACCACCACATTGTTTTATGAAAAAATACATTTTTACATTTTTCTATAATGCTGTGTCTTCAAAAGTTAGCCCTTAAAGTCCCACAGTACCGGGGGGGGGGGGGTACTTGTCTTCTCTAAATACAGGTCATTTAATAGGTATCTGCAAAGTCGGAGGAGGTGTCAGGTAACCAGGAACTGGAGCAAGAGAGAGGTACGAGGCCCTGGGCAGCTGGAGGTAGGTAGGTATAAGTGCAGCAAAGGCACAAGGAGGCTCAGACCGTGGATGTACCAGAGACTGCGGGTGCAGAGATGCCAAAACTGCTGAGGAGCAATGGAAGCTGCGGGTACAGTAGGCACTGAAGATGTGGGAGCAATGGAAACCCTCAGTTTTTTAAGCACTTTTTAGCAGCTGATTTATTCACTTACTGAGTATACGGCTTCTATATAGTTTAATCCTTGCCTTAGTTCCTGTTTAAGCTGTTGCCATGACTGCTGCCCCAGGTTTCCTGTTTCAGGGTGGCACCTTTCTCTTGCAGCATCCTTTGGTGTCATCCTTGGCTTTGGGGACTAGAGTTTTTTTTTCCTTTTCTGTGTGCATCAATAGAAACACACAACCCCATTAGCCAAGGATGTCAAGGCACTCATTTTCACACATTTGAGTGGATTGAGCAATCGAATCAGTGTTTTTTTTTTTCAACCCCCCCCTCCCTTTTCAAAGCTAGCAGATTGACTGGAGGCTGCACTGTCCACTGTTAACTCTTTCCTGTGAAGACCAGAGGTTCGGGAAAGCAGCACTGACAAAGCAGATATCAGCAGCATTGAAAGTTGTAAAGTCCAGGGATAAGAATGTTAACAAATAAATTACTGGGGAATACTAATTTTATTGGGCTCCATTCACAAAGTGGTATCTACCACTTTACAAAAATGCAGTAAAATACCGCATAGCGCTTTTCACATTTTTTTTTGCCATTTGCGGAAAAAATGCTTCTAAAAGACGGCATGGTGTATTTTTCCAAAATATGCAGTATTTATCTCACAAAACCATGCAGTATTTTATCTCATGCTATATCCAGTGGGATGGATACAGCGAAGAAGAATTAGAACCCCTGTCAGTTTTTATTTATTGCTAATAAAGGTAAAATGGTTCAAACCGTAGAAATATGCAACTCACAAGTCAGTGCGGTCCCTGCAGCATATGTATTAATACAAAAGAAAAAAGGTGACTGGGATACCAAAGCTGCTTTCACAGGACACATGTGGTGTATCAAAAACAACCAAGTTCAACTAAGTAAATACAAAATATCTTTTGTCAAATATTGAAACAAAATAGTATAAAAAAACACACACACACACACACACACACATATATATAAATATCCTTCTTCCACCAATAAAAAATACAATGTTGTCTTTTTTATTGGTGGAAGAAGGGTATTTATATATGTTTGTGATTTTTGATACTATTTTCATTCAATATTTGACATTTATAAAGATATTTTGTATTTACTTAAAGTATAACTAAAGGAAAAACTTTTTCAGTTTTGGATAGGGTGGAGAGGTATTAGAACACTACTAGACCCCTTTAACACAGGGGCCGCATTAGCGTTAGCGCTCGTTTTAGCAGTGCTTTAGCGTTGTTTAAGCAGCGTCTTTCGGCCGCTAGTGGGGGGCTTTTTACCCCCGAAGTGCCATGTTGTGGCGCTTCCAAATCGCTTTTCAGGCTCTATTCATTGCAATGGGCAGGGGCGATTTGGGAGCACTGTATACAGTGCTCCCAAACCACCCCAAAGATGCTGCTTGCAGGACTTTTTCTAACGTCCCGCAAGCACACCGCCCCAGTGTGAAAGCACTCAGGCTTTCACATTTGGGCGGCATGGGAGGCAGTTTTCAGGTACTATTTCTAGCGCTAAAACGCCTGAAAACTGCCTCAGTTTTGGCTTTTTTGACAGGAAGTAAAGGTAAATCTCTCCAATGGGACACAGATGGCAAAAAATTCTAATAATAAAAATTGTCAGGAGTTCAAACCCCCATTACTCTATCCAAAATAAAAAAGAACATTTTGCCTTTAGTTACACTTTCAAGCAGCCTTTCTCAACCTTTTCAATGCGGAGGAACCCTTGAAATATGTTTCCAGTCTCAGAAAACCCCTGCTAAAAATGACTATAACTCATGATATATTAGTGTGATGGTCATTGGGAAGAATTGCCCCCTTACAGGTAGCTAAAAAGATCAATGATGTCCGTGGGAACTTGCCATTTGGAAGATATCCCTAAAAATAATTGTGAAAAAGTTAAGTATCTTCACTACACATGACATCTGTTTTAACAGGGGATTACATCATTGTGATATGTATCTACATTGTATTATATGTGGAGTAATTGGGAGTTTTTTTTGCAGCAAATAATGTATATGTTGTTATTGTATATACACAAAAAAAGACTCTAAAAATCTGGCGAAATGACAGGTGAAAAATAAGTATATTTTACTACATGTAATGGGGTGGCATGCCATGCAGACTCCTGGATGACCAACCAGTTTGGAGCTGTGGGCCCAATGGAGAATCTTGGTCCTGAGAGTCAGTGGTATACAGATTTTACCTGGATGAATGGGTTCAGAGTGACCGGAGGTCACTGTAAAAATTCAAGCTGTGGGAATAATGGGCTCCAGTTAAGAGAAAAATTCTCTGCTGTGGGGATCAAAGAAACTGGAGGGTGCCTTCGCTCAAGATTTTCTGAAACTATTTTTGTATGTAAAGTGCAAAAGCAAAAAGAGAAAAGACAGGAACAGACAGTCTTGCCTAGGACTGAGTTGTTGAGCAGACGAGATATTGTAGGTTTTTGTGATTGGTAAAAATAGTCATAAGACGTTGAGATTCGTCAAGAACATGATGCCACTCATTCTGGGCTTGATGGGCAACTTACCATGCCTGATGCCATTATTATTTTTTGCCAGTGTTAATTCTTCAGATAGGAAAGCACTCTGCCTCGGACAGACTATGGAAGTACAGCACCAATGCCCACAGTGGAGGTGTCAACTTTCATATTGAATGGTTTACCAGTATCTGGCTGTAAAGCTGGCCCAGCAAGGAAGGCACAGTTCAGAGCGTCAAAAGCCTCCATGGCCTAATGCCTAATGCCCCATACACACGATCGGAAATTCTGGGGGGTGTGTGGATGAGACTGGGGGGGTGTGTGGAGGTAACAGTCATTCAACATGTCATAGGATGTGGTTGGGACACTCTGGTCGAAACCTGGAAGTGCCCACATCCACTGGAGAAGGAAGAGGCATTAGCACTGGAGATTGGAAGGTCAGAAACCGTAACACCACTAAGCAATTTCTTATGCTTAAATGTTGGACAAACCAGCTTCTCAGTCATGACCTCCCAACAAAGGCAAATTTCTTGAACAGCAAAATGTTGAACTATTGAAGATACTGATCAGCCTGAAACTTTCTGGATGATTTCCAATATTAGGGCTGAAGTATAAACAAGGACTATAATTACAGCATAAGGGTGGTCAAAGGCAGACATCACACTGATTAAGCAAGAACTAAAGGACCCGTCTGTCTGCCTTCACTAGCAGGACCAGATCACTGGGACCAACCACAATCTTATCCCTGACTGGCCTGCTGAGCGGTTGTAACGGTCAAGCTTTTATTTCCTTTTTTCAATAAAGAATAGAACAATTAGTGCTTGTGGTTCAAAGATTTTCCCATGTGGAAACATCTCTCTGTGTGGTAATGAGTGCAGACCCCCGCATGAGACTCAATAGGGACTGATACTCAGAAGCATTGTTTCAATCTGCAGCATTGCATGAAAATAATGGCCCTTCCTTGCCTACTTAGTCCCGCTCATATAATAAATATGAACACGTCACTTATTTCATTTGACTGCTTGTGAACCAATGCTAAGTGCCTGTTTACATATTTAGTTGGGAACCATGTTATATCATTGCATAATAATAGTATAACGACGTATTAGCGCTCTTTTGTATTTTGTATATTAAAAGGTATAAGTAATGTTTTTTTCTAACTCGTTCACCTGCCTAACACCAATAGTCCTGTAAGTCCTTTCATAGTCCTATAAGCTTATAGAGATTTGGAAGAAAACAAATTCCCCATCCATATACTTGTGCTTTAATGATGAGAGCAATAGAAGAACCTATTCTTTCCCCATTGTGAAAAAATATGATGCTTTTGTCAAGATCCGCTTTACAGGGGTAGATTACAAGTCCTCTGATACTTCCAAGCAAGCTTTCCCCGACTGTGGCCTGTGAGATGAATGGTTGCTGATGTTAGTTTGCTATACCTGCTGAATAGCAGTAACAATATATCTGGCAGCATAATGTGTACTGAAGTGTTATGTGCACTAAGCATCCTGCAGTTCTTCTAACCCTCCCGCACACCTCCGGCCTGCCTTGTTCCTAGCTTTTCTGTATCCCTTGCTTCGTATTTAGCTTTGCCGAATGTCTGCAAGCTTTTTACATTCATTCCCATTTGTAAGGATAACTTGTCTGCTGTTCAATAATAATAACCACCTGCAAGACAATAATTATTATATATTGCAAGCTGTGACCAAATGTCAGTATTAGTTCTTCAAAATACCAGAAATGATACCAGGTGGGGAATGATCATGTTATGTTCATGTTTGATAATCATGTTATATCATCTTGATTTAGAAGACGCAATTCTATCTCTCGCAAGCTGTGACTTTAAAGGGAACCTGTGCCTTTCCCATACAGAGCAAAGCAACACGTTTACTCAACTGACCCCCCCCCCCCGATATTGTTAAAAGAGAAGTATTATATGTATGGAGTCTCGTTGTTGGTACCTGTATTGTAATTGCACAATGTACTAAATAAATCAAATTAAAAAAAAAAAAAGAAAAGTATGGGAATTTAAAAATAAATACATTTTTTTTTTTCAAATTAAATTTTTTTGTATTATTATTATTGAAGAGCACATTGCAGACAAGGCATAGACACAAAAATGACAAAGAAGGATTCACGGAATAATGACTCCTGAGCATTCCTGGTATACTGTATTTAAATATATGGTATATGGTTCTGCGATACAATGCTGAAGCTCTGCATGTCTGTTTCAAAATAATATCGTAATCGTGGGTCATTAGGAAAATAAATACATTTTATCCACACCTAGGTGGATGCTGTATTGGTCCTCTGCTGCCTCAAAGACTGAGAACTGAGCGATCAAAAACCACTGTTCATTCGGTTCTCAGTCTTCAGTGAGCAGAGAGCTGTTGACCGTCAGGCCAGCCATAGAAAGAATGATTTTCTTTCCTGCAACCATGGGTTGCAGACTTCTCCCTTGCCCACATTTATCTATTTTTTTTTCACTTTTTTCATTTTTTCATATGTAGTGGCCTCCCCTTAGATTTTTGTGACCACCCTTGGCTCTCCTCCCCCTTTCACCACTGTTGGGATGTTCATGTGGTCACCTGTGTACCTCTAGATGACACCCTCATCCACTGCGACTCAGGATTCCATGGTGAATATTGCTGTTTTTAAGGATGCTCTGATGAATGAGTGTTTCTTAGTTGAAAGTTTTGTAAGATTAAGAACAAAAAATCAGTTGTTATCATTATCTCTAATGAAATGTGATATCATGCCATCTAATTGTATATCTAACACTAAGACCCCTTTCACACTGAAGGCGCTTTTCAGGCATATTAGTGCTAAAAATAGCACCTGTAAAGCACCTGAAAAGTGTCTCCCAGGAGCGGTGCACTTGCAGGACTGAAAAAAAAAAATCGTGCAAGCAGTGTTTTTGGGGCTTTCCAGCCATTGAAATCAATGGGCAGCGCTGCCGAATCGCTTTGACAGCCGCACTTTGCGGGCGCTTTAAACCCCTTGTTAATTCCTTCTTTGGGGTTAAAAGCGCCCCGCTCCCGACAGCACAGCACTGTACCGTTAACGCGGCCTGTGCCCCAATGTGAAAGGGCTCTTGTTAGGCTCCATTTACACCTGATTACAGGCAGAATCACCGCAATTCCCGCGTTTGCAATGCCATTTCTTCTAATGACACCCCAATCTCGCAGCGATCTTGCTGTGATTGGCGCACGGAAAATCGCACTGCAATTGCGGCAAATCATAATGCGTGACGCTGTCGTCCAAAATGGCTTGTGTTGCTTTTTGTGATTGCACGATTTACCATGCAAATTCCGCCTGCAATTTCACATTGCTGCAAAATGCGGGATGCGTTTGCGATGCCATTACTTCTTAATGGCACCTTAATCGCGCCGCGTTCAGGTGTGAACGGAGCTTTAGAGAGCTCCCTCTTCTCATGAAAAAGATCTTGGATTTGTATTTTTCATAATTATTACGGTATATGTTCTTGGGTGGATAAATGATTGTAAGGCCTGATTCACACCTATGCATTTTTAGTGCTTTTTGCATTTTGCAGATTTGCACTACAGTCCATTTAACATGGTTTCCTTTGGAACACGTTCTGTAGTGCAAATCTGCAAAATGCAAAAAACACTAAAAAATGCATAGGTGTGAATCAGGCCTAATATGGGGGATCCTGTTCATGGCTTTTTCAGAGCTACCATATAGGTTTTATTATCCACATGATGATTTTAAGAATTTTTTTGTACAATAAAGTATACTCTTTTAGACATTAACAAATGTGTTTTACATTTCAAGCTGCGTTAAAGTCCCTTTAATGCAGGGAACATCTCTTCTTTCTAATTTATGTTATTTGGGGATGAGCAGTTGATACTCTTCTTGCCGTTATTTTGTAAAAGGCTGTCAATTTTGCAAGGGTATTTTCCACAGAGCCCAATGAATGAGGTGAAGCTCTGCTTACTTCTATCATTCAATCATGTGCAAGCAAGTATGCCTTTTTGTTTTTAATTTTCCTTGCGTGTGATTGGGTATTCTTTGCACATTCCACTAAGCTCTAGGGGTAAATGTCCCTGCAAAGTTCAGCTTCCCTTGCAAAGTAAACAGAATATTTGCCTTTAGTACATCAACCCCAGAGTCTCCTGACAGGTAAGGTTATTTCAGAGGTGTGCTACCTGGCCACCAGGCTACGTGGGGTTTGAAGGAAGGCATGCCTTGTATTCTTTATGTAGGCAGTTGGTTAATTTGTGGATAGGGGGAAGAATCTCTCTCTTAGGCCCCTTTCACACCGGGGCGGGGAGCCGCGGTGATGGTAAAGCAGCGCTATATTTAGCGCTGCTTTACCGTCGTTTTAACCGCGGTATTCGGCCGCTCGCGGTGCGGTTTTACCCCCCGCGAGCGGCCGAAAAAGGGTTAAAACACCCCCGCAGAGCGCCGCCGTAACGGCGCTTTGCGGCGGTATTGCCGCGGTTTTAGCGCGGTGTCCCATTCTAATCAATGGGAAGGAGCGGTATAGGAGCGGTGAACACACCGCTCCTATACCGCTCCAAAGATGCTGCTAGCAGGACTTTTTTTGTCATCCTGCTAGCGCACAGCTCCAGTGTGAAAGCCCGCCGGCTTTCACAATGGAGTTAAAGGGGCCAGATTTTTTCATGCGGTGAACAGGCGCTATTTTTAGCACTGCACCGCATGAAAAACGCCCCGGTGTGAAAGGGGCCTTACAGATAGCTAAGAAAATCCCTGGTGTCAGTGGGTAGCATACCCGAGGGGCAGAAACTGCTTATTGCTCAAGGAACCCATAGTAACTTCTGGAGAAAGCCTAGGGTTCCACAGAACGCTGGCTGATAAAGGCTGATCTAAATGACAAAAAGCTCTGAAGATGAAGGGTTAAAACTGAATACGTTTCTGAATTTCCAAGGCACCTGTCACAAACCTTAACAATGCAAACCCGTGACAAAGTGCATGTCAAAATAATCAATAGAATCACTGACATAAAAGCACTGACTATAAATGCAAATCTTAACTTTTCCTGTAAAAGTCAACCTTGGCCTGTCCCCTTCTAATGCCTAGGCCTCCAGAATGGTTCTTTAGTGTGTTAAGGGACCCTGCTGATTACCTTGAAGGCTTGTGATTCAAGAGTAATTGGGCCAAGCTTGGCTTTTGCAGTCAAGGTTTATCAAATAGCTTCAGCTGCCTGTATCTCGGAATCTACTTATCATTTTTACATGTGGTTTATTTGAAGGTAACCTCTACTAAAGAATGTTTTTATTTAGGGCTGTGGAAATGAAAGATTAATTGTTAATTTTTTTTTTTTGATCAATCAAAATTCTTTTGATCAGAACTAACCTCTCCGCCAGCTTCCGGGTCTTCAGGGAGTTCCGTCGGAGATCCGGTTACGTCACGGACATCAACGTCACTGGACTTCTCCCCCCTTCCCCAAGTTCCTCCGTCTGCTAACGAAGGGAAGGGGGGAGGAGTCCGGTGACGTCGAAGTTCTGATTGAACGTAACGTGTACGGGGGAGGAGCTACGCATGACGTCACCCGCTGCTGCCCTACAGAACTAACACGATGGTCGGTTTACATGCTGTGTTTTTATCATCTTTATGTGAGTAGTTTGTGTTTGAACACAAAAATTAAATCTTATACTTAAGCGGTGAGCACTTAGATCTTTTCTTTCTACCCATGACCTGGCGTCCTTGCTGAGATCTAAGGAGACGTGAGAGAAGTTTATGGTCCGTGTTAACCCTTTTGATACCCGCTTGCATGAACACCTGTTTGCACAGGGGTCCATGCCATAAGGTGAGAGTGATTAGTTAGACGGAGGTGGAGGGATTGTCACGCTACTGTGGGGAAAAAAATGACTTACGTCAGTGCTACAGTTTGAATTTAAATGTATTTGTTTGAACTGTGAAGTTAAGTCATGGATTGTTGAAACTAACTAGTGTCGGGTGATTGTATATAGTGTATACCACATTTACCACTGACTAATGCTGAGTTGCAATGCAAGGAGATCAGCTAAAAGTTTTGTGAATGACACAAATATTAATTTTCACAAAGTCTGCTGCCTCAGTTTTTATGATGGAAATGTGCATATGCTCCAGAATGTTATAAAGAGTGATCAGATAAATTGCAGTTAATTGCAAAGTCATTCTTTGCCATGGAAATTAACTTAATCCCAAAAATTCCATTGCATTTCAGCCCTGCCACAAAAGGACCAGATGACATCATGTCAGTGATTCTCATTAACACAGGTGTCAGTGTTCATGAGGACAAGGCTGCAAATCAATCTGTAATGCTGATTGAGTTAGAATAACAGACTGAAAGCTTTTTTAAAAGGAGGGTGGTGCTTGAAATCATCATTCTTCACGTGCAGTCATCATTGCTTGCCACAAAAAGGGATTCACAGGCCAGGATATTGCTGCTACTAAGATTGCATCTAAATCAACCATTTATCAGATCATAATGAACTTCAAGAAGAGAGGTTAAATTGTTGTGAAGAAGGCTTCAGGGTGCCCAAAAAAGTCTAGCAAGTGCCAGGACCGTCTCCAACAGTTGATTTAGCTGCAGGATTGGGGCACCACCAGTGCAGAGCTTGCTCAGGAATGTCAGCAGGCAGGTGTGAGTGCATCTGCAAGCACAGTGAGGAGAAGACTTTTGGAGGATGGTTTGGTGTCAAGAAGGGCAGCAAAGAAGTCACTCCTCTGCAGGAAAAACATCAGGGACAGACTGATAGTCTGCAAAAGGTACAGGGATTGGACTGCTGATGCCTGGGGTAAAGTAATTTTATCTGATGAATCCCCTTTTTGATTGTTTAGGGCATCCGCAAAAACCTTGTCCGCAGAAGAAAAGGCGAGCGCTACCATCAGTCCTGTGTCATGCCAACAGTAAAGCATCCTGACACCATTCATGTGTGGGGTTGCTACTCAGCCAAGGGAGTGGGCTCACCCATAATTTTGCCTAAGAACATAGCCATGAATAAAGAATGGTACAAAAACATGAACAATTTCTACCGACCATCCAAGAACAGTTTGGTGATGAACAATGCATTTTCCAGCCAAAAGGAACACCTTTCCATAAGACAAAAGTGATAACTAAGAGGCTAGGGCGGGGGTCAGCAACCAGTAGATCGCGAACGGGTGACTGGTAAATCGCGGTCTGGGCCTGCTGACCCACCATTCCAGAGCATCAAACAGACTGCAATGCAGAGGGACTACTTGTAAAGTTGGAGCTATAGTAGTGAGCAAGAGTCTCATAAGATGATGCCTCCTCTGTAGTGCTGGCTCCTATCCCATGTGGATTGATACCAACTTCAGTGCAGCTCTTATCCTGGCTAGCGGTTTCCAGAGTGGTGCCAGCAGCAGGAAAGAAGAGATCTTCAGGTCATTGTGAAGCAATACACTAGGCATAATAGTATAGGGCTGCTTTCACACTGATCTGCTGCTGTTTACCCAAACCGCAGGTGCAGTGCAGTGTACCTGCAGCTTTCTTGTGGGTTTGCTGCACTTAGCTATAGACTTCTATTATATCCTGCATGCAGGAGTTTTGGTCCACTTTCAGAAAGTGCACCACACCTGCAGGATATAATAGAAGTCTGTGGCAAAGCGTAAATAACCCAATGAAAGTTGCAGATGCACTGCGCTGCACCCATAGTGTGGGTAAACCACAGCATATCAGTGTGAAAGCAGCCAAATAGGGGGCTCAGAACAGTAAGGGTTCATTCGCAAGTGCAGCAGGCACTGCTGCTCCCATGAAAAGCGATCCGAGTGTGTTTGACAGGTGCTGAGGAGGCAATATGTTACCTCCTCACCACCTGATTTAAACACAAGATTGCCATGCAATGCACACGATTGCTACATGGTAGTACGGTATTTAGAGTTTTAATTTAAGTGTGAGGAGGCAAAACTATGCCCGGTGATCTTTGAATTCTCCTGTGTTTTCCAGGTAGATCTCTGCCTCTTAAAGGTTGCCTACCCCTGGGCTAGGGGAACAACACTTCGAAAGTTTGGGTCCATGGCCAGGAAACTCCCCAGACCTTAATAGTCAATCCTTAGGAGATGGGTGAACCCCCCCCCCCCCCCCCCACAAATTCTGACAAGATCCAAGCATTGATTGTGCAAGAATGGGCTGCCATCAGTCTGGATGTGGCCCAAAAGTTGATTGACAGCATGCCAGGGCGAATTGCAGAGGTCTTGAAAAAGAAGGGTCAACACTATTTTAATAAACTCAATGTAATTGTCAATAAAAGCCTTTAACACTTATGAAATGCTTGCAATTATACTTCAGTATACCATAGTAACATCTGACAAAAAGATCTAAAAACAGAAGCAGCAGACTTTGAAAATTAATAATTATATCATTGTCAAAACTTTTGGCCAGGGCTGTATGTAGTATGAATTTAACTCTTCCAGTCCACGTGGCTGCTTATACAGTGTAGATAATGAGAATGCTGTATTTCCAAAAAAGCCAATCTGATACAAGAGGAGGCAAAACCTGAAACCCTCCAACGTGATCTCTCCAAGTAGATCCAAAACTCTGCTCCTGCTCACCTTCTTCGCATTACACTCACCTGAGCTTAGTCTTAGCTGATCGCCAACATTTAGTGAAGTATATATATAGCTAATTTGGAAGAACCTTCACTACTAGGTGTGACCACCGTGCGCATTTTATAAAATATATATAGCCTCAGCTACATACAGTATACAGTGCTGTGTCCCAGCAGTGGTATGGGAACTTCCCTTCCCATTTCTTGATAAAAATAAGATCTGGGCTGAATGCTGCTCAGCCATTCACAGGAAGTTTTGTATTCTATGAATGAATACAAAGCTTTCTCTGAACGGTTGAGTTGGAGATTGTGACATCATCACCATCTGCCTCTCCCCCTCATTCATAAAATACAAGGCTTCCATGGAATGGTTGAGAAGTACTCAGCCCAACTTGATTTTGTTCCGGGAGCATAATGGGAGGTTGCCATCCCACTGCCAGAACATAGTGCTGTATACTGTAGATAACTGAGGCTACATACAGTTTTTACAGTGCATACAGTAGGCATAGTAGTGAAACAAAGCATTTGAACTTCATCAAAAAGCTGGAGATCAGCTTTTAATATCAGATAGGTGTAATCAGAAAGGCCAGGAGGAGAACAGCAACAGAGTGTATTCTAACTTTTGGAATGGGTCAGGTTGAAGGGTCTAAACCAGTGGTCTCCAAACGGTGGCCCCCTTGCTTGCATTTGTCCGGCCCTGGAGGCATTATTCCTTCTACTGACACAAACAATGAGGCGCCATTGCTTTTACTGACACCAACAATGGGGCACTATTCCTCCTATTGACACCAATAATAGAGCATAACTCCACCCACTGACACCAACAATGGTCCACTGTTCCTGCCACTAATACCAGTGATGTGCCACTAATCCTCTTCCTACTGAACACATTTTTTTAAATCCCAGAGACATTTTGGACTCCCACTGGCCACAGTCTGGCCCTCCTAAAGTCTGAAAGGCGTTAAACAGGCCCTTTGTTTAGGAAGTTTGGAGATCCCTGGTCTAAATCCAGTATCTCATACAGGCTGAAAGGTATGCAGCAAGGCTGGAGGCAGACAAGAGGCTTCTTTGTTAATGGGAAAACAATGGTACATGCCCCACATCTTACTTGCAGAGATCTACTGAACACCAATATCTTCCCCCAAAAACAAGCATTTACAACAGTTGCACACATTACTGTTATGGTCATTCTAAACATGCAAACGTACATTAGATGTTCTCATGAACAACAACAAAACATGGCGGATATGTATATCTGTCAATCACCATCTGAATTATTATTATTTTTATTGAAAACTCTGAGTTACATGTGAGTTAACTTAATAATAACCAATTATGCCTGGTCCATGGGACAGCTATACTCATGGAATGCTAGGGTCACCTGTAAAAGGTGCCAATAGAATTTCACTCTGGAATTTCCAGGGAACCATTTATATAGATTAATAATTTACCAAACATTACATTCACTAACAAGTAGCTGTCACCCCATTTACACTTCATACATATGTATTTTTTTCTTCTATCATTCTTTTTTGATGTATACCAATTTGCGCTAATTAACAACTGTACCAAATATTGCTGCATCTCTTCTAAAGCTGGTTGCCAAAATTAACTCTTGCAAATTCTTGTTTACCAGAATGAGATTTTTTTATTCATAAATGTTGTATATTCCTGTGTACCTATAACAGTCTTCAGAAATTCTTCCCAATTTAAGCACATTACACAAAATAGGCATTTAGATTTGCAACCGTGGAACCAGAATCCGTACCATACACCACAAGCATACTGTAACAGATAGCTTTCCTGAAATGTATATATTTAGCACTTGTAAAGTACATGAATTCACCCTAGCAACAGGGAAGGCAAAAAGCAAAGCAGCTGAAAGCACTGCAATAAATCACTGAATTATAAAGCGTCAAAGGGATGATTTTCCATGCAAAGTACGTATCGAAGCACTGCAATCTGCAGTTCCAAGTGAAGCACTGCCATCTACAGTATCATTAATATGCACTAACATTAAATATCATTTTTAAGCTTTACCAGCCATACCACCAGACTGGCATTTATAGTATTAGAATCAATCATTGCTTCAAACTCCAACCTGGAGAATCACTGTCATCTGCCGAACCATGGTGATGCCACGTTAAAGTAGAACTACGGGAACAAACTTTCCATAGTGGAGAAGGGTCCAAGTCTTGGTTAGTTTTAGCCCCCGTACACACGGTCTTAAATTTCGACCACAAAATCCGTCGGATTTTTTCTGACGGATTTTGTCCGACACTGGTGTTGCATACACACGGTCGGACAAAGTTGTCGGAAAATCCGAGCATTCTGAACGTGGTGACGTTCGTTGCGTACGATGGAACTACGTAGAGGCTAGTAGCCAATAGCTTTGGTCTCGTAATTTGATCTGAGCGTGCGTGGCACTTTGTCTGTCGGAATTCTCGACAAATGATCGGAGAAAGTCCGACTGGATTTTGTTGTCGGAAAATTTGAGAGCAGGATCTCAAATTGTTTCCGTCGGAAATTCCGACGGAAAAAGTCTGATGGAGCCCACACACGGGCGGATTTTCTGACAACATGGTCCGATCGGACCGTGTGTACGGGGGCTAAAGCCCCATACACACCGTCGTACTTTGTCCGATGTTGGTGCTGCGTACACACGGTCGGACAAAGTTGTCGGAAAATCCGATCATTCTGAACGTGGTGACGTTTGTTGCCTACGACGGGACTACGTAGAGGCTAGTAGCCAATAGCTTTGGTCTTGTAATGTGATCTGAGCATGCGTCCGTCGGAATTCGATACACACGATCGGATTTGGTGTGATCGGACTTTGTTGTCGAAAAATCTATCCAGCAGGAGATAGGACTTTGTCCGTCGGACAATCCGACGTACACTGTCCGATGGTGCCTACACACGGTCGGATTTTACGACAACATTGTCCGATAGGACAGAATCCATGGGGAATCCGACCGTGTGTATGGGGCTTTATACTGTGTGTGTGCCCATTAGAATTGAAACATTTAGTTGAGGGTTATTCTTACTAATGGGGGCATGCTAGCCATGAGAAGACAAGAGCCAGGAACCTCGGAATACACACAGTATGTTGCCTTTATCCTAAGACTGAACTTAAAGTGGACTTAACTCTTCCTATCCTTTACAACCAAGGAAGCCGCCATCTTAGCCCCTGTTTGATCTGCAGTTGCCTTGGTGCCGCATATGTGATCAGTTATGAAATCAGCCATTTGATGGCTTGACAGTTCAATGGAAAGCAAAAGCAAAGCTGGGTACACACGTACCAAATTTCATCTGGTTCAACAAGAATTGGCCGAAATGTAGGTACGTGCGTACCGCTGTCTGTTCAACAGAAGCCTGTTTAAAGCCTGGTACAAACAATACGTTTCCTATTCTGACAGGGGGACCGCCCCCCCACCAGAAAAGACAGGTCAGTGCTCATAGACATTGGCTGCCTCTGATCGGATGCTCGTTTTCCAGCATGCCCCTTCGTCAGAAGCCGGTTGTGACACCAGCTTCTGTTGGATAGGGCGCTGTACACATGGGCTGAATGTTGGCCAGTTTCTACTGTACTGGCTGATGTCAGACGATATTCGGCCGTGTGTACCCGGCATAACCACCAGCTTCTGTCAAATGGTCATGCTGGAAAACCAGAATTCAATTAGTACATGAAGCCAATGGCTCCAGTGCTGATCTTTGTATTCTGATGGTGGTGGGGGGGGGGGGGGGGGGGCCTGCTGTCAGAATAAAATAGATAGGCAGGGGGGATCCTTGCATCCACATCACTTGTGTGGATGCAGGGGATCTACCATTTTTTGGTAGGTGCGGCTCTTGTGGCGGGCTGCCGCTAGCTTTGCGGCCACTAGGGGGGCGCGCGCCCGCCGCGTCGCTGGGTACCCGATGCGCGTGACGTCGGCCGCGATGTCCGCCGGGCACCCGCGATTGCCCAGTAACTGAGCAGGACGTGGATCTGTGTGTGTAAACACACAGATCCACGTCCTGTCACTGGAGAGGAGACCGATAGTGTGTCCCTTGTACATAGAGACACCGATCGGTCCCCTCCCCCAGTCAGTCACCTCCCCCCACAGTTAGAATCACTCACATAGGTAACATATTAACCCCTGCAGCGCCCCCTAGTGTTAACCCCTTCCCTGCCAGTCACATTTATACAGTAATCAATGCATTTTTATAGCACAGATCGCTGTATAAATGTGAATGGTCCCAAAAATGTGTCAAAAGTGTCCGATATGTCTGCCGCAATATCGCAGTCATGATAAAAATCGCAGATTGCCACCATTACTAGTAAAAAAAAAAATAATAATAAAAATTCTATAAATCTATCTCCTATTTTGTAGACGCTATAACTTTTGCGCAAACCAATCAATATATGCTTATTGCGATTTTTTTTTACCAAAAATATGTAGAAGAATACGTATCGGCCTAAACTGAGGAAAAACTTTGTTTAAAAAAAAAAAAAAATTGGATATTTATTATAATAAAAAGTAAAAAATATTGCGTTTTTTCAAACTTATCCCTGTTCTTTTGTTTATAGCGCAAGAAATAAAAACCGCATAGGTGATCTAATACCACCAAAATAAAGCTCTATCTGTGGGGAAAAAGTGATAAAAATTTTATTTGGGTACAGCTGAAAGCTGAAAAATGGCTTGGTCAGGAAGGAGGTGTTTGTGCCTGGTAGGCAAGTGGTTAACTATACTATATACTATACGGCTTAACTGTGACAGTTATCATTCATGGCATGCCTTGAACATAACTGCTATGAAGAACAGTTCAATCGATGAGTTTAGTTCTGCTTTAAAGTGGCCTTTCGCTGGAACATTAAAGCTCACCTTCAGCAAATAAAATGAATTTCATACTAATGCAGTGAATTTCTTATCTTTAAACCTGGTGCCCTTGCATTGTACATCTCATGTGTCCTTCTGGAATCATCATTGTAAATATACAATCAGACAATGGGAGCCAAGCACTTCCTGTGCAGAAGACCAGTCACGTATGCCTGCTGTAAGGACACAGGGTGACCAGTCGTCTCAATGTCCCTCGTGTAACTTCATTTCAGGCAGTGCTGATCAGAGTTATGACATAAGTGCTGCTAGGTTCAGCACATGTGTGTATTACAGCAACTCTGCCTCTGAACTGAATGTATAATTAAAGCCTGAGTTCACCTTTTCAGAAAACAGCCTATGCAGACAAAGGGCCAATGTAGATATTAAAAAACTGTACGGTTTTGTAAAATGATCATTCATTTTATTGTTTTACCTGTAGGCCATTTGGGTCTCCTCAGGAGCCTGGATAAAAAAAACTCCTAATCAGGGACACTCACTTCCCACCTTGTTGCTAGGACACGCACACTTACGGTTTTTAATATCTACTATCTATCTATTATCCCTTGACTGCACAGACTATTCCATATATACTATTCCAGGAAAAGGTGAATATATTTAAAGCTGTACCCATAAATAAAATACTTTTCACTCCTGCTCCCTGCGCAACTGACAGCTGCTCTGATCAAGACTGATCACCTGCAGAGACTGACACTTCCTGAAGTGTCAATCTCCCTTGCTCTACCCACAGTGCTCTGTGGTTCCTTCAGCGAAACCCTTTGTCCTCCCTGTCTTCTGCAGTGAGGAGGCCAGCAGCAGAAAAAACTGAGGGGAGAGAACAGAAGATTGACAGTCCTGGCCTGAGGGGGGGGCAGAAGATTGACAGTCCTGGCCTGAGGGGGAGGGTAACAGACGATTGATAGTCCTGACCTGAGGGGGAGGGAAACAGAAGATTGACAGTCCTGGCCTGAGAGGGAGGAAGCAGAAGATTGACAGTCCTGGCCTAAGGGCGGGGAAACAGAAGATTAACAGTCCTGGCCTGAGTGGGAGGAAACAGAAGATTGACAGTCCTGGCCTAAGGGGGAGGAAACAGAAGATTGACAGTTCTGGCCTAAGGGGGAGGAAACAGAATATTGACATTCCTGGCCTAAGGGGGAGGAAACAGAAGATTGACAGTCCTGGCCTAAGGGGGAGGAAACAGAAGATTGACACCCCTGGCCTGAGTGGGAGGAAACAGAAGATTGACAGTCCTGGCCTGAGTGGGAGGAAACAGAAGATTGACAGGCCTGGCCTAAAGGGGAGGAAACAGAAGATTGACAGTCCTGGCCTGAGTGGGAGGAAACAGAATATTGACAGTCCTGGCCTGAGTGGGAGGAAATAGAAGATTGAAAGGCCTGCCTGAGTGGGAGGAAACAGAAGATTGACAGTCCTGGCCTGAGTGGGAGGAAACAGAAGATTGACAGTCCTGGCCTGAGTGGGAGGAAATAGAGGATTGAAAGGCCTGGCCTGAGTGGGAGGAAACAGAAGATTGACAGTCCTAGCCTGAGTGGGAGGAAACAGAATATTGACAGTCCTGGCCTAAGGGGGAGGAAACAGAAGATTGACAGTCCTGGCCTAAGGGGGAGGAAACAGAAGATTGACAGGCCTGGCCTGAGTGGGAGGAAACAGAAGATTGACAGTCCTGGCCTGATTGGGAGGAAACAGAAGATTGACAGGCCTGGCCTAAAGGGGAGGAAACAGAAGATTGACAGTCCTGGCCTGAGTGGGAGGAAACAGAATATTGACAGTCCTGGCCTGAGTGGGAGGAAATAGAAGATTGAAAAGCCTGGCCTGAGTGGGAGGAAACAGAAGATTGACAGTCCTGGACTGAGTGGGAGGAAACAGAAGATTGACAGTCCTGGCCTGAGTGGGAGGAAATAGAGGATTGAAAGGCCTGGCCTGAGTGGGAGGAAACAGAAGATTGACAGTCCTGGCCTGAATGGGAGGAAACAGAATATTGACAGTCCTGGCCTAAGGGGGAGGAAATAGAAGATTGACAGTCCTGGCCTAAATGGGAGGAAACAGAAGATTGACAGTCCTGGCCTAAATGGGAGGAAACAGAAGATTGACAGTCCTGGCCTGAGAGGGAGAAAACAGAAGATTATCATAGGCGTGCGCATGAGGTGTGACAGAAGTGCCTGGGCACATCCTAAATAGGTGCCGATTCCCTCTATTGCCTAGGCTTTGCCTTGTGTTGCGCCCCCCTCGTACTGCTGGCTTCCCTCCTCTCTTCACCCTGGATGCTGTGGAGGACGTTTCAGAATGGAGTGTGGGGGAAGGGGCTAGTAAATATGTAATTTACTGGCCCCTATTTTTTCTAAATGAATACAGTGAACACACTCACTCACTGTGTTCATTCATAACTGAAGTATAGTAAACTGTGTTTACTATGCTTCCACGGGCCATTCAGAAAATGCAGGCTTGCGCAGTAGGGAACCAACCGTGAAGACACAAGGCTTTACTGCCAGGTTTCCTTACTACGAATGGCGGCAGCAGCACCCGAGAGCCGATGGAAACATTGGCTGGGGTGCCAGTATCACTGGATTCCAGGACAAGTGAGCATCCTAAAAGTCAGCAGCTATAGTATGTGCCACTGCTGGCTTTTTATTTTTTGCTGGGGGGGAGGTGGACCCCCTCTTTAAACTGAAAGCTCCTTGAAGGCAAGAATCTAAACCCTCCCACATAGCTCCCAACTGTCCCTGATCTTGAGGGACTGTCCCTGATTTGGAGTAAAGTCCCTGTGTCCCTCTTTCCTCCTCATTTGTCCCTCATTTTAGTCTGATCTATATAGTTGTATATAAAATGCACCATTTATTTTTCAAAAAGTGTTTCCCAGTGCTAAACCTTTCATCCAATTTCTAAATTGCTGCATTTGTAAATTTCAAAAGCCAATATAAAGGAATAGTAATGGTAAAACAAAAGCACTTGTGGGCTTAACTAATCATTTTTTGGGCTAATTGTCCTTTAAGTGGGCGTGGCAGGGTGTGTGCCCTATGCTTACATACTTTAGCTAATAGGTGTCCCTCGTTCCCATCTTAAAAAGTTGTGAGGTATGCTCCTATCGTTTTCAGCTAAGGAAGCTGTCATCTTGGCCTCTGTTTGATCTTCAACTGCCTTGATGCTGCCCATGTTATCAGTAAGGCCCCTTTCACACTGAATCGTTTTTCAGGCGCTACAGCGCTAAAAATAGCGCCTGTATAGCACCTGAAAAAAGCGGGTCCTTTAACTCCGGCTTTCACACTGGAGCGGTGCGCTAGCAGGACGGTAAAAAAAGTCCTGCTAGCAGCATCTTTGGAGCGGTGAAGGAGCGGTGAATATACCGCTCCTACCCATTGAAATCAATAGGACACTGCGGTAATACCGCGGCAATACTGCCGGCAAACCACCCCACTAGCGGCCGAATACCGCCGCAAAATCATCGATAAAGCAGCGCTAAATATAGCTCCAGTGTGAAATCGGCCTTATGACACTAGGCATTTGATTGTTTGACAATTTGCTTGAGATCACAAGCAATGTGACAGTTACATTCCTGGCACGTGTTGGGAAAGTGACTGTTTATTGAAACTGTGAAATCAATGGGTTTAGTTCCCCTTGAAGTGAATAATGCTTAGCATATGAGTACATTTTGGGGCTATATAAAAACTTGTAATAAATAAAAGGGGTGGCTTTGATCCTCTTTGTAGACTTTCTGCAGCAATTTAAGAATGGAGAAAGAGGACCCCTGTGGGCACAGCACACAGTGTCACTTGCATGATGCACCAGGCCAAAGCACTCACCATTCCTCCACTGACCTCTAAAAAATTGTGTTTTTAGATAAGTCTCTGTGCAGATATTACAACGTGGCATCCTCAGGTGACATGGCAGGGTGCCACATTTTGAACAGCCATAGCAGGTTTTTGAGTTATTTTTGGGCCCATTTACACCATATACTGTACATTGGGCGGTGCCAGTGAGTATTGCTCAACACAATCCCAACACATAGACAAGACAATTTTCCTTGAATCCTACACACTGATGTGCTGTGTGCTGAAAACAGGACATAGCAACACAGTAACATAGTTGGTAAGGTTGAATAAAGACATCAGTCCATCCAGTTCAACCTGTGTAGGTGTGTGTAGAAAAATTATTTTCCCTATCCCCTTAAATTGTTTACGTTAAGATGCACGTCCAAGAGTCTTTTAAAACTATCCATACTTCCTGCCGACACCACCGATTGTGGAAGAGAGCTCCACATCCTTACCACCCTGACTGTGAAAAACTCCCTACACAGCTTAAGGTTAAACCGCTTCTCATCCAATCTCATCATGGTGTCCCATGTCCTCTTAAACTTCCTGGGACTGAAAAGTTTAATACTTATGCTGGGATCGCCATTAAGATATTTGTATATAGCTATCATATCCTCTCTCAAGTGTCTCTTCTCCAGTGAGAATAAATTAAGTGCTTGTAGTCGTTCCTTATAATTGAGGTCCTCCAGTCCCCATATTAATTTAGTTGCCCTTCCCTGGACTCTCTCCAGCTCCAGCACATCCTTTCAGAGGATTGGTGACCAGAACTGGACGGAATACTCCAAATGGGGCTGAACCAGAGTTTTATAAAGTGGCAGAATAATCGTTTTATCTCTGATACTGCATGCTATTGCTCAGTCTGTCTTCTACTAGGACTAATATGTTCACTATTGTCTTCTACTAGGACTAATATGTTCACTATTGTCTTCTACTAGGACGCCTAGATCCTTCTCCATCCTGGAATCCCCTAGGGGTTCTCCCCCTAAAGAGTAGCTTGCATTTACATTTTTACCCCCTAAGTGCATTACCTTATGGTTACCAGTAGAGCTGCACAATTAATCGTTAAAAAATCGTGTTCTCAATTCAACCCCCTGACAATCTCTGTTGCAGAGTTTGCAGATTCTTTCATATAACAAGTGGAGAGACTTATCTGCTCACTTAGCTGTCAAAAGAAAACATCTGGGCAGTCTGCCAAGTTTTTAATATGAAACATTGTAACTAAGCTTCTTTCTTAGGCCCCTTTCACACAGGGCTGTCTGTTTTTAGTCCTCCGCTTGCTCAGCGAGGAACGCTCCGTTGATCCCCGCTGAGCTGGCGGATGACAAGTCCGTCTCTGCACTCTGTGCAGGGATGGACCTGTCAGAGATCTGCTCTCCCCTATGGGGGATTGGATGATTATGGACCGCCTGTCCATTTTCATCCGATCTGTTCCGCCAGACGGATGGAGATTAGGGTTTTCATCCATCTGGATTTTGCAGAACGGGGCGGATCGGATGTCAGCGGACATGTCACCGCTGACATCCGCCGCTCCATATAGGTGCATGGAGCGCCCGCTCAGATCCGCCTGAAAAAACTGACAGATGGATCTGAAAGGTCCGCATATGTGAAAGGGGCCTTAGATCAAAGGGATACACAGTGGTGTGGGGTGGCACAGTGGTGTAGTGGTTAGCACTCTCACCTAGCAGTAACAAGGGTCACTGGTTTGAATCCCAACCACACACTACCTGCCTGGAGTTTGCATGTTCTCCTTGTGCCTGCGTGGGCTTCCTACGGGTACTCCAGTTTCCTACCACAATCTAAATACATGCAGGTAGGTTAATTGTCTTCTGTCCAAAATTGGCCCTAGTATATGAATGGGGACCTTGGATTGTGGGCTCCTTGAGGGTAGGGACATGTGATGTGAGTGTGCAATATGTACAGGGATAGGGACAATTGGGACAATTGTAGACACTCACTCAGGTTGAACTGGATGGGCCGGTGTCTTTATTCAACCTTACTAACTATGAAACTATGAAACTTCTGTTCATAAAGAAAAAATCTGGGCAGTTTGCCAAGTTTTCAACAACATGTAAATGCAGGAAGTATAATCACTTAAAGTCTAAATCTTTTTCTGACACTTCTTTCTTAAGACCCCTTTTACACTGGGGCGGTGGGGGCGTTGGCGGTAAAGCAGCGCTATATTTAGCGCTGCCTTACCGTTGTTTTAGCGGCGCTATTCGGCCACTAGCGGGGCGCTTTTAACCCCCGCTAGCGGCCGAAAAAGGGTTACAACCACCCACAAAGCGTCGCTGCAGCGGCGTTTTGCCGGCGGTATAGCCGCACTGCCCCATTGATTTTAATGGGTAGGAGCGGTGAATACACTGCTCCTTCACCGCTTCAAAGATGCTGCTAGCAGGATTTTTTTTTACCGTCCTGCTAGCGCACCGCTCCAGTGTGAAAGCCCTCCGCTTTCACACTGGAGTGAAAGGTGCCGCTTTTTTCAGGCGCTATACAGGCGCTATTTTTAGCACTGTAGCGCCTGAAAAACGCCTCAGTGTGAAAGGGGCCTAAGTTAAAATCAATATTTTTTGCTAGAAAATTACTTGGAACCCCCAAACATTATATATATTTTAGCAGAGACCCTAGGGAATAAAATGGCAATTGCTGCAATATTTTATGTCACACTGTATTTGCCCAGCGGTATTTCAAACGCAATTTTTTGGTAAAAAATACACTTTAATGAATAAAAAACGAAAATGCTGCGAGAATTGTGAGAGAATCGTGATCTATCTTCTAAGCAATAAAATCATGATTCTCATTTTAGCCAGAATCGTGCAGCTCTAGTTACCAGTATTAAACTTAATTTGCCATGTAGTAGCCCACTCAATTACTTTGTTTAGTAAAGTTTCCATATCCTGCTGTGTTGTTATTGCCCTACATATTTTTTTGTCGTCAGCAAACACTGAGATCGAGTTATTTATCCCATCCTATGTCGTTTATAAATAAATTAAACAGAATTGATCCCAGGACAGAGCCTTGGGGTACCCCACTGACCACTCTAAAGCCCCATACACACGGTTGGATTTTCCGATGGATTCTGTCCTATCGGACAATGTTGTCGTAAATTCCGACCGTGTGTAGGCACCATCGGACAGTTTCCATCCGATTGTCCGACGGACAAAGTTCTATCTCCTGCTGGATAGATTTTTCGACAACAAAGTCCGATCACACCAATTCCGATCGTGTGTAGCGAATTCCGACGGACAAAGTGCTACGCATGCTCAGATCACATTACAAGACCAAAGCTATTGGCTACTAGCCTCTACGTAGTCCCGTCGTAGGCAACAAACGTCACCACGTTCAGAATGATCGGATTTTCCGACAACTTTGTCCAACCGTGTGTACGCAAAACCAACATCGGACAAAGTACGACGGACATGATCCGACGGACCTGGTCCTCGGATAATCCGAGCGTGTGTATGGGGCTTGAGTATACATTATTTATCACGACCCTTTGGACATGCCCCCGTAGCCATTTTTCTATCCAGGTATCCTACCCTATGGTCCATGCCTACAGACCTCAGCTGGTATAATAAATGTTTGTGGGGGATTGTATCAAAAGCTTTTGCAAAATCCAGATACCCCACATCCACTTTTTACAAGGCGGTGTGTTGTGACATAGTACTTACCTACAGATTAATTTAGCTGCATTATGTATTATTCTCTGGTTCTGCTACAATTGCACCATTCCAAGATATCCACCATCCTTGTAATTGTCAAGCCTGATCCCAGGCTCTGCTGTAAACCTTAGTGAAGATCACTTGTATGAGCTCAAATCCTTGTGTATTTATTGGCTCTCACAACTGTCACATTCAATATGAGTAGTGCCATTACCACTACTAACATGATGCTGTGCCATTGCTGCCTTATGACACCACGCGTGTTGACTCAATGTAAGGGGCTCGTATGGAAGGACTGCTGTATAGTTCCATGATGGAGCAGTGCCACCTATAGAAACATGAGCAAGTAGTGCCATGGCAAGACAGAGTTTCAGAGTCAAGCAGTGCTTTCTAAAGAGACATAACCCGAGGCCACCTGACATGTCACACTGAAATTGTTATACTGTAACAATGATCTGGTACGTTATACTGTAACAAAGATCTGATACAAGCATAATCTTAAATCCAATAAATTGAAATTTCCTCTGTCAGCTCCGAAGGAAGCTATGCAGTGTTCAGGCACTGCAATCTTATGCAAGGACCACCGTTAATCACAGTCCTCAGCCTGCTGGCAATGCTCTGCCATCTCCAGCACTGCATTTCTCCACTAATGTCCACAGGCTTCCCCTCTACACATGTGCAATATACACCCCATCTGGCGGCACCCAGCATAGTGTCCATACACATCCCCCCGTTACATAGAAGATCCATCCTGATCTGCCGTCTACTGCACTATTCCCTTTCTTGGCAAAGCAATCCTGTCTACTACACAACTTGGCCAGCTGCTGCTAACTACCGCACTTGTCATTCTATGAGGACGGGCACTGCAAATGCACAGCACAGAACCCCCCCCCCCCCCCCTCATCCTCTGTAGTCATGCCATGCTAGCCATAGCTGTCCCAACCAACATGAGACTGCACCTGGGATACATGGGAACACGGGACACAGAAATATACAATGTAAGCTAATCAATGTGGGCAAAAATCTCCAATATATTCATATATTCATATCTTCCAACATATATTTATACACTGAGACATGGAGCCTACAGATGGAGGAGCTCATACCAGCCAGCACAGGTATTTCATATACCAGGAGAGCTCAGACACATCATTGGTGCATTAGAGAGAGAGCAATCACAGAGATAGATAGATAGATAGATAGATAGATAGATAGATAGATAGATAGATAGATAGATAGATAGATCATTCATGTGTACATGGATGGATGGAAGTATAAATAGATGGGTGGATGGATGGAAGGATAGATAGATTGTAGGACAGGTAGGTAGATCGATAGATAGATAGATAGATAGATAGATAGATAGATAGATAGATAGATAGATAGATTATTTGAATAATGGGTGGATGGATGCATAAATGGATAGAGGGAAGGAAGGAAGGAAGATAGATTGTAGGATAGGTAGATCATTTGAAGAATGAATGGATAAATAGATGGATGAAAGGATAAATGGATAGATAGATAGATAGATAGATAGATAGATAGATAGATAGATAGATAGATAGATAGATAGATACTGTATTAGGATAGCATGTTTGCTAGCCGTATGCCCGGAATGACACATGTGGAGGTACAGAAGATGATCCATGCTCCTAGGACAGGTGTACATTGTGTGTATCCCGGTGTGACATCTCCTGATCTTGTATGGAATGTCGCCCCCCCCTGTAGTGTATAGACAGTATAGGTATATAGACAGTATAGGTATATAGACAGTATAGGTATATAGACAGTATAGGTATATAGACAGTATAGGTATATAGACAGTATAGGTATATAGACAGTATAGGTATAGGGTGTATTGTCAGCCCCATAGTAATGCAGAGTAGGGAGCAATGCCCAGGTCTGGTGTGTGCCCAGTATACAGTGTATCCCCCATAGTAGGGTAGTAGGCATGTCTAGGTACATACAAGATATAGACATGCACGGGGTGGTGTATATAGATGAATGCCTGGATCGGTGTATACAGGTTATAGTGATGAATGCACGGAGTGGTATATACAAGGTATACAGGGCTATATAGATGATTGCCCAGTAGCGGGTCTATACAAGGTATATAGATGATTGTATACAGTATATACAGATGAATGCCTGGTAGCGGGTCTATACAAGGTATATAGATGAGTGTATACAGTATATATAGAGGAGTGTATACAGTATATATAGATAAGTGTATACATTATATTGTGGGTGTATACAAGGTATATAGATGAAGTATATATAGATGAGTGTATAGAGTATATAGAGGGTGTATAGAGTATATACAGATGAGTGTATACAGTATATATAGATAAGTGTATACAGTATATTGCGGGTCTATACAAGGTATATAGATGAGTGTATAGAGTATATATAGAGTATAAGGGGGTGTATAGAAGGTATATAGATGAGTGTATAGAGTATATAGAGGGTGCATAGAGTATATACAGATAAGTGTATACAGTATATTGCAGGTCTATACAAGGTGTATAGATGAGAGTATACAGTATATATAGACTATATAGGGGTTGTATAGAGTATATAGATGAGAGTATACAGTATATATAGACTATATAGGGGTGTATAGAGTATATAGATGATAGTATACAGTATATATAGAGTATATAGGGGGTCGCTCACCGTTTGCTGCAGGTCCGGGATTCCGATCCTGATGATCACCGCGTTCCCCGCTGTCTCTTCCATCCGCCGGCCGGGTGGGTCTCCGTCCTTACCGGGGGGGTCGGTGGGGGAGTTCCTGGTGGGGGTGTCGGTAGAGGATGGGGGGCTCCTTTCTTCTTCCCCGTTGGAGATGTCTGCGATGCGGGGCTCGGGGGAGTCTGCGATGTCGGGGTGTCTTCTGGCTGTCTGGGGGGATCTTCCTCCTGGCTCCGGGGTGCCTGGCTCTCCCCCGGGAGATCGGAGTTTGCGGGGAGCCCCGAGGTCCCTCGGGGGCCCCTGGGGGGGGCTGGGTGAGGGGGGTCCGGTCCGCTCCGGGAGCTCAGGAACCGGAGACACAACATGAGCAGGAGAGGGGGAGGAGCGGAGAGACTGCATCTAATAGAGAGAAGAGGAGAGAGAGGGGGGTGAGAGGGGGCACTGCGGGGGGATGAGGGATGGATGGATGGATGGATGGGGGGACTAGGCTGGGGGGGACCGGGGGGCACCTGCCCGGGATCGCCTCCGACCATACATAGTACAATCACATTCTACATGATGGCACACACTCATCTCCATCCAATAGGGAGGAGGGGAGCTCCATCACCGAGAGAGAGAAAAGACTGCATGGAGCACTCAGCCAATGGACTGCAATGGAAGATGGATGGATGGATGGACACAGATCACACAGCACAGGGGACACCAGGGACAGGACAGAGGGATGCAATGGACTCATGTCACACAGATGTACAAGATGATGTCACATCTTCATATAATGGGGATCATGTCATTATGGTGTGAACCCAAAAAATGGCCAGTGTCCCCCTAATGCTACAACAACTGGGGCGCTGGGCAGTATCCCCTATAAATTGGGTGATGGGCAGTGTCTCCTATAAATGGGGTGATGGGCAGTGTCTCCTAGAAATTGGGTGATGGGCAGTGTCTCCTAGAAATGGGTTGATGGACAGTGTCTCCTAGAAATGGGGTGATGGGCAGTGTCTCCTAGAAATGGGGTGATGGGCAGTGTCTCCTAAAAATGGGGTGATGGGCAGTGTCTCCTAGAAATGGGATGATGGCAGTGTCTTCTAGAAATGGGGTGATGGGCAGTGTCCCCCTAATGCTACAACTAGGGTGATGGGCATTGTTCCCTAGAAATGGGGTGATGGGCAGTGTCCCCTAGAAATGGAGTGATGGGCAGTGCCCCCTAATGCTACAACATCAGATGTTTAATCACCTGCCAGATGACAGGTCTGTTATAAATGCCTTCACCCATTAGGCACATTTATTTCTCATTGTAGCCCATGTGTAGATCATCACCTGTGTCCCCCCATTGGCTTTTCAGCATGCCATTGCCATATGATGCCAGGCAGTGTGTGGTGTGCAGCCCTATGGGAGTCAGTGTGTAACAGGTATGAAGGGAGGGGGGGGGGGTGGGGTGTGATTCAAGCAGCTGAAGGAGACCTCGCTGAATACAAAGAGGTGAAATAAGGATTCTAGAAGATGAGCCACCCCCACTGTATATCATTAAACTATGCCAGATCAGGCCAGAGGAAGGATTGCACTCAATGCAGCATTTCTTAAAAAAAAAAAAAGAATTAAAATTGAATATATAATACCTGAGACTAGTGATGGGCAAACCTACCCAGGTCTGATTTATCAAGGGTTCATTGAGAATCTGAACTAAGAGGCGATCACACTGAAGACCGCAGGGGCAAATCTTGTCAATTTTGACCATTTTTATGGCTAGTAAGCATACTAATGTAAGAAAAGGCAGAGGAAGCTGGGCGCTGCAATGGGGTACCAATGCAAAACTATTTGTTAAAAAATACCATCCAATGGGGAGCGGGCCTTTTTATGTGGCCTTGATGGTGATATTGAAAATATACAAATGCTTTAAAGCCCAACTCTGGGAACATATTAAATGATCCCTTGAAGTGGGCCTGCATCCACACCGCAAGAGTTAATTGCTAATTTTGTCTAGGGGAGGAGAGAAACTACTTCAATTAAAGTGGTAGTAAACTCTGTTTTATTATTTGTTCCGACAGGGAAGCTTATATTAAAGCTTCCCTGTAGGTAAAATGAATATCTCCTAAACGCGCACCATTTAGGAGATATTCTAGCGAGCAGCAGCCGGTGATGTCACGGTACATGCGCTCTGAAGGGACAGCATACCCGAGCCGTTCATTCAGAGCTGTGTGCCGCCGCCGGGACTCCCACGTGCATGCGCAGTAGTGACGTCATCGTGGCTCCGCCATTCAGAAGGTCGAACCCGGAAGGAAGACTGGATTAAGATGGAAGCTTTTGCAGCGGTGACAGCGCTGGGGCTTAGTCTTTCATAATGTGCTAATATGCAGTACATTAGGTAACATTATTTTTTTTACTTTACTACCACCTAAGGCCCCTTTCACACCTGCGGACCGTTCAGATCCGCCTGTCAGTTTTTCAGGCGGATCTAAACGGACGCTCCATGTACCTCTATGGAGCGTCGGATGTCAGCGGAGAACTGTCCGCTGACATCCGATCAGCCCCGATCCGATCCTCTCCGCTAAAACCAGACGGATGCAAACCCTATTTTTCATCCGTCTGGTGGATCGGATCAGATGAAAATGGACAGGCGGTCCATAATCATCCGATCCCTCATAGGGGAGAGTGGGGCTTGGACAGGTCCATCCCTGCACAGAGTGCAGAGGCGGACTTGTCATCTGTAGGCTCAGCGGGGATCAACGGAGCGATCCCCGTTGAGCTATTTACGGGCTCAATGCGGACAGCCCCGTGTGAAAGGGACCTAAAGTGGTAAAGTCTCTGTTTTTTTTCTTTAAAAATAACAAATATGTTATACTTACGTGCTCAGTACACTGGTTTTGCACAGAGCAACCCAGATCCTCCTCTTCTCGAGTCCCTCGCTGGTGCTCCTGGCCCCTCCCTCCTGCTGAGTACCAATGGCACTGCTCTGCCATCTCAGCCAATGAGGAGGGAGAGTCCCAGGCAACCAACACTCTCCTGCAACATCGCTGGATCGAGATGGGCTCGGGTAAGTATTAGGGGGGCTGAAAGGGGCTGCTGCACACAGAAGGTTTTTTATCTTAATACATAGAATGCATTAACCACTTCAGCCCCGGACGATTTTACCCCCCTTCCTTACCAGAGCACTTTTTGCGATTCGGCACTGCGTCGCTTTAACTGACAATTGCGCAGTCGTGCAACGTTGCACCCAAACAAAATTGACGTCCTTTTTTTCCCTACAAATAGAGCTTTCTTTTGGTGGTATTTGATCACCTGCGGTTTTTATTTTTTGCGCTATAAACAAAAGAAGAGCGACAATTTTGAAAAAAAACACAAAATTTTTAACTTTTTGCTATAATAAATATCCAATTTTTTTTAAAAACAATGTTTTTACTCAGTTTAGGCTGATGCGTATTCTTCTACATATTTTTGGTAAAAAAAAATCGCAATAAGCATATATAGATTGGTTTGCGCAAAAGTTATAGCGTCTACAAAATAGGGGATAGATTTATTGCATTTTTTTTTTTACTAGTAATGGCGGCGATCTTCGATTTTTTTTCGTGACTGTGACATTGCGGCGGACACTTCAGACACTTTTGACACATTTTTGGGACCATTCACATTTACACAGCGATCGTTGCTATAAAATTGCAGTGCTTACTGTGTAAATGTGACTGGCAGGGAAGGGGTTAACACTAGGGGGCGCTACAGGGGTTAATATGTTTCCTATGTGAGTGATTCTAACTGTGGGGGGAGGGGACTCACAAGGGGAGGAGACCGATCGGTGTTCCTCGGTACTGGGAACACACCATCGGTCTCCTCTCCACTGACAGGACGTGGAACTGTGTGTTTACAGGACATCGCGGCCGCCGTGCACGCGCACCGGGCCTCGAGCGTCACCGTGTGCGCGCCCCCTAGGCGGCCGGGAATGGGAGGACGTCATATGACGTCCACCCAGGATGGGAGATCCACCTTGTGGACGCCATATGACTGTGGGTGGGTAGTGAAGTGGTTAAGGTAAAAAACCTTCTGACTTTACAACCACTTTCAGCTGGCCACATATATGTGGAGCTCACTCAATGAGCAATACAATCTTGATAATCTTCAATTGATCATAAAGTGCAAAATACAAAAGTGACAATGCAACAAATGTCCAATAACATAATCTTCAAACACCATAAGGTGCCACAGTATTTAAAGTGACAATGCAATATATAATAAAGGTGCTGAATCAGATAAAATTCATAAATGAAAGTGCTTGTGTGAAGAAAAATAGAATCCAATAAGTCCAGATCATTTACAACTTCCACCATTCGTAGTGCTCCAGTGGTTTTCCCCAGCCTCTCACCACAGATAAAGACCCCTACAGGTCAAGTTGGGCTTGTATGTAATATGTGTCTCCAGGATCCACACAATGATATCCTACTGCTGGGACCTCCAATCAGACAGGAAGGGATCTCCATGGATAACAGCGATATCTTTAGACAGGCCCTCACTTCCCTCCATATAACGTTTCACATGCAACATAAAGGGCTCTCCATGGTGTAGTAGTTCAATAAATTGTTTATTAAAAAAAGCAGTAAACTATTGATACCCTTGATGAAGCAACGTGATCAGTGACACAACGCGTAGGGAGGAGCCAGGTGACGTCACTTCCCGTCACGGCCTAGACTGGAAGTACTGTTATATATGAAATCATTTGTTCTGATTTTAAACTGTAGGTTTACTGCTTTTTTTAATAAACTATTTATTGAACTACTACACCATGGAGATCCCTTTATTTTGCATGTGAAACGTTATTTGGAGAGAAGTGAGGACCTGTCTAAAGATATCCTTGTTATCCGTGGAGATCCTTTCCTGTCTGATTGGAGGTCCCAGCAGTAGAATATCATTGCGTGGATCCTGGAGACACTTATTACATACAAGCCCAACTTGACCTGTAGGCGTCTTTATCTGTGCTGAGAGGCTGGGGAAAACCACTGGAGCACTACGAATGGTGGAAGTTGTAAATGATCTGGATGCATTGGATTCTATTTTTCTTCACACAAGCACTTTCATTTATGAATTTTATCTGATTGAGCTCCTATTATATATTGCATTGTCACTTTAAACATTGTGGCACCTTATGGTGCATGAAGATTACATTATTGGACATTTGTTGCATTGTCACTTTTGTATTTTGCCCTTTATGATCAATTGAGGATTATCAAAATGTTATTGCTCATTGAGTGAGCACCACATATATATTTTTCTTTAATTATCACCTTTTCATGTTGGCAGCTACTCAGCTTTATTTATAGTTATTTGGTTTGCGCATTAGTCTATTCACTTGTATTTAAAGCGGTTCGGCACTCATTTCATTTAGTAAATCTCTTTGCCTTCCAAATCAGGCAAAGAGTACTAAATGAAATGTTTTTTTTTTTTTTTTTTTTTTACTTACCTTGCAATTGAAGACTTCCGGTCTTCTCCCTCTGCGGCGGCGGGCGGGGTCTCTGCGTCGATCGTCGTCACGCCGCACTGTCTCCTGGGATCTGGTGTCATTGATCCCAGGAGTCAGTGCGGGCATCTTCCGAAATCTCGCGAGATTTCGGCCACATCTTCCGAAATCTCCCGAGATTTCGGCCGCATCTGCCGAAATCTCGTGAGATCTCGGCAGATGTGCCGTTACTGCGCACGCGCGAGTAACGGCAGTGCATGCTGGGCCATCTAAAGTTCCTGTGGGTGTTTCACATGCCCACAGGCAAGATGGCCCCCAGCACTAAAGAAGAAGACGAGGAACTTCATCGGACGAAAACCGGCGGCGATCGAGATGGAAGATGGAACAGGTGAGTCCCCTAATAAAGGTAAGCACACTTTATATTACGTCCTAAAAAAAAATTTTTTTTTTCAGAGTGCAGAACCGCTTTAAGCTGGCCATGCCTTACATAGTTTTCTTAATTTCCTTTAGATTTATCTTCAACTATGTGGTGAAATTGCCTGCCTGATTGCATACCAATTGAAAGTGTTAAGGTTTGACCTCATAATATATGGTTTTGGTAAATCTGAAGGAAAATTGGCAAGAAAATTGTATAATGTATGGTCAACTATAGACTAAATTTGCACATACATCATTCCCCAGTGCGAATAGCAATGGTGGAAATCTGCTGATTCCTGCCACGGTTTTGACACCTGTGAGTAGCTATCTGTGGCCACCAGCAACCTGTCAATAAAGTGTATGGGCTCATCAGCTGCAGCTAGCCCCTCACAGGTGTCAAATCAGCAACAGGAATCAGCATAATCCCACCACTGCTATTCGCACTGGGGCACAATGTCCATGCAAGTGTAGCTTTACTTGATCCTCCACTTCCCCAGAAGACAGCGGTCCCCCATGTTTCGGTGGTAGAGTGTCCCCCCTTGCCTGAACACATCCAATGCAGGGCTATGGGCCCTGTTTTGTTCTTGATAACATTAGGATCCTAGACCTCTACAGCATAGGCAAAAGAGACTGCAGGGACTGATCTAGTTGTGGGGAATGGCAGAGGATATAAGTATTTTATTGTTCTCCCAGACCTAAATGAGCAATTAACTCTTACAGCACAAGCACATCCTCCTGCAAGGGATTTTTTAGCTGCCCAGAGTTGGGCTTTAAATTATATGCTTAGGGGATACCTTAAAGTTGTGTTTGGTGTTCTAAAACAGTATGATTTTCACGTATAGCCTCAGTGACAACGTACCCTGGCAGTCCATAGTAATTTTATAATGAGGGTGCTGGTTTAACTAAAAGAGCCCTTATTGGCCAATTTATGACTGATGGCCATAGGTTAAAGGCCATGCAATGCAATATGGCTTTAACGGCAATCTGCATGTATATGTGGCAGGACTGTGAATCTAGAACATTTACAATTTACCTCTAAGCCAAGGTAGTGGCTAGTCCAAACCTCATCCCTGCAGAAGACTATATTGCTGTGAAAATAAGGATGGCCACAGGTATCTTCTGTTGTCTTCCAAAAAGTGTTTAATTTGTGTCAGCATATCATCCTTGTCTGTAAACAGTTGAATCCAAAACGGATTCAGCTTCCAGTGTAATGGCAACCGTGGTTTATGTAAATTCAGGCTGAGCTGCACAGGAGAGTGATCGGACAAACCCCTAGCCAGATATTGCACTTTCGGGTCATAGTTTTGCACTAGGTCATTACCCAATGCAAAGTCTATTTGTGACAGAGTGGAGTGGGTTAATGAGTGGCAGGAGAATTGGGGCTTAAAGGGAAATTTACATCTCCATAGGTCTACCAGTCCCATTTCCCCAATGATTCTAGCCAACGGTGTATAGGCCCTAGGTCCCTGAGGGGAGAATCTCCTACGTATGTCTAATGAGTTGTCTAAGGCGCTATTATAGTCGCCAAGGGCATATACCGGGATTTGCGGGTGTTTAGCTAAAAACCTTGCCATGTTTTGCAGGACCGTCATTGAAAAGGGTGGTGGAACATATGGCCACAGGTATCTTCAAAGAAGCCAGAGGGCTTATCAAGAAAAAATGAACAGACTCCCCTATCCACACATGCAAGGTGAATAAAGGAATCCTCCCAGCTGTGCCGTTGTATTCTGACAGTGGGACTCCTCTGCTGTCAGAATACACTCATCAGTGGCTGCAGCTAATTAGTTGCAGTCGCTGATTGACAAAAGTTTTCTGGGGACTCTGGGGACTGGTCATTGATAGCTCTGGCCACCAGTGCTGCATTGTGGGATGGAGCCCTTTCCATTACTGGGACCTGCATTTGGAGTGGCTGCAGTGATTGTAGTAGGGGGATTGTAGTTACTAAAGAGGTACAGTCAAGTACCTTTTGGTGATTATTATGTGTTTAGTTCCTATTAGGTTTCTTAATATGTATGTATAAATGCTTTCGTTACATGTAAGCCCAATTAGTGGTGTAATTGTATTTAAACAGCTGCCAGGCTTGCACATTCAGACTGACAAGACCACCTCCCATCCATACACTTTACATCACAGGTGCTTGTGCCTTTCCAGAGCACAGGAAGAAGCAATCAATGTACTGCACGAGCAGCCTGAGCAATGTTATAACAGTTCTTTATGGAAAGGGTAAATTAAGCCACTTATGTGCAAGCCCAGCCTACCCAGTTTAACCATTAAAAATAACTTACAGTTTAACCATTCAAGAAATAAATATCTGAAATATCTCCCATCTCCTTCATTGGTAAAACCTCAATACTATGCTTTTTGTAACTGCCAACCAGAGCTGCATGGCAGGTAGGTATTATGGCAATGGCTATGATGAGGGTGGTTTAAATGGTCCAGAATCATGGTGGTGTTTTGGCAATGTTGTCATAACAGTTATGGTGGATGGTAGTGGAAACTTATTATGATCCTGACATTTTTTAGTATTTTTTTTATTTGATTTTTGGATTCTGCATCCCATCTAAATTTTTCATATTTTGGGGGGACAGCATCCTAATAGATGAGTTAGTAAGTAAATGAATCAATTTTCTGTGGGGTGCTATCAATGGCTGTTTTTATATTGAGTCTTTTTTTTAGGAGTTACTTTGGCTCATCACATTATGCCAATTAGCCCACACTTTAGCTTTAGGTTTATGAATATTCTCGGGATGTCTCGCTTGAATGGGCTGCTTCGGAACATGCCTCAGCCTTTTGTTGGGATTGTGAACAGAACATTGTTCCAGTAATGATGTGGATCATGGAATCTGAGAAGGAGATAGGTTTGCTCCATAGTAATCTGCCATGAACACCACCATTGTTTAGCTTTTCTCTTATAACAGACTCATAAATACTGATGTTATCAAGAGCAAATACAGTTAAGATACCTTCAAATCCTTAGCCCTTACCCTAGTGATCTTTGACACCTGTTTTAAAGGGCAAATGTAGATGAAAATGAGTATTAAACAGGTTTTTCAGCCTTTTTGAAAAAAATAAATAACTAAAAGTCAGCAGCTACAAATACTGTAGTTGCTGACTTTTAATAGGACACTTACCTTTCCAAGAATACAGCCCTGTCCTTACCCAGGCCAGTGCTTCGCTGGTCTTTGGGTCCCTGACACCAGCATGTTCAGTGTGGGGAGTCGGCTGTGACCCAATCTGTGCTGAGTGAATGGTCTCGCAGCCTGTTGGGACCTGTAATGTACCCCAGGGCTGCGGACAGGGGGGCAAACTTCCCATTGAATCGCCTAGGCGATCCGACTGGAAGGGGTTACCTACCAAACTAGGTATCCACTCACCCCCAAAATATAAAAAACATACAAAAGTGTTAGAGGAGGGTGGGAGGAGGACCTAAATGGTAAAGTTCAACTTTAAGGGAAAATATTTTGAGATATAAGGCCACTTACAAATTGCCAATTATTCATATTAAAACTACGAACCTGTCAATTTATTTCTGCAAATATGATTATGAAACTGTCTGATCTGTTCATGCACTGTTCATGCACTCGGCCAGCATAATATCCAGCAACTGTTAGATGCTGGACTGGGGACTTGCACGGCTGTGATGGCATTTGTTTCACTATTCTATGACTGCTATATGGGACTGCTATCTGGTAAACTCCATCTCTTATTTAATAGGACTGATTGCCCTATAAGTTTAAGCCCCACCCACCGGCCAGCATTGTAGTCATAATGTAGGCTGCAAACGAGTGTGCCTCCATGTTTATGTGCATGGAAAGAAAAATTACTGCTATGGAAGTAAACAATTTGCCAGTTTTCCGGGCACAAAAATGGCAGATTAGCTGTGGGATAAAGAAAAAAGAGTGAGACAGAATTTTTTTTTATTAGGCAACTAGACACAAAGGAAGACTGGAAAACCACTCTCCCAAATTTGACCTTCATCAAAGATGCTGGGTCTTCCCGATAATGGGACTTTGTTGGTAGTTATGACAATTAGGAAGTCCACCTTTAATCTGAAATTCCACAACAAGCAGGAGTTTACTAGATGAAACAGAGGGTCTGCTAACACCTCTAGGACCAAGGACAGCTCCCATGCAAAAAAAGAGACAGATCTTCATACATGCTTCTACAAATTGGTCAACTAGATGATGTGATGTTCAATGTGTACCCGACAGAGCTGACCAGGCAGATTTATGGACTTTAAGGGTTTTCACTCCCAGACCCATGTCTAAGCCCAGCTGCAGAGACTCTAGAATGTTTGAGAATTCAGTGGATCGTAATAAATGCCACTGGTGAACCTGATGAACTTGGCCCATTCTCTCGGATTGACTGCACTGATAGTTGCCTTTTGAGCTTTAAACAATTTCTCAATTACTTGAGGAGAACAGTCTCAGTGCTCTAGTCTGCTAAGTGCAGCCTGCTAGGGGTAAAGGAATTGGCACTATGTCAAAGGTTCTCAGAGCAGCAGAAGCATGACTGGAGATTCCATCACCAAGGTCTGTGACAGAGAGAACAAAAGCATGTGTGGTCAGAATGTCCGCTATCACCTTTGCTGGAAAGAACCTGTACGAGGTATGACACAGGTATGAGAGAACATCCACTCCCTTCATTGATGGAGCTCCCCCCCTGGCCAAAAAGCACATGCACATGGTGTTGGATTGGGACACTATCAGATTTACTTCTGGGTATCCATTGACTGCATATCTGATGCAAGACTGCAATATTCACAGACCATTCGTGGCTGTCTATTTTTTACTGACTCACGAAGTCCACCAAGGAGTCCTAAAGACCTAAAATGTAAGTGGCTGTCAAGTCCATTAGGTCCATTAGGCTGCTCTGCACCCACGGCATAGTTGGTGTTATTTCAAGCAACAGGGAGGACCTGTGGGTGCCACCTTGATGACAATAATATGAAACAGCTTTTTTGTTGTCCAGTTGTAATTTCACAGCTCTCCCTGTGATGTATGGCATAAAGACCTTCAGGGTCTGAAAGGCTTCCCTGAGTTCTAGGACATTTGACACTTGTCCTGACTGAATGGTTTTCCTACTTCCCCTGGGCTAGATGATCTTAGATGTGGGCACCCCAAGCTGATTTGCTGGCATCTGAAGTAAGTGAAGTAACAATGGTCCAACAGCCAGGGTCTAGCTTGTGACAATTCCTCAGGCTGGACTCTTTCAACCACCACATGGAGCTCTTCATGGGAGTTGTAAAACAGGTGTGCTGATGTGTTCCTCCACTGTCACAGCAACTCAATCTGGAAGGGCCTGAAGTTCCAGTGAGCCCATCTGAACATGGGAATCACGTTTGTCATTGCCACAATTCACCTCTCCCCCCTCCCTCCCTGCAATCTTCTGGAACATGTCACAGGTCCACAGCCGGGTGCCCACAGTTCGAATTTCGGCACGAAGAGAGGAGGGGGGAGAGGAGCGGGGCTTCATGCGCCCACATCGCTGGACTGTGGGACAGGTAAGTGTCTGACTTTTTGTAGCTGCTGACTTTTAATGGGTGGAACTCCACTTTAAGAGTGAAGATTTGTCAAAGGAAATCTTGCACCAATTATTCTTCGATGAAGGGTCTACTGACCAGGGCTTGAGCCAAAGTGCTTATCTATGAGTGACCATTTTGACACAATGCAGAGAATCAATGACCGCCTCTTGTAGGAAATCACTGGTCAACTTTAACTCATCTTAAGCCTTGATGCTATCCTTCTTCTGAATGCCACCTCATTTTTTTGTGTAGTTTTTTTTTTTTAGTCTAGTGTAGAGAATCCTTAAACGAGATATCATTATTCATTAGGAAAGTGACATGTCGCACCAAGTGCATAACTGAGGCATTGACCAGAGGAGCACGATCTAGAGAGCAAGTATCCTCCTCTCTCACTGAGTATATCTTTGAGAAGTTTTTGGCTAATGAAGGCTGCTTTTCTACCTTCCTCTATTCATTCATCATCATCTCTCCAGTCTCGTTAATTAAAGGGAATGAGGGAGAGCCCTTTTTTGTTGTGGATAGTATATCCCTGCCTTGTAAGGTGCTTTGAACTCCTATTCAATCCTTTTCAATATCCTCTTTGATAGCTATGATGAGTGGCTGTACAAGTGTGAAATCAAAGCCCACTATCAAAATTTTTTCCAACTCTTCCTCAGAGAAGGCCAACGCAGCTTGTGTTGGCTGAGCTAGGGGGATGGAAAGGTGAAGGGAGGGTGCTCTAACAGGTATTGATGTAGCTGGCACTTGGGTAGCTCTGAGGAAGGGGGTGTGCCCCTGAAGCGCTTTAGCAGTACCCCGTGTTCTGTGCATGTCCATGCACTGTGTTTATGACCTTTTGTCAGTTGCATTTTGTGAGTACCCACTTTTATACAAAAATGTCTTATTATTAAACTATCAATAGGTGTGCGCACCTTCCATTTCTGTTTTTCTCGCAGACCCCAAATGGATTTCGAGGTCGCTTTTCTTTTTTTTTTTTTATTGTTTACATACAAAGAAAGAAATGCACAAATTGACATGTATCATTATTGGAGCAAACAGTGCTCAATCATTAATAAAGTACATTTACATCCAATCAGTGAGTACATATTAATAGAGTAGTCTCATTTTTGCCTTCTGAGTTCCAGTGTGACGACAAAGAGTCAACTTATGTATTTCGAGAAATCAAGGAGCAGGTGGTATAGCTCAATCTGAACTAACCCACGGGCTCCAAATCAAATTCAATTTTTTTGGGCATCCTCTGGCCTCATACTTTTTTGTATTTGTATAAGGGTATAGCTTTGTTGATATATCGAGCCAGAAGGCTATAATAGGTGGGGATTGAGCTATACCTTCATCATCTATGTATCCTAGCAAGCATCTCAAGGGATTACAAATATTAGGCAATTGAATGAGGGAGCTAAGAAGGGTAGTGACCCCCGACCAGAATTTCCTAATCGGCAGGCATTCCCACATTAAATGTAAAAATGTGCTATTAGCCATGCCACATCGAGAACATATTGCAGAGGGTAGTCTCTTTAGTCTATAGAGTAAACAAGGAGTAAATTAGGACCTGTATAATAATTTCGTTTGAATAACTTTATCCTGGGAGGAGATGACAGATGATACCTGGAGGGGGAGCACTTCATGACACATATCCTCCGTCAGCTCCGGTATGTCAGAGCACCATTTATTTTCTGTGGTGCAGATCCTAGTTGTCATAGTATGAAAAAGAGCTTGGAGAGGTCGTTTTTCTAATCAAAGGGTCCACATCTGCTCTGTCCAGGTCCTAGTCACAGGATACCTTTGCAAAACACGATTGGCACACCAGTTTCTGTGGGTGACCACAAGCTCCTTTCTCAAGGATGACTGAAATGGCTGTGATGCTGCAGTGACTAACGCGCTGCTCCCTTGAGCTTGAGGAAGATCTTCTGTGGGAGGAGTGACAAGATAACCCCTTAATGCTAATGTGGGCTGTACCATAAATAAACTGTTGCGGGCCACTGAACCACCCTTTGCAACATACCTATTCTCACAGCTTGAGGCTTCTAGAAACCCATAGCAAAGGTGCAGTAAAAGGTTTTCCCTTTAAAAACCATACAGCAACACTCCAGATAGCTTCTGGAGTGTAAATAGCGCTACCAATTTAAGCCACGCCCCTGACACTGGATGTGCAGCTATACAATCTACATCAACCCAGGTAGCTGCAGACATTCCCCCAGATTATTAGGCTGCCAATCCTTAGTAGAGAAAATATATGCTCCACCCATTAAGCCTTCAGTCACGCCAACTACGACCAGAAGTCCCCCCAACAGCAGGAGACACCCAGAGAGGAAGTGGGAGAGGACCAGCCACACAATCCATAATAAATGTCACTTCACAAAGATGCAACCATTTCGGAAAGGCAGCCACTGCAGGGAAACTTAAAAAAAAGGAAGACAACTCAGAGCAAAGGTATCAGATGGAGGAAGGAGGGAAGAGAAATTGCACCACAACCAAGTAAGTACTGGAAAATCAGCAAATAGTAATCTGAAGGGTTGCCTGCCAATCCTGCCCCCTCCATGGTATCCAGAAGTTGAGTGAGAAATGTGCTTGTCTACCAAGACCACCAAAGCAAGGCTTTTAGAAACTGAACAGTGGGAAAGAAAATTGGGTAGCAGACCGTAATCAGTCGTATAAGGGTAAAGTGTAAAAAACAAAAAGGTTTAAGGCTGGGTTCACACTATTGCAAATTGGATGTAGGTTTCCCTGCATCCAATTTGCATGTCAGGAGATTGTGACCGTCTCTCAATGGAGCCGGTTCACACAACTCCGTGACGGCTGCAGAGCGAATTGCACAGGAAACCTGTGCGTCTTCTGGTCCATTTCAGGTCCAAATTCAGCCAAAAATTCAGAACGAAATTAGACCTGAAATGGTAAACAGTGATCAGCTCCGCCCGGCAGTGTAAACCGTGCCTGAATCAGATCCTGTTAGAAGCAAGGATGGGAAAAAGAATGCAGGCAGCTGGGTGGGGCTTACTGTAAATTTATAGGTTAATTGGTCCAATGAGGTAAGAGAAGGTGCAGCTTACCCACAAGCATGCTGCCATGTTTGTGCCAGGAAATATGTTTTTTACTAGAGTAGAGGAAGCCTAGAACCACTGTGAGATGTTTGTCTGTCTGTCTATCTGTGCAGATTTGCCAATATTTCTCTATGTCACCAGTTCAAAAAGTGGGGGAAACATCTAATGGAGCTTTGCATAGTAGTAAAAAACAGATAGGGGTTCTAATTGTTCTCCTTTTTCTTTTGCTTGACATACACTTTAAGACCCCTTTCACACTGAGGCGCTTTTCAGGCGCTTTCACGCTAAAAACAGCGCCTAAAAAGCTCACGAAAACTTATTTCCATTAAAATCAATGAACGCTTTCACACTGGGGCAGTGTGCTGACAGGGCTGTGAAAAACTCCCCTCCCCATTGAAATGAATGGAAAGCTCTTCAAAAGCACCTGAAAAGCTCTTCAAAAGCGCTCAGTGTTTTTACTGGCAGTTTAGAAGCGCTTCAGTGTGAAAGTGATTGTATGGCTTGCACTGATTTTGGTAGGATTACTCTTATGGCGCGTACACACGGTCGGATTTTCCAACAGGAAATGTTGGATGTGAGCTTTCACATTCACATTTTCACATTCACAGAAATTTCGACCATGTGTATGCTCCATTGAACATTTGCTGTCCGACTTTCCACCAATGTTTGCTAGCAGGCTCTCAAATTTTCTGCCAACAAAACTTTGTTGTCAGAAAGTCCGATCGTGTGTACGCGGCATTACAGAAAGTAGCAGTAACAGTGCTGTTCAATATCTTCTAGTTGTCAACTATCTGGAAGATCTTGGACTGCTGAATTCTAAACTTTTAGTAGATTTGTGTGACATATTCCAGCCTTACAGCTTAGTTTACACACGTGGCAGCCTTTGCCACCACTCTGGGGCAGTTTGAGGTGCGTTGACAACCTATTCAAAATGAATGAATTAGTGCAATACACATTAAGGTGCGATGTAACATATGTTAAAGCACCACAAAAGTGAAAAGTAAGACAAATGTTATTATCCTAGAACAGTAATGGCGAACCTTGGCACCCCAGATGTTTTAGAACTACATTTCCCATGATGCTCCAGTACACTGCAGAGTGCATGAGCATCATGGGGAATGTAATTCCAAAACATCTGGGGTGCCAAGGTTCGCCATCACTGTCCTAGAAGATCTCATTTTTTTTTATATTAGCAGCCTTGAATGTTTAAATCATTTGTTTAGTAAGGCTAAATATGTACACTATATTACCAAAAGTATTAGGACACCTGCCTTTACACGCACATGAACTTTAATGGCATCCCAGTCTTAGTCCATAGGGTTCAATATTGAGTTGGCCCACCGTTTGCAGCTACAACAGCTTCAACTCTTCTGGGGAGGCTGTCCACAAGGTTTAGTGTCTATGAGAATGTTTTACCATTCTTCCAGAAGCACATTTGTGAGGTCAGGCACTGATGTGGACGAGAAGGCCTGTCTCGCAGTCTTTGCTCTAATTCATCCCAAATGTGTTCTATCAAGTTGAGGTCAGGACTGTGCTGGTAAGTCAAGTTCCTCGACTCCAAACTCATTCATTCATGTCTTTATGGACCTTGCTTTGTGCACTGGTCCAAATAATTTGGTGGAGGGGGGATAATGATGTGGGGTTGTTTTTCAGAGGTTGGGCTTGGCCCCTTAGTTCCAGTGAAGGGAACTCTTAAGGCATCAGCATCCCAAGACATTTTGGACAATTTCATACTCCCAACTTTGTGGGAACAGTTTGGTGATGGCCCCTTCCTGTTTCAACATGACTGGGCACCGGTGCACAAAACAAGGTCCATAAAGACATGGATGAGCAAGTTTGGAGTGGAGGAACTTGACTGGCCTGCACAGAGTCCTGACCTCAACCCGATAGAACATCTTTGGAATGAATTAGAGCGGAGCCAGGCCTTCTTGCCCAACATCAGTGCCTGACCTCACAAATGCGCTTCTGGAAGAATGGTCAAACATTCCCGTAGACACACTCCTAAACATGGTGGACAGCCTTCCCAGAAGAGTTGAAGCTGTTATAGCTACAAAGGGTGGGCCAACTCAATATTGAACTCTGAGGAATAAGACTGGGTTGCCATTTAAGTTCATGAGCGTGTAAAGGCAGACATCCCAATATTATTGGTAATTTAGTGTGTGTGTATTGTCCTTTTAAGACACGTTAGCATTTTCAAGGAAAGCTGTAGAATTGTTCAATATAATTTATTATATGAAGAAATGTATTTTCAGATTTTCAGGCATAAAGAAGAAAGGAGATAATTGCAGTCTTAGGACTTGTTCAAAATTCAATGCATGCTGTAGCGCATGCATAACACATATACGCACTGACATGCATTGCAGTGCGATTTAACAAAACATTGTGGTGCGACATGTTCCCTCCTTTTTTTTTTTATTAGGTGTATCTATAGGGTAGAAAGATGATTGCCGCTCTAAGACCCCTTTCACACTGGGGCGTATTTCAGGCGTTTTTCAGGCGCTTTAGCATTAAAAAAAAAGCGCCTGTAAAGCGCCTGAAAGAAGCCGCAACTGCAATCCCAATGTGAAAGCCCGAGTGCTTTCACACTGAGACCCCTTTCACACTATGGCGTTTTTCAGGCGCTTTAGCGTTAAAATAAGCGCCTGTAAAGCGCCTGAAAGAAGCCGCAACTGCAATCCCAATGTGAAAGCCCGAGTGCTTTCACACCGAGGCGCTGCACTGGCAGGGCGTCAAAAAAAAGTCCTGCAAGCAGCTTCTTTGCAGCGCTTTTGGAGCGGTGAATACACCACTCCTAAAGCGCCTCTCCCCATTGAAATCAATGGGAAGCTCCTGAAAAACGCCTGAAAAGCGCCTGAAAAGCACCTGAAAAGCACCTTTAGCAGCAGCGCTTTGTGGGCGCTTTTAACCCTTTATTTGGCCACTAGCAGGGGTTAAAAGCGCCCCACTAGTGCTCAAAAAACGCTGGTAAAGCACCGCTAGTTTAAGCGGCGCTTTACAAGTGTTTTTGGGCGCTGGCAGTGTGAAAGGGTTCTTAAAGCACTTGGGTTTTCACATTGGAATTGCAGATGAGGCTTCTTTCAAGCGCTTTACAGGTGCTTTTTTTAACGCTTAAGCTCCTGAAAAACGCCTGAAAAACGCCCCAGTGTGAAAGGGGTCTAAACCTGAGTCCTCTCAATGTTCACGCCCTGTGATATATATAGGGTGCTGAATTTCAATCATCTGCGCTGCAAAACAAAATGCTTGTTTTTTTTTTTTTTTTTTGTATGTTGAGCCCTGTAGGTCAGTGCTGGTGCTTTGAAGAAGCTTTATTGAAATGGTAAAAAGGATAAAAGAAATGAGTGTAGAGATTGAAGTAGTACATGTATTGGTGTGTGGGTGGATGATGCATCAAGTAGGGAGGGATACAAGTGGCGAGTCCAGAAGAGTAGAAGAGGAGGGATGCAATGATGCTCAACCTGAAGAATAATATGACGATAAGGAGGGGTAGAAATAATGTAGTAGGGTTAGGAGATAAAAACAAGCAACAAATAAATGTAATTTCATAAATGTCAGTGTTCATAAACAACATAGAATGACCATAGCAGGAAAGACAAGGTGGTTGAACGGTAATTTATGGAGAAGCTTGCAGGAAACAACAACGTGCAGACCTGTAACATGAGTATTTTTGAATTATTAAAGTCCTTTCTCTCTCTCTCTCTCTCCTTTTGTTATGCATACACACATGATCATGAATTAACAATACAAGCTAAAAAAAAGCGTACCAGTTCTGCATGGCCATAAACAATCACAACAGATTTTATTTATATATATATATATATATATATATATATATATATATATATATTTTTTTTTTTTTCAATTTTGTGATCAATCAGAGATCAAAGATTTATCAGTTGCCTTGCAGTCACTTGCTAGGCGACAGTGTGAAGTGCATGGTCTACTTTACAAGTTTATCATGTGACCTTTTCCCCAAATATAATGTACACGTACTTTACATACAGTAGATGACTTAATGTACGTGGGTCATTGATGACTTAGCTTTATTCTTGCGTCTGCAGTAGTTTTCATATTAGTTATGAGAGATCAAGGAGGCAGGCAATTACAAGAGAGAATAAAACCCCCTTTTTGACCCTCACGTAGAACAGCAAATAAGATGGTTAATCACATTTCAGGAAATCAGCCATACAGTGCAATAAAAGGTTAACAGGCAGCTAAATGCAGTAAATAATACATGATTTAACACAAATCTAGCTCTAGCGTTCCTCTAAGAGGAATGTATAAATAATCAAGGAACCTCTACGGCACCCTGGTACACTAGAAAAAAAAGATGGTCATGTTCGAAAGTCACATGCCTCCAGTCACCAGAGACACACATTGTTATCTGCCCTTTCTGTAAAAACTGTTAGCCTGTGTGTTTTAAGCCCGGCTATAAAAACTGTGCAGAGAAAAACTGGTATGCCATATTCTATAGGAATTAAGTGCAAATAGGTTTATTAGTCTGTTTACACCAGGGGTAGGCAACCTTTTGAGAGATGGATATCTACCTGGACAACATTGAAGAGATGAAAGATTATCAGGGTGCAGCACCGCCTTTTTTTAAATATTAACTAGCAAGCCCCCAATAAATAGTATAGAAAATTGTACCAAAACTAATGTCACTGTAACTAGCAATATGAATCGCTCAGACGTGTTCGGAGAAGAGCCCGAACCCGCCCGGGCTATTCCTGAGGCTTTCCCCACCCCACAACCGCACGTATGCAAGGGGCCGGGACTTCCTCTGCAGCCTGGGATTGGGTGAGGCGTGCACATGCTCCGCCCTAGAGAAAGGACCGGGTCGCAATTGCGGCACATTTTTGCGGTCTACCCGTCGGTGGTCGCCAGGTATCCTGCGATCTATGGGTTGCCGACCCCGGTTTACACTATTGTGATGGCACTTGACTGGATGGTCTTAGTTATTGCACAATTGTCTATACTAACATACTTTTGTGGTCCCAAAATAGATAACAGATAACTTAAGCTGGCCATAGACAGTTTGAATGGACCAACCAACATTTGAACCATGTATAGGTAGGCTGATTGTACCTAAGTTGATCAATTAATCAACTTGCTTACAACCACCCTGTCGGATTTTACATATGATTATTGCTAGCAGGTATAGCCCCTAGCAATAATCACTGTGTTCACCCGGCGGGAATGGCTTCCCTGGCACACTCGCTGCTGGGGGAACACAATGGCTCCGTGAGAGGGGCACTGACTGTGTTAATGGGGGAATCAAGCGATTGAGGGTTGCAGGAAAGAAAATAACTCCGTCTTTGGCCGGCCTTACAGATTTTACTGGAACTGTGTATGAAAAAAACATATAACATTCTATACAAAAGTGTCCAAACAGCAGGGGTCTATTTATTAAAGTTTTTATCTAAAATTCACACAACTTTCACCAATTTTTCATAGAATTCAATATAAAAAATTGTGAATCTTGGGTGAAAACACTGATAAATAGATCCCTTAAAGTATATCCAAAACCATTTTTTATTTTGGATGAAGTAGGGAATGGTTAAAACCCCTCTAAGTTTTTTTTTCATCAGTGAGAATTACCTTTACTTCATGTTTTGGAACGACAACATAGAAAATCTTTATGAAGTGAGGGAAATACGTTTTTATACAGTTGTCACTGGAGCAAATGTCCTTATTAGAAGATTTTCCTTTTATCTTTATTTCAGTGACAGTGGTCACCAGGACAGATAGGGCTACTCTCCCTAGTGCTGAGACAGACAACCATACAAAGCCTCCTGACAGGGGTTCTAAACCTACAAAACTCTAACCACCCCCCCCCCCCCCCCCAAAAAAAAGACTTTTTAATACGCTTTAAGTTTTGTAAAGACAACTTGAAGACACAACGTTAAAGTATCATTTTTACACCACTGTGCTAGTTCAGGAATAGCTAACAGATTGTGAGTCTTGTATCGGATACGGCATGACTGTAGGTCACATTCATACACTTTCCAGTATGCCAGAAACATTTTGTAACCAGCTGTCCAAGAAAAAGGAGATGATCTATCCATATGCCTAGGCCAATAAATGCAACAAGAGGCAAAAGAAAAATTGGTGTGGTCCCTGGTTATTGATGTATACTCTTTTTCAGGGATGGCAAACTCTCCAAGCCTTCACAGCATTTCTGGACTTTGAACAGACTAAAGCTCAGCATAGCATAGATACTATAGGTTTATGGCCCCAGGCTTTATCTGAAGTGCGATTTGAAGCTTCAACAGAGGCGTTTTAACACTCAGCACTAGGAATTGCATTATTCCATTATATTCAATGGTGCCCAGTGAAACCTGAGTTTAGCGTCGCTTGAAACTTCAAGCGCACCCCTTTGATAGAGTAAATTAACTTATTTTGGGGCAGGGTCACGTGTTTTGGCCCCAATAGACTTCAACAGGTGCACGTGAAAAACATGTAAAAATGTGCATAGTGCATCTTTTTCACATGTTCATGCCAAGTAACTTTAGTCTAAAAAACACCCAAAAATGCTCAGTTCGAGGGTAAACTGGGCCTTAATGAACGTCTTTAGGTTTGATCGATGAATGACGATCTAGTGCTCTCATATCCCCTGAATCAGCATTTCCAGCGTACAAACACCCCAGGTACCAGTACTATCTCAGAAAAAAAAATAAGGAAAAAAAAAATTTAACTTCCTGAAAATGATTTGCTTGGGGTGTTTTCTTCTATCCATAAACATAACATAACAAATTTTGTTTGTCATGCCAGATCAGGTGGCAGTCATTTCATGTTAATGGGTTTCTTAACGCTGTGAGGGTACAGGGAAATATTTCTGCTATTTGTCCTTCTGATTTCTGGAATAAAATAAGACCTCAGGGGCATTTCTAGAGTCCTAATAGAGCAAGGGCACCTCTGGCAGTACAGATTACTATGTTGAGGGGCTGGTAAGACACCATGATGTCTACTTTGAATCAGATCTAAGACAAATATCTTTTTTTTTTTAACTGAACAAAAATGAATTAATATAAAAAAACTGTAATGTTACTTTATGATGACAAAATAAATATAAAAAAAAATTAAAAAGTAGATAAAATGATATAATGTTCCAAAACTGTATAATGCATACAATGTATCATTTCCACATCTCAAAGGAGACCTGAGGCACTCAGTAGAAGACCTGGGGCAAGTGTCTTGGTGCCAACCATCCTGTAAGACCACATTTAGTTTAAACAGAATATGAATGTGTATTCGGCAATAATTCCCAAGGTTTAAACCAGCAAGCACAGCACACATACAAGGCAGAAATATGTATTACAAATCTCTTTTTATTTGCTACATATTAATTGCTATAAATCATGTTGATGGGGAAATGACTGCACTAGCAACCGTATCAGGGAGCTTAAGTGCTGAGATGGGCTTTTGTGCACAAGTCTTGTTCACAGTGACGTCATGTCCCCACTGTTAGCAGAAAGGTAGGAGGCTTGGTGCAATCTATAGTGAAGGCTACACATTACATTTCCCTCTATGGGGCCAATGTAATGTCAATATAGAGAAGTGCTCTGATCAAGTTTTCAAAGCAAAATGCTACAGTACATGCTGCTGGATACAGTACACAACCTAAATGTAAGTAAGAAATCATTACGACAACTGTGTTAAATCTGTGAAAGAACTGACCAAAAAATAATATGCAGCAGCACACAGTATTTTCTAAATATTTACATTTAGTATTTGCATAAGAGGCCATAAATTATGCATTAGCATTTTATGCACAATACTGAAAGGCTTATAAACACTGTTTTCCCCAGACCTAGTCCATGTGACTTGAGAGCAAATCTGCTAACATAACAAATTGTGTGAACAATAGGCACTGCACAAACATTGAATCCTCCCAGTAAATTAATGACATCAAGCATGCTGAAGGCCAAGACCTTTTCCCAGGGGTGGCTTTTGCAGACTCAGAGGTTGATATATAGAAGAATCATCTAGGCTTACTCGTCAATAACGCCTGATTTTGGCGAGGCTGTAGGAAATTGTGGAGCCGTATGTTTGTTTTTATGTTATGACATATGTTTCAATTAAATGTACCTTTATCAAAATCCTACAAGTAAGCATTTTCATTTATTGTCAAACAGTGTGGTTAATCTCAGGTTCTATGGACTGATCTGAAGAATAAGAATCGTTGGGGAAATTCTTCTTATTCAGTGAAATCTCCGGAGCTCCTCTTGTGGTTAGTTATAAAGGTGTCAAGGCTTGTCCCAAACGTGTGTAGCACCCTCTAGTGTGCTACTAGTGTGAGAGTAGGGACATTTATATCCTGATTCATGTTTAAACCAGTGCGTCTCTAATTGCGTCAGGGTTCAGGGCAGCATGACTCATACAGAGAGCGCTCTGATGCCTCCCCCTGGTTCTGGAAAGTTGGAGAACATTCTGGAAACTAGAGGGCGGAGGCTAGGAGTGCTGTTCTTTGTATTTAGGGGTGCTTAGATTATCCCTAGGAGATGGGCCTGGCAGGGGACTAAGTGAGCCCTTAAACACTTAAGGACCGAGCCTCTTTCTGAGATTTGTTGTTTACAAACAGTTTTTTTTTTGCTAGAAAATTATTTAGAACCCCCAAACATTATACATTTTTTCTAACACCCTAAAGAATAAAATGGCGGTTGTTGTGGTCTTACAAAAGAAGACAACAGTAAAGTTAGCTCAATTTTTTTTTTTATTGTGAAATATAATGTTACGCCGAGTAAATTGATACCCAACATGTCACACTTCAAAATTGCGCCTGCTTGTGAAAAGGCGACAAACTTTTACCCTTAAAAATCTCCTTAGGCGACGTTTAAAAAATTCTACAGGATGCATGTTTCAAGTTACAGAGGAGGGCTAGAATTATTGCTCTCGCTCTACCGATCGCAGCGATACCTCACATGTGTGGCTTGAACACCGTTTTCATATGCAGGCGCTAGTCAAGTCATGTGTTCGCTTCTGCACGCAAGCTCGTCGGGACAGGGCGCGTTTAAAAAATATTTAGTTTTTCTTATTTATTTTACCTTTTTTTTTTTACATTTTTACACTGTTTTTTTAAAAAAAAAAAAAAAAATTGTGTCACTTTTATTCCTATTACAAGGAATGTAAAAATCCCTTGTAATAGAAAAAAACATGACAGGACCTCTTAAATATGAGATCTGGGGTAAAAAAGATCTCATATTTACATTAAAATGCAATAAAAAATAAAATAAAAAATATTTAAAAAAATGAAAAAAAATTTCCCTTTAAGAGCTATGGGCGGAAGTGACATCTTGACGTCGCTTCCGCCCTGCAATGATATGGAGACGGGCGGGGGCCATCTTCCCCTCACTCGTCTACATGTCAGGCCAGGAGAAGCATCGGTGGGCACCGGATCGCGGCGGGGGGTCCCTCTCCTGCCGCCGATAAGAGTGATCTTGCAGCGAATCTGCCGCAGAGACCACTTTTATCTTAAACTGGACCGCTCACTGAAGAAGAGGATAACAGGGTTATGGCAGCTAGCTGCTACCATAACAACTATATCCTCCTTCAAAGTACCGACGTATAACAACGGTGGGCGGTCTGGAAGTGGTTAAATAGGAATGAGTCAGATGCAGTGCTGAAGACGCTGTCGGTGGTCCTTGAGACGAACCCCCTAGTTTGGGGGGGTGCTCTGCCTCGGGTTGGGGCTTGGGTGCTGGCCTGGGAGGATTCTGACAACGGGAAAAGCTTGAAAGGAGTATTCCCTGAGAAGCAGCGAGAGCGAGGACAGTGTGAGTACTACAGCACAGTGCAGGGACATGTAACATAATTCCTATCCCCACCCAAGTTATATTCCCATAATAAAAACATGTAACAAATCTCAAGGACTGTTCACTGTGTCTGGATAAAAGCTGAAGTTGTTGTGTGCTTGGCTGTGCAGTAGTGGGAACCCTGTCATCTGCAACTCCTACGGGGGTAGTGTTAAGCCCCATACACACGGTCGGACTTTTTCATGGATTCTGTCCGATCGGACAAGGTTGTTGAAAAATCAGACCGTGTGTATGCACCATCGGACAGTGTTCGTCGGTTTGTCCGACGGACAAAGTCTTATCTCCTGCTGGAAAGATTTGCCGTCAACCCGGTCCGATCACACCAAACCCGATCGTGTGTACGGTTGTCCGACCGGACAAAGTGCTACGCATGCTCAGATCACATTACAAGACCAAAGCTATTGGCTACTAGCCTCTACGTAGTCCCGTCGTAGGCAACAAACGTCACCACGTTCAAAATGATCGGATTTTCCGACAACTTTGTCCGACCGTGTGTACGCAAAACCAACATCAGACAAAGTATGACGGACATGGTCCGACGGACCTGGTCCGCGGATTGTCCGACCGTGTGTATGGGGCTTTACACTTGCATGCACAAGGTTTCTAAGTAAGTAATAGATGATTGTTAATTAGATACTTCTTATTGCTGTTTTTAAATTGTCTATGGCAACCTTTCTCAAACTTTTTACCCATAATCGACCCTTGAAATACATTTTACGTCTCAGTGAACCCCTGCAATTCATCAGGCGTCAGAGGGAAAATGCTACTTACAGTGCCAAGTATTCCTACCTCTTGAAATTTTCCACATTTTGTCATGTTACAACCAAAAACATAAATGTATTTTATTGGGATTTTATGTGACAGATCAACACAAAGTGGCACATAATTGTGAAGTGGAAGGAAAATGATAAATGGCTTTCAAAATTTTTTACAAATAAATATATGAAAAGTGTAATGTGCATTTGTATTCAGCCCCCTGAGTCAATACTTTGTAGAATCACCTTTCGCTGCAATTACACTGCAAGTCTTTTTTGGGGATGTCTCTACCAGCACATCTAGAGAGTGACATTTTTGCCCATTGTTCTTTGCCAAATAGCTCAAGCTCTGTCAGATTGGATGGAGAGCATCTGTGAACAGCAATTTTCAAGTCTTGCCACAGATTCTCAATTGGATTTAGGTCTGGACTTTGACTGGGCCATTCTAACACATAAATATCCTTTGATCCAAACCATTGCATTGTAGCTCTGGCTGTATGTTTAGATTTGTTGTCCTGCTGGAAGGTGAACCTCTGCCCCAGTCTCAAGACTTTTGGAGACTCTAACAGGTTTTCGTCTAAGATTGCCCTGTATTTGGCTCCAGCCATCTTCCCATCAACTCTGACCAGCTTCCTTGCCCCTGCTGAAGAAAAGAATCCCCACAACATGATGCTGCCACCACCATGTTTCACGTGGGGATGGTGTGTTCAGGGTGATGTGTAGTGTTCGTTTTCTGCTACACATAGCGTTTTGCTTTTAGGCCAAAAAGTTAAATTTTGGTCTCATGTGACTTCTTTCACATGTTTGCTGTGACCCCCACATGGCTTCTCGCAAACTGCAAACAGGACTTCTTGTGAATTTCTTTCAACAATGGCTTTCTTCTTGCCACTCTTCCATAAATGTCAGATTTGTGGAGTGCATAGTTGTCCTGTGGACAGATTCTCCCACCTGAGCTGTGAATCTCTGCAGTTCCTCCAGAGTTACCATGTGCCTCTTGGCAGCTTCTCTGATTAATGCTCTCCTTGCCCGGCCTTTCAGTTTAGGTGGACGGCCATGTCTTGATAGGTTTGCTGTTGTTCCATACACTTTCCATTTTCAGATGATGGATTGAACAGTGCTCCGTGAGATGTTCAAAGCTTGTGATATTTTTTTATAACCTAACCCTGCTTTAAACTTCTCCACAACGTTATCCCTGACCTGTCTGGTGTGTTCCTTGGCCTTCATGCTGCTATTTGTTCACTAAGGTTCTCTAAAAAAAACTCTGAGGGCTTCACAGAACAGCTGTATTTATACTCAGATTAAATTACACACATGTGGACTCTATTTACTAATAGGGATGAGCCCGATGTTTGAGTCGAACGTAAGTTCGACTTGAACATCGGGTGTTCGCCTATTCGCCGAATAGTGAACAATTTAGGGTGTTTGCGGCAAATTTGAAAGCCACGGAACACCCTTTAAAAGTGTATGGGAGAAATCAAAAGTGATAAAGGCTTATATGCATGGTATTGTCATAAAAAGTTTTGGGGACCTGGGTCCTCTCCCAGGGGACATGTATCAATGCAAAAAAAAGTTTTAAAAACGGACGTTTTTTCGGGAGCAGTGATTTTAATAATGCTTAAAGTGGGGGAATCCCATGCCGTTTTTATCAATGAACTTTTATGTGTATTCCCGGGACCGACAATTCATTATAGCGGCGAGTACTTTTAAATTACTTTTTTTCATTTAGAAATGTCATTTTGCTCTCAGACTGTTCTAAACACAGGAAACATGCGCCCCTTTACAGGCATACTATAGACACCCCCCAGGTACGAAATTTAAAGAAATATTTCACTTTTACTGTTTCAATTTAAGCATTATAAAAATCACTGCTCCCGAAAAAAACAACCATTTTTAAAACTTGTTTTTGCATTGATACATGTCCCCTGGGGCAGGACCCAGGTCTCCAAACACTTTTTAAGACAATAACTTGCATATAAGCCTTTAAAATTAGCACTTTTTCATGTCCCATAGACTTTAACGGTGTTCGAAAAAATGTTTTGCCTGTTCGCATGTTCTGCTGTGAACCAAACTGGGGGGTGTTCGGCTCATCCCTATTTACTAATTAGGTGACTTCTGAAGGCAATTGGTTCCACTAGATTTTAGTTAGGGCATCAGAGTAAAGGGGGCTAAATACAAATGCATACCACACTTTTCACATATTTATTTGTAAAACATTTTGAAAACCATTTATCAGTTTCCTTCCACTTCACAATTATGTGCTGTGTTTGTCTATCACATAAAATTCCAATAAAATACATTTACATTTTTGGTTATAACATGACAAAATGTGGAAATTTTCAAGGGGCATGAATACTTTTTCAAGGCACTGTACATCTTACATTGGTGGTCAGAATGAAACCCTTACAGACAGATTAAAACATCATTGATGTCATGCCACTTGCTCTGTCAAGTGGCGTTGACTCTGGAATGATGCAGGCACCATCACAAGTGAGGCCAATTAGTCACAGGCCCCTACCAATCGGAAAAACTTTAGGCAGGACCCTGGTTGAGGATGGCTGTTCTATGTGTTAGGGTTGATTGCATTCAAGTGTGTTTGATTTAATACTTATATATGTTGCCAGGTGCTTGGCTAGGAGTGGAAAGTGAGAGAAACCCTGGCTGCAGCTGGTCTCTGTAGCTTCTGCCCTATGGTGCTGCACTGGTGAACAGCTATAACAGCAAGAGGTGGGAGCTGTTGAGCAGGAAGAGTTCAATGGACTGTGTCAGGCAGCATAACATTGTGGAAACTGTAGTCCAGATACAGACTCTGCTGTTATCGAGAGATTTTGAACTGCATTTATCAGAGATATATTGCCAGTAGGGGGGAAAGAGATGCATTTTCTAATGCCCCGTACACAGGGTCGGATTTTCAGACGGAAAATGTCCTATCGGACCATGTTGTCGGAAATTCCGACCGCATGTGGGCTCCATCGCACTTTTTCCGTCGGAATTTCCAACGGAAAAAGTTTGAGATCCTGCTCTCAAATTTTCCGACAACAAAGTCCTATCGGACTTTTTCCGATCATGTGTAGCGAATTCCGACAGACAAAGTGCCACGCATTGCTCACATTACAAGACCAAAGCTATTGGCTACTAGCCTCTACGTAGTCCCGTCATACACAACGAACGTCACCACGTTCAGAATGATCGGATTTTCCGACAACTTTGTCCGACCGTGTGTATGCATCACCAGTGTCGGACAAAATCCGTCGGAAAAAATCCGACGGATTTTGTGGTCAGAATTTCCGACCGTGTGTACGGGGCATAAGGCTGTACAGGACACAGCTTCCTCTTGCCATGAGGGGGACTGGAGAGTGCACATCGCTGACCAGTGCACCACAGTGAAGCAGTTTGCACAGCCGCTGCTACATATTGACGGCCTGTGCATGATCTGGAGTGCTGGGTTTGGGGGTGCCGAGAGTGGACTCGCAGTGTCTGACCGGATGGTGATATCGCTGGGACTGGTGAGCTGCTGCTGTAGGGATTACCTATCTGATTTAGGAACTTGCCATACAGCCATCTCGTAGTCTTACTGCTACTTGCAGGCTTGATTGAGACTATTCCTATGTGCACCAGTGATACACTTGGGCCCCAAGCTTGCTAAATAGTTAGGACTAAAGACTGCCCCTTTACATCAGCTACACAGAAACCTTTACTTAGTGCCTATGCTAACAGGTATCTCTCAGAAGGCACTGCAACATACCCCAGCCATTCTCCTAGAGTGCACTATAGGGTCTAGACTAATTATAGTATTACTCTTCACATTGCAGTTATATTGCTTATATGCACTGTTTATTGCTGATTTTGCTGATTTATGTGTTGATTCCAGCCTAGTGGCACAGAACTCTATTCTAAGTTACTTTGGCATAGTGATTATACTATCTAGCAGACTGTTTCTGAACCTACCTAGCATACATACTACTAGTTATAATAGTACCTGGATCTCTACAGTTTTTGGCCTGTTATAGCAACTATCTGCATTGTTGCCACACTCTATCCGTAAATGCCATAGCCAACAATTTGAGCACATGTATTGCTGACTGCTGTAAAGAAATTATGTAAAAGTATTTTTTCACTATATAGATAACAGATAACGCAGCTGTATATCACTATCCTTTACGGTTAGATGTCTGTATGCTATATTATACAGCGCTGATCTGTTTAAACTAAAACACAAGGAATTTATGGATAAAATAATATAAATCAACTATAAGTGAACAATACACGAAAAATTGATATATCTATAAATCACCCAATAAATAGAGTGTCTGTGTGAAACAAAAAAGGTTGGCATACTCATATGAATTATGATGGGTGACTTTTCCACTAGCAATCAATCCCCAGTGGCAGGATCACTAAGAGGCTCCAGGTTATTTCCAACACATTTGCTCCTTTTGCAGCCAAGTCAGCATAATGCTGTCCCTATTGCTAGTGATCAAGATTCAGCAGCATATAGGCCAGCGGCAGAGGGATATCTTGCCGCATATGGCTATAGAGGGAGCAATTCCATAGGGACAGACAGACATCCTCTTTAGTGGTCTTGCCACTTGCCATTGTTGCTAGCCACAAAATTGCCCATCCAACATCATTCTTAAAGCCAAACTTCAGGTCAAGTATGGCTCCCTTGCAGGGAGGCTGTCCTTGCAATGCAGGGGCTAAATGTTCTTTTATGTCTAGGGGGTTTCAAAAATCAGTTTTACTTACAAGATCATCCACTCTTGTAGGTTCTCTCCAGGCTGTAAGGGAGGTCCCAGCAGCCTCTTCTCCCCTATGTTTCAGCGGTCGCAGTTCCTCTGACATCATCAAGTCTACTGCAGAGCCCATATCCCTGCATTGAATGTGAGGATGCCAAGGGACAGTCCAATGCTGAATCACAGGGGAGTAGAGTAGAGCACCGGTGGATCAGGGAAGTAAAGCTGTTTTGCATTACCCCCAGGGCCATCTTTAAGGCAGGACAAAAGGGGCAGCTGCCCTGGGCCCTATCATTGTTGTGGGGCCCAAAGCAGCTACCTCATACTTGCCAACTATCCCGTAATAAATGCCCTTGTCCCTTGAAGTTTTAGTCCCGTGCTGTGTCCCGATATCTCAGTGTTGCTACTAAAGGTGTGGAGGGTTGGAGTGGAGAGGGTGGGGGAGGTTTGGGGTGCAACGTTAGCAGGGGTTTTAGGATGCAAAGGTATACTGACAGGGTGTATAAAGATATAGGGCAGCCCAATTATTTCAAAGGGTTGCTCTATGCGCTAGAAATGCGGAAGAAAGTCCCTAAAGCCCCATACACACGGTTGGATTTTCCGATGGATTCTGTCTTATCGGACAATGTTGTCGGAAATTCCGACTGTGTGTAGGCACCATCGGACAGTTTCCATCGGATTGTCCGACGGACAAAGTTCTATCTCCTGCTGGAAAAATTTTCCGACAACAAAGTCCGATCACACCAATTCCGATCGTGTGTAGCGAATTCCGACAGACAAAGTGCCACGCATGCTCAGATCACATTACAAGACCAAAGCTATTGGCCACTAGCCTCTACGTAGTCCCGTCGTAGGCAACAAACGTCACCACGTTCAGAATGATCGGATTTTCCGACAACTTTGTCCGACCGTGTGTATGCAACACCAGTGTCGGACTAAATCCGTCGGACAAAATCCGATGGATTTTGTGGTCGGATTTTCCGACCGTGTGTACGGGGCATAACACTTTTTCAAAATCACACGGTTGCACAGCACATGTCAGAAGATGCTTGAGGGTGTCATTAGCAATTGATGCCACTGCTGTGTATCTGCTAAAGAGCAGCATGTTTCTGTGGCCTCAGGAAAGCGTTTTTGCATGCGTTTCCGACACACACAAATGTGAACGCAGGCTAAATGTCTCAGTTACATTGGTGGTCAGTGTAAATCTTCTCATTACATTGGGGCTTGGTGTAGGATTGTTGGATTGTTTCATTCACACTCGTGGCCAGTGTGAAGGCCCCCCTTACATTAGTGGTCAGTGTAAATCCCTCCTTACATTGGTGGTTACTGTGAATGCTTCTATTAAATTAGTGGTCAGCGTAAATCCCCTTTATATTGGTGGTCATTGTAAATCTTCTCATTACATTGGGGCTTGGTGTACAATCCTTTTATTCACACTAGTGGCCAGTGTGAAGGTCCCTCTTCTTACATTGGTGATTACTGTAAGTGCTTCTATTACATTAGTGATCAGTGTAAACCCCTATTACATTGGTGGCCAGTGTTGAAACTCCTCTTTATATTGGTAGTCGGTAAAAAAATCAGCATTGCCATTGATCAAACCCTCCCCTTCCCCCAGCACTGCCACCAATCCCAGGAGTTCTAGGATCCCTAGGAGTTTTCTGTCTATTGATGGGTCCTCTCACCACCCCAGTCCATGGTCCCCAGTCCATGGTGTGCAGGCAGGGGGAGACCATAATTGCATGGAGAGGAGAAAATGTTTGCCCAGGGTCCAATCAATATTAAAGACGGCCCTGATTACCCCTAGACCTAAACGAGCATTTGACCCTAGCACTGTGGGGTCAGCGCCACTGCAAGGGAGTGTTTTATCCTTTCCCCTGAGATGGGCTTTAACCTGCAGTTGATACAAAGAAATGCAACAAAACACTTATAAAGCATGGTTCAATTTGCTACACTAGAAAAAGAATTCCTTCCTGATCATCAAAGATAATCTGATACTTCCTGGATCAACAATTTACATTTCCATTCTCCTGCTTGACATGGAGACTTACTATTGGATGGGCTGTATTGGGGTCCTTTCAGAAGAGAGAAGAGGATGACCTCAACAGGGGGATGGCAGGGGACCAGTAATCTTGGGGGGGGGGGGGGATAGCAGAACTGGATCAGTGATCCGATCACCTGTGCAATTCCATTCCAGGTATGTATATGTTTTTGTTTTTTGTTTTTTTACCTTTACAATCGCTTTAAGCACAAGTAAATGATAAATCTGTCTATGGTCCTATATACATTTCTGTATATATTCTATTTTGCTTGCCCCAATAGAAGCATGAGTATAACATTGTGTATTTGATTGTCTGCCTCGGTGCTAGGTTTGTATTGTCTCTAGGGTGTTTGTTCTATTATTGGTAATACTAAGTTCCCAGCCTTTCTGCCATATAAGAGAATTGAATGGGTGAAGCTGACAAATAGTTTTAATAATAGTTTTGCTGGGGGGCAAAGGTTAATCAGTGCCATTGTGATGAGTAGAGAGATCTCTGCCTTATACAGTATTACTTGTAATACTTTTGCAACAGAAATGTTTTTTTCATTGTTAGAATTGTAAAAAAACTACACCAAGCTAAACTGTATAACATCCAGACCTCATTATTATATGTCTTAAATAAACACTAATTTCTACTTAAAAGAAGACATCCACCCAAAAGGTGATATACTGTATATTAGAATGTGTTCATAGCACCATTTGTACAATTTTACATTCTTTTCTGGCCTCATAGTAAAGTGCTGATAAGTTACTTTGCCAATGATCTCCAGTTACTGCTGCTTCCCTGGGTTTACCAGATTACCAACTAAAATCTGATTTGACCAACACTTCATAATCTCACACAGCATAAAAAAATGAAAGAAGTTGGCTTCACAGTAGGGATGAGTATTGGGTTCAGGTTGAACTTGAGTCTGACCTGAATCCAAGTTGTTTGTGGTTTGAGAAAGTGATAAGCTAATGAGGTCATTCCCATCCAAAGCAACTGATTTTTTATGATGTGCTATGATGGTGGAAGCTGCGATCCTGGATATGTTACGCTTGATTGGATACCTTGGATAAATAAAGAATTTAAAGGAACCGATTACCAACAATGCACTTCCTAGACTCTGAACTGGGGTCAAGTGGCTTAGAACAGCCAATCATGGGGCTCTGCCTAGAAGTCAGGTTTCCAAGCAACCTTTTGTCAGAGTGTGGTGGAGACATGGAATAGTTGGGGAAAGTCATGGAAATGGAATGTTTGCAGGTAGAGCTAGCTTCTGATTACTGAAAACTGATATATTTACATTGAGGCACAGACACCCGAACCATGTGCTGGACAGTCCTGGAGCAGATGAGGAAAGATCACAGATCCTGTGCAGGGACCGCCATCATATGCAGTCCTGCTGAAAAGTCCTTTATTTTTCAATCAGTGTATGTGTGTTGGGAACACTTGGAGTAGATAGGGAGAGATCACACTGTATGTGTAGAAAGAGATACTGATTTGATTGTGTCAGTAACAACTTCTGTTGCTGTTTAGCTACTGCAACAATCCACCACACTGGTCACCTTGGCATATCAGACATTTCTCTACCTCCCAGGTTACTAACACTCAATGCAGCAACATCAGCTGTCACAGATCATCCTCACTAAATCACCTCAAAACCTCCTGAAACTGGCGACAAGGTTCTCGAGACATACCACGAGACCTCTGGTGGCCAAACCAACACCTGGTCTTAACCCATCCAATACTTCATTTCTTCCTCTGACACAAAAAACATCAGGTATTCAATGCCAACATCTCTAGCAACAGTGATGGAACACTTGTCACAAGACCTGACGGAACCAATATGGCATTCCTTGCTAATTACATGATTTACAGAGAACTAATTAACAATGGCCTTAGTTTGATGGTTGCCTGAGGAACTACAGAAGTTTGAGATCCACATTCAAGTCTGTAGTACAGAAAATCAGATGGCTAGACCCTGAGTTGGCTGTGTCAAGAGAATTAAAACTGTTAACATCCACAAACCAGGCAAAGGCCTTAAAGTGATACTAAAGTCTCCTTTTTTTTAATTATTAAAAATAACAAACATGTTATACTTACTGGCCCTGTTTAGTGGTTTTGCACAGAGCAGCCCACATCCTCATTTTCTCAGGTCCCTCTTCAGAGCTCATGGCCCTTCTCTCCTGAGTGTCCCCACAGTAGGGATGGGTCAAACACCCCCCTGGTTCGGTTGGCACCAGAACACCTCGAACAGGCAAAAAGTTCTAGCGAACATGCAAACCCTATTAAAGTCTATGGGACACAAACATGAAAAATCAAAAGTCCTAATTTTAAAGGCTCATATGCAAGTTATTGCCATAAAAAGTGTATGGGGACCCGGGTACTTCCCTAGGGGACATGTATCAATCAACCCCCTCATGTGAATGGTTATCGGTACATTGTACCCCTACCCATTCACCAAAAAAGTGTCACGTACCTGGTGGTGCGAGCCCGAGATTGCAGGGAGAGGCCTCCCTTGCGTCTCCCACTCCTGGTCCCCTGGTGTGGGAACAGGAGGGACAGGAGTGAGGAGGAGCACGGGTGCCTGGCAGGATCAACAGACCGGTGGGAAGGAAACAGGTTAGCTGAGCAGGCCGGATCTCTGAGAAGTAGGCTCACAGGTAAACTGGATAGCAGAGCTGGCAGGATCACAGGAAGCAGGCTCACAGGTAAACTGGATAGCAGAGCTGGCAGGATCACAGGAAGCAGGCTCACAGGTAAACTGGATAGCAGAGCTGGCAGGATCACAGGAAGCAGGCTCACAGGTAAACTGGATAGCAGAGCTGGCAGGATCACAGGAAGCAGGCTCACAGGTAAACTGGATAGCGGAGCTGGCAGGATCACAGGAAGCAGGCTCACAGGTAAACTGGATAGCAGAGCTGGCAGGATCACAGGAAGCAGGCTCACAGGTAAACTGGATAGCGGAGCTGGCAGGATCACAGGAAGCAGGCTCACAGGTAAACTGGATAGCAGAGCTGGCAGGATCACAGGAAGCAGGCTCACAGGTAAACTGGATAGCGGAGCTGGCAGGATCACAGGAAGCAGGCTCACAGGTAAACTGGATAGCGGAGCTGGCAGGATCACAGGAAGCAGGCTCACAGGTAAACTGGATAGCAGAGCTGGCAGGATCACAGGAAGCAGGCTCACAGGTAAACTGGATAGCAGAGCTGGCAGGATCACAGGAAGCAGGCTCACAGGTAAACTGGATAGCAGAGCTGACAGGAACCGGACAACGGCTTGGCAAACAGGTTCACAGGTAAGCTTGGATAGCAGAGCTGACAGGAACCGGACAACGGCTTGGCAAACAGGTTCACAGGTAAGCTTGGATAGCAGAGCTGACAGGAACCGGACAACGGCTTGGCAAACAGGTTCACAGGTAAGCTTGGATAGCAGAGCTGACAGGAACCGGACAACGGCTTGGCAAACAGGTTCACAGGTAAGCTTGGATAGCAGAGCTGACAGGAACCGGACAACGGCTTGGCAAACAGGTTCACAGGTAAGCTTGGATAGCAGAGCTGACAGGAACTGGACACTGGCTTGGCAGACAGGTTCACGGGTAAGCTTGGTTAGCAGAGCTGACAGGAACTGGACACTGGCTTGGCAGACAGGTTCACAGGTAGGCTTGGTTAGCAGAGCTGACAGGAACTGGACACAGGAAACGGAACCACAGACTGGACTGGAACCAACAGGTGAACAGGCTCGTTACAGAGGGTCAGACTGCAGACTGGACAAGGCTGAACAAGGAACCAAAGTTCATCAAAAGTCAGGTAATAGATCTGAACCAGGGCAGGGTACAATGGATCAGGCAGGAGGATGGTCACTGGAAGCCGGGGTCGGGTACAGGCAGAAAGCAGGATAGTCTTAATGGCAAGCCGGGTCAAAGGAACAGGTATAACAGGATCAGGTTTCACTTTACTACACCACAACGCTGTAGAGCAGACAGCAAAGACCGTCTGCTCAAGTCAGGCTTAAATAGGCCGGCTGGTGCTAACTAGGGCGCGCGCCCGTCTCCCTGTGCGCGGTTGTGCACGTGCCCGCGCCCGGGCGCGCATGCGCATGCGCAATGGAATCTGAGGGCCAGGACGGCCCGGGTTTAGATTTCTGGCAGGATCTTCATGACATTGCCCCCCTCCTAGGGGCAACCTCCGGGTGCCCCTCTGGGCAAATCTCTCAGGATGAGCTCTTTTGAAGGCTTGAACTAGACTCTTAGCATGGATATTACACTCGGGCTCCCAGGAATTCTCTTCAGGACCATATCCTTTCCATTTGATTAAGAACTGGTTCTGATTTCTCCTTTTTCTAACATTTAGTATGGCCTCTACCTCATATTCTTCCTCGCCATCTACCAAGACTGGATCTGGGGGTACCGTCCTTCTGTTGGGAAAGGGGTTGGAAGTGGAAGGTTTTAACAGGGAAACATGAAAGACTGGATGGACCTTGAGGGAATCAGGAAGTTCCAACTCATAGGCTACTTCATTAATCTTTCGTTTGACTGGAAAGGGACCCAAGAACTTAGGGCCTAGTTTCTTTGAGGGACAAGCCAACTTCAGGTTCAAGGTGGAGAGCCACACTGTGTCACCTGGTGCCAGTATCAATTCTCCACGCCTCTTTCGGTCAAAGACTGTTTTGTTATGTTCCTGGGTCCGAGCCATGGTATCCTGCAGGAGTTGGTTATTGGAAGCAAAGAAGTCAATCTTCTCCTGGACTGCGGGCACAGTACATTCAGGAAGAGAATTGGGCAGGAATGAGGGGTGAAAGCCATAGTTGGCGAAGAAAGGTGTCTGTTGGGTGGCCGAGTGGATAGCATTGTTATATGCAAACTCGGCAACCGGCAACAGAGAGATCCAATCGTCTTGGGAGAAGGAAGAAAAGCATCGAAGATATTGTTCCAGAGTCTGATTGGTTCTTTCGGTCTGCCCATTGGTTTGAGGGTGATAAGCGGAAGAAAACGATAGCTCAATGTTGAGGGCCTTGCAGAGTGATTTCCAAAACCGAGAGGTGAATTGTACCCCTCGGTCGGACACTATGTTGGCTGGTACCCCATGAAGTCTGATGATTTCTCGGATGAACACTTGTGCGGTTTCTGAGGCAGAAGGGGTACCCTTCATGGGAACAAAGTGTGCCATTTTTGACAGACGATCAACTATCACGAAGATCGTAGTGTGGTCCTCTGCTGGGGGCAGTTCCACAATGAAATCTATGGACAGCATTTTCCAGGGACGATCTGGGACTGGTAATGGCTTGAGTAAGCCCCAGGCTTTGGTTCTGTGGCTTTTGCTCCGAATACACACAGTACATGTTTCCACAAATTTCCTGCAGTCTTCCCTTAGCTGAGGCCACCAGAAGGTACGTTGTACCAATTCAGTGGTCTTGGTGACACCAAAGTGTCCAGCAAGCTTGTGATCATGGCACAATTCCAGGACGGTTACCCGCAGACCCTCGGGAACGAAAATCTTATCCCCATGCCACAATAGCCCATCCTTGGCCTGCAACCCAGGACCGGGAGTGGGTAAGAGGCCACTGGAAGCCCGCCTGAGCTGGGACCGTAGGTCTTCCTGTAGCAGGAGAAAGTTTCCAGGGGCAAGGATAGTGTCTGGAGGGGAACCATCCTGGGATTTGTGATACATACGAGACAGAGCGTCCGGCTTCGCATTTTTGGAACCCGGACGATATGTCACGTGAAAAGTAAAACGAGAGAAAAATAAGGCCCAACGGGCCTGTCTAGGTTTTAACCTCTTGGCAGTTTTTAAGTACTCTAGATTCTTGTGATCTGTGAAGATCAGGATTGGGTGAATAGCCCCTTCTAGCAGGTAACGCCACTCCTCGAGGGCGGTCTTTATGGCCAGTAATTCCCGATCCCCCACATCGTAGTTCTTCTCGGCTGGGGACAATTTCCGTGAGAAGAATGCCACGGGGTGTAGCAGGGCTTTGATGCCCTGTCTCTGGGACAGGATGGCCCCTACAGCTATCTCTGAAGCATCCACCTCGAGGACAAAGGGCAGAGAAGGATCTGGATGCTTCAGGATAGGAGCTGAGGTAAAGAGCCCCTTGAGGGCCTCGAAGGCCCCTTGGGCCTCAGGGGACCAATGAAAACGGGTACCTTGCTTGGTGAGTTGAGTAATGGGCGTCACTATGGCCGAGAATCCCTTGATGAATTTGCGATAAAAATTGGCAAAGCCAATGAATCGCTGGATCCCCTTTTTATCTGCAGGAACTGGCCAGTCCAGGATGGCTGAGATTTTCTGGGGATCCATCCGGATGCCTCTACTGGAGATGATCAGACCTAGGAAGGGTATGCTTTCTACCTCAAAGAGACACTTTTCTGCCTTGGCATAAAGGCCATGTTGCCGAAGACGGCCCAACACACTTTTAACATGTCCACGATGCAGCTCTAGGGAGGAAGAGAAAATTAGTATGTCATCAAGATAAACAACAGCAAAAACATCAAGGAAGTCCCGAAGCACATCATTTATGAAGGACTGGAAGGTAGCGGGGGCGTTACAGAGTCCAAACGGCGTCACCAGGTACTCGAAGTGCCCAAATCGAGACCGAAATGCCGTCTTCCATTCGTCCCCATCCTTTATACGTATTAAATTGTATGCCCCTCTGAGGTCCAGTTTAGAAAAGATGGAGGCCGTGCCAAGCCTCTGAAACAGTTCAGGTACCAGGGGAAGCGGGTAGCGATTTTTAACTGTGACCTCGTTTAGGGCACGGTAGTCCACACAGGGTCTGAGAGAATGGTCCTTCTTCTCTACAAAAAATATTCCTGCACCTGCAGGAGACGTAGACGGGCGGATAAACCCTTTTTTCAGGTTATCATCTATATAGTCCTTTAATTTTCCCTGCTCCACCTCTGTTAATGGAAAGACCCTACCGAAAGGAATCTTGGCCCCGGGAAGAAGTTCAATGGGACAGTCATAGGGCCTATGGGGTGGCAGCACATCTGCCCTTTGTTTGCTAAACACATCCAGGTAAGCATGGTAGACTTCAGGGATGGACTGGCGTAGACCTGCCTCGTTTTCGAGGCAGAGCAGAGCAGAGGGTCCTGCGGGGACCAAGAAGCCGCAGGACCTTTGGCAGTAGGGAGAAGAAAAGGCCACCTCTCCTGTGGACCAGTTGATGACCGGGTTGTGTGCTTGCAGCCAGGGGATCCCTAGAATGACTGGAAACAAGGGGGAAGAAATTATGTCCAAACATAACAGTTCTTGATGTGACTCTGAGATCACTGTGTGCAGCGGGGCAGTCTCCTGAGTCACTGGGCCAGATTTGATGGTAGATCCATCTGCCAGGTGGACAGACAGGCCTTGTTTTCTCAGACGGAGAGGAATTCGATGCCGGGCAGCAAAAGCAGAGTCCATAAAGCAACTACAGGCACCAGAGTCAATGATAGCTGTGGTTTGTAGGGTCCTTCCTGAGAACTGGAAGGAGACAGAAAGGGCAAGATGAGATGAAACCCCGGTCACAGGATCCACATAACTGGAGAGAATAGTAGGGAACTTACGGAGTTTAGCCGGGCAGTTCCGGACATAATGACCAGGCTCTCCGCAATACAGGCACAGATTGTTGCTGCGGCGTCTCTGGCGTTCTGCTGGGGTGAGAGAAGGCCGCAGGAGTCCAAGTTGCATGGGTTCTGATGCTGAAGAGGGATGAGTAGGTTTAACAGGGGGAACAGTGCGGAAATGATTTGGACCCCTGGGGAGCATCCAGGTAGGTTTTGGGGACCCCAAAGTTCGTTCGGCCCTACGCTCCCCTAGGCGCCGGTCAATTTGGATGCTTAGGTCTATAAGGGAATTCAGGGTCTGGGGTACCCCCACTCTGGCGAGCTCGTCTTTGAGTGCGTCTGAGAGGCCCATGCGGAATTGGTGACGGAGGGCAGCATCGTTCCAGTCGGTGTCGGCACCCCAACGCCTGAACTCAGCCACATAGTCCTCTGCTGGTCTTCGACCCTGTTGGAGAGAACGTAAGGCGGCCTCCGCAGTGGTTGAGAGTTGGGGGTCCTCATAAAGCTGCGCCATGGCATCAAAAAAGGTGGAGAGGCTGGTCAATGCTGCATCCTTTTGTTCCACGAGACGGTGGGCCCAGATTTGGGGATCCCCAGTCAATAGGGCTATCACAAAACCCACCTTGGTGGTCTCTAAAGAGAAAGTCCTGGGTTGCAGGGCAAAATGGAGTTCACAAGAGTTACGGAAAGTTCTGAAGCTACCACGGGCACCCGTAAATTTCTCTGGGGTAGGTACCTTGGGCTCAGGTGGTAGCATCACTATAGTCTGGGTAGGTGCAGGCCCCGTTGGGGGTATTGCTGGGTGAGGAGTTCCTTGGGTACTGGATGGACCAGATAGGGCCAGTACCCGTTCCTCCAGCCGGGTGTAACCCTGCTGGAGGTTCTTCACCGCTTCGGTCAGACCTGCCAGGTGTTGGCATAGCCCCTCCTGCTCGGGCTCAGACATGGCTGTCTGCTACTGTCACGTACCTGGTGGTGCGAGCCCGAGATTGCAGGGAGAGGCCTCCCTTGCGTCTCCCACTCCTGGTCCCCTGGTGTGGGAACAGGAGGGACAGGAGTGAGGAGGAGCACGGGTGCCTGGCAGGATCAACAGACCGGTGGGAAGGAAACAGGTTAGCTGAGCAGGCCGGATCTCTGAGAAGTAGGCTCACAGGTAAACTGGATAGCAGAGCTGGCAGGATCACAGGAAGCAGGCTCACAGGTAAACTGGATAGCGGAGCTGGCAGGATCACAGGAAGCAGGCTCACAGGTAAACTGGATAGCAGAGCTGGCAGGATCACAGGAAGCAGGCTCACAGGTAAACTGGATAGCAGAGCTGGCAGGATCACAGGAAGCAGGCTCACAGGTAAACTGGATAGCGGAGCTGGCAGGATCACAGGAAGCAGGCTCACAGGTAAACTGGATAGCAGAGCTGGCAGGATCACAGGAAGCAGGCTCACAGGTAAACTGGATAGCGGAGCTGGCAGGATCACAGGAAGCAGGCTCACAGGTAAACTGGACAGCAGAGCTGGCAGGATCACAGGAAGCAGGCTCACAGGTAAACTGGATCGCGGAGCTGGCAGGATCACAGGAAGCAGGCTCACAGGTAAACTGGATAGCGGAGCTGGCAGGATCACAGGAAGCAGGCTCACAGGTAAACTGGATAGCAGAGCTGGCAGGATCACAGGAAGCAGGCTCACAGGTAAACTGGATAGCAGAGCTGGCAGGATCACAGGAAGCAGGCTCACAGGTAAACTGGATAGCAGAGCTGACAGGAACCGGACAACGGCTTGGCAAACAGGTTCACAGGTAAGCTTGGATAGCAGAGCTGACAGGAACCGGACAACGGCTTGGCAAACAGGTTCACAGGTAAGCTTGGATAGCAGAGCTGACAGGAACCGGACAACGGCTTGGCAAACAGGTTCACAGGTAAGCTTGGATAGCAGAGCTGACAGGAACCGGACAACGGCTTGGCAAACAGGTTCACAGGTAAGCTTGGATAGCAGAGCTGACAGGAACCGGACAACGGCTTGGCAAACAGGTTCACAGGTAAGCTTGGATAGCAGAGCTGACAGGAACTGGACACTGGCTTGGCAGACAGGTTCACGGGTAAGCTTGGTTAGCAGAGCTGACAGGAACTGGACACTGGCTTGGCAGACAGGTTCACAGGTAGGCTTGGTTAGCAGAGCTGACAGGAACTGGACACAGGAAACGGAACCACAGACTGGACTGGAACCAACAGGTGAACAGGCTCGTTACAGAGGGTCAGACTGCAGACTGGACAAGGCTGAACAAGGAACCAAAGTTCATCAAAAGTCAGGTAATAGATCTGAACCAGGGCAGGGTACAATGGATCAGGCAGGAGGATGGTCACTGGAAGCCGGGGTCGGGTACAGGCAGAAAGCAGGATAGTCTTAATGGCAAGCCGGGTCAAAGGAACAGGTATAACAGGATCAGGTTTCACTTTACTACACCACAACGCTGTAGAGCAGACAGCAAAGACCGTCTGCTCAAGTCAGGCTTAAATAGGCCGGCTGGTGCTAACTAGGGCGCGCGCCCGTCTCCCTGTGCGCGGTTGTGCACGTGCCCGCGCCCGGGCGCGCATGCGCATGCGCAATGGAATCTGAGGGCCAGGACGGCCCGGGTTTAGATTTCTGGCAGGATCTTCATGACACGATTTTGGGGGGGACCCCACAACAACTTTTTTTTAGAAATTTTGGCGTGAAGCTCCCCTTAAAATCTATGCCAGACTCCAAGGGCCTGGTATGAATTTTGAGGGGGACCCCACGCTGTTTTTTAAAGAATTTTGGTGTGGAGTTCCCCTTAAAATCTATACCAGACCCTAAGGGCCTGGTATGGATTTTGGGAGGGGACCCCACGCCGTTATTTTTCTTAATTCTGTCATAGGGTTCCCCTTAACCACTTCAATACACTGTATTATATACTCTGCACTGCACTATATACCCTGGACTGTTTTATATATACTACACTGACTGCACTATATATTCTCCACTGTAATATATATAAATATTTTTTTTACCTTTTAGACATATTACTCATGTGCCTCTTAAAGTCCAAAAAATATTAGAGTCTTTTTCCATAATCATTATCGGGACATTGGCACATTAATATTGATGTATTCGTAGTGTCACCCTGCGACAACACCTTTTAAACTGCACACTTTAATTTCAACACTGTGCAATACTCTGCCAACACTGCAATACTCTGCCAACACTGTGCAATACTCTGCCAACACTGCAATACTCTGCCAACACTGTGCAATACTCTGCCAACACTGTGCAATACTCTGCCAACACTGCAATACTCTGCCAACACTGTGCAATTCTCTGCCAACACTGTGCAATACTCTGCCAATACTGTGCAATACTCTGCCAATACTATGCAATACTCTGCCAATACTCTGCAACACTGCAACACTGCAATACTCGCCAATACTCTGCCAATACTCGCCAATACTCTGCCAATACTCTGCCAATACTCTGCCAATACTTGCCAATACTCGCCAATACTCTGGAATAAATTTTAATAGAAACAAAGATTTTTTTTCTTTTGTTTTTACCGAATTTTCAGTCTTTTTTGATTTCTAGCGCAAAAAATTAAAAAACCAGCAGTGATTAAATACCACCAAAAGAAAGCTCTATTTGTGTAAAAAAAAAGGACAAAAAATGTATTTGGGTGCAGTGTTGCATGACTGAGTAATTGTCATTCAAAGTGTGAGAGCACCGAAAGCTGAAAATTGGTCTGGTTAGGAAGGGGGTTTAAGTGCCCAGTGGTCAAGTGGTTAAATGGCAAAAAAAATATATATTTTTTTTTTATTGTATTGTAGTGTAAATGTTAGATCTGAGGTCTTTTTTACCCCAGATATCACATTTAAGAGGTCTTCTCATGCTTTTTTTCTATTACAAGGGATGTTTACATTCCTTGTAATAGGAATACATTTTTTTTTAAAAGAACAGTGTAACAATAAAAGGTAAAATAAATAAGAAAAAAAAGAAAAAATATTTTTTAAACACTCCCCTTTGCATGCAAAGAGTAGCGTCCGCATATGAAAACCACACATATGAGGTATTGCCGCAATCGGTAGAGCGAGAGCAATAATTCTAGCCATGGACCTCCTCTGTAACTCAAAACATGCAACCTGGAAAAAATTTTAAACGTTGCCTATGGAGATTCGTAAGGGTAAAAGTTTGTCGCCATTCCACGAGCTTGCGCAATTTTGAAGAATGACATGTTGGGTATCAATTTACTCGGCGTAACATTATCCTTCACAATATAAAAAAAATAGGGCTAACTTTACTGTAGTCTTATTTTTTAATTCAAAAAAGTGTATTTTTTCCCAAAAAAATGGGCTTGTAAGAACGCTGCGCTAATAGGGTGTGACAGAAAGTATTGCAACAACCGCCATTTTTTTCTCTAGGGTGTTAGAAAAAAATGAATAATGTTTGGGGGTTCTAAGTAATTTTCTAGCAAAAAGAAAACAGTTTTTAACTTGTAAACAACAAATCTCAAAAAGAGGCTCGGTTTTTAAGTGGTTAATAACTGTTTGAAACTGACTCTGCCTTGATAGAATCCACCTGCAATCCCTTGCCCTGCAAAACTTATACATAACAAGATGTGCTTTGCGGCGTTTGAGACTTTACATGGTATTTTATGCTGTTTTGTGTTAAGACATTTGCTAAAATATGAACAGCTTGTAAGCAAAGAGCTAAAATATAACAAGTATTTATAGGCGTAGTTATGTAATCTGTTACTTGTTGATGGTAGTGGAGGGCTAGCCATAGGTAAAAACTTCAGACAGTTTTTTGTTAAGAACTTCAGACAGTTTTTTGTTCAACTAATTGAAGAGATTAAACACGAAGTAGATTAAAACTGCAAGCTTTTTAGAAAATATGCCTTGTTTGCCATGACTAAACCTTGAAATCCTATTCAATCTCTTCTATAATAACAGTTATTACTTTAGAGGGTAAGAAAACCCACAGTAAAATCTGCCTTTAAAGATAATGCACCATTCTTCCTCCTTCTCATATCCAGGGCTACCATTGTCCAAAGAATATGTCATCAGTAAATGGCTTCCTTTTTTCTTGTTAAGTGTCCGCCCACAAGTGACAATGATTGATCTGGTGCATGTGCCATACCTGATCTGGGGTGACTTGTATTTGAATAATAAGACGTTGCCCCAGAATTTGTAAGTCACATGTGTGAGATCTTGTGAGTACTCCCTGGAAGGCATCAGTGATGTAGCCTTCGAAGGGTGCACCTCTGACGTGGGGCTGCATCACCAGTGCCTCAGGGAAACCAGCTACAAAAGTACGTTTACTAAAATTTATTTGGCTGTACATATGACCATATGCAGTATTTTTGCGCTGGGGTGGAGGGGGTATGTCACTTTGATTTATGGAAATGTCTCTTTGCTGAATTTATGTAAATATCTCTTTGTTAAATATTTGGGGATGTCTCTTGCTGAATATATGGAGATGTCTCTTGCCTAATATATGGGGATGTCTCTGCTGGATTGGACTGTCTCTTTACTATATGGGGATGTCACTTATAATTATGGAAATGTCTCTTTGCTGAATTTATGGAAATCTCTGTATCTCTGTTCTCTGTACTCTGTACTCTCTAATTTTCAAATTTTCAAATTTTCTCTTTGCTGAATTTATGGAAATATCCTTTTGCTAAATATATGGGGATGTCTCTGCTGGATTGGACTGTCTCTGTACTATTTGGGGATGTCTCTTTGCATTATGTAAATGTTTTTGGGGTTTAATTTTGGACCCAGGCAGCACTATGGCTTGGGCCAGCCCTGGAAATGACTGCCCCCCCCCCCCAACAATATATTACAATTATATATCAGACATCCGCATATATCAGACATCTGAAGCGAGGTCCTCCTATGGTTTCCGGACCCGGCAGAAAGACAGAGAGAGTCTCGTGGACACGCTACGGGGACTGTACGACTTTTCTAATTTTCACATTTTCTAATTTTCTCTTTGCTGAATTTATGGAAATATCTTTTTGCTAAATATATGGGGATGTCTCTGCTGGATTGGGCTGTCTCTTTACTATTTGGGGATGTCTCTTTGCTTTATGTAAATGTTTTTGGGGTTTTATTTTTGGACCCAGGCAGCACTATGGCTTGGGCAATATATTACAATTATATATCAGACATCCGCATTAACATACAATATTGTAAGAATGCTGAAAGCACAGGGTGACATGTGGAGAGTGAAAAGATAGATGATTGTCAAATATTTCATCTACAGCTTCACTGAAATTGATTTGAGATCTCATAGGATTACTACATAAATGAACTGATTCCAGAATGTCAAAGCATGCCACAAATCAAGAAAGTAAATCCTTATTTTTGATGCTTACAGCTTAAAAAGATCAATGTCTCTGGGTTTACTCAAAAATCGACTCTGATTCCATTGGAGATGCTATAGCTGAAACTGGTACAGACGAGATTGCAACTGCCACTACTGGTATGTGGCTAAAAAGTATTTTCTAGGTGTCAAGTAGGTAAATAAATATCCATTTCCCTTTAATATACAGTAAGCTACATGTCTTGGTCTTTTGTGTCACCATACATGCTTATGATTATTTATTACATCTATTTAAACGAAGGAGATAAAAATGTGTGACTCAAATGATGTTCTGATAACAAGGCTGCCAGTGCCTAGCGGTAATTATTTACTGCATTTAGCTGTTTCATACGATTCATATTTGCAACAGAAATCTGTAACAGGCTTTCAACACTGTAACTATGTATGTTAGCCATAGTGTTGGTGACTGTGTGTATAGTTGGCTGTAGTGATGTCCCCCTTCACGGGAAAGCCTACCATTGGGGGCACTCGCTCTTTAATGATAGGAATACTGCTTTAGCCTGTTCAAGAGAAAATTCTTAAACAGAAGACTGCTACTTATCTTCTCACTGATTAATAAGCTTCCGAACTGGTGAGCTGGCTGTTTGAAAGCGGGAGGATATGAAAGGTGGTGCAGGATGGGGGAATAAGCACCAAACAGACATTGAAAGCCTATTTGTTCTCTTCTGAATAATGACAACATAGATTTATGGAATCTGGCTCTTCTGAATACTTATGGAAACAGTGCATTATGGTATCAGCTGATATAAAATGTAATAAGTATATCTTTCTGGGTGTCAGTTAAAGGGCCAATAATTCCACAGCGAGTGAGCAAGACTTGCTTTTTTAATTGGGGCCCAACAGACTAAAAGTTTGTAATGAATAACACTAGGGCCCCTTTCACACGACCGTTCCAATGAGGTCCGCTGTCAGTTTTTCAGGTGGACCTGATCGGTAGACATGTGCAATTTGTTTAGTTCCGAATTCGTTTAACTAATTTCGTCAAATCAGTTCATTTGGAAATATCCAAATTAACGAAAACCCGTTTAACACATTTTTCATTTTTTTTTGAAATTTGTTTATAACTGTTTAATTATGGAAGGAGGGAGGAGTCTAGCTGGACAGGAACATGCCGTAGGAACTCCATGTCTCCAAAAAAACCCTAATGGAGTAGATCAGTACCTTTCCTGCTCCCGCCTGGCTTGAATCCCCGGCCGGCAAGTCCTGTGTGCCTGTTTTGGATCTCCCCTTCTCGGAGTGCCGCGGTAGCCTGGGAGGAGAGAGTATCATGGGCAGAGGAGGCGGCCGTAGGAGCCTGCGGATACACGGTGGACATCCGGAGCCAGAGAGAGGAGGTACACAGCGACACAGGGACAGCAGGAGGAGACAGAGTCACTCGAGTAGCTTCGGCGGAGATCGGCAGAGCCAAGAATAGCCGAGTACAGCCGAGTGGTTTCCCAAGCGGAGCCGAGTGGAGCTGAAGCGAGGCCCTCCTATGGTTTCCGGACCCTGAGCGGCAGAAAGACAGAGAGAGTCTCGTGGACACGCTACGGGGACTGTACGACTTTTCTAATTTTCACATTTTCTAATTTACAAATTTTTTAATTTATGAATTTACGAATTTCGATCATAATGGATGATCCAAAAAACAAAAAAAAAAAACAAACGAATAAAACGAAAAGGAACACATTTTTCGTCAGTGCGCATGTCTACTGATCGGACGGTCCATTCATCCTTAGGGACCATTGGGTGTAAACGGACAATGTAAGGTGAAATAGCTTGATGGCATTGCTAGCTTTTCTTTTAGAATCACCTTCCTACAAGGGAGTGACAGATCTAATGGACTAGGTGTGAGAAGGTGGTACACCTTTCTGGGCACATTGCCAGTTACCTGTACTATGATGTCATATGTAATATGATGTAATATGTGTGTCCTCCGGTCACATTAAACACAGTCACCACAACTATTGCTAGGGTAAACTGCCAAACAGTATAAATGACTATACTTGTAGTATACATTAAACAATGCATTAGCTGACTCTACCTCTCGCAGATTCTGCTCACAGATGTCTGGACTTTGGTTCCTGGAAAACAAAGAATACAATATATTTTTACCACATATTGTACATCACAGTCAGAAGAAAATGTCACAGTTAAATCCTTTTAAAACATTGTTTTGTCAAACATGTATTTCTTTATATGTATATTTGCCCATCATCTCCTCCTCGGATAAAAGGTCTCGTCTGATTAAAAAAGTAGATAGTATTTTTTGGGACAAGAGCAGGAGTCTCCATAAAGTTTTAAATGCTTTTTGCCTTTCCTTTCAGAAAAAAATTCCTCACTTCCTGTTCTATCAGACAACCCTCACCTGGACAGGAAGTTAGTGGAAATTAGAGAAAAAATTGAGGGAATTTCTCCAATGTGGGCAGGGACAGCAATAAAACCTGTCAAAGGTTCTAACCACCTTTCAGATATATTAAAATTGGTTTCATGCTGTCTGTGTCCCTGTCAAAGAGGTTCCTCTTCTGTGTGACATCTGTCAAGTAGACAGGAAGTAAAGGAAAATTCCCAAAAAGGGGAACACAGACAGCACCATAAACTAAGCCCCACACTAACACCTAAACCACAAACTAAACAGAGCAACATTCATGTTTGAAAAATCTTTCTGACGAGCATGCAAAGAGGCATAACGTTTACAAAAGCATGGCCACATACAGCCATTCACTTGTATTGCATGCTGTATGCAGCATGCACCTCTTCTTGGGCTTAGGAAAGCATGGAGAAATTACATCAGGCATATAAAATGCTAGTTAAAACCCGTATGCAGGTACCCGTAAAGTGACATGTTTTCTACATGGTAGCGCCTAATCACAGTCAACATAAATTCACTGTGAAATATGTATCTTAAATCTTAAATGCCCATTTAAAATGGAAATAAAGCCTAAGTGTAATGGAACTTCCGCTTTTCGGAATCCTCCCCCCTCCGGTGTCACATCTCGTACCTTTCAGGGGGGAGGGGGGAGCAGATACCTGTCTAATACAGGTATCTTGCTCCCACTTCTGGGCATAGACTTCCTGTCCCCCCGCTGTCTTCTGGGAGACACATGGGTCCAGTGGGAATGCGCAGCGCGAGTCAAGCATGCGCAGTAGGGAACCAGGTCGTGAAGCCGCAAGGCTTCACTTCCTAATTCCCTTACCGAAGATGGCGGCGGCAGCACCCGAGAGCCGAGAGATAGACCAGCTTCGTGGTGCCGACATCGCGGGCGCCCTGGACAGGTAAGTGTCCATATTTTAAAAGTCAGCAAGTTAAAAAGTTAAAAGTTAAAAAAAAAAACGGCGGAACTCCACTTTTAAGTCATAGTAAACTCTACCACTTGTACCTACAGGGAAGCCTATAATAAGGACTCATGCACACAGGACGTTTTAAAAACGCCAGTGCTACAGCAGTGCTAAATTCGCCAGTTTTTCCCGCATTTAGCCACATTGTTACATTAGCGTTATTGCAGGTTTTTGCACGTTTCCCGCATTTTTTGACGTTAGCGTTTTTGGGCATTTTTCAGTAAAAATGCCTGAAAACTTCAAACGTGGCTAACCGCGGCTTTTTCATTTTTACAGCTCGTTTTTACTGCTTCTGGAAGCACAGGCAGTTCAAGAAAAGTCAACTGCCCCTAACAACAGCTGTAAAAACATCCTGTGTGCATGAGCCCTCAGGTTTACCTGTAGGTACTGTGAAGATATTCAGAGTGCATGCAACCGATGCCATCAGTGCCGGAACTTCAGAGCCTATGCCGGAAACGTTGTCTCCTGCGTGCATGTGCGGGAGTGACGTCACTGGGGCTACGGGCAATCACATAGCCGGAGCTCGCAAATCCGGAGGACAGACAGGGGGAACATATCAGCCCTCTCAGCGGTGACTTTACAGCGCTGCATCGCATAATAGCACATTATGCCATTGCCTTGCAAGTTTTTGTTTTTCGAATATTGGTGGTTTACAACCACTTTAAAAATGTTCCATTTCCCCCTTCTTCTACCTATCCTGACTAAGAGGTGTGTCTACTTACCTATTTTTAATTTGCTCCAGGCTGGTCACATGATCTTGCCACTCTGGCTCAGGGGGCACTTGACAACAGCTGAGAATTCCTGGAATCATTATGCCACCCATAGGCTCCCACAGCCCAGCCATTTTTGGCGCTTCCTACTCTTCCCTGCAGCAGCCACCCCCTGCCCAGGAGAGCTGCAGTTGGGAGATCATGTGGCTGGACCGAAGCCAATCAAAAATATCTAAGTAGATAAATCTTTTTTACACAAGTTAGGCAAAATAAGTGGTGGTGGGGGGGGTTATAATAGTTAGATTAGGCTTTTCTTCCACTTTAAGTGAAACATGTTTTGAGACATTTGGGCATGTTTCTATAAAGTTAGTTTATGTACCAAAATCGTAACAAGAGGACAATTGCAGGTATAGAAAACAGCATGTGATCACCTAACTGAAAAAAGTTCCACTGAGCCAAATGCAAGGCAACAAATACTCCAGAGAACATGAGAAGCACTATTTGTGGAAGTGAAATGGATATTATGTAACCTCAGGTTGCAATTACTTTGTTCTAAGCCTACTAACACTTTATTAAAGAAAAGATGTATGGTATGTACATGAAATAAAGCATTCCAGCGTGTTCAGCTACTGAAATTACAGCGCGCTTCAGAAAATAACTAGTCAAATGTTCTACTTGATTTTAAAAAGTAATTCATATAAGAATGCTGTATAGTATTGTATATCACATTATCATCATTATGTGTTTACCTGACCACCGCCCCCCATCGTTGCCTATAAGAACATGTACAGGACAGGACCAGAGTTATACCTCCTGCTAGACCTGCACGATTCTGGCCAAAATGAGAATCACAATTTTTTTTGCTTAGAATAAAAAGATCATGATTCTCGTGGCATAAAATCTTTCACATTATACAAAAAAAAATTGGGCTAACTTTATTGGTTAGTTTTTTTTTAATTCATTAAAGTGTAATTTTTTCCCAAAAATTTGCATTTGAACTACTGGTGAGCAAGTACAGTGTGACATAAAATATTGCAACAACCACCATTTTATTCCCTAGTGTGTCTACTAAAAATATATATATATATAATGTTTGGGGGTTCTAAGTAATTTTCTAGCAAAAAAAACATCGGGCCTTCAGAAAAAAACTCAAGACCCACCTCTTCTAATAAGCAGGACAACACAGGACAGACCAAGCGCCTTGAGGCGATTCAGTTCGCATTTGCAGCGCTATACAAATCGTTCATTCATTCAGTGGTTAAAATTCCCTCATTTACACACCAAAGTGTATTCCTTTGATCCAAAGGACAAATCGTTACAATGTTTATACTTAAGTTCCACTGCCCGTTTTGTTTTTTTTTCCTTTGACAACTGTCGGCTTTAGCAGAGCAGAGAGAATTCTCTGCATAGAAAGAATCAGGAAATACTTTGTCAAGATCACAATAGGGAAAAAATTGCGATAACGATTCTTAACGATTAATCGTGCAGCTCCTGCCCTAAAATTATTATTATTATACAGGATTTATATAGCGCCAACAGTTGGCGCAGCGCTTTACAACATGAGGTCAGACAGTACAGTTACAATACAATTCAATACAGGAGCTCTACTAGGCCAAGTGTCTTGTGATACCCCTCTCCTATATTATCATACTGGCTCGCCTTATTATCATACTAACAAGATCAAACATCATAGGTGCAAAAGACCTGCCAAGGCTGGGATGCAAAAGACCAAACACCGACAACAGCTACCCTACACTGCCAGCAGTTCAGATTTAGTTGTATGGACCCAGAGGGGGTGAACTAAAAATGCGCTATTCCACCAATAAAAAAAATACAGACAGTCTGCAGAGGACCAAATTGAACATTTTATCACACGTTATTGAATGTAACATGATTTGTAGGTGGCCAGGATACATGTTGTAGACAGCATATGATATCAGATTTAGTTGTATGGACCCAGAGGGGGTGAACTAAAAATGCGCTATTCCACCAATAAAAAAAATACAGACAGTCTGCAGAGGACCAAATTGAACAAATTGAACAAATTGACCAAATTGAACATTTTATCACACGTTATTGAATGTAACATGATTTGTAGGTGGCCAGGATACATGTTATAGCCAGCATATGATATCATATACTGTACACTGTATATTCCCTTTGGGTATGTTTTCTGTTGAATCAGATTTGAAAAGTATTGTATTATTCTTGATGGGTTATGAGTACACTGTAGCAGTGGCTGGGAAAGGGTAGTCAATCTGCATGAGGGTATATGTTATATGCATTTGTATACGTATCTGGAGGAATCTGTACTTTTAGACCTTACGTTTGTTTGTTTTTTAGGTGTTTTACATTAATAAATAACATTCTTCATTAACATTTACACAACTTAGGCCCCATTCCCACCTGCATGACTCGTCATATTGCGTTTCTTTGCATTTGCATCTATGTGAATGGGTTGCCCTAAGCGTGACTGTTTTTTTCGCAACTGCTACCCACATTTGGGGTGCTATTAATCACCTGATCTCTGGAAGATTTACCCCCCTTCATGACCAGGACATTTTTTGCAATACGGCACTTTGTTAATTTAACTGTGGCAATGGTGTACCCAAATAAAATGTATGTCCTTTTTTTCCTCACAAATAGAGCTTTCTTTTGGTGGTATTTGATCACCTCTGTGGTTTTTAATTTTTTGCGCTATAAACAAAATAATACAGATACTTTGAAAAAAAAACACAATATTTTTTACTTTCTGCTATAAAACACATCCAATAAAAAAAAACTGAAAAAAATCAAATGTATTTTGCTACATATTTTTGGCCAAAAAAATCCCAATAAGCGTATATTGATTGGTTTGCGCAAAAGTTATTGCGTCTACAAATTATGGGATATTTTTTTAATTTATTTTTTACTAGTAATAGCGGTGATCGGCGACTTATAGCAGGACTGCGATATTGTGGCAGACAAATCGGACACTAACTGACACCATTCTCATCAAAACCCTCTCATCCAAACCTTGTCAACTCTTTTCTACCCTTAACTCCTTACTTCACCCCCCACTAACTTACTTACTGTCCAGGCAATTACCAATAATTTCAAAAAAACTAAATTGACACAATTCGTGATGAAATAACCAGCGTCCAGCTTTCTACCTCAACCAACACACCAGGTCTAACACAACAATCAATACTTTCCTCCTTCAACCCTGTTGCCACTGAGGAAGTTGTCAAACTCCTTTCCATGGCCCACCTCACCACCTGTCCCCTGGACCCTGTCCCCTCACAATTACTGCGACCAGCTTCCTGCTTTATCATGAACTCTCTAACCCATATATTCAACCTCTCCCTCTTCTTCTGCACCTTTCCGGGGGTTCTGAATAATGCATTGGTTACCCCCATACTTAAAAAAACTCTCAATTGATGCCACCTGTTTGAATAACTTAAGACCCATCTCCCTGCTCCCATTTGTCTCCAAGCTTCTTGAACACCTTGTCCACAACTGTATAAGTTACTACCTCAATGACAGCAACCTTCTCGATCCACTACAGTCCGGCTTCTGCCCACAACATTCCACTGAAACTGTCCTACTAAAGCTCACCAGTAACCTACTAATTGCTAAAACCAACAGCCAGTACTCCCTACTCATAGTCTTAGACCTTTTTTCCCTCCCGCCCCCCATGACTTTACCATTGAGATCAACAGCCCAACCATTAGTTCCTCCACACATGCCAGGGTGCTGGGTGTAATCCTGGACCACTCCTTCAGTCCCCCACATCCAACCACTGGCTAAATCTTTCTGCCTTAACCTCTGCAAAATTTCCAGAATTCGCCTCTCTATTACTAATGACGCCACAAAACAACTTATTCACTCCTTGGTTATTTCCTGCCTTGACTACTGCAATTCCCTCCTTACTGGCCTACCTTTACACAAGCTATTCCCCCTTCAGTCTATTATGAATGCTGCTACTAGAATAATATACCTTACTAACTGATCCATGATCGCTGCTCCTCTCTGCCAATCTCTTCATGGACTTCCCCTACCCCATTGTTAAAAAATTCTACATACTAACCACAACATACAAGGCCATCCACAACATCACCCCTAGCTACATCACCAACCTCATCTGCAGATACAGTGCCTTGAAAAAGTATTCATACCCCTTGAAAGTTTTTAAATTTTGTCATGTTACAACCAAAAACGTAAATATATTTTATTGGTATTTTATGTGACAGACCAACACAAAGTGGCACATACAGTGGTGTGAAAAAGCGTTTGCCCCCTTCCTCATTTCCTGTTCCTTTGCATGTTTGTCACACCTAAGTGTTTCGGAACATCAAACCAATTTAAACAATAGTCAAGGACAACACAAGTAAACACAAAATGCAATTTGTAAATGAAGGTGTTTATTATTAAAGGTGAAAAAAAATCCAAACCATCATGGCCCTGTGTGAAAAAGTGATTGCCCCCCTTGTTAAAACATACTATAACTGTGGTTGTCCACACCTGAGTTCAATTTCTCTAGCCACACCCAGGCCTGATTATTGCCACACCTGTTCACAATCAAGGCATCACTTAAATAGGAGCTGCTTGACACAGTAACGTCCACCAGAAGATCCTTAAAAGCTACACATCATGCCGAGACCCAAAGAAATTCAGGAACAATTGAGAAAGAAAGTAATTGAGATCTATCAGTCTGGAAAGGGTTATAAAGCCATTTCCAAAGCTTTGGGAATCCAGCGAACCACAGTGAGAGCCATTATCCACAAATGGCGAAGACATGGAACAGTGGTGAACCTTCCCAGGAGTGGCCGGCCGCCGCAAAATTACCCCAAGAGCGCAGCGACGACTCATCCAAGAGGTCACAAAAGACCCCACAACAACGTCCAAGGAACTGCAGGCCTCACTTGCCTCAGTTAAGGTCAGCGTTCATGCCTCCACCATCAGGAAAAGACTGGGAAAAAATGGCCTGCATGGCAGAGTTCCAAGGAGAAAACCACTGCTGAGCAAAAAGAACATCAAAGCTCGTCTCAATTTCTCCACAACACATCTTGATGATCCCCAAGACTTTTGGGGCAACATTCTGTGGACCGATGAGACAAAAGTGGAACTCTTTGGAAGGTGTGTGTCCAAGTATATCTGGCGTAGAAGGAACACTGCATTTCAGAAAAAGAACATTATACCAACAGTAAAATATGGTGGTGGTAGTGTGATGGTCTGGGGCTCTTTTGCTGCTTCAGGACCTGGAAGACTTGCCGTGATAAAAGGAACTATGAATTCTGCTGTCTACCAAGAGATCCTGAAGGAGAATGTCCGACCATCTGTTCGTGTACTCAAGCTGAAACGAACTTGGGTTCTGCAGCAGGACAATGATCCTAAACACACCAGCAAGTCCACCACCGAATGGCTGAAGAAAAACAAAATGAAGACTTTGGAGTGGCCTAGCCAAAGTCCAGACCTGAATCCTATTGAGATGTTGTGGTATGACCTTAAAAAGGCCGTTCATGCTCGAAAACCCTCTAATGTAACTGAATTAGGACAATTCTGCAAAGATGAGTGGGCCAAAATTCCTCCAGGACGCTGTAAAAGCCTCATTGCACGTTATCGCAAACGCTTGGTTGCAGTTGTTGCTGCTAAGGGTGGCCCAACCAGTTATTAGGTTTAGGGGGCAATCACTTTTTCACACCACTGTAATTGTGAAGTGGAAGGAACCATTTTTTTTACAAATAAATATCTGAAAAGTGTGGTGTGCATTTGTATTCAGCCCCCATTCCTCTGATACCCCTAACTAAAATCTTATGGAACCAATTGTCTTCAGAAGTCACCTAATTGGTAAATAGAGTCCACTTGTGTATAATTTAATCTCAGTATAAATACAGCTGTTCTGGGAAACCCTCTGACTTTTTTTTAGAGAACCTTAGTGCAAAAATGGCATCATGAAGGCCAAGGAACACACCAGACAGGTCAGGGATAAAGTTGTGGAGAAGTTTAAAGCAGGGTTAGGTTATAACAAAAATATCCCAAGCTATGAAAATCTCACAGAGCACTGTTCAATCCATTATGAGAAAATGGGAAGAGAATGGGACAACTGCAAACCTACATGGCTGTCCACCTAAACTGACATCCTGGGCAAGGAGAGCATTAATCAGAAAAGCAGCCAAGAGGCCCATGGTAACTCTGGAGGAGCTGCAGAGATCCACAGCTCAGGTGGGAGAATCTGTCCACAGGACAACTATTAGTCATGCACTCCACAAATCTGGCCTTTTAGAGTGACAAGAAGAAAGCCATTTTTGAAAGGAAGCCATAAGAAGTCCTGTTTGCAGTTTGCGAGAAGCCATGTGGAGGACACAGCAAACATGTGGAAGAAGGTGCTCTGGTCAGATGAGACCAAAATTTTACTTTTTGGCCTAAAAGCAAAAGCTATATGTGGAAAACTATCACTGCATATCATCCAGAACACACCATCCTCACCGTGAAACATGGTGGTGGCAGCATCGTGTTGTGGGGATGCTTTTCTTCAGCAGGAACAGGGAAGCTGGTCAGAATTGATGGGAAGATGAACGGAGTCAAATACAGGGCAATCTTAGAAGAAAACCTGTTAGAGTCTGCAAAAGTCTTGAGGCTGGGTCGGAGGTTCACCTTCCAGCAGGACAAGGACCCTTAACATACAGCCAGAGCTACAATGGAATTGTTTAGATCAAAGCATATTCATGTGTTAGAATGGCCCAGTCAAAGTCCAAACCTGAATCCAATTGAGAATCTGTGGCAAGACTTGAAAATTGCTGTTCACAGACGCTCTCCATCCAATCTGACAGAGCTTGAGCTATTTTGCAAAAAAGAATGGGCAAGAAGGGGGCTGAATAAAAATGCACACCACACTTTTCAGATATTTATTTGTAAAAAAAAAATTAAAACTATTTATCATTTTCCTTCCACTTCACAATTATGTGCCACTTTGTACTTTGTAATGAAATACATTTACGTTTTTGGTTGTAACTTGGCAAAATGTGGAAAGTTTCAATGGGTATGAATACTTTTTCAAGGCACTGTATCTCCCAAATCGTCCTCTCTGCTCCTTCCAAGACCTCCTCCTCTCTAGCTCCCTTGTTACCTTCTCCCATCCATTACCTTTTGTACCTCCCCCTCTCCCTTTAGATTGTAAGCTTCATGAGCAGGGTCATATCCCTTCTGTATTGTACTGTATCGTAATTGTACTGTCCCCCTTTATATTGTGAAGCACTGCGTAAGCTGTTGGCGCTATATAAATCCCATATAATAAAAATCTTGCCATATTCTTATGGTTCTGACAAACTAACAGTATTGTTATCATATTTATTCTCTGTCTTTTTTATCCTGCTTGCATGACCACTATGTTTTCAATAAAACAGTCCATAGCCTGGTACCCTATACTTTAAAGCACATGCTAGCTGTCTCTGAACCTAATAAGCAACTACAAAATGCTTTACCTTAGTATATAAAGACATACTTTAGTCAAGAAAAAAATATTATGTAAAACATAATATCAGGTTATGTTCACTTGGCATTTCTTTGTAGTATATGTGGACTCTAAAAATCCCTGTACTGAAGCTTAAACTTGAGCACCTTTAGTTCCCAGCTGCTATAATGATTGTTTTTATTGAATATAAATGGGTCTACTTTTGGCTCAGCTCATATTGTCTGCCATGGTTGGTATGGTGTTGAATGGTTTTTACCACAAGCACACCTTTGGGGGTTATAGCAATGGTAATATTAATAATTAGTACAGAATAGCAGACCACATTGCTAGAAGCTGACCACATTTACTTTGCATTTTTCTTCTCAAGAATCCCATTTGCCAATACAAATGTTAAAACAAAATTTGCCATGAGGGTGTGGGACCCTTGCCATGGTGACACCTGTCCTTAAGTACTGGGCAGGTGTTCAGGAGGGGACTTCTTGCTGAAGTCCTCCAAGCCATCCTTCCTGGGACAAGGTCAATTAGATGGGGTAAAGTGGAACTAAAGGCATAACATTTTTTTCATTTTGGCATAAGGGAGGGTTATAACCCTTGTTGGGATTTTTTTCCATCTGTGTCCCAATGGGGAGATTTCCCTTCACTTCCTGTCCCATAGCCAAGATATGAAGTGATAGGAAATCCTGCCAATGTGAAGGAATCCCTGGTTGTTATCATAGTCACCAGAACTAGGGTTTGAATTTCCTTTAATTACTGTTTTAGGAACAACCAAAAATGTAAAATTTTTACTTTCACTTTTGATAATAATGGTAAACATGACAAATAGAGAGGGCGTATCTCCATAACAAGGGCACAGACAGCAATAAAACCCTGACAGGGGTTATAATCTCCCTCCACTCTAAAACCCTGACAGGGGTTTTAATCTCCCTCCACTCTATCCAAAACTAGAAAAAAGTTTTGTCTTTAGTTATACTTTAAATTCTGGCCAGTCACTACTGTTTTCAGTCAAGGGACGTTGGTGCTAGGGAAGTCTCTCAATTACTTTGACATTCATATACACAAAAACACGTTTGCCCAATATCTGTGCCATGACTTTTCACTGCAAAGTTTGTATGGTGGACATATCGTGCATGATCTGGCTAGCAGAAAGCTTGCTTCATAGAACTTCCACATATCCTGTAAGCAATTTAGAAACCTTGTTTTGGCAGGAATACCTGTTTTTTTCATAATTTTCATCCCAGACTAATTTCTGAATGGATGTGTCTGCTTTTCTTTATAACCACAATAGCAAATATTAGTGTTCCAATGAGGTACTTTGCAGTGTCTGCATCCCCGAGACAATATCTTACCATTTAGTATAAATGAAAATCCCACTGAAGCTGATGCCTGAAATGTCGCAGTGACGTCTTTTTAGAAAAGCAGAGAGCCAATCACACAAGCAGGACATTTCTGGGTGCACTCCGTACACCAATGGTGTACAGAATACCTCTAGGTTACCATATTAAAAGTAAGCGAAATTTAACAGTTTCAGAAAATTACATGGGTGCAGATTGAAATGGAAAGGCAATTTTTAATAACATGAAATTACAAAATGTCCAATGCAGCAACTATATATGTAATATAATTTTTTCATAAAAGTAGAATTCTACTTTAGGGGAAACCAAGTTGCTACCCTTTGCCCTGACCTGGAATGTCATTACTTTTTAATCACAATGTATTATACAAAAAATCTATGAAGAAACAAAAATCGAATTCATGCCTCAGTCGATTACAGTTTTTGAAGACAGTTACAAAAAATGTTATCCTATAGGGATCTGTCCTGTGATAGATCTCCTCTACATCAAAAAAACCTCAGCCAGGCTTCCCTACGTCTTCATTCTGTAGCTTCCAGCTGCAGGATGAATGCATCTCGTGTTCAAGAATCCAGTCAGTAACTATTAAGAATCATGCTAAGAAGAGCTGCTACAATTTCTTTTTTACCTCCAGATTTACGATACCAGCCCCAGTTCCCTGGAGTGATTGTAAAGCTTACTTAATTTCTTTATTGGATCTGTGAACTCTCCTTTTTCCCGGTTATTCAATTCCAGAGGTGTTGTAATGTGAAGCAAAGATTCGCTGTATTTATTAATAGGGGAATTGCATTTTCCCTGGGGAATCACTGAAACCCTGCTCTGGACATATACACTAATCTGTGAGTTTTAATGATCACTTGCTATGAAGAATGGAATTGAAAAAGGCAGAAATGAGAAACTTATATTAATATAAAGTTGAAATTTAAATTTTTATTGGAAATAGTTAAAAAAAAAAAGAGAGAATGTACTTGATTAGAAATGATATAATAAGGTTGTTATCATTTCTCAGTCATATGAAATTTGAATTTTTTTTGACACAGAAGGGTAAGATTTTTTGATTGTCATTTATTCACTGCATATTCCCAATTTGACACTTTTCCCTCCATATTCCCCTTCTGCAATATTTGGTGAACAAGGTTGGGATAAGAAATAGGCAAAAAAGGCACCAGATTCAGATGCTTTGCTCGACTAAGGGGGCACGACTATGGTAAAAGTTTTTCTGGCCCTGCATTACCAGGCCATCTCCTGCACTGTGCAAATCCAGCCTGTTAAACTGACAGCTCAGTTCTGAAGATTGCATTGGAGGAAGTGGCTTATGTACACCTAGGGGTTGATTTACTAAAATTGGAGAGTGCAAAATTTGGTGTAGCTCTACATAAAAACCAATAAGCTTCCAGGCTTTTTTTTTTTTTTGTCAAAGCTTAATTGAACAAGCTGAAGGTAAAAGATGATTGGCTACTGTGCACCGCTGCACCAGATTTAGCATTTTTCAGTTGTAGTAAATCAGTGTCTTTTTATAGTATATATGAGCTCTAAGAAACCTGTACTGTGACTCTAGTCCATCTTTGTATTAGGAGGTCCGTTAGCTCTGGATATACAGAGCAGAGAACGGCTGTAAAAGTGACAGTATAGCTCAGCTGGTTACACAGGGAGACTCACTCTCCAAGTGTAATCTGCAGGACCGAGCTGTCAGTCTAATGCCCCGTACACACGGTCGGAAATTCCGACGGAAAATGTCCGATCGGACCATGTTGTTGGAAAATCCGACCGTGTGTGGGCTCCATCCTGCTCTCAAATTTTCCGACAACAAAATCCGATCGGACTTTTTCCGATCGTGTGTAGAGAATTCCGACGGACAAAGTGCCACGCATGCTCAGATCAAATTAGGAGACAACTTTGTCCGACCGTGTGTATGCAACACCAGTGTCAGACAAAATCCGTCGGAAAAAATCAGACGGATTTTGTGGTCGGAATTTCCGACCGTGTGTACGGGGCATAACAGTCCAGTCCTGCTAGGCTTTCATTTTGGGAATAAAAGCTACTGTTGTAGCTGATAAAGTAGAACTAAAAATCAAAATTTACATATTTGATGCAGTTTGTCAATAACATTAAAGTAATTGTAAAGGTAACATTTAAAAAAACAAAAAAAACAAACATATTTATACTTACCTGCTCTGTGCAATGGATTTGCACAGAGCGGCCGCGAACCTCCTCTTTTCCCCCACAAGCACTCCTGGCCTCTCCTCTCTGTCCATTGCCCCCGTGGGAAGCTGCCTTCAATAGGGGCACTCATGTGTGGTCATTCTCTAGTCCATTGAAACAGACAGCGGGATTCGGACCAGTCCCTGCTCCCCCATCACTGACTTTGATTAACAGCACTTGGAGCCAATGGCTCCCGGTGCCCCGGGAAAGCCAGCAAGACCCAGAAGTGAGGAGAGAGAAGAGCTGCAGACGTGCACAGTGCTGGATCGAATGAGGGCTCAGGTAAGTAAAAGGGGGGGGGGGACGAGGGGGGATACTGATTCCTAAACATATTTTACCTTAATGCAAGGAATGTATTAACTTCCCCGGGGGCATGATTATGTCAGATTTTTGAAGCTCAAAGCGGTACATTGTTTTGCATGGAAATTCGTCATTTTATATTGTAGGCCTGTAACGTCGTGTACACACGAGCAGACTTTTTCGACGGACTAGGTCCGATGGTCTTTCTGACAGGAATTTCGATGGAGTTCCGACGGAATTCCGACAGAATTTCGACGGAGTTCCGACAAACTTTTCGAATGAACGGACTTGGCCACACACAATCACACTAAATTCTGACAGATTCGAACGTGATGACGTACGACCGGACTAGAATAAGGAAATTCGTAGCCAGTAGCCAATAGCTGCCCTAGCGTCGTTGTTTGTCTGTCGGACTAGCACACAGACGAGCGGATTTTTTGATAGGAACTGGGTCCAGCGGAGTCCGGCGGAAAAATTAAAAACATGTTCAGATTTTTCAACAGCAAAAGTCTGATGGAGCCCACATACGATCGAATTGTCCGACGGATTTGTTCCGTCTGACCTTTGCTGTCGAAATGTCCTCTCGTGTGTATGCGGCATTATTCTTAGGACTAACACACTTAAATCTGTCCAAACAAGAGTCTAGTAGACATCCCGGGTACGATAAAGTTAGAAACACAAAATCATAAATTTTAATATAATAAATAACTATAAATAATTATAAAAAATAATAATATAATAATAATACTTTTTATTCAATAATGTAATCAAATCAAAAACACAGAAATGTTCTCAGTTGCAGAATTGTCGCTGTCGTCATTTGTAGTGTCTGATGACGAATTTCCCCACGAATCACTATCGCTCAATTCTGCAAGTGATTCTAATTTATTATCGCTGTTTTCTAAACCTACTTTTGACATAAAGGGACACTTTTGGTTGCTATGGACAATCTCAAGTTTCCAGGCAGAAAGAACAGTACAGTGGAACCTTTGGATTACGAGTTTCCCCATTGAAGTCAATGGAAACGAAAATAATTTGTTCTGCATTGACTTCAATGGCATGCAATACTGCATGTGGCCAGAGGTGGGGGGCGCCGGAGAGCCTCGGAAACGTCCGGAAAGGCCCGAGGACACTTCGGCTGACCTTGGCAAACCTCAGAAAGGCTCGGAAACTGAGTATTTCCGTGTCTTTCTGAGCATTACCGAACGGCACCGACAACACTTACAAACCGAGTCAGAATTTAAAAAAAAAAGTTGCTCGTTAACCACGTTACTTGTAAACCAAGATTCCACTGTATATATAGACAGGGCACTGGACAAAGCATTAGGGACAAAAGGGAGACAAAATGATTTGATACAGTAATGTAATCTTACAGATTACAGTGTACTGTATGTGTTATGTTTTTTCATTATTTTGAATTTGCCGCCGGGCTCCGCCCCCCTGCGTCATGACGCTCGCAGGGAAAGGAGCCCAGCACACAGTACATCAGGCGGAGGACACAGCCCGTGGACACAGCGGGAGGACATTGTCGTAGGATCCTGGGGACAAGGTAGGTAACTTTGCCTGGATCCTGTGATGCAATCCCGAGTGTGTGAGCCAAACTCGGGATTACCGCCAGGTAGGTTAAGGTAGACAATGTTTAGGCTTTAGAACTACTTCAACACAACATTTTTTGTTTTTCTGAGTCCCCCCATAACATTATTACCTGTTGTCCTACCAGTAGATCTATAATATTTCCACTTCCTCGAATAGGGTAACAACGCTGTTCTTTCTGCATTGAAATTTTACAGCAGTGTTGTTGCACTTTGGACAGGGTAGTTGTAGATGGGCATGTTTTAAACTGACTTTGTCTAACTCCAGATAACACTTTCCTTTGGAAAAAAGGTTTAATCCACATGAATAAAACTAACTGAAAAACTGAAAATTCCACTGTCAGTATCAAAAGATCATAATCTGTTATGAAGGGACTCAGAAAAACAAAGACAATCTACCGTGTTTCCCCGAAAGTAAGACAGTGTCTTACTTTCTTTTTATCCCTAAAAGCCCCACTATGTCTTACTTTCGGGGTATGTCTTACATTATGGGGCACATAGCACATTATGGGGCAGATAGCACATCAGGGCACATCATGGGGCACATAGCAGATCAGGGCACATTATGGCACATTATGGGGCACATAGCACATCAGTGCACATTATGGGGGACACAGCACATCTGGGCACATTATGGGGCACAGCACATCTGGGCACATTATGGGGCATGGGGCACATTAGGGCATCAGGGCATGGGGCACATTAGGGCATCAGGGCATGGGGCACATTAGGGCATCAGGGCATGGGGCACATCTGGGGATCTTACTTGCGAGCAGAGTAGTGCAGGAAGCGTCTATCTGTCATATGTTTTCTCTCATGTCACGCTGCCCGCTCCCTGGCGGCCCCTCCTCTCTTCTCGTCTATCCCAGATGATGTCTCAAGCCAATGGGGATTGACGAGAAGAGAGGAGGGGCCGCCGGGGAGCGAGCAGCGCTGAGTGACATGAGAGACAACGTATGACAGATAGACGCTTCCTGCGCTACTCTGCATCTCATTCGGCTCTGGTCTCTGCAGGCAAATCCCCCGTGTTTCCCCGATAGTAAGACGTATGTCTTACTTTCGGGGTACGGCTTACATTAGCTGTCCCCTCTGACACTCCCGATACGTCTTACTATCGGGGGTGTCTTACTATCGGGGAAACACGGTATTAACAGACTGCATCATATATATATGGCACCTGTATAAATAGGCCCCAAAGTGTATATCATTTTCAATTTTGCCCATAGACTTCACTTTAGAAATATATATATATGCTGCACTTTTGTACCGTGGGACAGACCATTTTAATGAATATGCCTACAGCTTAAAAAAAGAAAATGGCTCTGGAGATAACTGGGTAAACAACATTTTATTAACCCAATTCATCCCCTTTTCCCATTTTTTTTTTTTTGCAGATTTTCTTTATCCATTTGTATGATAACTTTTTGAATTTGTGTGTGTTTGTAGTTGTAGCACTTAAAAATGCTTTCTACCAAACATACAATTATAGTGTCTTTTTTAAAAGGGACAAATTGCAAATTAAAAATTGTACTTTGGAAGAGTTATAAACTACTTAATTTCTCAGATGGAATAAGAATTTTTTTCGTTATGATAATGTTAATTTAAATCTGGCCCTTTTTTATAAGCCTATCACAACTAAAACACAATAGTTTAACTACCGGACAACACCTCCCTCCATCCAGTCTGGTTTTCCACAGACCATAGATAGGCAACCCTAGGTCTGGTAGACAGTAGCTGTGAGTTCTGCACCCTGTGCCAGCCCAGCCTCTGTATGCTTAGATGTGCAAGCTCCATCCATGCCAGCTCAGAGGGTGCACACTTTGGCATCCTTGCCTTGGGTTTCATGGGACATTTACCCAGCACTGCTGTTGAGTTCAGGCAAATTAAAGGGGAGTTCCAGGCCTTTTAAAAGTCAGCAGCTACAAAAAGTGTAGTTGCTGACTTTTAATAAACAGACACTTACCTGTTCCACGGTCCAGCGATGCGGCCGAACGGGGTGTCGCTCCTCTCCCCCTCCTCTTCGCCGGCGCCTCCATTGCCACTCAGGGCACCCGGCCGTGACAGCTTTCGGTTTCGCGGCCTGGCACACACAGAGCATGCGCGAGACGCGCTGCGCTCCCGGAGTTGATAGGCGATCTCCTGGGACCTGTCACGTGTCCCAGGAGATCGCCTAGAGGGAGGAGCCGCCTAAGACGAAAGGAGGAGTCGCCTAGGCGGTTCCTGGGCGGAAGGAGGAAGTGGGACAGGAAGTCCCCCTCCTAATGAAGCCCCCACTCCCCCCCCCCCCCCCCCAAAAAATGACATGCCAAATGTGGCATGTAAGGGGGTGAGGAGTGCTTAAAGCGGAAGTTCCATTTTTGGGTGGAACTCCGCTTTAAATCTAATAGATTCAAACTCTTTATAAATAGGCCCCAAGGTGTCTGCGTTTAACCAATACATTGTAGCAAGTTAATTAATAATACAATTCATGCAGAAAGAAACTTGGCAAGGCTCAGTAGATCTGTTATGTTTCCACTTCCTGGAGAACTGGGAAACAGGGGAAGGTCCATGCATTATGGAAGAGGCCGCAGACAAAACAAAAATCCTAAGTTCTGTGTGACACTATAATACAGTAATTATAGGTGTGTCCTGCTGTATCCCACAAGATGAAATTTTAAGTACAAATAGACAAAAAGTATAGTCCACTTGGATGAAAATGCACCCCTTCACAGCCAGGAATACCAAGAACTGGACAGAACTGGACAGAACTGGACAGAACTGGACACTTTCAGTGTCATCTAATCTGTTAAAGGCTAGGGATCATCCACCTTTCACAACAATCCCTGCCAATCCTGCATATAGAATGGACTTTTCTGAGGCTGTTATACACAAAGTACAGTCTACTTGCAGCACCATTAAATCCAGTTAGGAAAAGAAATACAATTAAATGGATCTGTATAAAATGATGGATGAGGTGCTGAAACTAAACACCTGGGATAAAGAAATGATCAATTACATGCTTTGGGTTTTGGGATATTTCCAGTTTTAGTTCCAGGCTCTGTAATGCTTAAGAGGTCGACTGCATTAAAGACAGAATTCTATTCTCATTTAGCTGAATAGTTGTTGTAAAAACTGTAATTTACACATCTATATATTTACCTATAAATAGATGTACAGAATATATTGCTACAAAAAAAACTGCATAAATCTCAAGAAATATATATCACGAGAGGAAATAGGTTTGTCTGCCCTAATAATTTGTTATTACTGGGCGTTTAACCTGTGTGCATCCAAGCTTGGCATTTTAGTGCAGCCGGGAGGCACAGGTGCACTGTCAAGCCCCACTGACTGCTGTTAAAATCTGCCCAGCTGAACTCTTTACCCAGTGGTACTCACTTTTAGGGCCCAATGTATTCAGGGCCATATGCCTAGAAGGCAGAATACTTGCATTCTAGGTATCTGTCCTTAAACGTATAGGCCCTAGATGCTAGTACTACTCAGTGCAGGGTCCAGCCTCCATTTAATTCAGTCTGCCATAGACTTTGACAGGCTGGAGGCAGTAAGGCTGGCGAGCTGCACCTATGCTTCTTGGGAACACTAAAACTTTGGAATTGGACACACAAGGGGTAAACGTCTAGTGTGCATGGGGCATAAATTGTGAAATGGTAAAACAGGCAACACAACAATGAGGGTGTATGGTAGCAACAGCAAATCCACCTGTCCATAACACAGTGACACCTGCTGCATTAGGAGCCCATCAATGCTTTTATTCAGGAGATTACATACATTAAAAATAGCAAGAAAACAACAGGGATGATTTACTAAAGGAATAGAGGATGTTTACTTAGCAAAGCGAGTGTTCATTTTTCAAAGTGTATAATGATTTTGGACAGTGATTGTTACTAAATAAGGTGAACCTGTGTTCACTATGAATACCCAATCACAAACAAGCCTGCGAGGGTTCATGAAAAAAGCAGGATTTTTACTAGAATGTTATTGGTTTGTTGAAGTGAACACAGCTTTGGCTTAAGTCGGCCATACATGGATTCATGTTGAACGTGGTGAATTTTGAACTATGTATGGGCAGGCTTTCTGTATACAAGTTTATCAACTGACTTGTGTACAGCTAGCCTGTTGGAAAATTCAATTTCAATTGTGTATGACCTGCCTTACTCACAAAGAGCAGTGGTCATTTACTTTGCTACATAAAGAGTCTCTACTGTTGAAGGACACTTCTAAGTGATGTTGATAAACTGTGCTTGCTTAAAACGTTCCTTTCATTATGTTGTCAAGTATGATATTGCCTGTTCTGACAAATATTTCTTTGTAAGTCATAAATCTATGTCTTAATAGACCAGTTCTACAAGGTTAAGAAACATTCAATGAACCTGAGGCTGGGTTGCTATACCTTTACATGTAGGTCATTTAATAACCTCCAAAATGGTACTGTCAACATCTAAACCAATTTCTCATACAGAAAGAATGATATAAACAGGAACCTGAACTGAACAATATTTTCTTCCTCTAAAGCAGGGGTGTCCAAACTTTTTTTCAAAGAGGACCAGATTTGATGAAGTGAACATGCGTGAGGGCCAACCATTTTGCCTGACATTCTTTGAACCATTAAAATTCGGTCTAAGTGTGTTCATCTGAGCACTAATACACTGCCCAACAAAAATTGTCTTGCCTTTGTGGCTGTGTGTGGTGAAGAGATGAGCTTGGGCGTGTTATTTAGATATATATCTATATTTTTTGTGGCCCCAATGAATCCCTGAGCGCCGTTCAGGACTAAGGATGAACACGGGCGTAGTATTTGGATATAACTTATTTATCGGCGTAGAACACGCACCCTAATTTTAAGAGGGAAGTTTCAAGAAAAGAATAATATTTTAAATAAAGAACTCTGAAGCAAAATAAGGGTCAGTGCCCATCAATGCAGCCTAATTAGTGCCAATCTGCAGCCTCACTATTGCCATGAATGCAGATTCACCATTGCCATAAATGCAGCCTTACCATTGCAATCAATGCAGCCTCACCATTGCAATCAATGCAGCCTTACTATTGCAATCAATGCAGCCTTACCATTGCAATCAATGCAGCCTTACCATTGCCACAAATGCAGCCTCACCATTGCCATGAATGCAGTCTTACCATTGCCATGAATGCAGCCTCACCATTGCCACGAATGCAGCCTTACAATTGCCATGAATGCAGCCTTACTATTGCCATGAATACAGCCTCACCATTGCCATGAACGCAGCCTTACCATTGCAATGAATGCAGTCTTACCATTGTCATTAGTGCAGCCTGATCGATGCCCATCTGTCGCCTCGGAGGGGACAGGGAGTGGGGTGGGACGAGCGCCAACAGATTACAATAGGAGAATCTCCTGTTTATTCAGTGGCCTCTTTAATACAAAGTCTTGCCTCCTATGATAGACAGAACAGTCGTCCAATGGCAGCCCAGGAGACAGGACTTCCTATTACAGATGCCGCCGAGTAAACAGGAGATGATCCTGTATGTAATCTGATGGCACTCATCCCGCCCCCTGAGGCAGCGCTGATAAATACAGTATATATCTTTTGTGGCCCTGGGGGCCACAAAAGATTTATATATCCATATCTACAGGGGGGGCCGTATTAAACCGGAACACGGGATTGGCCCGTGGGCCAGACTTTGGACATGCCTGCTCTAAAGCAACTGTACATTTGTCTAGTCATTAAGATAGCAAATTCCTGCTGGAAGGGAAATGCGTAATACCCCCATTACTTTTTTAGTCCAAAGTCCTCCTCCGACCAACCGGCGAAAAAGAAAACACGCCGGCGAGGCTGTAGAGGAGGACAAAAACACAAAAACAAATGCACAGAAATCCCGCAAACTGTAAAAATCTTCAACCTTTCTACTTTCAAGCTCTCTGCTGCTGATAGTAGCTTATTAAGCAGAGGACTAAATTTTGCCCCTGTGAATAAGCCTAATCCCTTCCTTTTATTCAAAGACCTCAATAGGTATATACGTAACCTGACACTAAAAAGGTTTTTCTATGCCAAACAAAGTAAACCAACCACCGATTTAATCTTATCTCCTGATCAACCCCCCCCAGACTCTTTCGAATATGATGGGGACATCATTGATATTCTTGAATCCCTCAATAGTGAAGATGAGACCTTAAGCCTTTTTACCCAACACCTGGCCACCTCACCACCCATCATTCATTCATCTCTCAAACCTAAATCCATTTTTTACCCAGCTCAATCCAAAGGCCCGTATCTCGAAAGCTTCTACAGAGTCGTTTACGCTGATTTCCTAAAACTTTGTCAAAAATCCTCCACTGTCCCATCTCGCCAACTCAATTTATCTTTATCCGAAACCCGAGCCCTAGACGTCCTGACGAATAAGACAGACATCGTCATAAAGTCAGCCGACAAAGGAGGTGGAATAGTCCTGCAAGATAAAGCGGACTACATCACAGAAGCATACAGACTCCTTTCTGACACCACCACATATAAAAAACTTAATAGGGACCCTACGACTGATTTTTCTGTTGAGGTTCAAACTTTGATAAAATCTGCTCTAGAACGTAAAATAATTAACAAAATAGAAGCATCTTTTTTAAAAAAAAGTTTTTATCAGGTGCCGTATTTTTATCATCTCCCGAAAGTTCACAAAAGTTTGACCAACCCCCCTGGCAGACCCATTGTGGCCGCTATGGACAGCGTCACCACTAGTTTTAGCGAGTATATTGATCAATTTCTGCAACCCATTGTCCAACAGCTGCCATCATACATTAGAGATGGCACTCATCTCTTAGAACTCCTGACCCCCTACACATGGGAAGCTTCATACAGGTGGCTGTCTTTAGATGTGACCTCATTATACACATCCATACCACATGTTTTTGGTCTACTAGCGCTAGAGTACTTTCTAGCACAAGATCCCCTTTTTAATCCGCGCCAAGCTGCTTTTATTCTAGAAGCCACCAACTTTTGTCTCACACACAACTATTTTAACTTTAATGGTGATTTTTATCTGCAGATACAGGGGACAGCCATGGGAGCTAACTTTGCTCCCTCTTACGCTAACCTTGCCATGGGCTATTGGGAGAAAAATTACATTACACTAAATAACCCATACTCTGCCAACATTATATTTTATGGCCGCTATATTGACGACATAATCGTCATCTGGGACGGTACCCCAGATCTGATCTCCCCTTTTGTTGAACACTGTAATTCCAACCCCTATGGTTTATCTTTTACACATGTTTCTGATCCCACCAGCCTGGCGTTCCTCGACCTAGAGTTAGGTCATGCTAATGAAAACATTATCGCCAAGAACTACACAAAACCCACAGCTGGTAATTCTTTCTTGCACTATAAGAGTTGTCATTACCCAAAATGGACAAAAAACATCCCCAAAGGACAGTTCTGTCGTCTTCGACAGAACTGTACCCTTGATACTGACTATGACAAACTAAGCATATCCCTAAAGAGAAAATTTGCCGACAAAGATTATCCATCCGAGCTTGTCAATGAAGCATGTGCTCTGTATTCCAAAGGTAAGCCTCTTAAAAAAGTGAGAGAAAATACAGACCACTCCCTAAGATTTTTAACTACTTTTAATTACCAATACAGAAAGATGGAAAACATTTTAAACAAACACTGGAACATTCTTCAACAGGATCCATTACTCAAAAACATCCTCCCACCAGCTGCAAAAATCACATACCGGAAGGCCCCCAACCTAAAAAATAAAATTGCACCCAGTAAACTTCAAATGATGCAGACCACCGAAAAGACCAGCACTCTCATACCCTTAACAGGCATGTTCCAATGCAAAAAATCACGTTGCAAGACCTGCTCCTTTGTCCACCATGGCAAAAAATCCTTTCAGTGTAAAGGCAAAACCTACCTCATTGACCATTTCTACAATTGCTCTTCAGAGTTTGTGGTTTATGGCCTTACCTGCCCGTGCGGTCTAATTTATGTTGGACGAACCATCTGCCCTCTGAGACGGCGGTTCGGCCAACACCGGCGTCTCATTGAGGGAGGCAAAGATTTGCATAGCGTCCCTCGACACTTTGCCCAATACCACGAAAAATCCACCAATGGCCTCCAGGTTTGGATTATTGAACAAATTCCAAAATCCATGACAGAAGCTGAGCGCTTTAAGAGACTATGTGCCAGAGAAACTTTCTGGATCTATACCTTAGACGTTCTCTCGCCTGGCGGCCTAAACGAAAGCATAGAAATTGTTACCGTCCTGTAACTTGGCCTAAAGTCCTCATACTGCCACTATGCTTTCTATTTTTGTTACAGTAGATGATATAACCATTTGATTACTGTATATACCAAAAATAAAAATAGTTCTTTTATAGCTCTTTACCAATCTCTTTATCGCAGGTTTCGTTTTATATGTGTATATATATATATATACTTATACACATGGGGGTGGCGGGTTCGTGCATCTCTATAGTAAGTATCAGGACTTTAAGAATAAGAAAAACTGCTTCTAATGCTACATTAGATTTTTCTAGTAATATGAATATTCGTGTGTTGTTTTTTTCCCCCTCCCCCCCATCCAAAAATATATATATCTAGATATACGCCTATTTCCCCTTACCTTGTCCGCTTGTCCTTTTTTTCCCCCTTCCCCCCACCCCATATATGAGCGTGGCTCTTGGTACTATATATATATATTCTTTACCCCCTCCGAGTATTATATATAGATATATGTATATGTGTATATGTGTATATATATGTATATTTTTTTCATTTTCTTCATTCAATAACTTGTCCATATATTATTGCTATGATATATTATTATATCCTATCTATCATTTATATTTTTTATATTTTATCACAGATCACAAATCCTAATTTTAAATTATGTACATATTTTCTTAGTTCATATTTATATATATTTATATATTTAATATGTATTCATATGGACGTATATGTTTATATCGGTTTATGTTTATGTTTGTATATGTATATATATATATATATATATATATATATATATATATATATATATATATGTATGTGTATATATATATATATATGTTCTTATTTCATATATGTAAAAGTTTTTAAAATTATATATATTTATCAGCCTCATTCTTATTCTGTTTTTACACATAGATTCCATACTTTTATTTATTATATGTATATATTTCTTCACATCCCATGTTGCCTATTAGATAATAATTATCAAAACTAATCATTATCCCCTCTTATAGTACATAATAGCACCCTGTGGATGTTCCCTGAACGTATATATGCACTGTGTCTGTGTTGTTGTTTTTTTCCCTCATGAACTATGTCTCAACCCACTGTATGAAAATGCTGCAGTGAAATGCTGTATCCAGCCCCATTGACTTTCTGCCGCTTTGGCCACGCCCCCTTCCCTCCCCTTCTATCTACAAATACTGCCCCCAGCTCCCTGTTTCATCATGCTTGAGAAAGGAATGCGGCCACTCCCCCATAGAGTGGCTAGCCTATCCCGAAACGCGTCGCATACCTGTGACGTCACGGCCGGGCGACGCCGTCTGTTTGCTCTCCAGGCCTCGTTTTCGTCAGCTTGGAACACGGCCGTGTCTGCTAATACATCTCCCTGACAAGACTGATGGCTTCCTGAGTGATCCCCCGGCGCTGTCCCAGCATTGACGCCTTCCCTCTTCATTGTACCACACCACCGGAACCCCTGCTCTGATAAAAAGGGAGCTACTACGCCCCACTACCAGACTGGACCACCCTGGAAAAACTGCATCTGGACTTTGCTGGATATCCTCCTCTCCACTCCGCTCTGCCATATCTGTGACTAAGATCCAAAGCTGGAAGAAGAGAAAAGAAAGTGATGTGGATTTGCTGAAAACATGCAGCTTCCTCACCTCCTCAGCCCAGCTTGCAGGACCTGAATGGAACTCCCTATATTTCCATGTGAGTGGATACTTTTGTTTAATAAAATTGATTTTTTACACATATTCAGAGGCGCCCCCCTTCTTCTTGTATATTTCTAGCTTACTGGAACCCGCTTCTTGGTTCCCCTGGGAGGCTGCCCTGACTGACCCTATGAGATCCCCCCAGAGTATATATGTGTATATACATATGTCTTGGACTATCTGGTGACCCTGCTAAGAGGTATACTCATTTGTACTGATGCGCCTTATTTTACTTGTATTTTACTTGCAGAATTGGCGACGTTTGTTGATCTATGTGGCTGATCTGATTGAACCATGGCATAGATACTATGCAGTATGCAATCAATATAAACTGTTGCTGGGATACAAAAGGGATACACAAGGGATATCTTGGAACATCAACTATTTTCTTTGTATTCACTTCTTAACCTAATTCCCTATACAATCTTAACTGTGCACCGATTTGCCCATTTCCTGTGTTTTCCAATGTTCTTGACTAGTGACAGCAACGTAACACAAGACATGTGTCCCAGTAGTTAGACAACTGTAAGCTAAATGTCCTGTTTATCTACACGTTTGATTTATCTTTTCTCACTTGACATAAAAAAGTAACACATGGCTTGTAAAAAAACAGTACCAATAATATACCATTTCCTTTATATTAGCTTAAATTGGACATATTAAAGGAAATATCAACATGGGTTGTTAAGCTGCAATGAACTGGATCTTCTCCATGTTCTATTACTATGTTTTCGCATGAGATGAACATACATTATTTACTCCCTAATTAAACAGTACAGGGCAGCAGAAAAACTAGCACATTATAAATAAATAACATTATGTGGCAAGAAAAATATCTATAAAGGAAGATAATTTTCAGAAATATATGTAAAACTTTCTGCTGCTGCAATGCCTTTACCCAAGTAAGTACCGTATATACTCGAGTATATGCCGACCTGAATATAAGCCGAGGCACCTAATTTAAAACTGGGAAAACGTATTGACTTGAGTATAAGCCTAGGGTGAGAAATGCGCAGCTACTGTAAGTGGAAAAGAGGGTCAACAATGCCCATTTGCAGCCTCACTGCCCATTTGCAGCCATAGGTCCCCCGAACTTCAAACTTGGTAGTTAAGGGTTCCTAAATGCCCCCTAGCTGCAGCCAAAAGGGTCCCGAAATTACATTGCTGCAAATGGACACAGTTGACAGATTTTGGGGTCACTTCGGGGTCACTTGGTGTTAGGAACCCCATCTTTGGATATGCTAGTTCAACTGGGTTTGCACACCAAATTTGCAAATTTGCTAATTTTTGCCGAATCGCAAAAAGTGGTTGCACACCAGCAAAATGGTCCTGTCTGAAAGTGGTTAATGAACACAAAAACATTTTAAATTGCCATATCTTACAGAAATAATAGTGAAATAATGAAGATTGAAGAGCATGATACTTTATATTTAGTAAATTATGGAATATACTTGTTGAATAAACTTATTAGTGAGAACCTTAAGAAAATGCTTTTCACTAGCTTCAGACTTCTGCGATGGTTTAAACATTTTTTTTTTATTGGGGAGCCGAGTTTATTTATTTTTGTAAGTGCAATAAATTATTTTGTATGGAATAGGCATTCTGGTTTCTTTCTTATTTTTAGAATTATATAAATTAATTGTTGCTTGTTTATATCCATTTCATGTATCTGCAAGATATATTGCTTGGTTATAATGTTTCATATGATATCACAGTATTTCTATTGTTTTGAATACAGAACTCTTTTTGCCACTTGCCGACCGCTGGCCGTCATATGACGTCCTGGGGTTTCAGTGGTGATATCTGAATGATGCCTGCAGCTACAGGCGTCATTCAGATATCAATCTTTTGGCAAGCTCTATGACTCTCGGAGGCCTGGGCGCGACATTATGACGTCAAATCCAGGCCAGCAGATGTAAACAAAACCAGGGACACGGCAGGAAAAGCTGGGATTGGGAATTTTTTTTTTTTTATCTCAGGCTTTCCTGCCTAGGGGAGAGGTGTGGGGTCTTATAGACCCCACATTTCTCCATAAAGAGGACCTTTCATGCACCATTCCTATTACAAGAGATGTTTACATTCCTTGTAATAGGAACAAAAGTGATCAAAACATTTTTTTTTTAAAGGAAAAGTGTAAAAATATTTTTTTGTAAGCGCCCCTGTCCCCGAACGCATACGTAGGTTGCGTCTACATATGTAAACAACTTTTAAACCACACATGTAAGGTATCACCACGAACATTAGAGCGAGAGCAATAATTCTAGTACTAGATCTCCACTGTTTAGCGCCATACAACAAGTGTGTGCAATTTTAAATTGTGACACGTGAAGTATCTATTTACTCGGCGTATCATCATCTGTTACATTATACAAAAAAATTGGCCTAACTTTACTGTTTTATTTTTTTTTAGGTCATGAAATTGTTTTTTTTTTCCAAACAAAATTGAGTTTGAAAAATTGCTGCGCAAACACCGTGTGACAAAAAAAGTTACAATGACCGCCATTTTATTTCCCGGGGTCTCTGCTAAAAAAATATAAATAATGTTTGGGGGTTCTGAGTAATTTTCTAGCAAAAAAATTATGATGTTTACATAGGAGAGGAGTGCTGGAAATTGCCCGGTGGGCAAGTTGTTAAAGTAAAAAAAAAATTTCTATTTGACCCTCCTATTGTTGATTTACACTAGCATTCTGGATCATTGCAATATTGCATGATCTAACTTCTCTTGGGTATTTGGAATTCATTCATTTTATCATTGATTGCAAGCTTCTCTGGTCTTAAGGCAGGACAGCAGCCCCAGAGCATTATAGGAATGAGTTTTTTTTTAACCAGTATGTTGTTCTGGCTAAACATTCTCTACATGTATCAAAATAGTTTTAGAGTTTCATAGTAGGTAAGGTTGAGTAAAGACATCAGTCCATCAAGTTCAACCTGTGTAGGTGTATGTGTGTCAATGTCGATAATAATTTCCCATATCCCTGTATGTTGTGTTCACTAAGATGCAAGTCCAAGAGTCTTTTAAAACTATCAATACTCCTTGAGACCACCGATTGACACCACCGATTGTGGAAAAGATTTCCACATCCTTATCACCCTGGCAATGAAAACTCCACTACGCAGCTTAAAGTGGTGTTTCCACCAAAAAAAAATAGCTTAAAATTCATAAAAAAAATAAAAATAATTGGAAAAAAAAAATGTTTTACTCACCTCTAAATGCCTGTTGCTAGGGGGTCCCTCATAGTCTGCCTCCTTCAGTGCCCGGGCACTGACATCACTTCCCCTCGGCGCAGTCAGTCATCTGGGACACGTGACAGGTCTCAGATGACTGTGCGGCGTATCACGGCGCGCTGCGCCGCTTGCACATGCGCAGTGGGTGCCCGACTGTGAAGCCACAGCCGGCTGCCCACAGTAAGAATGCTGGCGCCGCCGAGCAGAGTGGGGGGACGGGGGGCTTCGATCCCCGCATCGCTGGACCCTGGGACAGGTAAGTGTCCGATTATTAAAAGTCAGCAGCTGCAGTATTTGTAGCTGCTGACTTTTTTAAAAAAATTTTAAGGGGCACCCAACTTTAAGGTTAAACCGCTTCTCCTCCAGTCTCATTACACTCCCCAAGATTGAATAGTTTTCTTCCTACTCAAGCATCTCTTCTCCAGGAAGAATGTTTATTGCTTGTAGTAGATCCTCAAAATTGAGGTCCTCCAGTCCCCTTATTAATGTTGTTGCCCTTCTCTGGACTCTCTCCACTTCCAGCAGATCATTTCTGAGGATTGGTGACCAGAACTGGACGGAATACTCCAGATGTGGCCAAACCAGAGTTTTATAAAGTGTCAGGATTATAATTTTATCTCTGGAGTAAATTCAAACTTATGGTACAAGTTATGGGATTTTCATTGGGAGGGATCAGTTTTAAGCTCCAAATTGAGTAAATTTGCTCCCTCATATAAAGCCTGGTCCAATGATCCAGTGTCCTGCAAAAGGGTCAAAAAAACTAATCTGAGAATCACTTACAATCTTTTCAGGTACCACAAGGTGCTTCCATTTGTATCTGTCATGTAATTTCCATGAAAGCGTATGAACTAATAAGCTCAGTTAGAAATCCTTCTATAGCCCTTTAGATTTCTCAGAATTTTAACAACTCTTATTTTGAGGTCTTGTCAAATCTCTTTTGATAAAGTTATGTTTCACTTCAATAGAATTTTTCTATGCTGAGCAGTTAACCAAAACAGCAACATTTTTATTTCAACAGGGCAGGTCAAACCTATCTGTGACTCTTATTACTCTCTCTTTATAATGTCATAATGGGGTCGCATACTTCCATCAGAGATATTGATTAACTATTTGTTCAATAAGGATAAGGCAATGTAACATATTTCTAAGCTTTCTCTATTAAAAAGAATGATCATTTTTAATTAATATGATGTATAAAGTCAGAATGCGTTTTAACATTTATACATTCACACATTTAAGCAGCATCCCAGAAAACGAATACGTGAAAAACCTTTGAATACGAACGAACGAACGAATACCCCCAAACCTTCCTTATATACACCTGTATAAATGAAGAAAGGAAACCTTAAAAATCACCCAGATTTCGTAATTAGCATCTGTTAACATGCAAAATGATCTTCATCTAAGCCACAAAAAATAACAAGTCTTACTTAACAAACGCACACAACATTTCATATTACCATAAGTTTATTAAACAAATGGCTTAAACCTTCAAAAAAATAGATTCTATTTTTATTGGCAGTAACCTCAACTGATCAGTTCTTTGCAGCAGTTAGGAAGCATTTTGGCCACTTGATTACATAGAAAACTGTCTCCTATATTTTGTCTTGTTTGAATGCACTGCTTCAGATCATGGCACATTATTTAAATGAAATTGATGTCAGGACCCTGAAAAGATCATTCCGAAATGTCTTCAGTCTGAGCCTTTTTATTGTGGTATCATTGTCATGTTGTACGACCCAACTAAATGTAGGTTTTTAGATCAAAGTAAGATGCTCTGATATTCAGCTAAAATATCCTGATATGAATTGAAGTTTATTCCTTTCTCAGTGACTCCAAACTCTTTAAACTTTGAGGCAGCAAAGCAGACACACACCATTCTGGCCCAGAGGCTATGCTTTACGAATAGGACAAAGTTTTGGCAATGTCATTTTGCAGGACCGGATTTATAAGGGGGCAAAATGGGAAGTTACCCCAGACCTCCTCTGTACAAAAATGATATAAAACAATATAAATAAAAAAATATATAAAATAATAAAAAATAAATAATAATAAAATAATATAAACTGTATAATAAAAAAAACTATTATCTTTTATTAAATGTATCTTAGGAAGTAATATTTTCCCAGCCTTCATCTTTAAAACTCTGGACTGGTATGTTGTATCGTTTTTCAAAAATGAATTTTGGCGGCTCAAGCAAACCACACATAAAGTACCATGACTGCGCGTGTGTGGGCACGTGTGACCTCAGAATGATGTTGTGTCATGAATTTAAAAAATGTGGGACTGTCGTTGAGAATGTAAACCAACTCAGTGTATAAGGAGCCCCCTGAACCTGAAGGGCCCTGGGCCCCTCAAGGTCTAAATCTGGCTCTGTTACTTTGTCTAAAAATAATGCTGAGTACATTTCACAGAACATTTATATAGCAATGTGTTATATACAGTGGGAAGAATGTTCCTTACAGTGGTGGTCAGAATGCCACCCTGTCATCCGCTGTGTCCACACAGCGGATCGCAGATCAGTGTACCGGGCCGCTGCCTGTACCATGTTATTGCTGTGACCAGTCACAGCAGATCACATAACAATAGTACACAATGAAAATTCATATCATTCCATTCATATCATTCATTGTGTACTATTGTGTTGATCTCTGTGATTAGCCACAGTGATCACATGGTACAGTCAGGGATAATCACAGCCTATTTGTACCATGTGATTAGCTGTGGCTAATCAGTCATTCATAAAAAATGGCTGTTAATAACATGATATTCACTGTTATAAGCAAACATAGTGTGTAACAAAAAAAAAATCCTGATCACCTCCCCAGAGTAGTACAGTGTTACTATGGTCACAGTATGCAAAAAACAAATCATACAAAAATAAAAAAATAATAAAATGAAAAGGATGTTAAAAAATTAGAAAAAAATAACTTTTTTTTATTATTTTATACATACTGTCACCAGTCAGTGTCCCTGATCACCACCACACCAGTTATACGATGACACTGTACTGCACTGGTAACAGTATGTAAAAAAAGAGAGAAAATGCTAATTTTTTAAATTTCATCTTTTTCCAAAATCTAGCTACAAAAAAATTACAACGTCAAAAAACCCACCATACCTTCTACTAAATACATTGGACTGTCTACTTTCCAAAAAGGGGTCATTTGTGGGGGTATTTGTACTGTCCTGGCATTTTTGGGCCTCAAGAAATGGGATAGACTGTCACTACATCAGGATTGATTGAATTTTAAATATATATGCCATAGTTTTTGGACTCCATTATTTACCTACAGACTAAATAACACTGATTTGTTTTTTGTTTTTTTACCAAAGATGTGTGGCAAAATACATTTTGACCTAAATTTATGAAGAAAGATTATTTATTTGCAGAATTTTTAACAGAATGAAAAAACGCACTGCTTTTCAGAATTTTTATTTAAATTTTTTTTATTTATTTAGCAAAAAATGTAAAAGTGAGTGGTGATTAAATACCACCATAAGAAAGCTCTATTTGTGTGAAAGAAAATGCTAAAAATGTAATTTGCATACGGTGTTGCATGACTGTGCAATTATCATTCACAGCGTGACAGCACTGAAAGCTAAAAATTGGCCTGGGCAGGAAGGGGGTGAAAGTGTCTGGTATTGAAGTGGTTAAAGTGGACCTTTCAACAATGTCCCTGTACCTGCATGAAGAGTTTACTGACAAGTCACAATGGGGTTGTTTTACTAAAGGCAAATCCACTTCGTACTACAAGTGCACTGCAAGAGCACTTGGAAGTGCAGTTGCTGTAAATCTGAGGGGTAGATCTGAAATGAGGGGAAGCCCTGCTTTTTTTTTTTCATCCAATCATGTACAAGCAAAAATGCTGCTTTTTATTTTTCTTGCATGTCCCCTCAGATCTACAGCGACTGCACTTCCAAGTGCACTTGGAGTGCAACGTGTTTTTTTCCTTTAGTAAATAAACCCCATTGCATAGCAACAGCATCATAATTCAGAAAGCTCCACTTTTATCATTAAAAAGCAATCCTGGAGGTTGATTTACTAAAGGCAAATCCACTTTGCACTACGAGTGCACTGCACTAGATCTGAGGGGAAGATCTGAATCGAAGGAAGCTCTGCTGATTTTATCATCCAATCATGTACAAGCAAAAATGCTGCTTTTTATTTTTCTTGCATGTCCTGCTCAGATCTACAGTGACTGCACTTCCAAGTGCATTTGCAGTGCACTTGTAGTGCAAATTGAATTTGCCTTTAGTAAATAAACCCCTTAGATTTCAGGAAAATGACTTTGTCTAGGCTGAGATCACGTCATATAGGGCTGATTTACTAAAACTGGAGAGTGTTAAATCTGGTGCAGCTCTCCATGGTAGCCAATCAGCTTTTAATTTCAGGCTGTTCAATTGAAGTGGTTGTATAGTCTTTTTTTTTTACTTTTACCTACAGGTAAGCCTATAATAAGGCTTACCTATAGGTAAAACTAATATCTCCTAAACCTGTACGGATATTTACTTTTCATGCAGCCGCTGATGTCATGCGGCGCATGCACTGTTAAGGCCCAGCTGAAGGTCCGGCAGAACCGCCAGACCTTGCCGGGAAAAACATATTGCGGCTTCGGCCACTCACAGCGCCGGAAGCCGCGATACCTGGATCGGGTGAGATACCAGTGCCTCCTTAAGGTGAGTATAAAAAAAAAAAGGTGCAGGTTTACTACCGCTTTAAGCTTTGACAATAAAACCTGGAACCTGGTTGGTTTCTATGCGCAGCTTTTGCACTCTCTAGTTTTAGTAAATCCACCCTATATGTCTGCTGCAGACAGAAGAAAGCATTTCCTCAGTCTACTCCCCCCTAGTGATCAGACTACAAAATTTTAATAGGGAAGAACTGCACAGGAATGAGAATTTACATGACATCTCCGACCCAACATCTCAGTCCAAGAAGTAGAAGCTGACCCTGAGTGATGACTGAACAAAGACTATGCTCTCCTTCTGCTCTCCTTCTGCACTCCTTCTGGAGAGACAAACAGATGAAGGCATTGTTAGGAGGAGTCCTGTGATCACTGTAATAATAAATACCTGGAAGCGTTACACCTACACATTACCTATCATTCATGCACCGAACGTGAAGGAATATGCCTGATGTCAGCTTTAAATGTTATCATTTGCAGGTGCTCTATATTCTATTTTGCACGTCAATAGATTTCACCTAAAAAAGCGCAATTAACCAAATGTGTGCGTTTTTTTTTTAGCAGCAGGTAGATCTCATCCACATTTGACTTAATTGGAAATCCTGACAATAATTAGTCTGTTTTCCAGATGAAATTTTCTATCTGACTCACATACTTTTCCCATCAATTACCTTAATTGTTTAAACCACTTGTTTAATAACAATATAGCAATGTAAACATATTGTGTGTTATTTGCCAAAGAAAAACTTGTCATCAACCTGGGAACTTCAATTACATGATTGTGAAATACATAAAAATGCAGAGAAGAGCGAAAACCACATATAAACAAATCTGAGCAGATCAAGAAATAGAGGTAACTAAAGGTTAAATAGTTACCACTTCAGACCCGCAAGGATTTAACCCCCTTAATGACCAGGCCATTTTTTGCGATACAGCATTGCGACGCTTTAACTGACATATGCGCGGTCATGCGACGCTGTACCCAAAAAAAATTGATGTCCTTTTTTTCCCCACAAATAGAGCATTTTCCTGAAAATTTAGAAAAAAACACAATATTTTTTACTTTCTGCCATAAAATACTGTATAAAAAAATTTTTGGTAAAAAAAATCCCAATGAGCCTATATTGATTGGTTTGCACGAAAGTTATCGCATCTACAAAATCTGGGATAGATTTATGGACTTTTTATTTTTTTATGTTTTTTACTAGTAATGTTGGCGATCAGCGATTTTTAGCGGGACTGCGACATTGCGGCGGACAGATCTGACACTAAGGGGTTGATTTACTAAAGTGAAAGCCACTCTGCACTACAAGTGCACTTGTAAGTGAAGTCACTGTAGATCGCTGTAGATCTGAGATGAAGCTCTTAAATTAGGGGAAGCTCTGCTGATTTTTATCATCCAATCATGTGCAAGCAAAATTGCTGTTTTTTTCAATTCCTTGCATGTCCCCCTAGGATCTACAGTGACTGCACTTTCAGTGCCCTTGTAGTGCAAAGTGGATTTGCCTTTCGTAAATAACCCCCTAAGTGACACTTTTTGGGGACCAGTGACACCAATACAGTGATCAGTGCTAAAAAAAAAAAAGGCACTGTCACTGTATAAATAACACTGGCAGGGAAGGGATTAACATCAGGGGCGATCGAAGGCTTAAATGTGTCCCCCTGCTTGCTAGCTGTGTGGGGGGTGGTTTTACTGGAGGAAGAGGGAGATCTGTGATCTGCCTTGTTTACATAGGCAGACTGCCGTTCTGTCTCTCTACAAACGATCGCCGGGTTCCCGGCGGACACCGTGTCCGCCAGACCCGCTAATTGGCTCCAGCTGTGTCCAATCACAGCGGGAGTGGGTCGCTGGCGGCACGCGCACGCCCCAGACCCAGAAGAAGCATACAGCGTCCAGGTACGTTGTTTCACGCAGCCGGGCCGCCCTGCCGCAGTATATGCGCGGTGGGCGATCCGGAAGTAGTTAAAGTATAACAAAGGGCAAAAATGTATTTTTAGTATTGGATAAGGTGGAGAGGGGTTAGAACACCTGTCAGTTTTTGCTGATGTCTATGCCACCATTAGAGTGAGTTATCCTTTCTTATTGTGCTGGTCACCGTTATCACTGAAAGTAAAAGAAAAAGTCAAAACTTGACAACAGAACGGTAATAGGGGGTAATTCTTCCAAAAGGCACACTAGTTCTAGTGACCCTGTGACAACAACCAGGGATTTTTTCATTTTGGAAGGATTTCCTCTTACTTCCTGTTTTGGCTATCGAACAGGAAGAGAGGGTGGGCCACAGATGGCAAAAATGAAACTGACAGGGGTATTACCCTCTCTTACGCTATTCAAAACAGGAAAAAAAAAGTTCTCCCTCTAGTTATACTACACTGTGTGCACAATTATTGGGCAAGTGAGTATTTTGACCAAATAATCATTTTTATGCATATTGTCCAACTCCAAGCTGTATAAACTTGAATGCCTTTTGGATTTAAGCATAGCAGGTGATGTGTATTTGTGTAATGTGAAAGGGTGTGGCCTAAGGAGATTAACACACTATATAAGGTGTGCATAATTATTAGGAAGCTCCTTTTCCTCAGGCAAAATGGGCCAAAAAAGAAATAAAGTCTTTCAGAGGGATGCAGAACTCTGGAAATTGCCATTGGGGCGTGATCATAGAACCATCAAACATTTTGTTGCAAATAGTCCACAGGGTCGCAAGAAACGCGTTGGGAATAAAATGCAAATTTACTGCCAAAGATTTGAGAAGAATCAAACATGAAGCTACCAGGAACCCATTATCCTCCAGTGCTGTCATATTCCAGAACTGCAACCTACCTGGACTGCCCAGAAGTGTGATCAGTGCTCAGAGACAAGGCCAATGCAAGGAAGCCTGAAACCCGACCACCACTGAACAAGACACATATACGTTGAAATGTCAAGACTAGGCCAAGAAATACCTGAAGATAGATTTTTCAAAGGTTTTTACGGACTGATGACATGAGAGTGACTCTTGAGGGACCAGATGGATGTGCCTGTGGCTGGATCAGTAATGGGCATAGAGCTATACTTCCACTCAGATGCAAGCAAGGTGGAGGTCGGGTAATGGTATGGGCTGGTATTATTAAAGATAAGCTACTTGGACCTTTTCAGGTTGAAGATGGACTCAAAACAACTCCCAAACCTACTGCCAGTTTTTATAAGACACTTTCTTCAAGCAGTGGTACAGGAAAAAGTCTGCATCTTTCAAGAAAACCATGATATGTATGCAGGACAATGCTCCATCACATGCATAAAAGTACTCTACTGCGCGTCTAGCCAGTAAAAGGCCTTAAAGATGAAAGAATAATGACATGACCCCCTTTCTCACCCGACCTAAACCCTATTGAGAACTTGTGGGCCCTTCTTAAACAGGGGATTTACGGTGAAGGAAAACAGTGTAAGTGCAGTGTCCCCACACTTCACTATGTACTGCTGAAAGATGAAAGATTTTTAACACGATCGTCACTTTTCTTTCACAATATTTAAATTGAATAAGACCCCTTTCACACCACACTGCCCATATCGTCGGCGGGAAAACGCCGATATTTTTAGCAGCGTTTTACTGTCGGATTTGCACGCATTTCGGCCACTAGCGGGGTGCTTTTACCTCCGCTGGCGGCCGAGAAAGGGTTAAAACCCCCGGCAAAAGGCTGCAATAGCGGCGTTTTGCTGGCGGTATTACAGCGCTCCCCCATTGATTTCAATGGGGAGCAGCGCTGGAGGAGCGGTGAGCTCCAAAGAAGCTGCTGGCAGGACTTTTCCTGACATCCTGCCAGCGCACCGCTGCAGTGTGAAAGCCCTCAGGCTTTCACACTGGAGACAGTGGTGCAGCTGTTTTAGGGCGGATTGCAGGCACTATTTCTAATGCTATAGCGCCTGCAAAACGACCTTGGCACAAAACAGTGAACAATTGCCAAGGCCAGTAGCTGAGAGTGGTACAAGAATGACAACGATCTGCACATTTCAAAGAGTGTAGAAAGAGGAAGACAGCAGATATACAGTATCTCACAAAAGTGAGTACACCCCTTACATTTTTGTAAATATTTTAATATATCTTTTCATGTGACAACACTGAAGAAATTACACTAAGCTACAATGTAAAGTAGTGAGTGAACAGTGTAAATTTGCTGTCCCCTCAAAATAACTCAACTCACAGCCATTAATGTCTAATCTGCTGGCAACAAAAGTGAGTACACCCCTAAGTGAAAATGTCCAAATTGGGCCCAAAGTGTCAATATCTTGTGTGGCCACCATTATTTTCCAGCACTGCCTTAACCCTCTTGGGCATGGAGTTCACCAGAGCTTCACAGGTTTCCACTGGAGTCCTCTTCCACTCCTCCATGACAACATCACAGAGCTGATGGATGTTAGAGACCTTGAGCTCCTCCACCTTCCATTTCAGGATGCCCCACAGATGCTCAATAGGGTTTAGGTCTTGAGACATGCTTGGCCAGTCCATCACCTTTACCCTCAGCTCCTTTTGGAAGGCAGTGGTCGTCTTGGAGGTGTGTTTGGGGTCGTTGTTATGTTGAAATACTGCCCTGTGGCCCAGTCTCTGAAGGGAGGGGCCCATGCTCTGTTTCAGTATGTCACAGTACATGTTGGCATTTATGATTACCTCAATGAACTGTAGCTCTCCAGTGCCAGCAGTACTCATGCAGCCCCAGACCATGACACTCCCACCACCATGCTTGAATGGAGGCAAGACACACTTGTCTTTGTACTCCTCACCTGGTTGCCGCCACACACGCTTAACACCATCTGAACCAAGTAAGTTTATCTTGGTCTCATCAGACCACAGGACATGGTTCCAGTAATCCATGTCCTTAGTCTGCTTGTCTTCAGCAAATTGTTTGCAGGCTTTCTTGCACATCATATTTAGAAGAGGCTTCCTTCTGGGACGACGGCCATGCAGACCAATTTGATTCAGTGCGCGGCATATGGTCTGAGCACTGACAGGCTGACCCCCCACCCCTTCAACCTCTGCAGAAATGCTGGCATCACTCATATGTCTATTTCCCAAAGACAACCTCTGGATATGATGCTGAGCACCTGAATTCAACTTCTTTGGTCGACCATGGCGAGGCCTGTTCTGGGTGGAACCTGTCCTGTTAAACAGCTGTATGGTCTTGGCCACTGTGCTGAAGCTCAGTTTCAGGGTCTTGGCAATCTTCTTATAGCCTAGGCCATCTTAATGTAGAGCAACTTTTTTTCAAATCCTCAGAGAGTTCTTTGCCATGAGATGCCATGTTGAACTTCAAGTGACTAGTATGAGAGAGTGAGAGCTATTACACCACTTACAGGCTTAAGCCTAGTACACAGTATTCGTTCTTTTTCGTTCAACCCAGCGGGCTGAACGGAAAAAAAAACTGAAGGGGAAAAGCCTGTACTAACACTCCGATGTTACATAGTTACATAGTAGGCGAGGTTGAAAAAAGACACAAGTTCATCAAGTCCAACATATGTGTCTGATTTTATGTCAGTATTACATTGTATATCCCTGTATGTTGTGGTCGTTCAGGTGATTATCTAATAGTTTTTTTTTATTTTCAATGCTCCCTGCTGAAACCACTACCTGTGGAAGGGAATTCCACATCCTAACCACTCTTACAGTAAAGAACCCTCTGCACAGTTTAAGGTTAAACTGCCTTCCTTCTAATTTTAGTGACTGGCTGCCTGTCTTATTAAATTCCCTTTTTCGGAAAAGTTTTATCCCTATTGTGGGGTCACCAGTATGGTATTTGTACACTGAAATCATATCCCCTCTTAAGCGTCTCTTCTCCAGAGAGAACAAGTTCAGTGCTAGTAACCTTTCCTCATAATTACGTCCTCCAGTCCTTTTATTAGTTTTGTTGCCCTTCTCTGGACTCTCTCTAGTTTCAGCACATCTTTCCTGAGGACTGGTGCCCAGAACTGGACAGCATACTCCAGGTGCGGCTGGACCAGAGTCTTGTAGAGTGGGAGAATTATTGTTTTATCTCTAGAGTTAATCCCCTTTTTAATGAACGCCAATATTCTGTTTGCTTTGCTTGCAGCAGCTTGGCATTGCATGCCATTGCTGAGCCTATCATCTACTAGGACCCCCAGATCCTGTTCCATCCTAGATTCCCCCAGAGGTTCTCCCCCTAGTGAGTAGATTACATTCATATTTTTTCCTCCCAAATGCATTATTTTACATTTTTTTACATTAAACCTCATTTGCCGTGTAGTTGCCCACCCCATTCATTTGTTCAAATCTTCTTGCAAGGTTTCCACATCCTGCGGAGAAAGTTATTGCCCTGCTTAGCTTAGTATCATCTGCAAATACTGAGTTTGAACTGTTTATCCCATCCTCCAGGTCATTTATGAATAAGATAAATAGGATTGGTCCCAGGACAGAACCCTGGTGGACCCCACTTTCCACCCCAGACCAACGTTTATGCGGAAACTGTATCAAATGCTTTTGCAAAATCCAGATACACCACATCTACGGGCCTTCCTTTATCTAGATGGCAGCTCACCACCTCATAGAAGGTTAATAGATTGGTTCGGCAAGAACGATTCTTCATGATTCCGTGCTGATTACTACTAATGATACCGTTGTCATTACTAAAATCTTGTATATAGTCCCTTATCATCCCTTATCAAGAGCTTGCATACAATTGATGTTAGGCTAACTGGTCTGCAATTCCCAGGGATGCATATTTTTTAAATATTGGTGCTACATTAGCTTTTCTCCAATCAGCTGGTACCATTCCAGTCAGTAGACGGTTCGTAAAAATTAGGAACATTGGTCTGGCAATTACTTGACTAAGTTCCTTAAGGACCCTCAGGTGCAAGCCATCTGGTCCCGGTGACTTATTAATGTTACGTTTTTCAAGTCTATTTCTAATTATGTCCTCTGTTAACCATGAGGGTGCTTCCTATGATGTGTCATGAGGATAAACATTGCTGTTTTGGTTACTGAAGCCCCCCATTTTCCTTGTGAAGACTGAGGAGAAGAATAAATTCAATACCTTTGCCATCTCTCCATCCTTAGTAACCAGATTCCCTTCATCATTCTTTAGAACCAATATGATCTGACCTCCCTTTCTTACTATTTATTTCCTTAAAGAATTTCTTGGGATTTTTTTTTACTCTCCTCCACTATGTGCATTTCGTGTTCTATCTTAGCTGCCCTGATTACACTCTTACATTTCTTGTTGCATTCTTTGTAAAACAGAATCTTATAAAGATCAGTTAAACTTACTGGTTGAATGGGGCTTTAGAAATAATGCTTTGAATACAAAAGAAAGGAGGTATCTTAATCCCAGTGCTTGCAGAATACCGGTAATTTATACGCTGCCTAAAATTCATAAGAATATATATAACTACCACCAGAACACCCGATCGTTAATGTAATTGGGTCAGTAACTGCAAGACTGGGTGAATATCTGGATAAGTTCCTCCAACCGAGTGTTAAAACGACTAAAGCATATATTAAAGGACACAACAGACGTTCTGCAGTCACCGGATAAGGTCAAGCTAAATTTACCTTCTACGACTGCGTATGTGTCCTCGTTGTATACCATCATACAGCATGAAGATGCTTTGTTGGCACTTAATTGGGCCCCAAGTAAAAGGGATGAAATTATACATATCCAGAAATGTTTTTTGGGGAAGGTACTGGATTTTTGCATGGGTCATAATTACTTTTGGTACCATGATCAGTTCTTCTCCCAGCAGGTTGGCGTGGCTATGAGAGCGAAATTTGCTCCCAGCCTAGCCAACCGGTTTATGGCTGAATGGGAAGACAGACTCCTCTTCATCTGGGAGGGGTCTGAGGAATCTGCGATAGAATTCCTGGGATTTTTAAATAATAATTCTAATGATATTGTGTTGGATTACACAATTTCCTGGATGTGACTATTATGAAAACTCAGAATAAATTAAGCACTAAGGTTTACTTCAAGCCAACTGACAGAAACAGCTATTTATCCATCAAGAGTGAACATCACCCTGCTTGGATAAAAAATATCCCTAAGGGACAAATGTTAAGGGTCAGTCTTAATTGCACTGAACCAGAAGACTACCTTGCATAAGCCAGTATATTGAAATATACATTTATACAAAAAGAATATAGGGAAGTATTGGATAAAACAATTCAAGAAATAGCCAATATACCAAGAGAACAGTGTTTGGGGATGAAGGAGGTCAATTTAGTTAATGAACAACATCAATGGGGATTCATGTCTAACTATCATTGCCAATACAAGGAAATTGAAAAAATTTTTAGAAAATATTGGTATATTTTATGTAGGGATAGACACTTGAGGCCTTACTGAGCCAACCAAGGTTTATTTTCAGAAGGGCTCCAAATTTTGGTGACCGGGTGGTGATAAAAATCTTGGACCCACCTGGCCAACAAACTTTGAGAATTGATCTGAAAGGCTTTTTTTCTTGCAGAAAATGCATACGTTGTTGAACAGTAAATGTGGGCAATAGGGATATGTCTAGCATCATAAATATCGATCAGGAAACGTTTGATATAGACAAGTTTGTCACATGCAATTCTTCATATGTGGTGTATCTATTATGGTGCCCATGTGGCTTACATTATGTGGGAAGAACAAAATGCCTCGTGAAGATTTGGATAGCCGAACACCTGGCTAATATTAAGCATCACAGTGTCTCCCTACATTTTAAAGAAAAACACGATCAAAATCCTGCATTGCTTCAGTTTTGCGGGATTGACAGTTTTTTTCCGTCTTGGAGAGGATCCAATCGGGTTAGGGATTTATGTCAGAGAGAAACGAGATTGATCTTCCTTTTGAAGAGCCTCTACCCGAGAGGGTTAAATATTGAGCTGGATCTCAATTGCTTCATAAATAATTTTTAGGGTTAATGTGATGTTCCTTGGATGAAACCATTGGTTTTATATATTATATATTTTATCCATAGGTTATAGTTTGCTCAGAGATACTTTTTCTCATGAGGGGCATTGATGAGGTTGTGATCATTGTGGGCCTGATATTGCTCTATATGGGGGCACCTCGGGTCTAATATATGATGATTACGATCTCACCTGCCCATTCACTAATAAGCAAGTTGATACCAGAGATTTCTATTGATTCTGGCACTATATTGTAAAAGATGTTTTAATTTAAATTTATATGCACACATTGATTCTGCCCTGTGTAACGAAAGGCTAGTCCTCATATAAATTAGATATGGTTATAAACTATTTTTCATTAGTTGTCATGTTTTGATATCGTTTAAATATGTATATGTCTTCATGTCCATGAATAATGGTGCAGTAGCTGGTTTATTGTAGTTACGGTGACACGGGATATGCGCACGCGCATAGGGTTTACTTCCGCCAGTAGTTGCTGTGCTGAGTATAAAGAGGGAGGTTTTGCCGGACCGTACAGCCAATCCCATGAATAAGTCTAGATGATGAAACATGTCGGGCGTGGCTGTGTGACGTATCGATACTAACGAGTGAGCGAGTGAGGGTAAGATATAGAGGCTGCATCGTGGGTCCGCCATGACCATAATGCACCGCTACAGTTGCCTAACAGGAGTTTGCTGTTAATGCTTTTTTGTGATGGAATTAATGTGAGTTTAATGGTTGAAGATTTTGTTTTACACAATAAATGTTTTTACGTTATTACACCATTGGAAGCTCTTTTTTCATTCATATGTGGAGCAATCCTCTTCTGTTTTGCATGGTCGGATATCGAAAGCACTGTTAACCCTGGTGGGTTTAAAAGTTCTGATACCGAGCATGAGAGTGCGAGGCATTTGTATTTGGTGAGTGAGTTTCCTAAGGGAATGGATTCACTGTCACATACGGTGTGGTGGAAGAAATTTTAGTTTGAAAAATCATAGAAGATATATCGCCGAGTTAATCACTTTTATGGACTTCAATTGAAATATATTTTTTTCACTTTGTATATGTGCGTTTTTTATTTTTCAAATATTTTTATAGGTGTTTATCTTTAGACACATTACTGTTTTTATTACTTTTCACAGCTTATGTTGATATCACTATCACATGGTGTTTCTATATACTGTTTTAGTAATCGTTTCACGTTAATACTGTGACATTAGCACCACTATTTTTTAATTTAAATACGTTTATATTTCATTATTATTTTAAGTGGCAGCTCTAGGAGGGTTTATTTGCATGAGCGTAGTGGTGGGACATCAAGCGTGGGTGCGTGTGACTTGATGACCAACAGTTGTATATAACGTTGGAATTCTGATGATAATCCCTCTGCCTTGTATTTTTTGAAGGGCTTCTCCTTTGCTTTTATATGCATTTTTACATTGGAGTTAAGCCACCCAGGACTTTTATTAGCTCTTTTAAATGTATTTTCCAATGGGATGCACTGGCTAATGCCCTTATTTAATATGCTCTTAAAGCATACCCATTTTTACTCCTTGTTCTTTATTCCTAAGATTTTACCCCAATTATTATCTTCTAGCAAGGATCGTAGTTTAGGGAAGTTGGCTCTTTTGAAATTCAGTGCCTTTGTATTCCCCTTATGTTTCCTATCTGTGTGATTTATACTAAAATTAATTGACCTGTGATTGCTGTTTCCTAAATTGCCCCGTATTTCCACATCCGTAATCAGGTTAGTACAGCAAGCTCTCTGCTGAGCTATTGTTTTCTGGCAGGGGGATGCCCTTCCAACCCCCGCTTCAGTCGGACCGGCTGCCATACACATGAGCTGAATGTCGGCTGGTTTCTATTGAACAGGCTAATACCCCCCCCCCCCCCCCCCCCTGATATTCGGCCTGTGTGTACGAGGCTTAAAGCGGTTGCACATGTAACAAAAAGAAAAAACCCTGTAAGGCAAAGGCATAATGAGCTAGTATGACCGCATACTAGCTCATTATGAAATACTTACCTTAGAACGAGGTCCCCATATCACAGCCCAGTCCACCCCGAGGGAACTGACATTTTGCCCTCTGCGTTTCTTCTGGGTTCGCAGCTCCGGCACTGTGAGTGGCTGGAGCCGCAATGACGTCACTCCCGGCAAGGCCTGGCATCGTCTACCAGACCTTCAGCCAGGCATTCACAGCACATGCGATGCTGACATCAGTGACTACATGCAAAGTGAATATTCATTTTACCTACAGGTAAGCCTTATTATAGGGTATACAACCGCTTTAAGCTTACATGATTCCTGTAAAAATCAGGCTCTACTCTACTCCTCTCATCTTACAAGCCTCCCTATTTGTTAGTAAGACTATAATATCACATTATAGAAGCTCAGGGGGTAGAAGGGGGCAAGCCACACTCAACTTTTGCAGACCATATTGCGTTTGATTGTAGCTTAAATGAAACATGTGCAATGAGAAATATGGAGGCTGCAGTTGTTGGCTTCTCCTGAAAATGCTACTTATCTGACTATCATAATGATCTAATGGCTTAAGTTCATTCTGAGTCACTCATCTGGAACAAGCGAATCAGTAGTTATAATCTGACTCTGGCTTGAAGCCTAAAGATCGGCATTACTGTAAATCAATGATTATATTTAAAAGTAGGTTATCAATAGCAGTACCTAGGTACAGGTATCAGTTTTCAGGAAAGGTAACCTCTGCGTATGCATTTTTGTTCATATGTTCAATCTAAATTGGCTAAGTCTGTGACCAGTTTACATTAAATACATCTTTCTATATTTATCAATCTACATTTCAGGATCCATTTCCTTACTAACCTGGAAAATATATAATGATTTTTAAACTTTTTCTTGCTAATGTACATGCTACCAAAATATACTATAAGTTTGCTGTATTACATCCTTTTATAGGAAAATAAATAAATGACTAAGTAAATTTAAAAAAAATAACCCAAAACAATTAAAAATGGGACTTTTAAGGTGCCAGATAAACCTTGAACAACCTTCTATACTACCCATCTTTTATTATTGAATATTAGACATGTGCAGTTTGTTTAGTTCTGAATGAAAATTCGAACAAATTTTAGTTTTTCAGAAAATTCGGATGTATTTGAATTTCTGAATTACAATAGTCCCGAATTTAAACGAATCCAAAATAACAAAAAAAAAATTTGGACGAAATTCGAATTCGAAACGTTTTTGAATCAATTTCGAATAGTTTTTAAATTCGAATAGTTTTTAAATTCAAATAGTTAACGAATTTGAATATTTTTCAAATTCAATTTGTTTTCCAATTTAATAAAATAGAGTGAGAATGAGAATAAAATAGAATAGAAAATAAAGGAAAATAGAAAAAAATTGAATAGAATAGAAAAGAATATAATAGAAAATAAAAATATAATAGAAAAACAGAATAGAAAATAAAAGAAACAAATAGAATAGAATAAAAAAGAATAGAATAACATTGAAAGAACATAACCATCTTCTGAAATTCGAATTTCAAATAGGATACATTCTAATTTGAATACATAAGAAAAGAAAATAGAATAGGAAGATTATTTTATTCTTTCTATTCTATTCTACTCTATTCTGTTGTTTTTTTTCTATACTATTCTGTTATTTTCTATTCTACTCTAATCTATTCTTTTCTATTCTATTCAAATTCGTATTGATTCTATTTGAATTTAGGGAAATGGCTATATTATTTCTATTCTATCATTTTTTTAAATTATATTCTTTTCTATTCTATTCTTTTTTTTTTTATTCACATTTCAGAAGATGGTTATATTCTATTTTATTCAATTTTTTTACTCTATTTGTTTCTATTTCATTTTATTCTGTTCTTTTATTTTCTATTCTATTTTGTTCTGTTTTACTCTATTATGTTCTATTCTTTTATTTTATTTTATATTCTTTTCTATTCTATTGTTTTCTATTCCTTTCCTTTATTTTCTATTCTATTTATTCTGTTTGGAAATTGGAAAACTATGCAAATTTGAATTTGAAAACTGTTTGAATTTGAAAACTATTGGAAAAGTATTTGAATCTGAATTTGAAAACTATTCGAATTTCGAAATTATTCGAATTTGAAAACCATTCGAAAACTATTCTAAAATTGATTTGAAAACTATTTGAATCAATTCGAATTCGAAAAACGAAAATTAGAATCGATTTGAATACGAAGAAACAAAACCAATTCCGAAAATTGAATTAAATTTATTTTAATTAAATGGATTAAATGAATTTAACAAAAAAATTTATGTAAATAACCAATTGAAACGAAACTAAACAAAATGTTTTACCTATTGAATGTCAAATAAATATGAAAAATACAGGTAAAAATGTACTCATTATAGAAGGGGCATTTTACAAAACAGCTTTACCCATACGTCAGCCCCTCTATATCATCAATATGTATTTTATACAAAAAATTGGAGAGTTCATTTACATAGGTATTGTTTGTTGAAAGGGGAGCAGCCTTCTCAATGCGTTTCACGCATTTCTTCCCCAGAAGGAGGAATTTCTATTGCAGCAATACTCCTTGAAAGCAGCCTTACAACAAGGAGGGATCCACCCAGCACTTTACACCCGAGGACAAGAGAGCTACCAGGGATACAAAAACCTGCAATCATTGAGCAAATGTGGTCATACTATAATAATCTGAGTAATGTTGATGTATACAGTTAATGTGTAATTACTTCTTTCCTCTCATTACTGCCAAAATCTAATTCAGAGCTGGAAGAGCAACTAAAAGGGGCTGATAGTTGTACAGATTCCTGGAAAGCATTAACTATCAATTACCAAGATGGAAATGCTCCTTCTCCTTGTGCCCTAATATTGAGCACATAATCTAAAAGCAACATCAAAGCCAGATATCACCCTCGTCTCATTTCTTTAAGCTGCATGCAGCAAGCGTTTCTATAACATATTGCTCCAAGTTGGTAATATGTGCAACCAGCAGGCTTCAGTTAGGCCCCTTTCACACTGGGGCGGGAGCTGCGGCGACGGTTAAGCAGCGCTATATTTAGCGCTGCTTTACCGTTGTTTTAGCCGCGGTATTCGGCCGCTCGCGGGGGGCGGTTTTACCCCCGCGAGCGGCCGAAAAAGGGTTAAATCCCCCGCAAAGCGCCGCCATAGCGGCGCTTTGTGGCGGTATTGCCGCGGTATTACCGCGGTGTCCCATTGAAATCAAAGGGTAGGAGCGGTGAATACACCGCTCCTATACCTCTCCAAAGATGCTGCTAGCAGGACTTTTTGTTACCGTCCTGCTAGCGCACCGCTCCAGTGTGAAAGCCCGCCGGCTTTCACACTGGAGTGAATGGGGCCGTTTTTTTTTTTTTCAGGTGGTGTACAGGCGCTATTTTTAGCGCTGTACCGCCTGAAAAACGCCCCGTGTGAAAGGGGCCTTAGGCCTATTTCACACAGTCTTCAGCATGGATAAGACCAGCGTGACCAACAAGGTTTGATAAAGCAGTTGCAGACCTTTCAGCAAGCTTTGTTAAAGTATTTCAAGTGCTGTTTAGCTCCTATTTGTAAATGTTGAACACAAATCCTAATGGGAGTGCTGATTGCCACTTTAAGAAAGCTGCTAGAAGGCTTCATCACTTCTCAAAGCTTGTTGAAAGCCTGCTAGCAGCTTGCTTAAAGTGGCAATCAGCACCCTCATTGTGATTTGTGTTTAACATTTACAAACTGGAGCTGAATGGTACTTTAAAAGCTTCAACAAAGCTTGCTGGAAGGTCTGCAAATGCTTTGTGAAAGGTTGCTGTTTATACTGTTCTTATACAAGCTGAATCCCGTGTGAAACAGGCCTAAGAAAGGGGAGCAAAAGGTCCCCAGAAGCGCTTCTCCCTTGATATCCTGAGGAAGCAATTTGTGAAAACACATCAAAAAAGACGACTGTTCTCGATTCTGCAAAGAATACCTATAATAGTGGACTCTTCAATTTTTGTTGAGAATACATATTGGTGATACAGAAGATTGGACTTATAGGGCTAGCTTATTTAGGAAATGCTCCTTATAGAACAAGTAACATTTTATCTGCATATTTTATATTATTGTATTATTTAATATTAAAAATTGGATTTTATAAAAGGTTTCTTCAAGGATTATAGTTTTCTAGCACCTTAAAAGTTCTTTTTTTTAAAATGTTTTGTCTTTTTTACTATTTAAGATTATCGGCGGTGCTAAGATTTCCAGTCCAGTTTATATTGTGCATCATTTTATAACTTTTTATTTCTCTGTAAATGTGAAATACTCTTGAAGTATCTAAATTGTAGGAGGAGGAGCCAGAACCACAAATAGAAAAGACACCAGTAATGTCACTTATGTCATGCATGGGCATATGCACAATTAAAATTGAGGCACCTTAAAAAATGAATTCAGCTTTATTTTCCTTCAAAAAATGTGTACCGGTATATATATTTTTACATACAACCAGCATAACTTCCTCAATCGTTTTTTATATCAGTCTCCACACAGCAGCACTCAGACTAGAAGAGGGAGGGTCAGCACTAAGAGGCAGTCAGGCTTTGCTTCATGCAAATGTACTGACAGTAAGGAGGAGACAGCAGACTGTGCAGGTTTGATCACTTTTCAGTGTGTCGCTGCTCTTTCATTATCCTGACAGCTGACTGAAGATGGGGGGGGGGGGGGGGGGTGACGCTACTTTATTCCAAAACTCAGGAAAAGTGGTGTCACCTTTTTTGGGCGTCTGGCAGAGTTTAATCAATTGCAAAAATGAATGGACAAAATTACAAACTCTTCGTTGCTAGATAAGACAATCAACACATGTAGATTTAAACATATTCAACGTAAAGTAGAATCAAACTCCCAAAAGGCAGAAAGATTCCACTTTAACACCCCCCCCCCCTCCCCCCCACAAGCAGAATTGCGTGATTTTTTTTTATTTTCTATCTAATAATTAACTTTTTACATTTTTAGACAGTCCCCACTTTCAAATTTAGACATATGTCAGAATTATGTCTACCTGGACACACGGCCTCCTGGGATACATACATCACATCTAAAAGGAAGCTGTAGGATCGACACACAGAACACAGGGGGGTAGTCTGGAGGGTTGGCTGAGGGGTGGGTCCGCCACAACATCAGAGCTGGCTGCCTACACTTGGAAGAGACAATCACCTAAAGAGGACCAAGATGGCAATGCGGGACCCACTGTGAATCCCACACCTGAATCTGAACTGCAACCGCTGTGGATCCCGCACCTGAGCTGCAAATCGCTGCGGGACAACACTGGGTTGGTTGTGTGGTTATTTGTTTTGAAAAGCACTACAGCACTACAGGTAAGTGGGAAAAAGAATATCGGAGGGTTGGGGAAGTTGAGTACCAGCTTAACCACTTCCTGCCTGTGCTATAGCCAAATGAAGGGTACAGCGCAGGCTTACTTTGCCGGGGAGCTGTCATATGACATCCCCCTTGATCGCGGGCGGCGTGCTCTGTGATCGCCCAGTCCTTCCGACTCTGCTGATCACAGATTGGGGTAAAGGGCCAATCACAGCATGTGTCCAATGACAGCTGATCATGATGTAAACACAAGCCGGTTAACAGCATTCCTTTCCTTGCACTGACAGTGTGAGGAGGGGAGAAAAGAGCTGATAACCGGCTTGTGTTAAAGGCACATCTACACTGATAATCAGGGCACTGATTGTCAATGTCCTGATTATTAGTGTAGTCCCAATAGTGCCCACCAGTGCTGACAATCAGTGCCCAGTGCTGCCAATCAGTGCCCCCAGTGCTGCCAATCAGTGCCCATCAGTGCCTCCTCATCAGTGTCACCTATCAGTGCTGCATATCAGTGCCCATCAGTGTCGCCTACCAGTGCCCATCAGGGCAACCTATCAGTGCCCATCAGTGCTGCCTTATCAGTACCACTTCATCAGTGCCCATCAGTGCTGCCTCATAAGTACACATCAGTGCAGCCTCATCAGTGCACATCAGTGAAGGAGAAAAACAACCTGTTTGCAAAATGTTATAACAAACTATGAAGTTTTTTTTTTTTAATTGTTGGTCTTTTTTTTTTGTTTAGCAAAGAAATAAAACCCCCCAGTAGTGATTAAATACCACCAAAAGAAAGCTCTATTTGTGTGAAAAAAAAAAAAGCTAAACATTTCATATGGTTATAGTGTTGCATGACCACGCAAAGTGCGACAACGCTGAAAGCTGAAAATTGGCCAGGGCAGGAAGGGGGTGAAAGTGCCCAGTAGGCAAGTGGTTAAGAGGCTGTCAGTATTACAGTATGCTAGGGAACATTTGCAAGAAAAATGCATGGGTCCGGTTAAACTCTGTGACACTGTAGATGGAAAGTAAACGTGAGTTTCAAACAAACTGGGACTCGCTGTTGCAAATACATGAAAACATTTTTATGACTTCAGACATTATGTCCATGCCACTACAGCTGCAGAGCTAAAATCCTAGAGTCTGATAAGGAAGACAAACTAAAAGAAATATTCATATGAATAACATTCATCATATCTGTATTGGACATTATATATAGTTTCATTCAGCAATGAACCCAGCCAGAGATTAAAAGCCAAACTAGCTGCACAATTATAAGCATTGGATGAACACCACCATTTAAAACCCAAGTCAGTTCCTTTTTTTTTAGCTGTCTGTGTCGCATTGTAAAAATCTCACTCCATTTCCTATCCCAACTACGCAACGGCTCTATAGATAAATCACAATGTTAAGATCATGAGTTAAATTAGCACTAAAGCCTCCAATTTTGTATTGGCATCAGATTATTACAGCTAAATTCAACTGAGAACAATAATTGGTCAATTTAAGTACAGTGTAGAAACACTTACAATTTGCTGTGTTTACAAGCATGGCCTCCAGGATTCTTGGTTCCACTTCCCCAAACTTCCAGCTAGGGAGCACGCAATTATAACCATACATACACTTCAATGATACACATCCTTGGGACTACATCTCCCATGACTCCAAGTGCCACTGTGCATGCAGATCCTTTCAAGTCCTCTAGCTGCCTGTGCCATGAACCCTTCTATCTGTCTGTGCTGCACATGTGCGCCCCTTTTTGACCTCTCTGGTTGCCGGTGAAGGCCAGCACATGCAGCATCACAATGCAGGCTTGGAGTCTCTCTCCAGGTAGTGCGCATGAAAGGCTGGCTCGGTAGGACCCTGCAAGGGAACACAGCCAACCTAGAAAAATAAACCTGGGTCAGCAATCTTAGACTGAAGGCTTTTAAAGAAGAAGCAGCAAACAATGTAAGTGACAAGATTAGCTAATATATATATTTTTTTTTCCCAAAAAAATTAGAATTGAATAAACACATTAATGCTGTTAAGCCGTTTCCAGCACACATCCACCGCGGCAGAAGTGCAGAAGCACGGGCCTTTCCAAGAAGTGCTGTCTTCAGGCCAGTTGGGGGTGTGCCACATGTTTTTTTAGGATGTACAGTAAGTTAATGAGCATTCCATTTCCTTGGAATTTGGACGTTATAGCATTACTACATGTGCCATTTTTTTTATATATGTGTCTATGTAAATAACAACTGATCAAGAGACAAGTCCCCCCAATACAATGACATTGCAGTATTTTAATTATTTTTTTACCCTATATACAATGTCTCAAAGCTATTATCTTCTGTTTTTTCCCTTTCTTGTAGTTTGCTGTTTGTTTGCTATAGGTGGCATGTTAAACCTGTGCAACTTCACAAGCAACTCCCCCACAGCATTGCACAACTTTGAAAATCAGCAGGTGAGTGTTAATCTAGAGCTCACCTATAGATCCCAGGGGCATATATGATAAGCATAAGTCATGAAAGAAGTACCGTTCTGAGCAGCCTTAATTACATCCTATCACACATCATTACCATCTAAAGCATTCAGCATTCAAACACAGCCCTATGATAGCAAAATCACTCTAGGGCAGAAAGAATACGTATTCTACTGTTTGACCCTAACCCCAAATGATGGGTATCTCTTTTCACTGTCACCGCCACATTTTTCCGACCCCGGTCACTGTAATTTGTCTATTTTTTATATCAGTAACATTAGCTAAGTACTTTGTCTTGATCTAATGGGCACTTTGACATCAGATAAAAATATAATTTACATACTGTTCCTACTTGCAATCACACATTTAATATGAACAATGACGTGCATTTATATGCGTACATATACTGCACACCTACACAAGCACACACATGCTTGCCCCACGCAATTACCTTCCCACTCACACTGCTGCGTTAACAGTCACAATGATGCACAGTGACACTATAAGACACCTTTTCATTTACACAAATTATTAAACAGACCACAGAAGACACAAAGAGAGACAAGCCTGTGTGAGATGCATCCTGCGTAGCGACAGGCAAGGGAAAGGAGGCTGCAGAATGTGACAGAGGGAGAGCATCTGGGCCTCTCACATGTTGTTCAAGCTGTCCTCTGGCACTCCATGTAGGAATTTCCGTTGACTATTCCTTAAATATCCGATCTATACCTTACCCATATCATGTTCATCTATATCAGTCCTACAGGTTACCTGTTTCCCTACATTGCACCCTCCCCAGATGCCCCTTTTGCTCTCCAAGCCCCTATACTGTCCCACCACCTTTTCTTCCACCTCAACTGCCCTCGTCCCCATACTCTGTACTCTGGTACTCTCTTACCTCTCTCTCATTCTCTTCTCTCTTTTTACCTTCTCTTCAGTTTCAGAAAGAGAGCTCAGAGCGACATCACCATGGTAATAAGGTTGTGGGGATTGCTAGAGAAGGAGAGAGAGAGAGAGAGAGAGAGAGAGAGAGAGAGAGAGAGAGAGAGAGAATGTGAAAAGTGTGAGCAGAGGTGATGGAAAGGATGGGGGTAGAGGAGCACTGAAAAAAGAACGATGGTAATAAAGGCACCCACTGGAGAAAGTGAGTGAGGTTGGGAAGGAATACTGGCGAAGGAAATGATTAGGAAGGGGGGTGTGTAATCTGTGGGTGTATGCGGCGTGTGTTGAGAAGAAAGCTATGCATGTGCTAGAATGCCGCTCGGAGGATTTGTGTGACTTAATAGAAGGGGGGATGTGGAGGAATCTGAGCGTTCTGTTCTGTTTTGGGAAACTATGGAAAGAAGTTGTATTATGTAGAAATGTAAGCTGTGTGCAGGGCTAAATATTACCTGTCAGCTGCTCGATAGGAAAGGTATGCGGAGGAGGGATGTGTCCATGTCACCATGCCATTACAGCCAGGAGTTTTTGGATCAGTATCAGCAAGCAGTGTTTCACATTATTAAAATCACAATGTGAAAATGTAGACAAAGTATAGACAACATTTCCAATTTATATCATGTTACACAAGTTAGTGTGCAAAAAACGTTATCATCCTTAAAATCCTAAACCCACAGTTGATCCAGAGCAGTGGTTCTCAGCCTTACGAGGACCAGGACCTGGTAACTTCATCCAAAACCTTTCATGCTCCAACATAGTGTAGCACCCTCCTAGCTAGGTTGCTAGGATGTTAGGCAAATTTAGTTATTTTGTGGCTCCTCTGTAATCTTTGAAGCAGTTGTTGATTGTTTGGGTCTGTTTGTAGTTTCCCTGGTGGTCACATCAATTACTTCCCCTATCTCTGTTGAGAACCCTCCAGAGTTCAGGGAAGGACATTCAAATCTCTCACCTGAATATTTACTACCCTCTAGCCAATCCCTGGGGAGGTGTGCCAAGTAGGTGGTCAGAAATGGGGTAAATAGCCTGGAAGCTGTTCAGACTTGTTCTTCCCTTGGAAGAAGAGGGAACATGTGCTTCAGGGGCTGCTAAGCCCTGGATCCTTTCTGCTGGCCATCGGACTACTCCCACCCCCATCATATAGAGTCCATGGACTTGCTTCAACTGGGATTCGTGAGTTGAGCCAAATCTCCTGGGCTGCAGTTTATCTATGGTCCCAGAGATGTTACTGTAGCACCCTCCTAGGTAGGTGCTAGAATAGAGTATCGTTTTGGGGTTTTTCTGGCTTACCAGGAAGGCTGTCGGGTAAATTTAGATGCTCTCTGCCCACCAGGGAGCAGGGATCTATTGATACGGTCTGCTCATGGTGTTCAGGTGCTGCTCATGCTGTCTGAATGTTTCACACTGGTCCAATAGGGGGGCATATTGGACACTGGGGTGAAACCTGACAAATGAGAGCACAGGCATACAGTAGTTGCAGTACTTGCCATTGGCAGAGGAAAGTGTCTCAGTGCAAGCTGCGTGACTGTATATATACCAAGTGCACATGTGCTCTAGAGCTTTGGCTGGAGAGCAGGATCCCGGAGGGAGGGGGCAGCTGCCCCTCCTCTGTAGATGCTGCCATTCGGCCTTAGGCTGCTGACCTGAAGGCCTGAATCTGAGCATAACTGCAACCCAGATGTCCTACAGAGATGACTGGAAGCGGGACACGCCAGAAAGGATCTGTTCGGCCTACAGTGTCAGTGAGCACAGATCTGTTTCATGGGGCCTGTCCTGTGAGGTTCACCCCTTTAGTTAGAAGGGTCAGTGGATGGGTGTTAGTCAAAAGGGGATGCTAGTGAGTGTCCTGAAGATAAAGAATTTCATCAAGTCTGCTGCCAGAGCAAGCAAATAACTTGTTCTTCCCATACAAGTGTTGTATGGTATAACAGCAAGTCTGTTACCACAACTAATCTGTGAGGCTGAGTAAGAGTTGTCCTCAATTGTAATTAGTTCCAATTGGAGTATCCCACTATTCTCTTTTCCTATCCAAGTTCCAACAATAAATACAAAAAAAACAAACAAACCCCTGGATTGATTATTGGAAACGAGCAGATTAGAGGATGGGCAGTTGTGTGAAAACCCTTAGCAACTGGCTGCAAGATAAGAAGGGGAAACACCCAGGGAAGTCTATACACAGCAACCCCTATATGTGCAGCGCTACATTACATACTGCCCCAGTATACTTAGTGTGCTGTCTATCTTGTGGTCTTCAGCTGCAAGAACTCAGACTGTTCCAGTCTGTTCCGAATAACTGTCCAAACCTATCCTGTGGTTGTCAGCTGCAGGAAACTTAGACTGATCAAGTCTACTTACATATTCTACTCATGCTCTAACATCCTCCTGGTCTACAGCTGGGAGTGAAACAATGTGCTGCTATCACCTACAGAAAGTGTCCTCTGCAAGATTTGTGCGTTGCTATTTTGGAGTATCCCATACCCCATTTTCTTCCCCTTTTACAAGTTATTTAGCAATAAACTTCAAAAAGACATCTCCTACACAGGTTAATAAGTCAGAGTCAATGGACTGTTGCTGTGTGCCTGGCTGCCTCTGCACTGCTTGGTAAAGATTGTATCAAAAACTCAGCAGCTCCTGTGGGTGTAGCGCTACAATGGCCATAACCATGATTGGCCTGTTCCCTATTCTACCCATAACAGAGTAAAAAAAAAAATTCAGATATAGATCCATGTTAAATCTATAACTTATTAACATATAGTATCCTCAAACAGAAGGCGGAGGAGCGCAAGGTCTATAACATCCACCAGCTCCGTGAAGTCATCATGGAAGAGTGTAAGAGGACTCCAGTGGCAACCTGTGAAGCTCTGGTGAACTCCATGCCCAAGAGGGTTATGGCAGTGCTGGAAAATAATGGTGGCCACAGAAAATATTGAAACTTTGGGCACAATTTGGACATTTTTACTTAGGGGTGTACTCACTTTTGTTGCCAGCGGTTTAGACATTTATGGCTGTGTGTTGTGTTATTTTGAGGGGACAGCAAATTTACACTGTTATACAAGCTGTACACTCACTACTTTACATTGTAGCAAAGTATAATTTTTTCAGTGTTGTCACATAAAAAGTTATACAGTAAAACCTTGGATTGCGAGCATAATTCGTTCCGGAAGCATGCTTGTAATCCAAAGCACTTGTATAGCAAAGTGAGTTTCCCCATAAAAAAATAATGGAAACTCAAATGATTTGTTCCACAATCATTTATTCACAAGTCCTTCAGTTTATAGTACATATAAAAAGATTATAGTAGTGTGATAGGTTGTGCAACTATAAGTAAGTGTAGCAATATGGTTACATTTAACTAGCTGAGATCCGCGCTATAGCCAAATGACGGCTACAGCGCGGATCTGTTGTGCCGGGAGCACGTCATATGACGTACTCCCCTTCTGTGCACTCCAGGGTCACCGTGTCGCCGTGTCACTGGGCACCCGATGCGCGTGCCCAGCGGCCGCGATGTCCGCTGGGCACCCGCGATTGCCGGTAACACAGCGGGACCGTGGATCTGTGTGTGTAAACACACAGATCAACGGTCCTGTCAGAGGAGAGGAGCCGATGGTGTGTTCTCTGTACAGAGAAACACCGATCGGTCTCCTCCCCTTGTGAGTCCCCTCCCCCCACAGTAAGAAACACTCCCAGGGAACATAATTAACCCCTCCCCGCCCCCTAGTGGTTAACCCCTTCACTGCCAGTGTCATTTATACAGCAATCAATGCATTTAAATAGCATTGATTGCTGTATAAATGACAATGGTGCCAAAAATGTGTCAAAAATGTCCGATGTGTCCGCCATAATGTCGCAGTCACAATAAAAATCGCTGATCACCGCCATTACTAGTAAAAAAAAAAATATTAATAAAAATGCTATAAAACTATCCCCTATTTTGTAAACGCTATAACTTTTGCGCAAACTAATCAATAATCGCTAATTGTGATTTTTTTTTACCAAAAATATGTAGAAGAATACGTTTCGGCCTAAACTGAGGAAAAAAAATGTTTTTTTATATATATTTTTTGGGGATATTTAGTATAGCAAAAAGTAAAAAATATTGTTTTTTTTTTTTAAATTTGTCGCTCTTCTTTTGTTTATTGCGCAAAAAATAAAAAACGCAGAGGTGATCAAATACCACCAAAAGAAAGCTCTATTTGTGGGGAACAAATGATAACAATTTCATTTGGGTACAGTGTCGTATGACCGCGCAATTGTCATTCCAAGTGCGTCAGCGCCAAAAGCTGAAAATTGGTCTGGTCACGAGGGGGGTTTAAGTGCAAAGTAATCAGGTGGTTAATGAAGGTACAACATTTAGCAACTCACATGGTTGATGATTAAAAGAGGCACATCTAAGTGTGCAGGCATCCGGGGTAAAGCTGTCTGCAATCGTGACTGGGAAGACTACCCTGCAGTAGAGTGATCTGAAAGCCAGGCTTAAACTGTTCGTGGAGCGCAGCATGGAAGGGATGACATTGATTGCGGTAAGGAGGATGGTCTCTATGGACAGATTTACCCCGGATGTCTGCATACTTAGATGTGCCTGTTTTAATCATAAACCATGTGAGTTTCTAAATGTTGAACCTTCATTAAATGTAACCATATTGCTACACTTAGAGGCACCTCTCTTCTCTTTTATACTCAGTTGTGATATGACGCTACTTGTATATCAAGACATCGCTTGTATATCAAGTCAAATGTATTAAAACATTTTGCTTGTCTTGCAAAACACTCTCAAACCAAGTTACTCTTAAACCAAGGATTTACTGTAATAAAATATTTACAAAAATGTGAGGGGTGTACTCACTTTTGTGAGATACTGTATATAGGTATAGGGCTGATCCATTAAAATAGAAGAAAATAAAAATATCACATGATTGCAGTTATATCGCACAGCAACCAATCAAATTATTTTTTAATGTTTAATCTGGTTCCTATTATTTATACCTCCAACTCTGCATATTGTCAGTCCTCATTTTTACTGTAATGTTAAGTCACTGGCACAGTGACTTGTCATATGAATGCACACACCAATCTGAATGGATACAAACACTTTCAAACTGGATATGAATGAAAGAAGAGCAACCACTGGGGCAGCATTAAGCAGAGAAAATTTGTTAGGATGAAAGCAGAGAAGGTTTTCAGGATAAGGGCAGTGTGCAGCTCCAGCAATAGATAATACGAGCCCAGGAGAAGAATGTGAAAGTGAGTGTATATCCCAAGCTATCCACACACACACATAACATTCTAGTAGTAGATTGCATCCTTCTCTGCCAACCTACCCTGTTCAGTCAAACATGGTTGCCACAGGAGGCGTATGTGCATTTTCAGTGCAGCTCTGTGCTCGCCAATAAGCTTCCGCCTCCATCTCCAGATGGGGCTTCTGCCTGCAACTGGGGCTCCACTGCAGTGTTGCAGGTTTGGGCTTGCACAGACAGGCATCAGCAGCATATACAGCCATGGACAAAAGTTTTGAGAATGACCACAAATATTAATTTTCACAAAGTCTGCTGCCTCAGTTTTTATGATGGCAATTTGCATATACTCAAGAATGTTATGAACAGTGATCAGCTGAATTCCATCTCTGCCATAAAAATTAACTTAATCCCATAAAAACATTTCCACTGCATTTATGAAGAAGGCTTCAGGGCATCTAAGAAAGTCCAGCAAGCGCCAGGAGTGTCTCCTATAGTTAATTCAGCTGTGGGATCAGGGCACCACCAGTGCAGAGCTTTCTTAGGATTGGCAGCAGGCAGGTATAAGTGCATCTGGCCGCACAGTGAGGAGAAGACTTTTGCAGGCTGGACAAGTGTCAAGAAGAGCAGCAAAGAAGCCACTTGTCTCCAGAAAAAACATCAGAGACAGACTGATATTCTGCAAAAGGTACAGGGATTGGACTACTGATGCCTGGGGTAAAGTAATTTTCTCTGATGAATCCTCTTTCCGATTGATTGGGGAATCTGGAAAAAACCTTGTCTGGAGAAGAAAAGGTGAGCGTTATCATCAGTCCTGTGTCATACCAACAGTAAAGCATCCTGAGACCATTCATGTGTGGGGTTGCTTCTCAGCCAAGGGAGTGGGCTCACTCACAATTTTGCCTAAGAACACAGCCATGAATAAAGAATAGGGATGAACCGAACACCCCCTGGTTCGGTTTGCACCAGAACCTGCGAACAGATCTAAACTTCGTGTGAACTTTAGAACCCTATTAAAATCTATGGGACTCGAACGTTCAAAATCAAAAGTGCTAATTTTAAAGACTAATATGCAAGTTATTGTCATAAAAAGGGTTTGGGGACCTGGGTCCTGCCCCAGGGGACATGTATCAATGCAAAAAAAACTTTTAAAAACTGCCGTTTTTTCAGGAGCAGTGATTTTAATAATGCTTAAAGTGAAACAATAAAAGTGTAATATTCCTTTAAATTTCGTACCTGGGGGGTGTGTATAGTATGCCTGTAAAGGGGCGCATATTTCCCATGCTTAGAACTGTCCCTGCACAAAGTGTAATTTCTGCAGGAAAAAAAGTCATTTAAAAGCACTCGCGGCTATAATGAATTGTCGGCTCCCCGTCATACAGAGAACAGTCATTGAAAGTCATTGATGAGAAAAAAAAAAAAATGCAATATGAACCCAAATTCAATTACCAAGCCCTTCAGGTCTGGTATGGATATTAAGGGGAACCGCGGGTCGAATTAAAAAAAAAATGATGTGGGGTTCCCCCCAAATATCCATACCAGACCCTTCAGGTCTGGTATGGATTTTAAGGGAACTCCACGCCAAATTTAGAAAAAGAAATGGTGTGGAATTCCCCCCAAAAATCCATACCAGACCCTTTATCCGAGCACGCAACCTGGCAGGCCGCAGGAAAAGAGGGGGGGGACGAGAGAGCACCCCCCCCCCCTCCTGAACCGTACCAGGCCACATTCTCTCAACATTGGGAGCTCTGATGGTTTTCCCATCGGAATTCCGACGGAATGTCGCTCAAACTGTCTTGCCTACACACGGTCACACCAAATTCCAACGGTCAGTAACACAGCGGCATAAAACACGTTCGACAGCACTATAAAAGGGAAGTTTAATGCTTCCGAGCATGCTTCGAATTGTTTCCGAGCATGCGTCGGAATTTTTCATGTCGGAATTGCATACACACGATCGGAAAATCCGATAGAAAGGTTTTCCGTCAGGTTCTCAATCCAAAGTCCGTCGGAAATTCCGACAGAAAAAGACCGATGGGCATACACACGGTTGGAAAATCCGCTGAAGAGCTCCCATCGGACTGTTTCCATCGGAAATTCCGACCGTGTGTACGCGCCATTACTCGGCCATCCTACCCCAGCATGTACCACTGGTGATAAATCTCCTAGTGATTGGTCAGTGGGGACATAAATATTCAAAACTTAGCATCACTGCTGCTCAACTGTCTATTGCCAAATGTGTAAGCAACACCTACTGGCAGCAGCTAGGCACAGCAGCAACACTGAGCTTAGGGGAAATTCCAAGTGAGACATTACAAATTAGCCAAAGTAAATTTCCACATGACAGAACTAAATTTGGCTTGTCACCTCTGCCTCAGGTTTGCTACATATACGAGGGTTCTTCAAAAAGTCTATGCACATTTTTTAACTAAGTTATATATAAAAGTGCAGAAACTTTTTGAAGGCCCCTTATATATTAATGGAAAAGAGGTTAGCTTGAGCTTCTGTGCTATTGTTTCAAACCCTTGTCTCCATGTATAGTTTGCATAACAAATATGAAGTTGGAAGCCATATTTACTGATTACATACTGGCTTCTGCAGTGCTACACAATGGTTGTGCTTTACTCCTTCTCAAAATGCAGGTTTATGGGTCAGTTGTGGAGCTATTGTGAACATTACTTCATAGAAAGCAAAATTTGGTCAGAGACTGCTAGGGCCAGACTGACCTACCGGGATAGCAGGGGATTTCTCTATAGGCTGCCTGCTCTGGGGCCAACCGCCCGTCCGTAAGTGTCCGTTACGGGCAACGGCGCCCATAAAAAGTATTGCTGTGGAGCAACTGTGCATGCGCCGTTCCCGAAGCCTGCCGGGTTTGGGAAAGCTCGTACATGCTTGGCCAGTCGCATGCACAGGGACGTAACGGCGCCACCTGGCGCCATTTTGGAATCTGAGGCAATTGGTCTTTGGCGCTGCGCCGGCGCCTCATCATCACATCACCTGCACCATGTACGCAGCCGCTGCCCACCACCTGCACCATGTTTGCAGCTGCTGACCACCACCTGCACCATATCCGCAGCCACTGACCACCATCTGCACCATGTCCGCAGCCACTGACCACCATCTGCACCATGTCCGCAGCCGCTGACCACAACCTTCACCATGTCTGCAGCCGCTGACCACAACCTGCACCATGTCCACAGCCTCTGGTATCTCCTGCACCATGTCCGCAACATCTGACATTTCCGGTACCATGTCCGCAACCTCTGACACCTCCTGTATCATGTCTGCAGCCTCTGACATCTACTGTACCATGTCTGCAGCCTCTGACATCTCCTGTGTCATGTCCGTAGCCTCTAACCATCTCCTATATCATGTCCGCAACCTCTGACACCTCCTGTATCATGTCCGCAGCCTCTGACATCTACTGTACCATGTCTGTAGCCTCTAACCATCTCCTATATCATGTCCACAACCTCTGACACCTCCTGTATCATGTCCGCAGCCTCTGACATTTACTGTACCATGTCTGCAGCCTCTAACCATCTCCTGTATCATGTCCGCAACCTCTGACATCTCTTGTATCATGTTCACAGCCTCTGACATCTCTTGTATCATGTCCGCAACCTCTGACATCTATTGTATCATGTTCACAGCCTCTGACATCTCTTGTATAATAGCCGCAACCTTTGACCATCTCTTTTCTTTTATTATGTCTGCATTCTCTGAGGGGGAGTCTGGAGAGGAGTTTGCTCCTATATTTATATACAAAGCCCTATGTGCTTTCAGTCTTATCTGTATATATAAAATACACTCTTTAAATGTGCTATAAAATACATGATTTTCCCTTTTATGAGCAATAAAATAATGACCTTATGCTGTTGGGCGGGTATAATAATGCTATAGGGTTTGTATGAAATTATTTTCAGAGCTGTTTTTTTCAGTCCAGCCCTACAGACTGCCCAGCTGAGCTTTGCAGGAGTTAGGCAATTCATTGTGAGCAGTCCAGCACTAGCATTAGCATGTTATCTTTCTTTACTTAATGGAGTTGCAAAGGCAGAAGGTTTTTTATCTTAATGCATTCTATGCATTAAGATAAAAAAAATCTTTTGTGTGTAGCAGCCACCCCAGCACCCCCTAATACTTACCTGAGCTCCATCTCCCTCCAGCGATGTCCACGTATATCTAAGCTGTCTGGGAAACTACTTCTGTTTGGCTGAGACACAGCAGCGGTGCCATTGTCAATCAAAGTCAGTCAGCCAATCAAGGGAGAGAGGGGGCGGGGGTCCGTGTCCGAATGGACACATGGAGCTGTGACTTGGCTCCAGTACCCCCATAGGAAGCTGCTGACTGTGGGGGCACTCGATAGGAGGGAGGGGCCAGAAGCAGCAAGGAGGGACCTGAGAAGAGGAGGATCCGGGCTGCTGTGTGCAAAACCAACTGCACAGAGGACAAAAGTATAACATGTCTCTTATTTAAAAAAAAAAAAAAACTAGACATTACAATCACTTTAAAACCTAGGTGCTGTCCTTTTTACTGGTATGATGCCATGCAAAGCAGGTAGAGAAAACCGAACCTTCATCGAAGCAGAAAAAAATGATTCTACTGTGGAAAAAGAAGCCGAGCATGTGTTTGGGCAACAGAAAAATGGAGAACATACCTGTGAGGGCCACAGTTTACTTTGCAGAGTGACTGCAGTCCTTTACCTACGCTGCTTACTACAAAAGGACTGGAACAAGCAGAAACACATATACCAAGATGGTCAGTAAGGCAACTCAATTTTAACTATATAATGCAAACCAGGTTTGCAAAATGTTACTGCTGATTATTAGTCACGGTTACTCTTACCTGCAGGTCCTAGTACACAGAATGAGGATGTTGAAATGATTGCATTTACTGATATAGATGCTGTTATGGCAAACAAGCAGGGGTCAAGTCCTGGGGAAAAAAGTGTGGGAACTCCCACCCAAGATCCCCTCGCCCACCAAAAAAAAATAAAAAATGATACGCTCATATGCACAAACTCTTCCAAAGTGGTATTCTTCATCCAATTTTCGTATTGTGTGTAGGAAGCTTAACTCTTAGTACATAAAAAAAAACAATCCTCAAAACATAAATATAAACATAAACATAAATACGGTAATTCTCGGAATAATCAGCATTCATTCAATTGTGCTTCCATGCAAATGTGAACATCATGTTCTGATCTTTATTGGGGTATGTTATTTTGTATATAGAGTGTTTATGTGGTGAGTTTACACTTTTCATGGAACAGAGATTGGATAACACCAGGGCCGGACTGGGAATAAAATTCAGCCCTGGAAAAAATTTCATACCAGCCCCACAGCATTATTATACCAGCGCAACAGCATAACGTCATTATTTTCTGGTTCATGAAAGGGAAAACCATACATTTTAAAGCACATTTGAGTGTATATATATATATATATATATATATACACACGGTGGGGGGTGGAGAGCACTGGGGTGGGGGCTGGAGACTGATGGGAAGAGCTGGAGAGCACCGGGGGCAGAAAGAACAGGGGTGGGGAGCATGGGGGGGGGGGGGGTGAAGAGCACTGTGGGGGGTGGAGAGCACTGGGGTGGGGGCTGGAGACTGATGGGGAGAGCTGGAGAGCACCGGGGCAGAAAGAACGGGTGGGGAGCATGGGGGAGGCTGGACAGCACTGTGGGGGGGATTGAGAGCACCGGGGGAAGAAAGAACAGGGGTGGGGAGCACGGGGGGCTGGGGAGCATGGGGGGGATGAAGAGCACTGTGCGGGGTGGAGAGCACTGGGGTGGGGGCTGGAGACTGATGGGGAGAGCTGGAGAGCACCAGGGGCAGAAAGAACAGGGGTGGGGAGCACGGGGGGGCTGGACAGCACTGTGGGGGGTGGAAAGCACTGGGGTGGGAGCTGGGGACTGATGGGGAGAGCTGGAGAGCACCGGGGGCAGAAAGAACTGGTGGGGAGCACGGGGGGTTGGACAGCACTGTGGGGGGGCTGGAGAGCACCGGGGGCAGAAAGAACAGGGGTGGGGCGCACGGGGGGCTGGGGAGCATGGGGGGCTGAAGAACACTGTGGGGGGCTGAGACTGATGGGGAGAGCTGGAGAGCACTGGGGGCAGAAAGAACAGGGGTGAGGAGCACGGGGGGCTGGACAGCACTGTGGGGGTGGGGAGCACGGGGGGGCTGGACAGCACTGTGGGGGGGGGGAGAGCACTGGGGTGGGAGCTAGAGAAGGATGGGGAGAGCTGGAGAGCAGGGGGGCAGAAAGAACATGGGTTGAGAGAACTGGGGGGGGCTGGAGAGTCTGGTGGGGGAGAAGAGCACAAGGAGAACTGGAGGGGGGCTGGAGAGTCTGGTGGGGGAGGAGAGCACTGGGGGGAGCACAAGGAGAACTGGAGGGGGGCTGGAGAGTCTGGTGGGGGAGAAGAGTACAAGGAGAACTGGAGGGGGGCTGGAGAGTTTGGTGGGGGAGGAGAGCACTGGGGGGAGCACAAGGAGAACTGGGGGGGGGCTGGAGAGTCTGGTGGGGGAGAAGAGCACAAGGAGAACTGGAGGGGGGCTGGAGAGTCTGGTGGGGGAGGAGAGCACTGGGGGGGGGGGGGAGGCAGTAAAATAATTTGGATAGGGGGATCAGCAGGGGGGCGGCATATAGAGGAAATTAGCTTTCTATATTCCTCCATGCAGCCGCTGAATGCTTGATTCTCCTCCTCTCCCTCCTCCAAGCATTCAGCGGCTGCATGGAGGAATATAGAAAACTAATCTCCTCTATATGCCGCCCCCCTGCTGATCTCCCGGCCCCTACCCAGGCACACAGTTAGGGCTGTACTCACAGGCATCTCTCCTCCTCCTGTGATCATGGAGCTGGCCGGGTCTGTGTTCTGCGGCCACGCACCGCGCTGTAACAAGGTCCCGCCCCCCCTAGACCGTCTCGTGTGATAGGTGGAACACTGATTCTATCTACTATCACACGAGCCGGTCTAGGGGGGCGGGACCGTGTTACAGCGCGGTGCACGGCCGCAGAACACAGACCCGGCCAGCTCCGTGATCACAGGAGCAGGAGAGAGGGGAGCACTGTAGCCGCAAAGCGGCCCCAGGGCAAGCAGCCTACCATATCCCGGTATCCCGGTAGGCCAGTCCGGCCCTGGATAACACAGGGTTAAACGGAAAGGTCATAAATGCTTGGGGCGATAGTGATGTGTTCCTGCTTAGGAGATGTATGTTAGATTGGGGGGCTGCAAACTCTGCAGGGCTCCAACACACACTATTCCAACCCTTCACATATTTCCACATAAACTTCCCTCCTGGCATTAAACTTTGCCAGGTATTGTGCTCAGCTTACCACCCCAAACTGATGTTCCTCCCTCAGCTCATGCTCTCTCTGCATGTCCTGTGAGCAGAATAGCTGTGCTCCTCCTCTGGGTTTTCTCATCATATGGCACTGAAGCTAGAGGAGGGGGGGATTCAGCGAGTTCCTGTTGTGGAAAAAGTATAGGAACTCCGTTCCCATGCGTTCCCGCAGGACTTGAGCCCTGCAAACAAGCCTGTCCTACTTGCCCACTACAAGTACAAATGCAGGACATTCTACAAAACAAATGGCCAAACTCAAAAAACAAATCAATCTCTGTTCAAAGGACTTACTACAGGGTTAGACATGAACTGTCCTTAATTGATGGTTATGCTGTTTGTGGATCTCATCCCTTTCTAGTGCCAGAGACCTTGAGGCCTTATACAACCTGTACATGAGTCACCAAAAAAATTTAAGAACAAGCCAAGACTATAGACTTGAACTATATTGGTGGACAGACATGGACATCCAAGTACTAAGACCCCTTTCACACTGGAGCGCTTTGCAGGCGCTACAGCGCTAAAAATAGCGCCTGCAAATCGCCCTAAAACAGCCGCTGCTGTGTCTCCAATGTGAAAGCCCCAAGGGCTGGTTGTTCTGAAGCAGGACTGTCATGCTGAATACCCCTGCGAGGGAATGTGATGTTTATTTTTGAAATTTGTTTCTTTTGAATAAAAATGGGCTGCCATGCCCTTGAAAATGCAGTTGGACTGACACGATTTTGATTTAACTCGGATGCACCACTAGAGCTTAATCACCCCATGATCGTCACAACACATACTGTACATGCTGGCTGCAGGAAGGAAGACACATTACAGGGAGCAAAACAAATGATTTAATAGGCAAAAGGACAGAACAATTATGGCGCTATGTATCCATTGTGCTACAATCTACTAGATATAAAATGAGAAAAACATTTTCTGTTTAAGTCATTTTAGGGGTTTGACATTAGTTATTAAAAAAAAAAAGATGATTACACAGTATAGACCAGTATCGATATTGTTTTTCAAGGAAGCTCTAAGGGACCAAGAGCTAAACTACATATGCTATGCTATACTACAGCTGTGTCTCCTTCATAATGTTGTTAAAGAGGGATTTCACCGCCCCCCCTTCTTTTTTCTCCCCTGCTTAGATACTTTTTAGATACTTTCACTTTTAGATACAGTTTAGATACTTGCCCAGACAGCTGATCCAGCATTGTCCTGCTGAGATCCTCTTCGATGCCAGTCTACATTCCTCAATGATGTCATTGAGAGGCTGTGCCAGCTCTTCCGATGTCACGCCACTAGGTCCGCCCCCCCCCCTCTGTTAGTGAATGGGGTGACATGTAGAGCTCCCAGTACCTCTTGGCATATGAATGTGACATATCTCAGGAGGCACTGGGACCTCTCACTTAATTCCCCTAGGGGAATAATGGAATATGGAGGCAAGGCCGAAAGCTAATCTTAAAAAAAACAAGTGAATTAACCAAAATCCCACAATACAATATATGCGCAGTGGAGGGGGGGGGGGGGTTGGGGGATGGGATGGCGTGGACCCAAGTTCACTTAAAGGGTGAAGATCCACTTAAAGGTGATGTGATGAATATTAGATGAAGTCAAATAGACGTTTTCATAGGCTTACCTCCACGTGCAAATATGACTGTGCAGTCCTAAAAAAGCAGAGTTAGGCCTCATGCACACGAGACGCTGTTAAACGCGCGTTCAGAGGCAGTTGGACACTTTTTTCAACTGCACCTGAACGCATGCAATGTTATCCTATGTGTCCATGTACACAGTCAGACACTTTGCTTTTCCACGTTGCAGACGCTAAACGCGGCTAAACGCAGGCACCTGCGTTTAGCTGTGTTTGCGTTTATAAGCCTTTTAAAGGAACCCAATTTTTTGGACCAGAAAACTCAGAAATATGATGGTAAACCATAAAAAAATACTAGAAAAATTGGTTTAAAATGTCGTAATTAGTTTAGATTTTTTTTTTAGTTCATAGAGCATATATACTCACTAATGCAGGGGTTTCAAACTGGTGGCCCTCCAGCTGTTGCAGAACTACAATTCCCATGAGGCATTGCAAGGCTGACTGTTACAAGCATGAGTCCCATAGGCAAAGGAATGATGGGATTTGTAGTTCTGCAACAGCTGGAGGGCCACCAGTTTGAGACCCCTGCACTAATGCTTACATGTTTGTGAAATGCATACATGTTTGTGAAATATCCAGCGGGCATTCGCTGTGCCATCAACGGATGGGTCCAATATCGACAAGCTCTGATTCTGGACCTCTCATGCAAATTTGCGACAACGTTGCTGCCTCATCAAGAGCAACATCAGGAGCATTTCCTGACATATATTCAATATGGGATCCATTTCCAAAAAAAAAAGAGAGGCAAATGCAAGTGTACAACTGCTCTCTCTGCTGCTGCTCACTCTGATAGAAATGGCAGAAATAGTTAATAATACATGCTGTCTGAGCTTGGGGAGGGTCTATATGATGTTATCTTTACAAATGCTTATAGACGCAAACGCGGCTAAACGCGGCATGAAAACACAGCAAAACGCGCGTTTTTAAACACAGGTTTCTGCTTTTTAAAACATGCCTTCAGCAGAGTTTGCATCTGCGTCTCGTGTGCATGGGGCCTTAGACCCAGTGCTTTAATTAAGGGCTCGTTCACACAGGCAACTATACTGATCCTGAAAAGCGATCTGTGGTGGATCACTTTTCATAGGGTGTTTGACAGGCATTGAGGAGGCGATTTGTTGCCTCCTTACTGCCTGCTTTAACCCTTAAAGTGCCAATCTACCACGTTGCAACCATGTGCATTCACTTAAATGGGTCAAGCTTAGTGCAATTACTGGGAAAAAAAAAAAGACAGAAGGCGCGTAGGCCTAGTGCATTATTATCCTCAAACAAAGGCTTTATTAATATACGAAGGTAGGTAATATACTCACAAAAAAATCTTGAATAAAAGCATAGTCTACTTAGTCCTACACATGAGTCCATAAAACCGTCCACATTCTATGAGACTGCCCCTGTAGAGCAGCCTTTCTAAACCTTTTCAACACAGAGGAACCCTTGAAATAGTTCTCCGGTCTCGAGGAACCCCTGCTAGAAATCTACAACTCATGATACATTAGTGTGATGGTCAGTTCGAAGAATGGTCCTTACACCTGTGGTCATTGGGAAGAATTATCTCCTTACAGATAGGTAAAAAGATCAATGGTGTCAGTGGGAACTTATCTGAGAGGCAGAAATTGCCCAATGCTGAAGGAACCCCTAGCAACCTCTGGAGGAACCCTAGTTGAGGATCACTGCTGTAGAGGCATAGGCTAACGCATTTTGAGTAGTTCCTCTTCTTCAAAGCCTCAGGCTCTTTTTTTGTGAGTATATTACCCACCTTCATATATTAATAAAGCCTTCGTTTGAGAATAATGCGCCAGGCCTACGCGCCTTCTGTCTTTTTCATGTCCCAGTGCTTCGGATTCCCCAGTCTGTGGAAGGCAGCGAGGAGTGCAAAATCCATTTCAAAGCATCATAGTAAAGAGTTCACAATTGTATAGAGGCACACTGCACAGCGCTGGAGATTATACTGTGTTTCTTTTGGTGCAATTGCTGCCTGCTAACAGCAGCATGGCAAGTTAAAGTTGCTGAACTGCGAACAATCATAGCCACGGCATTTGGAACTCAACCCTCCAGCCGCCTGTCTTCTTTACACGCACATGATCTATAAGGGCATCCCAGTCTTAGTCCGTAGGGTTCAATATTGTGTCGGCCCACCCTTTGCAGCTATAACAGCTTTAACTTTTTTGGGGAGGCTGCCCACAAGGTTTAGGAGTGTGTCTATGGGAATGTTTGACCATTCTTCCAGAAGCACATATGTGAGGCAAGGACGAGATGCCTGGCTCGCAGTCTCCGCTCTAATTCATCCCAAAGGTATTCTATTAGATTGAGGTCAGGACTTTGTGCAGGCCAGTCAAGTTCCTCCACCCCAAACTTGCTCATCCATGTTTTTATGGACCTTGCTTTGTGCACTGGTCCAAATCATTTGGTAAGGGGGGGGGGGGGGGTTATGGTGTGGGGTTGTTCTTCAGGGGTTTGGCTTGGCCCCTTAGTTCCAGTGAAGGGAACTCTTAAGGCGTCAGCATATCAAGACATTTTGGACAATTTCATGATCCTAACTTCGTGGGAACAGTTTGAGGATGGCCCCTACCTGTTCCAACATGACTGCACACCAGTGCACAAAGCAAGGTCCATAAAGACATGGATGAGTGAGTTTGGGGTTGAGGAACTTGACTGGCCTGCACAGAGTCCTGACCTCAACCTGATGGAAGGAATTAGAGCGGAGTCAGGTCTTCTTGTCCACCATCAGTGCCTGACCTTCCGAATGCACTTCTGGAAGAATGGTCAAACATTCCCATAGTCATGCTCCTAAACCTTCCCAGAAGAGTTGAAGCTGTTATAGCTGCAAAGGGTGGGCCAACTCAATATTGATCCCTACGGACTAAAGCCCCGTACACACAATCAGACTTTCCGACAACAAAACCATAGATTTTTGTTTGAAGGATGTTGGCTACAACTTGTCTTGCATACACACGGTTACACAAATGTTGGCCAACAACTATGAACGTAGTGACGTACAAGACGTACATGATATCTCCATTGCGAAGGCTAGTTATATCTCATACTTGACTCCGAGCATGCGTGGACTTTTGGCTGGCGGACTTGTGTACACACGATCGGAAAGTCCGACAACAAACATTTGTTGGCGGAAAATTTGAGAACCTGCTAGCCAGTTTGCGGAAATTCCGACAACAAATGTCCGATGGAGCATACACATGGTCAGACTTTCCGCCATCAAGCTCACATCCAACATTTGTTGTCGGAAAATCCGATTGTGTGTACGGGGCATAAGACTGCCATTAAAGTTCATGTGTCTGTAAAGGGAGGCGTCACAATACTTTTGGTAATATAGTGTATCTCAGCTATTTGGGTAAAGAAATTTCAGCACCTGTGCTCCCAGCTCTGCCCACCAACTCTAGGGCACTTTTACTGCATTGTTCTCTACCTAAAATGGAAAATTGGATTCCAACCACCAGTCTTCTAAAAACAGAAATATCAGCTTTGGGAGCCTTGAACATTCGGCAAGATTCTAGATGTGGGGCACAATTTAACATGTGGAGCAACATATTCTTACAGCTTTGTTGGCATTTACTTTCATACACGGCATACAATGAAAAGACTCTCACCTAGAACCAGGGGCGTTGCTAGGGGGTGGCTTTTGGGGCTATAGCCCCGAATATGGGGCCCATAGCCCCGAGTCTCTCAGAGACGGCCATGGACATGGCCTCTCTGCAGCCGGGCCGTGAGTGCGGCGGGCAGCACTGGGGACCCTGATGTAAGTGGGGGAGGCCCTCTGGGGACTCTAGCTCCAGCCCCAGATATTTTGTAGACCTAGAAACGCCCCTGCCTAGAACAATGGATAGTACAATAAGAACAACTTGGGCGCTGCAGGGTTTCATTTTTTGATTGACAGATGAATGATGTTTATGTCTACAAAGGGTATTCCTTTTTCTAATAATAAATAAAATTGGGAATGACTGGCAATCAGGGACAGAGAGATTTTCTAATAAAGATCGCTTCACACTAATTACAGGCCGATTGTTGCATGCAGCTTGATTATATTGGGCCATGTGTGGCCAGTCTGAGTATTTTGAACAGAGGAAGCATAGCTTGCCTGAGAACACAATTATCCTAAAGGTGTTACGGTAATTGCTAGTTTCACTGCTAAAATAGATTACCGTTTCAAACCAGGAGGCATTTTATTTATAAGCAGTGCTGATGAATCTAAGCAATTACTACATAATGAAAAAAATAACAATTCAATGGCTAAGTTATTTTTAGGATAGCAAGATCTGACAAGCAGGGGAAAATATGAAAACACACTCGTTTCTTTGTGAAATTCCAGCTGTCTGAAGTCACACTGATGGACATCCTGTGTATTGTGTATGGAGTCTAGGGGGAATCCTTATGACACATGCTCACCAGAACTCCTGATCTGCATTCCTCTTCTAGAATAGTTCATTGGCTCAGAAAACAATGACACCAGTGGATCAGAATGACAGTCAAACGACTAAGGGCCCTTTCACACGAACGTGTCCGGAGCCCGCTCTGCACAGCGGGGGGATCGCTCCGTCGATCCCCCGCTGTGCAGGAAGATGACAATTCTGTCTCTGCACTCTATGCAGGGACGGACCTGTCAGAGCGCCGCTGTGCAGGAAGATGACAATTCTGTCTCTGCACTCTATGCAGGGACGGACCTGTCGGATGAAGGTCCATTCAGGTCCGCCAAAAAACTGACAGGCGGACCTGAACGGACCACCCATGTGAAAGGGGCCTAAGATTTCAGAAAAAGAAATCAGCAATGACAGTCTTTCTCAGTGGCGGTGCGTCCATTAAGGGCGCACGGGCGCTGCCCCCTCTCTCCAGCCACTCCTCTATCACCAATAGATGGATTAATGCATTGCATGGATCTATCCATGGCCGCTGCTACCACCGCCTATTCAGGCACCTGGCCCTTTTTCTGGTGCAGGGCGCCTGAATTACAGCGGCGGGGTATATATATATATATATTTATATATATTTTTTAAGCACCTGATTAGAGCCATAGGCTCTAAAAGGGGTCAAAAAAGGTTAACTGAACCGCCTCTCCGCCAATCAGGTGCTTGGGTCTGTTACCCGTCACCTGATTGGCTGAAATGACAGGCGCTGTGATTGGACGCCTATGAGGCGTACAAATATAAGAGAGGATGGGAGGAGAGGATGGGAGAAGACATCGAGGACATGGAGGAAACTGCTCGCCGCCGTCACCCCCTGCTCCACCGAGACAGGGTAAGTGCCGGGCGGGGGGGACTCCCACTGTGCCATCAAATGCTCCCACTGGTGGCAGCAGTGGCAGCATTTGATGGCACAGTGGGAGCATTTGATGGCACAGTGGGAGCAATTGATGGCACAGTGGGAGCATTTGATGGCACAGTGGCAGCATTCGATGGCACATTGGGAGCATTTGATGACACAGTGGGAGCATTTGATGGCACAGTGGGAGCATTTAATGGCACAGTGGCAGCATTTGATGGGCACAGTGGGAGCATTTGATGGGCACAGTGGGAGCATTTGATGGTACAGTGGGAGCATTTGATGGCACAGTGGCAGCATTTGATGGCACAGTGGCAGCATTTAATGGCACAGTGGCAGCATTTGATGGGCACAGTGGGAGCATTTGATGGGTCACAGTGGGAGCATTTGATTGTACAGTGGCAGCATTTGATGGCACAGTGGCAGCATTTGATGGCACAGTGGGAGCATTTGATGGCACAGTGGCAGCATTTGATGGCACAGTGGCAGCATTTGATGGCACAGTGGGAGCATTTGATGGCACAGTGGCAGCATTTGATGGGCACAGTGGGAGCATTTGATGGGCACAGTGGGAGCATTTGATGGTACAGTGGGAGCATTTGATGGGGCACAGTGGGAGCATTTGATGGCACAGTGGGAGCATTTGATGGCACAGTGGCAGTGTGTGATGGGCACATTGGCTGTGTTTGATGGGCACAGTGATGGCAATTGATGGGCATAGTGTCTGCGTTTGATGGCACAGTGGCTGCGTTTGATGGGCACAGTGGCGACAATTAATGGGCACAGTGGCAGCGTTTGTAGGCACAGTGGCTGCGTTTGATGGTACAGTGGCTGCGTTTGATGGGCACAGTGAGGCTGCAATCGATGCGGTCACTGGTCTTTCTCAACCTTTTTACCCCTGAGGAACCCTTGAAATAATGTTGCTGTTCTGGGGGACTCCTGCTATGATTATACCTACAGCTCACAGTAAGTTACCATAATGAATAAACTGAACAAAGTTTTACATAAAATACAGAATATGGCTAGTGTCATTGGTGCCTAGGCCAGACCATTTTTAAGACCCAATCCCTGTATACGACAAAATTATTTTTAGTAAATAAATTAAATCAATAATAATAATAATATCAACAACAACAAAAAATGTAGCTAGTGAAATTTATGGTGTGCCCTATCATTAGTATTCTTTGTAGATACATTCCTTATGTTGGCAGTCAGTGGATGATTTCCCTCCTGCATTGGTGGTCATTTTTCATAGCTTACTGCTCAAGGAACCCCTAGCAATCTCAGGAGGAACCCTGGATGAGAAAGTCTGGTCTACATACTGTATAACTCCCAGCACAGGCCCCCTGAAAACATTAGTAGTCTATGTAGATGTAACCCCTTTACATTGGTGGTTTTCCTCTTGCATTGGTGAAGTGATCATTTTAGGTAGGTAATCAATTCTTCATTGATCACTGCTCAATGATCTAGCAATCTCAGGAGGAACCCTGGTTGAGAAATGCTGGTCAGCATACACTCACCGGACACTTTATTAGGTACACCTGTTCAATTGCTTGGTAACACAAACTGCTAATCAGCCAATCACATGACAGCAATTCAATGCATTTAGGCATCTAGATGTGATGAAGACGACTTGCTGAAGATAAAATGGAGCATCAAAATGGGGAAGAAAGGGGATTTAAGTGACTTTGAATGTGGCATGGTTGTTGGTGCCAGACGGGCTGGTTGGTTTGAGTATTTCAAAAACAGCTAATCTACTGGGATTGTCACACACAACCATCTCTAGGGTTTACAGAGAACGGTCAGGTAAAGAGATTTAAAATCGAATGGTCAGGTAAAAAATTCCAGTGAGCCTTGTTGATTTCAGAAGTTAGAGGAGAATGGGCAGACTGATTCGAGACGATAGAAAGGCAACAGTAACTCAAATAACCACTTGTTTCAACCAATCAGAAGACCACACTGGGTGCCACTCCTGTCAGCAAAGAACTGGAAACTGAGGCTACAATTCGCACAGGCTCACCAAAATTGGAAAATTGAAGATTGGAAAAACGTGGCCTGGTCTGATGAGTCTCGATTTCAGATGCATTCAAAGTACCATAAGTAGAGAGCCATGGCTTGGCGTAGAACACTGACCCTGGCCTGGCCTGGAGAGTATATAATAAAAATCAACATTTCCCAGAAACTGTCTACTTCCTTGCCACAATCCAGACAAAAACTACTACAAAAAGTGTTGTAGTATAGTCCACCTCTGTATATTATTAATATGATTATTTTAATATAAAATGTATATAATACCAACAGTCTGCACAGCACTTTACAAAATAAAGAGAGAGTACAATTCCATACGAGGTTTAGAAGGACCCTGCTCGTTATAGCTTAAGATCTAAGGGGGGTGACGAGTGATACAGAAGGTAATAATGGAGGGGGTGATAGGTTGATGGAGAAAGCAATATTCCAGTTGTTGGGTTAGAGGGGGGATAGACTTCCTAAAGCAGGGGTCTTCAAACTATGGCCCTCCAGTTGTTCAAGAACTACAATTCCCATCATGCCTAGCCATGTCTGTGAATGTCAGAGTTTTACAATGCCTCATGGGATGTGTAGTTCCGCAACAGCTGGAGGGCCGTAGTTTGAGGATCCCTGTCCGAAGCGGATGAGGATATATACAATAGTTTGTGTTAATCATAATGTATAGCCATATTCTAGAATTCAAACGAAAAAAAACTCTTTCCAAAATCATTTGTGGTCCACCTACAATTTCCGGCCATTTTTTCATCTACAGAAAATGTAACCAATATAAGCATTCTTTAAATAAGTCCTCACACAAAAGCTAGCCATTGTACCTCACAGAACAATTCCCATTCCGACACCATCCCAATCCAAAGTTTTTGTATGAAGTGATCCTCACCTTACATCCCCGGGTAGCAGTTCTGAAGGTTCTTGTACAGTTCCAGCTGTGACTGGATGTCTGTACTTGGACGATGAATGTGTCGTTCACAGATATGCTGAGGCACAAGAGTGGATTTACAAAGCAATGTAAGAGAGAGGTGTTTGGCCTCCCCACATTTCCTCTGTAGGAAGTAGCTGTTCTTCCTGTTTCCCGGAGATGATTCCACACACCATTGTTGTGTATCCGACAACTTGTGTATGCAGCTGGGTGTGTCTATACAGAGGGCTCATGCTGCACTCTATTTGTGTTGTATGTGGAACACACAATTCTGCATCCACATTGCAGTGCGGTACATACTGCCAACAACAGACAAAATCTAAAAACACTAATAAAGTAATACAAGTGTAATATATCTGTATTCAGATTTTGGGGATTTTTTAATTAAATTTTTATTTATTGTCAAAATGCAAAAAAGTATATATATATAAAAGGAAATTAGCAAATACAAGAGCCCTTTAACCTCCCTGGTGGTATGATAATATCAGATTTTTGATGCGCAAAGCGGTACAATTGTTTTGCATAGAAATTTGGCGTTTTATATTGTAGGCCTGTAATTCTTAGGAATAACTCCATTAAATCTGTCCAAACCAGAGTCTAGTAGACATCCCGGGTATGATAAAGTTTGAAACACAAAATCATAAATTATAATATATATAATAATATAAATAATTATAACAAATAATAAAAATTAAAATAAAACAAATTAATAAATAAAAAAGAAAAATAATAATCAAAATTAAAATAAAAAATAATAAAAATAAGAATCTGATTTCATGTGAAGTTTTGTTAATATGATTTCCAATTTATATACCTGAGGAAGATGTATCTTTGTGTTTTCTTGTCTTGTGAAATAAATAAAAGATTTGAAAAAAAAAGAAATCGAAAACACTGACATTTGCTCAGTTGCAGAATTGTCGCTGTCATTACTTTCAGTGTTTGATGACGAATTTCCCCACAAATCACTATCGCTCAATTCTGCAAGTGAATCTATTTTATTATCGCTGTTTTCTAGTTGGTCTAAAACCGCTTTTGATGTAAAGGGACGGTTTTGGTTGCTATGGACAATCTACAGTTTCCAGGCAGAAAGAACAGTATACATAATATAAAACTGCATGCAGGGCACTGGACAGACCACTAGGGACAAAAGGGATGTGAAATAATTTTATACAGTAATGTAATCTGTAAGATTACAGTGTACTGTATGTGTAATGTGTTTTTTACTGTTTGAATTTGGCGCCGTTCTCTATCTCCGTGCGTCGCAATGCTTGCAGGGAACGGAGTTTGGCACTGTGATAGATTCGGAAGAGGACACGGCTCGCACACACAGCGGGGAGACATCGCAGGATCCTGGGGACAAGGTAAGTAACTTTCCCTGGACCCTGCGATGCGATCCCGAGTGTGGCTCGGGGGTTACCGCCTTTGGTACTAAAAATTCACCCCGAGCCACACTCCGGATTACCACTAAGGAGGTTAAACAAAAAACAGCGTTAGTCAACATTACAGATTTGTGCATCTAATGTTTTTTTAATATATTTTTTAGTAAAATTAACTACTGTATTTATTGGTATATAACACGTACGTTCATTTTAAGAGGGAAGTTTCAGGAAAAAAAGGTACATTTTAAATAAGGAACTTTGAAGCAACATAAGGGTCAGTCCCCATCTGTAGCCTCACAAGTGCCATTAATGCAGCCTCATCAGTCCACATCAATGCAGCAACCTCACCATTGCCTTCAATGAAGCAGCCTCACCATTGCCATCAATGCAGCAGCCTCACCATTGCCTTAATGCAGCAGCCTCACCATTGCCTTAATGCAGCAGCCTCACCATTGCCTTCAATGCAGCTGCCTCACCATTGCCTTCAATGCAGCTGCCTCACCATTGCCTTCAATGCAGCAGCCTCACCTGTGACATAAATGCAGCAGCCTCACCATTGCCTTCAATGCAGAAGCCTCACCATTGCTATCAATACAGCAGCCTCACCTGTGACATCAATGCAGCAACCTCACCTTTGCCATCAATGCAGCAACCTCACCTTTGCCATCAATGCAGCAACCTCACCTTTGCCATCAATGCAGCAGCCTCAGCTTTGCCATCAATGCAGCAGCCTCAGCTTTGCCATCAATGCAGCAGCCTCACCTTTGCCATCAATGCAGCAGCCTCACCTTTGCCTCAATGCAGCAGCCTCACCATTGCCATCAATGCAGCAGCCTCACCATTGCCATCAATGCAGCAGCCTCACCATTGCCACCAATGCAGCAGCCTCACCATTGCCACCAATGCAGCAGCCTCACCATTGTCTTCAATATAGCAGCCTCACCCTTGCCATCAGTGCAGTCTGATCGATGCCCATCTGCAGCGGGGGGGGGGGATCGAGCAGCCCAGCCCAGGAGACGGGACTTCCTATTACAGAGGCTGCCAAGTAAACAGGAGATTCTCACTGTATGTAATCTGACGGCGCTCGTCCCACCCCCTCCGAGGCAGCTAAAATTGAAGTATAAAACGCCCACGCTATTTGCACACAATTTTCAGGGTGAAAGGGTGCGTGTTATACGCCAATAAATACAGTAATTCATAAACAATAACAAATACACTAGTAATATTCATAAACCCTGGGCTTCAACTTTACAGCACTTAGATGGCACAAGACATTGTTAAGTGTATCTTAACACAGAACAGAAAGTTAATATATTTAGAATAACAGTCCTTAGATGTTTTGGCCATATTATTATTTTCCCCACCTAATGAATCTACACTTCCTGTTCTAGGTGACAATGCTTACTCACTGCAATGTATCTTTGGAGGAGCAGCAACACCACCCTAGCACAGGACTGTGCTTTGACTACAGAACACGTCTCCCTCTACTCTTTTCCTTAAAGGGGTTGTAAACCCTCCTGTTTTTTTACCTTAATGCATCCTATGCATTAAGGTGAAAAAACTTCTGACACTGACCAGCCCCCCAGCCATGGGCGTCCGCAGAACTTTTTTCAGGGGGGGGCATAATTTTAGGGTCACCCATGCACCGCCCCTTTTCAACAATGTCATTATCACATTATTATGGTCAGAGTCTGCAGACGTATTACAGTCCCTAGGATAAGTAATGGGTAATGGCCAACAGGCTCTCTTACCAGACCCAGCAAAACTACAGCAGTGATCACTCCGGCTGGACGATCGTTCACTCTGGGTTCCCCGGGGGCGACACTGGTCAGTAGTGTAGCATGTCTGTACCCTGGTAGTGGCTCAGTCTTTCTCTCTCTGGTGGTGCTGGCCAGTGTGGCTCTCTCTCTGGTGGTGCTGGCCAGTGTGGCTCTCTCTCTCTGGTGGTGCTGGACAGCATGACTCTCTTTTGTGGCCCTGGCAGGCTCTCTCTCTGGCTTCCGCCCAGCGCACTCCTCGTCCTGTAGCACTCTCTCCCTCAGCTTCTTTCCAGGCTGCAGTCTCTCAATCTCTCTCTTGATCGAGCTGTAGCCTCCTCCCTGTGGAAAATGGAGCCGCCAATCTTTTGGGACTAGCTGTCCCATGAAGCTTGCCTCTCCTAGTCGCCTTTGATTGGCCATCAGTTATGGCCAATAGGGAAGGAATGGAGCAGGGCAGGAAGCTGGGTGGGGAACCTGGTGAGAGCCGCCGTCTCTTCTCCCTGACAGAAGAATGGGTGGGGCGAGCGGGGGAAACCTCTGATAGCCCGCAGCTCGCCATTCTTCCATCACAGCACCGCCAAGTTCTCTGCTGGACTGAGCAGGGAAAAGAGCCCAAAGTCACACTACACTTGACAGCACCCCAATGGTGTCACCCCACTGGTGGGTGGCACCCGGGTGCGGCACCTCGATAGAGACACAACTGTGCTGAATTTAAGATCTGATCCCTGATTCCAGGGGGGGCACTTGACCCCCCTTGCCCCTACCTGCGGACGCCCATGCCCCCAGCCCCCCTGTTTTACTCACCTAAGCCCGTTCGTTCCCATGGCGGAGACGTGCTCTACCTCTCTGCCCGTTGCCTTGGCTCTTGATTGGATAGATTGATAGCCATTGGTTCCCACTGCTGTCAATCAAATCCAATGACACAGGCACCGGGGGGCGGGGCAGAGTCACGCTTTCTGTGTGAATACACGCAGAAGTAGGACTGGCGAGCGCTCTCGCATGGGTGTCCACCACGGAGGGCGCCTTCTCCACCGTGGACACTCGTTGCGGGAGGAGCTACCAGCGCCCCCCTTATGTCAATATGTTGCTGGACTACCTTTTGCTAGACATGTGCATGATGGAAAAATTTGTTTTAGTTCGATTAGTTAATAAAACATCAAAAATTGAATGGAGGACGTGCTAAGCATCCAACTGAACACCCAATCGCGCCCGCCACTCTATATGACAAGGCAAGAAATTGTAGCACAAACTCTCAGTGGTTCATTGAAATAGAATGGATGTGAGTCCAAACAAGTGTGTGCACAATAATATGTTGTAAAAAATGTGACAGTGCTAACAACGTCTGATAAATTGATACAAGTGAGATATTATGACAAAAAATTAATATTGAATAAAATTTGAAATTCAAACTATAAGTGAAGTCTCTGATGAGTACCCGTGCATCAAACTTAAAGTCCAAAATAAACTACAAAGACCATCTGTTGAAAAGGTAGAATCCGGAAATATATCTCAATGGAAACTGAAGTGTCCAATCTTAAAATCTGTGTGCCGACCACCACCAAATATATAAGGTTGCTTCTTACCAGAGCTCTATGATCCCCCGTCACAGAGGATCACAGAAAGCGTGTAAAACCAATGTTTTTAAGAACTCCTGGATAGTGCTGCTGATTTCCTCAGTCCCAGGTCACTCTAGTATGGTCTAGATCCTCCTCAAACTCTTGAGTACCACAGGGCTCATAGAAAGATGTACACCATAAGAAAGAAAGGGAGGACTTCCATAGTGCATTACCAATGGTTTATTAAAATTATAAAAAATACAAATCACACTTACAATTAAGTAGATTGTCATGTGCCTTATGTCCGGTGTACTGGCCGGATACAACACGGACAAACACAAATTCCCTGGACGCTTGTATTGCTTGTACGAGGTGACTTCAGCGCTTCGCTCCGCCCTATGTGTTTCGTAACAGATTACTTCCCTTTCTTTTTAGATCCAAATGTGGCAAAGTGAACAAACAAAAGAAAAATCTTCATCAAATGATTACAATGACAATCACCTTTAGCTGAACTAAAACAGCATTATTTTTAAATTGTTCTCTAATAACACACACATTTCTTCACTTTGATTTCAGCAATATGTGTACAGTTAAAATTGAACTGGAGTTTGGTGTTAAATTCGATTCGAATTTCAGTCCGAATTTCCAAAGTCCGGACGAATTTCGTTTCGTTATTCTGAGAATTCGGTAAAACTAGTTTATATTGTCATTCGTGTATTTGGATGTATCCGAATCATTAAATAACAAAAAATGAGTCCAAATATTAATTTGTAACAAAACGAACCGCACATTACTACCTTTTGCTTTAATTACAACCTTTAGTCTGTTGTGATATGCCTCTACTAACTTTGCACATCTAGACTTTGCAATAGCATCCTCTGGCACTGTGACATCATAGGGAGGCGGGGTCACCATGTGACATGAGCCGGTGGCCCCGCCCCTTGTCCCTATATAACTGGCCACGCAACATGTCTGGGCCATTAGAAGTGGAGACAGCGTCGTGTCAACATCAGATGAAGAAAGAAGAACAAGAAGCAGAAGGCGGCGACGACGACATCGATGGCGACGGCAACAGAAGCCCGGGCCACCGATAGTAAAAGAGTTGGAAGAAGAAAGTGGAGGCCCGGCAAGAAGAACAGAAGAGTGGCCGAAAGACCCCCAGACGGCGGCGGTGGCAACGAAGGAGAAAGCCGGGCTCCTACGCTAGTAAAAGAGCTAGCAGAAGATAGCAGAGGAGTCCGGCGAGAAGACCCCCAAGACGAAAGAAGACCCCCGGAGCTGTGTAATAAAGTATTTTAAAAACTTGTGTTGTGTTTTTATTTACACTTTTTTCACCAGGTGAATGGGTAAGGGTACATCGTACCCCAGACTCATTCACATAGGGTGGGGGGCAAGAATCTGGGGGCCCCCTTATTGAAGGGGCTCCCGGATTCCGATAAGCCCCCGCCCGCAGATCCCGACAACCAACGGCCAGGGTTGTCGGGAAGAGGCCCTTGTCCTCATCAACATGGGGACAAGGTGCTTTGGGGTGGGGACCCCCATGCCGTTTTTTTGGCGTAGGGATTCCTCTTTAAATCCATACCATGTGACGGGGCTAGCGAGGTGTCAATCTCGCCGTTCGAGGCGGCGGCATTGACTACCTTCACTAGTCCCATCTACCTGGAGTCACGTTGTAAATGAACGGACTTTACTCCGTGTAAAAGTCCGGCAGACCTCTGCCAAAACTCCAGCGGATAGTCCGGGCGTGTGTGGGCATGTCCGCACGTTCAGAAAGTCCGGCGGACCTCCGCTGGAAAGTCCGGCGGATTGTCCGCCAGATAGTCCGGCCGAAAAGTCCAATCGTGGACTGAGGGCACGCGGCTCCAGGTAGACGGGACTAGCGAAGGAAGTCAATCAGGTCAGGTATGGATTTAAAGGGGAATCCCTACGCCGAAAAAAACAGCATGGGGGTCCCCCCCCCTTCGCCCCCCCTCCCCACCGCCCCTCAACATGGGGGGGTGCCTGGGGAAAGGGGGGCCGGCCAGGCCTGCGTGCTCGGATAAGGGTCTAAAAAAGTGTAAATAAAAAAATGATTTGGGGGGGGACCCCCACTCCGTTTTTTCGGCGTAGGGATTCCATTTAAATCCATACCAGGTGACGGGGCTAGCGGCGGCATTGTCCCATGGTGACCCCGCCCCCATATCCTTCGCTAGTCCCGTCTACCTGGAGTCATGTTCTAAATAAACGGACTTTTCTCTGTGTGTGGGCAAGTGCGTTCATTTCAAAAGTCCCGCGGACTTTTGCCAAAACTCTGGTGGATTGACCACCGGAAAAGTCCGGGCGTGTGTGGGCAAGTCCACACAATCGGAAAATCCGGCGGACCTCCGCTGGACAATCCGGCCGAAAAGTCAGATCGTGTGTATGGGGCTTAAGACGGTGTATGATAGCCTCAGCGCGGGCTCCAACCAGGCCATGCCCCCAATGTGTTTCACTCAGCCCTGGAGCTTATTACATAGTGAATGTAATAATTGAATATATAATAATATAATAAATAATATATTACATAAAAAAAAAAAAACTATATATATATATATATATATATATATATATATATATAAATAGAGTATGAATGTAATCAAATAAGTCATGCAATACCTAAATAAATAAAATAAAGCATATTAGAAGAAAGTAAACACTTTGTAATTTTAACACATACATTAAGAAAGACAGAGCACATTGAAGACAGAAAAATACAAACAACTTAGAGCAGCACACTGAGCAAAATAAGCCCTGAAATACTAAGACATTCTAGTGACAACTCTGGCAAGGACTGTCCCCATAGACACTAAAAATGTGCTGTTATTTAAATTTTAATCACGTTACATGTTTATTCACTTCCTCCAGTTCTCATCAGCTCTGCCTTCCTTTCACTATGTTATGACTTCCTGGCAAAATTGTATTCCTGCAGTCTTTTCTGATGTATTCTATTCTCAGCCTGCACTATTTTTGCAGTCATTTAATGAGGAAGGCTGTTGTTCTGAAGATTATTGGAAAGGAACCACCCATAGTTTATTTTTACTTTTATTCCAATATTCCAACTGACCTTGAATCAGTAGATATTTATTAAGAAATACCACAGCACAGCTGGATTCCTGCATGACTGGTTATGTACAAAAGAAACCATTCTCCCCATCATAGTTTCTTATATACGTGCTATGCCTTTCATTTGATGTAATCAGAGGAACATGTCCAAGTGGCCCTAGCCTCAGATATATTCTTTACAGTTACATGCAGACATGTTACGGAATGTGTAATTGTACTATTTTCAGGTATTTAATGCTTCTGCCAGTACTCACTATGACAGTTCTTTCATCATACTCTCTTATCAGAAGGCTGGTGCCCCCTTTTTTTTTTAAGCATCATCTCAGACAGCATCTATTTCCTGGTCTATAGCTAGTACCGTTAATGTGGAAGTCTGCTTCCACCCTTCATTTTAAGCCCTATACTAACTACCCTGTAAAGGAAAGATGCGTATCCTTACCTAATGTAAGGATCACGTGACTGGCTCCCAGCACCGGCTTCAGGGGAGAGGAGGGACAGCAGACAACGAATGCCCCCTAGTAAGTCTATGGGTGATGTCCCCGCCCAGGCTCTATAGCTGTTATCACTGCTCTCTCCTCTCCCCTGAAGTCGGTGCCAACCTGACTGGATAGCCCTTAGATTAGATAAGTATGCACATCTTGCCATTTCAGGGTAGTTAGTATGGGGGCTTGGAATGGGGGTGGGAGCAGGTGTAAGCTTTGATAGGTTTAGACCGTACTTCTACTTTAAGTAAGTCCTAAAAAATGTACGGTGGGAGAAACTGCGACGTGCCCCCTTACATACATAGTTAGTGGGGAATTTCTCCCCTATATTGAAATTCAGAGAAGAAGTGTTCTCTTACATTAGTAGTCAGTGTCCAACAGCCCCCTTACATTGGAGGTCAATGGAAAAACACAGCCTTACATTGCAGAGCAGTGGCAGAAGTGCCTTGTAACAGTGATAGTTAGTGTACACTGGTGGTTAGTGGGAGAAGGTCTTCCTCACACTTGTGGACAGTTGGAGAAGGGACCCCATTTACATGGATGGGCAGTGCGAGAGGGGACCAGTCACACTGGTGGCCAGTTTAAGAAGGACACTCTTATATTGGTGGTCCATAGGAAAAGATCCCCCTTACACAGTTGGCCTTTTTACTTTGCTGGTCAGTGGGTGAAGGGCTTCATTACACCAGTGGTCTGTGGTAGAAGGGACCCTATTACATTGATGGCCGGTGCAAGAAGGGCCCATTTACATTGGTGGTCAGTTTGAGAAGGATGCCCTTATATTGGTGGTTTCTAGGTGAGGACCCCCTTACATTTGTGGTCAATGGGAGAAGGATCACCTTACATTGGTGGTCGATAGGAGAAGGGCAAGCGTACAATTATGCTCAGTGCGTGAAGGGCCACCTTACATTGGTGCTTAGTATGTGCATGTATTAGAGAATTATTGGATTATTTATTTATTTTTATTGTAAATTGAGATTTACTATGCCCAGAAATTAGAGAGTGCTTAAAGCGCAGGTCCACACAAAAATGGAACTTCCGCTTTTCGGAATCCTCCCCCCCTCCGGTCTCACATTTGGCACCTTTCAGGGGGAGGGGGGAGCAAATACCTGTCTAATACAGGTATTTTGCTCCCACTTCCGGGCATAGATACCCGCGCCACCCTCAGGTATCAAAGCCACTTCCCACCCCCCCCCACCCCCCCCGCTGTCTTCTGGGAGACACACGGGTCCCAGGAGACAGCAGGGACCAGTGGGAACGTGCAGCACGATCGGCTTCGGGTGCCGACATCGCGGGCACCCTGGATCGGTAAGTGTCCATATTTTAAAAGTCAGCAGCTGCAGTATTTGTAGCTGCTGACTTAAAAAAAATAAAATAAAATCGTCGGAACTCCACTTTAAAAGATAACTAAACAAAAGAACAAAATGTAATGTATTGCAGCTTTGAGTCCTAGGATGTGCTGGTTGCATCTTGAGCTTAGATACACCTTAAATTATTTGGTCTCTTTACATCCTCTGAAACTTGTTTACCTTCATTACATGTAGAGTGATTTTGTAAATAATGTATTTCTTTATTTTGGATTTTTATAAATATTATTATTCTGCTTTATCTATCTATTTATAGCCTGATGAGAAAAGCCTATTGTTTACAGGTTCCATAGCTAAAGCTGTACTATACACAAAAGTAACTCATTCCATCGAATCTTCTTCTTCGAGGGGTGTTAAAGTCAAACTGAGACATTTGAGTTATAATTACAATATATAATTAAAGAACAAATTTCAAGAAGTGGGAACCCTTTATTTTTTTACATACTGTCCTGCTACATTTATACACGTATCCCAGCGTTTAATGCCTGGAAAGCTTTGGCAAAGAAAGATTTGTCAGTACGCCTGAACCATCCTACGACAGCCTGCTTTACTTCAACATCAGTGCTGAAATGCTGACCTCTGAGGAACTCTTTTATGGGCCTAAACTGGTGGAAATCACTTGGAGCGAGGTCCGTCCTGTAAGGGGGATGTGGCAATACCTCTAAGCTGAGTTTCTGTAATGTGCATGTAGTGTGGTGAGCAGTATGAGTTTGTGCGTTGTCCTGGGGAAACAGGAAGTCATTAGTGATTTAAACCAGGCCATTTTTTTACACAGACGCATATGTACATCACTCAGACCACAACAGTAATATTCACTGTTGGTAGTGGCACAACAGGGTAGAAAATCCACATGAATAACGCCACGTTTGTCCCAGAAAACACACTTTACCTGCAAACACATATGTTCAAAATGTTTTTGGTGGTCGTGAGTCCGCATGCTTTCAATGCTTTGATGCTCTTTTTGATTCCGGAGTGAAATGATGTGCCCAGGTTTCGTCACATGTAATGATGCGATCCGAAAAATCCTGGCCTTCCCTGTCAAAATGCTCCTTCAACGCAGTGCAGACTTCAACTCTTCTGTGCCGAAAAGCGGAAGGCTGTCTTGGTAGCCAGCGTGCGATAACTTTTCGAAAATGCAGATGTTCGTGAATGATTGTGTTCACCGTCCCCACAGAAAGATTTGTCTCTTGTGCAGTTTCCTGATAGGTTATGCGTCGATTATACAGTGGTGTGAAAAAGTGTTTGCCCCCTTCCTCATTTCCTGTTCCTTTGCATGTTTGTCACACTTAAGTGTTTCGGAACATCAAACCAATTTAAACAATAGTCAAGGACAACACAAGTAAACACAAAATGCAATTTGTAAATGAAGGTGTTTATTATTAAAGGTGAAAAAAAATCCAAACCATCATGGCCCTGTGTGAAAAAGTGATTGCCCCCCTTGTTAAAACACTATAACTGTGGTTGTCCACACCTGAGTTCAATTTCTCTAGCCACACCCAGGCCTGATTATTGCACACCTGTTCACAATCAAGGCATCACTTAAATAGGAGCTGCTTGACACAGTAAGGTCCACCAGAAGATCCTTAAAAGCTACACATCATGCCGAGACCCAAAGAAATTCAGGAACAATTGAGAAAGAAAGTAATTGAGATCTCAGTCTGGAAAGGGTTATAAAGCATTTCCAAAGCTTTGGGAATCCAGCGAACCACAGTGAGAGCCATTATCCACAAATGGCGAAGACATGGAACAGTGGTGAACCTTCCCAGGAGTGGCCGGCCGCCCAAAATTACCCAAGAGCGCAGCGACGACTCATCCAAGAGGTCACAAAAGACCCCACAACAACGTCCAGGAACTGCAGGCCTCACTTGCCTCAGTTAAGGTCAGCGTTCATGCTCCACCATCAGGAAAAGACTGGGCAAAAATGGCCTGCATGGCAGAGTTCCAAGGAGAAAACCACTGCTGAGCAAAAAGAACATCAAAGCTCGTCTCAATTTCTCCACAACACATCTTGATGATCCCCAAGACTTTTGGGACAACATTCTGGGACCGATGAGACAAAAGTGGAAGGTGTGTGTCCAAGTATATCTGGCGTAGAAGGAACACTGCATTTCAGAAAAAGAACATTATACCAACAGTAAAATATGGTGGTGGTAGTGTGATGGTCTGGGGCTGTTTTGCTGCTTCAGGACCTGGAAGACTTGCCGTGATAAAAGGAACTATGAATGCTGTCTACCAAGAGATCCTGAAGGAGAATGTCCGACCATCACTCAAGCTGAAACGAACTTGGGTTCTGCACAGGACAATGATCCTAAACACACCAGCAAGTCCACCACCGAATGCCTGAAGAAAAACAAAATGAAGACTTTGGAGTGGCCTAGCCAAAGTCCTGACCTGAATCCTATTGAGATGTTGTGGTATGACCTTAAAAAGGCCGTTCATGCTCGAAAACCCTCTAATGTAACTGAATTAGGACAATTCTGCAAAGATGAGTGGGCCATTCCTCCAGGACGCTGTAAAAGCCTCATTGCACGTTATCGCAAATGCTTGGTTGCAGTTGTTGCTAAGGGTGGCCCAACCAGCAATCACTTTTTCACACAGGGCCATGATGGTTTGGATTTTTTTTCACCTTTAATAATAAACCCTTCATTTACAAATTGCATTTTGTGTTTACTTGTGTTGTCCTTGACTATTGTTTAAATTGGTTTGATGTTCCGAAACACTTAAGTGTGACAAACATGCAAAAGAACAGGAAATGAGGAAGGGGGCAAACACTTTTTCACACCACTGTACATGATTAGGTGTTCCACGCACTGAATGTTCACAGGAATGATTGCTGTGGGCTGGGAATCACCACAGAGGTGATTGTCAATGATGAACGTGTAAACAACAGTAAACGTATCTTACAAGTGGCCACACTATGATAGGAGAGGGGCACAGCTGTGGGTTGCATGTAATAGAGCCCGCTTGTTCCGCTTCTCCCTCTGTCAGGAGCTGCAGGACTGGAGCAGCTGTGACAGGGAGAGAAGCAGAGCGGCACTCTGAGTTCCTCTCGCCCCCACCCCCGCCTGTTAGAGAGAAAGGGGGGGTCACTTGTGGATGGGGGATACAGAGGTGAGCAGTAGATGGGGGAGTACAGAGGTGAGCTGTGGACAAAAGATATAGAGGTGAACTGTGGATGGGTGGGGGTACAGAGGTGAACTAAGGATGGGGGTGCAGAGATAAGCAAGGAGGTGTGCATGTGTAGAGGTGAGCAATAGATGGTTACTTTTTTGGAGGGGATATGTAAGTAGTGCCCCTTGTGGTGATTTTTTTCTGTGCCCTGTGTGATACAAACACCTCAGCACTGCACAGTACTCCCAAGCCCTGTGTGTCATGCAATACTGAGTGCGGTACTCTGTGCCTCTTGCTCCTTATGCAATGCACAGATTATTTGGAGCTGCTCCATGTCTCTCCACAAGGGAGGGTGAGTTCCTGCAGTCCTGTATGACTTCTCTATTCCTGACCTGTCCTTCTACTGCAGGCAGCATAACTAGTCATTTATTCCTGGTAGCCCATCCTTGGGGATGCTGTTCACATTGGGCTCTATCCATACCTGCTCTGCTCATTGTTATGCTAATAACAAATTCTATGGGTTATCTGTCTATTGGTGGGTCCCCTCAGCTACCCAGACCATGGTGTGTAGGCAATGAGGAATGAGCAAGCAGTGAGCCGTAATGATGTGCTATAACTTCTAGCAGCCAATCACTGAGCTGTAATGATGTGCTTTAACCTCTAGCAACCAATAGGTGGTAATGATGCACAGTAACCTATAGAAACCAATCAGTGAACTGTAATGATGTGCTTTAGCCTCTAGCAACCAATAGGTGGTAATGATGCACAGTAACCTATAGCAACCAATCAGTGGGCGGTAATGATGTGCAGTAACCTCTCGCAACCAATCAGTGAGACTGGACCGATCAGTTAGTGTGCACCAGTTCTTTTTGTTTACATTATTAAAGTTTTTTGAGATTATTGTTATTATTATACAGGATTTGTGTAGCTATATAGAACAGTTTGCACAGAGCTTTAAAACATGATTTCAGATAGTACAGTTGCAATACAATTCAAAACATAAGTCTATGTGTGAGAAAATAAAAAAGCTGTGCTGAATGAATGCTGTGATAAAACTTTTGTGACATATAAGTATTGACCATGCATCAGATAAAATGAGGGTAATGAATACTCCATATGATCCAACGCTATGTCAATGTGACAATACAATGCTGATATAGCGTGCATACAAAAAAACTATAAAAAGGCTACTTTTGCGACTTGAGTATGCGCTTGCTTCTGTGCGCAAGCTCAGAGGGATGGGCGCGTTACATTTTTTTTAGTTTTTTATTATTTATTTTACTTTTTATTTTTTATTTTTACACTGTCCCTTTTAAAAAAAAAAATTTTGATCACTTTTATTCCTATTACACAGAATGTAAACATCCCTTGTAATAGAAATAAGCAGGACAGGGCCTCTTTAACGTGAGATCTGGGGTCAAAAAGACCTTTAGATCTCACATTTACACTTAAAAGCAATTTTTGTTTTTAAAACTGTAATTTTACTTTTTCACCAAAAAAATGGGTCCAAACCTCTCCCCGTGCTTCCTAGTGAGACTGTCACTGATCGTCTGTTCCCTGTCATCGGGAAAAACGATCAGTGATGTCGAACGCCAAGCCACGCCCCCTACAGTAAAAAAACACACACACGTCACACTTAACCCCTCCCCGCCCCCTAGTGGTTAACCCCTTCACTGCCAGTGTCATTTACACAGGAATCAGTGCATTTAAATAGCACTGATTGCTGTATAAATGATAATGGTCCCAAAGATGTGTCAAAAATGTCTGATGTTCCGCCATAATGTCGCAGTCACAATAAAAGTCGCTGATCGCCGCCTTTACTAGTAAAAAAAAAAATTAATAAAAATGCTATAAAACTATCCCTTATTTTGTAAACGCTATAACTTTTGCGCAAAACAATCAATAATCGCTAATTGCAATTTTTTTTTACCAAAAATAGGGAGAAGAATACGTATCGGCCTAAACTGAGGAAAAAATATTTTTTTTATATATTTTTGAGGGATATTTATTGTAGCAAAAAGTAAAACATATTGCATTTTTTTCAAAATTGTTGCTCTATTTTTGTTTATAGCGCAAAAAATAAAAACCGCAGAGGTGATCAAATACCACCAAAAGAAAGCTCTATTTGTGGAAAAAAAAGGACGTCAATTTTGTTTGGGAGCCACGTCGCACGACCACACAATTGTCAGTTAAAGCGACGCAGTGCCGAATCGCAAAAAGGGGCCTGGTCCTTTGGCTGCAAATTGGTCCGGGGCTTAAGTGGTTAAGGCCAGAGGGCAGAAGTGGCGTTTGGCGTTGCTCCAGTCCTCCAAGAGTCGAGTGGGGGCCATCTTGCCCTCACTCGACTTCCTGTCCATCACTTCATAGGTTCATTTCCATTACTGCTGATTTCTCTGGTAAGCGGGGGAAACGACCAGGAAGCGGCAGAGGGGCACCTCTCCCACTGCCCATAAAAGTGATCCCATGGCAAATCTGCCACTGGGACCACTTTTATGTGAAAGAGGATCACCCACTGTGTAAATATATACCGGGGTTATGGCAGCTATCTGCGGTGGGTGGTCCGGAAGTGCCTTCTTAAGGCAGCAACTAAACTAAATCTCAAGACCCCTTTTTTCATTTAAGTACCCCTTGGCACCACATTTCCATAAATAATTGCAACTCTCAATTTACAGTAGAGGGTGGAGCTAATAGTGGTGAGTATAATGTGCTATGCGGAATGATGGGTTTGCTAATGCCACGTACACACGATCGGAATTCTCGTTGGATAAAGCTCTGATGGTTTTCCCGTCGGAATTTCGATGGAATTTCGCTCAAACTGTCTTGCCTACACACGGTCACACCAAATTACGATGGTCAATAACACCGTGACATACAACGCGTTCAACTGCACTATAAAAGGGAAGTTTAATGCTTCTGAGCATGCGTCAAATTGTTTCTGAGCATACGTCGGAATTTTGCGTGTCGGAATTGCATACACACGGTCGGAAAATCCGATAGAAAGGTTTTCCGTCGGAAAAATTAAGAACAGGCTCTCAGTCCAAAGTCCGTCGGAAATGCCGACAGAAAAAGACCGATGGGCATACACACGGTCGGAAAATTCGATGAAAAGCTCCCATCGGACTGTTTCCATCGGAAATTCAGACCGTGTGTACGTGGCATTACAGTGGGATGTTTAGTGGAGAGGTCAAAAGTAAGTAAACCACAAAGTGTCTCCCAAGCAAATATCTCCCCTCCTCCCAACACAACCCCCACCTTCCATAACAGCAGTTCCCAACCTGGAGTATACAGGGCCATCTTTAATATTGATTGGACCCTGGGCAAAACTTTTCTTGGGGCCCCCCCCAATGCAGTTCCATCTCCACCTGCTCTGATACAATAAATAGCAGCTAGACTCAAAAACAGTTTACTGAATCAGATCAGGCAGCGATTGCGATTGGTTGCCAGAGGTTACAGTGTATCATTACCGCTCACTGACTGGTTGCTAGAGGTTACAGCACACATTACGGCTCACTGATTAGTTGCTAGAGGTTGCAGCACATGATTTCTGCCTTGTTGATTGGCTGCTAGAGATTACTGTGGATATGACCTCAGGGGGGCATGATATACATATCAATGACATTGGCCACCGCTATTTACATATTAATGTCGGTAATTTACATGTAAACACAGTGTCTGCAGGTGAGTCACCTGTACACAACAAAAGGGCAGAGCTGGGCAGCATTAGTAGCAGCAGTTCACACTGAGCTATTGGGACACAGCACAGGACTAAAACCTCAAGGGATGAGGGAATTTAAACCAGGATAGTTGGCAAGTATGAGGCAGCTGCTTTGGGCCCCACAACAATGACAGGGCCCAGGGCAGCTGCCCCTTTTGCCCTGCCTTAAAAACGGCCCTGGGGGTTTACTACAGTTTTCACCAATTTAACCACTTTTTGTACTCTTGTCCTGTACTTGATGGATCATATATCTGTAAGCCCTGTATGATTTATCAAGTAGTACAGAACAAATGTACAATAAGTGGTTATATTGATGAAATCTGTATTGCATGAATACTGCTTCTAACTACTAAAACATGCTTAAAGATGTAGATAATAAATAAAGACATTTTAATTCCTGCAGCAGAGGAAGAACTAGCACACTGTCGGTCAGGCTAGGTAACCCAGGAGTCAGGATCCAGAAGACACAATCTCTGTCTCACACCATTTCTCTTTGAGCCAGATTCAAGAAGGCAGCATGCGCTCCTAAGAGATGTGGAGGGGATATCACTCTGCTGGGGAATGTTGCATACCTGGTGGATATCGAGCTGGGGGCTTCTTTTGCACCTCTGGTCCTTGGTCGTGATGACAGTAGGTGTGAGGACACAGAGTGGCTTGAAGACCAACTGTTGCCTGCAGGACACAGATGACCGTGGACCATTCGACAAGGACCAGAGGCCCGAACACAGTGACATTTGATCAGGAGACAGGAGCGGAGCTAGGACACAAGCCAATGGTCACCAACAGCCAGACAGAAAGGTACGGGCATGCAAAACAGAGGTAGAGCCGGGATACAAGCTGAGGTTGGTTCACAGTTGGGCAGCGAGGTACAGGAGTGTAAGGCAGAGGCAGATTCAGGATACAGGTCAAGGTCACAACAGGTAGACAGGAATCCAAAGACAGGTCAAAGCAGTGTTGCCAACCGTCAGTATTTTTACTGGCAGCCAGTAAAAAACAGGCAATTTTCTCCTGCTAGTAAATGCCAGTAAAAGTAAAAGGTTGCCAGTAAAAAATATGGCTCTGATGCTCGGCTTGGTCTGGAGTTGGCTGAGACCATCCCAGTGCCTGCTACAGTGTGATCGGGCAACTCTGGCGGAGGCAGTGCCTGAGCATGTCATTAGATGTCAAGGTCCAATGGAGCCAAGCAGAGTGGCCAGAGCCTCGCGTGCAGGTTTGCGGTATGGGAGCAAGGCAGGCTGGGACCGGGACCGTCAGTGCTGTTTAGACTGGAGTGGACTGGAGGGACCGCTTGGCTTGGAGAGAGACTGTCACTGTTACTCAGGAGGGGACGTGTTGTGTCAGTGAGGTTTCATCATCATCTGTACTGCTGCAGACTGCTGTCAGTGTCACTATGAGAGTCAATTTTACGTGTGTATGTGCACCCATTCTAATTTTTTGCCCTCCTGAGTCCTGTCCCTGTGCTACTTACTTACTATATCGAAAATAAAATAAGAAATATGTTTTTTGCCTTATTATATACTTTAAATCATATTGCTAATTGCATATTGTATTTGTTTGTAGCCTAAATACTCTAATTTGCACTTAAATCTATAATTTTGTAACTTTTGAAAATGCCAGTAAAAACTTGGCTGTGCCAGTAAATTTTGGGTGTTGTGTCAGTAAATTTCAATCTGGTAGGTTGGCAACACTGGGTCAAAGACATGTCAGGTCATGCACAGGAAGGCAAATGTAGCAGGTCAGGACCCAGGGTAAGCAGCAACTAGTTGAAGACCACTCAGCAATGTGTTCATGTCACAATCAACTGGCTGTTGGGCAGTGCCAGTGCTGAGCGTGCACATGTGCCAATGCACACACTGCTTAGCGTGCACACCAACATGTTTGCACCTGTGTGCTAATACATCCCAGTCTTAGTAGGGTTCAATATTGAGTTGGCGAACCCTTTGCAGCTATAACAGCTTCAGCTCTTCTGGGAAGGCTGTCCACAAGGTTTAGGAGTGTGTCTATGGGAATGTGCATTTGTGAGGTCAGGCACTGATGTTGGATGAGAAGGCCTGGCTCGCAGTCTCTGCTCTAATGCATCCCAAAGGTTTTCTATTGGGTAGAGGTAGGGACTCTGTGCAGGCCAGCCAAGTTCCTCCACCCCAAACTCGCTCATCCATGTCTTTATGGACCTTGCTTTGTTCAATTGTATGTCATGTTGGAACAGGAAGGGGCCATCCCCAAACTGTTCCCACAAAGTTGGGAGCATGAAATTGTCCAAAATGTCTTGGTATGCTAACGCCTTAAGAGTTCCCTTCACTGGAACTAAGGGGCCAAGCCCAACCCCTGAAAAACAACCCTACACCAATTACCCCTCTAAATTCCTCCCCACTAAATTATTTGGACTAGTTAGTGATTTGGTAGTCAGGGAGCAGCATGTATTGGCAGGGCAGTCAGCCAGCAGTATGTAATGGAAGGGTAGGGCAGTTTGTAATGGCAGGGCAGTCAGTGAGCAGTGTGTAGTAGCAGGGTAGTACAGTTTGTACTGGTGAAGCAGTCAGTAAGCAGTATGTAGTGGCAAGGCAGAGAGATGTATATAGTGGTAGGGCAGCCAGTGAAGAAAATATTGGCAGGGAAGTCAGTGAGCTCTATATGTAGAAAGGGCAGTCAGTGAGCAGTATATAGTAGCAGGGCAGTGAGCAGTATGTGGTGACAAGGCAGAGAGATCTATATAGTGGTAGGGCAGCCAGTGAAGAGTATATTGGCAGGGAAGTCAGTGTGCTATATGTAGTTGCAGGGCAGTCAGTGAGCAGTATGTAGTGGCAAGGCAGAGAGATGTATGTAGTGGTAGGGTGATCAGTGAGCAATATTCAGTTGCAGGGCTGTCAGTAAGCAGTATGTAGTGGCAAGGCAGAGAGATGTATGTAGTGGTAGGGTGATCAGAGAGCAATATTCAGTTGCAGGGCTGTCAGTAAGCAGTATGTAGTGGCACGCTGAGTGGCACCTGTCGGCAGTGACCCGGGACCCGGCGCTATCCCCGTCTCTCTGTGGTCGCGGTTGTTATCAGTCTCGGCAGCGGCTGTCATAGCCGAGCAGAGTGAAGCCGCCTCCCCCTCCTCCTGCATGCACAGCACTGTGTAGACTTAAAGAAGGAAGGGGAGGCGGCTTCACTCTGCTCGACTGTGACAGCGGCTGAGAACCGTGACCACTGAGAGAAGATGATCATTGCGCCGGGTCACTGCCGACAGGTGTCTCGCACCTCCCCCCCAAAATGCCACTGCCTCGGGCTCTCCCCATGTTTTCTGAGGTACATTATGGGTCTGAAGGGGTGGGGGTCTTTACTGTAGGGGGGATCTGTACTGTATGGGGGTCTTTACTGTAGGGGGGGTCTTGTACTGTAGGGGGGGGTCTTGTACTGTATGGGGGGTCTTGCACTGTAGGGGGGTCTTGCACTGTAGGGGGGTCTTGCACTGTAGGGGGGTCTTGTACTGTAGGGGGGGTCTTGTACTGTAGGGGGGGTCTTGCACTGTAGGGCGGGTCTTGTACTGTAGGGGGGGTCTGCACTGTAGGGGGTCTTGTACTGTAGGGGGGTCTTGTACTGTGGGGGGGTCTGAACTGTAGGGGGGGTCTTGTACTGTAGGGGGGTCTTGTACTGTAGGGGGGTCTGCACTGTAGGGGGGGTTCTGCACTGAAGGGGGGCTTGTACTGTAGGGGGGTCTTGTACTGTAGGGGGGTCTTGTACTGTAGGGGAGGATTCTGTACTGTAGGGGGTCTGCATTGTAGGGGGGGGGGTCTTTACTGTAGGGGATCTGCACTGTAGGGGGGGTCTTCACTGTAGATGGGGGGTCTGCACTGTAAATGGGGGTCTGCACTGTAGGGGGGTCTGTACTGTAGGGAGGGGGTCTGCACTGTAGGGGCTCCAGAGCTGTGGGGGGCTGTGTAATGTAAAGGGGTGCAGCGGTACAGGGGCCTTGTAATGTTGTAGAGGGTCCAGAGCTGTGGGGGACTGTGTAATGTAAAGGGGTGCAGCGGTACAAGGGCTGTGTAATGTAAAGGGATCCAGAGGTTCAGGGTGCTGTCTAATGTAAAAGGGTCCAGAGGTTCAGGGTGCTGTGTTATGTAAAGGGGTCCAGAGGTTCAGGGTGCTGTGTTATGTAAAGGGATCCAGAGGTTCAGGGTGCTGTGTTATGTAAAGGGGTCCAGGGGTACAAGGGTTGTGTAATGTAAAGGGGTCCAGAGGTGCAGGGTGCTGTGTAATGTAAAGAGGTCCTTAGGTGCAAGGTCCTGTGTAATGTAAAGGGGTCCAGAGGTGCAGGGTGCTGTATAATGTAAAGGGGTCCAGAGGTGCAGGGTGCTGTGTAATGTAAAGGGGTCCAGAGGGGCAGTTGTGGAGAGGGGGTACACAGTAGTGACAAAAAAGATATTGAAGGATGCAGAGGTATGCAGGGGGCACAGTGGGGTGTTTTTACATTTTAAGGTGGGGTGGGGGGTGCCATATATAGGATCCGCCCCGGGTGCCAAATGCTCTAGGTACGCCCCTGGGTCAGCGAGCAGTATGTAGTGGCAGGGTAGTCAGAGAGAAACATGTAATGGCAGGGCAGAGAGCAGTATGGAAGACTTGCAGGGGCTCCTCTCTCTGCTCCTCCTCCTGACCCATCTTCAGCTACTGGATCAGTCGGAATGAAGTGGTCACCTGTGTGAGAGAAGGAGGTGACTACACCCCTGGCCTCACCCACCACCTCCAGCTGTCTGAGTAGAAGTTGCTATGTGAACCCTGGCTTCTGATCACAGGATACTCTTCATGGGGCACTGGGGAGGAGAGAGCCCGAGAGAGCCCCCGCCAGGCCCCCCTGACAGTGGCGGCTGGTGCTCCAAATTTTTGGGGGGTGCGCAAACAAACTGAAAAATTCTTAAAAATACTTTGAAAAAAAAACATCAATTGCTATGGAACACACAGCAGGTCAGGCGACGGCTCCTGCATTCTCCATGGTTCCCGTGCATCTCTTCTTCTGCTCCTGCTAGGCGTCCAATAGGGATGCCTGTGCCTTCAGCCTATTAGGTGAACGGTATTAGACCCACGCTTCTTAAATGGGGTTGGCTACAGTGGCCATGGATAGATTCATGCATAGCATGAATCTATCCATTTTACATATAGGGGTGGAGTAACCGAGGGGGTGGCGCCCGTGCTCCCTTAATAGACACACCGCTACTGCCCTCTGCTTACCCAATGGGGCCCAATTATGTCAGACTTCCTGTACCCCCTTTCGCCGGCCCTCTATGGGACACATGCTGACAGGTGTAGAGTAGAGCAGAGGGATAACCTCATAAGTATTCTTTGCCTTTATTGTCTAATCAGCAAGCATGGAGTGTGTCTTGATCAGTGTTTTTAAATTAACTTAGCTGCTGCAGGAAAGACCTGACTGTGCTGTCTGGCAGTATGTCTGCATAAAAAAGTGGATACAGAGCATAACAAAACCTTTGGCAGTTAAAATAGATTTTACCTTTAAGGCCTTGTTCACACGAGCATACTACTGCATACACTACCGTATGTGTTCTGGGCTGTGCACCTGTACCTGCACATTGTTAAACGAGAGTAGTGGCTTTGTCCATGCAACTGTTGTGTCACAATTAAAATGAACAGGACTTGCATGGAACATCTGTGCAACTCTGTGCGGGCAAACACTGCCTGGGTGTAAGCTGCAGTGCGCCTATGTGAGCGAGGCCTAGCTGTTGTTAGCAGACTCCATAGCCTGAATATTATTATCTGTGCAGCAGTATGTGCTGTACATATCATATAAAATGGAATGCTATACCTGCTGGAGTTTTGAGGAAGCACATATGCTGAGACTTGCAGTTCCTTATTAGCTGGTGGGTCACAGATAATTCAGAATAACAAGATCAGATCAAACCTACACTGTAGCAAGACAAGGTGGTATAGGTAGTTATTAATCATTGTTTTTGCTTTAGAGATCACCTACTGTAATAAAACACTATTCTGACACAAAATGTCACCAGCCCACATGTTATATTACTTCTTGTCTGAATGTATCATCATGTCCCATAAATAGCTATCCAATCCAATCTTGAAATTCTTACAATAATGGCAATAATGAAATGTTACAAAACCTGTAAAGTAAAGGAGGCTTTACAATGTAGCTGATTCACAGTTGGTTACTGTATTTGAAATTAGTCAGAGTGAGAAAAAATGTTTCTCTATTAATTTAACTGCTTCATGACTAGGCCCTTCCGGCCTTCTAAGTCTTGTAACATTGATCAGCGGACTAAAAATAAAATAAAACGTATGTGGATGGGTGCAGCGTGATGCAGTGGTAGTAATACACACAGTCCAGATGCAATAGAAATAACTTGTATTGTATTCAGAGTATAACAGTTCACAACAAGAAGGTAGCCCAACCGGGAACACTCACAAATGTAGCAGATAAGATCTCAGCCGAACTGACAGCGTTTGTCTTGAGGGGCAGAATGCAGCCCAAGTGGGAAGTTTTCCAGGAAGAGTGACTACTTGTCTGGAACCTTTCCCTGCCACTATCACTGTCCTTGATAGAGTGACTTGTCCCTACACTACCCACATGCCAAATGCGCACCAAACTCAGGAGCTAGGGTCTTAATTAGACTTTGCCTGACCCAAGATGGCTGCCAGAATCACATGGGCTGTCAGCATCCAACCAAATCACTGCCCCAATGAGGCAGGAAACCATAGAGGAACCACGTTCCTCTTGACTTCCTCTACCTCTTCACTGCCGCTGCGGTTGAGCGCCACCTGCAGTGAATAAAGTAGACCGCACTTGCCCACACACATATAGATATGGAACACTAGGGTTCTGTGAGAGGTCCCTGACAGGTAGAGCACTTCACCTCTGCTGACACATGCAGTGATAGGCAGGGACACTGGCTGTGGTGCACTTTTCACCACCTGCTTGTATGACATCATCTGGAATGGAGGGAAGAAGGGGCCGGTGGGGAACAGCGCACCACTAGAGGACTGAGAACAGTCACCTTTGCAGGAGAAGGAAGCTGGTACAGTAATGTTCCCAGCTGTGTCCCCCACACTGTGCCCTGCAGTCGGCCCCAATAGTGTGCCCCATGTATTGTGTCCTGTGCTCTTGTTCATGTGGTGTGCCCCATTAGTGTGCCCTGGGGTCTGTCCCATGTAATGTTCCCTGTGGTCTGTCCTATGTGGTGTGTCCCATGTAATGTTCCCTTCAATATACTGCAGTAAAAGTGCACTAAAGCAGTTCAATATACTGCATTAAACATGCACTAACGCAGTTCAATATACCGCAAGTAAACATTCACTAACACACCTTAATATACTGCAGTAAACACGCACTAACGCAGTTCAATATACTGCAGTAAACGTGCACTAACGCGTGTCAATATACTGCAGTAAACGTGCACTAACGCGTGTCAATATACTGCAGTAAATGTGCACTAATGCACCTCAATATAGTGCAGTAAAACTACACTAACGCACATCAATATACTGCAGTAAACGTGCACTAACGCACCTCAGTGTACTGCCGTAAACCTGCCCTGAAACACTAAACTGGCACTAAAGTAAAAATTTATGATTGCACTTCACTCACATTGCACTATGACTATATTCACACTAAACTGACACTAAAGTAAAAATGAATGGTCGCACTACACCAACGCTGCAATATCACTATATTCACACTAAACTTACACTCTACACTCACAATAGAATTACAATAGAACACTATAGCACACTAACTCAATAATAGCAATGAACAGAGCCCTGTTCTATCTATCTCCACTTCAATATCATTGAAAATGGCTGCTGTGGGAAGGATCCTTTTATAGAGGGGGGGTGGGTCTATGAGCAATGATCCATGATTGGGCACAGTCATCATTACTTTCTCCAATCATGGCTCTGACAGTGTTCTATGCCCTGATTGGGCGAATCCTTTATTGCTTAAGCCAATCAGGGTTTTCAATGCACTGTGGGGCGCTTGGCGGGCTGAACAAACAGTCAAACGCCCTGACAATTTGTGTGTTCGCCAAATGGGCAAACAGTCAATGTTAGGCCCGAATTTATGTTTGGGCTGAACCATTCGTCCAACACTATTGAGGAGCAGTAATCTAAGTTAGTAAACCTTTGCCCTGTACTATGTATTCAACAAGTTAGACCAAATCCAGCAGACAGGTATGTGACTGTAGTTGCAGTATGCCTATTCCTCCACATATACGTGTGCAGAATGGCACGGGCAGGCAAAATCATGTACCTGTACGTGATCCTTTAAATGCCTGCCCGTGGGTCGCGTGTGCGCCGCCAGCGCGCGCTCATGACCCGGTCGGGAGCTCCGTGACCCCGGCCGTGGGACCAGCGGACCCGATCGCCGCTGGTGTCCCGTGATCGGGTCACAGAGCTGAAGAACGGGGAGAGGTATGTGTAAACAAACCTCTCCCCGCACTTCCTACTCTGCCTGTCATTGATTGGCTGTTCCCGGTCATCGGGAAAGCCGATCAATGACGTCAGACATCAGCCCCGCCCCCTACTGTAAAAAAACACACACACGTCACAGCCCATAACCCCTCCCCTCCCCCCAGTGGTTAACCCCTTCACTACAACTGTCATTTATACTGGAAGCAATGCATTTAAATAGCATTGATTGCTGTATAAATGACAATGGTCCCAAAAATGTGTCAAAAATGTCCGATGTGTCCGCCATAATGTCGCAGTCACAATAAAAATCGCTGATCGCCGCCATTACTAGTAAAAAAAAAATATTAATAAAAATGCTATAAAACTATCCCCTATTTTGTAAACGCTATAACTTTTGCGCAAACCAATCAATAATCGCTAATTGCGATTTTTTTTATCAAAAATATGTAGAAGAATACGTATCGGCCTAAACTTAGGAAAAAAAATGTTTTTTTATATATTTTTTGGGGATATTTATTATAGCAAAAAGCAAAAAATATTGCATTGTTTTCAAAATTGTCGCTCTATTTTTGTTTATAGCGCAAAAAATAAAAACCACAGGGGCGATCAAATACCACCAAAAGAAAGCTCTATTTGTGGGAAAAAAAAGACACCAATTTTGTTTGGGAGCTACGTCGCACGACCGCGCAATTGTCAGTTAAAGCGACGCAGTGCCGAATCGGAAAAAGGGGCCTGGTCCTTTGGCTGCCAATTGGTCCGGGGCTGAAGTGGTTAAGCCACACATACTGCACACCATATATGACAAAGTACTCCTATACCAACCCTACAAATTGATAATAGCTGGAGACTTGAATGCTATAATAGACTCTGAGTTGTACTCCACTAACCAACATAGATCCCTGCAGTGGAATTACAAGTCTGAGCAGACACCATAATTTGACAGATATTTGGCGATGGAAGAACCCAACTACCAAACAGTACTCCTGCTATTCTTATATCTTATATCGACCTGTGTTTTGGGTGCCATAGCATTCTTCCCCAACTCACTACAGCCACACCCACTACAGCCACTAACTGGAGCTAGTAGATACTCTACTAATAAAAAGAGTCACATGCGCTCACATGCACCACCTCCTGGTCTCATGACACCCCCCCCCCCCCCCCCCCATGTGAATTAGTATGTGAATTGTACCTCTACTCATTCATCAAAAAAGTGTCAAAAAGAAAAAAAAAAACACATACAGTTTTTGACAGTTCCTTTATGTAAAATAAAAAAACAATATATACAGTAATTACTAGGACAAGGAAACATACAAAAATACTTATTTGAAGTTACCACCTGCAGACAAAATTCAAAGACCCCAGGTTCTCTAACTGTAAGGCTGGGTCCACACTACCAGGAATTGGATGTGGGTTTCCTTGCATCCAATTCGCATGTCAAAAGATTATGACTGGCTCTCTATGGAGCTGGTTCACACAACTTCGGAGTTGTTCCGTGCAAAATAGCACAGGAGTCCTGTGCGTCTTCTGGTCCATTTCAGATCCGAATTCAGCCAAAAATTCAGACTGAAATCAGACCTGAAACGGTGAACAGGGACGCTCCAGATCCCTGCTGTGAGCCGCTCCGTGCTTCAGTGTGAATCCAGCCTAAAACTGAGGGAAAGACAAAAATAGATGAGTCGGTTCTTTTCAGCCCTGTACTATGAAAGGCACACCTGCCTGCCAGTGCAAGTAAGGTGCCTGTACATTGAGGTAGGTCATCTATTTCACTTGGACACTGAGTGTGCCGGCACACCTTTCAGAGTACAAGGAATATTTACCCCTGTACACCCTCCCCCATGGTGCTAGGTGTAATCTTGGCAACCTCTTCTTTCATTCCCACATCCAATCACTGTCCAAATATTGCCTCTGTCACCTCCGTAACATTTTCAAAACATGCCCTTTTTAAACGAATGTTGCTACCAGACTCATCCACCTTCTTACCAACCACTCAGTGTCTGACATCCCTCTCTACCAATCCTTCCACTGGCTTCCGATTGCCCAGTGTACACAATTCAAAATATTAATAACAACATACAAAGCCACCCACAACTCAGCCCCCAGCTACATTACCAACTTCATCTCAAAATATCACCCAAACTCTTCCCAAGACCTCCTGCTCTCTAGCTCCCCTGTCACCTTCTGCAGTGCTTGCATCCAGTACTTCTACAAAGTCTCTCTTATCCATCCTCTGGAACTCCCTCCCTGTATGGCTTTCTCCTACTATGTCTGCATTTAAACAATCCCTGAAAACAAATTTCTTCAGGGATCACCTATCTATTGTTAAAGGGGCCTTCCAGATTCCAATAATCCCCCAGCCCATAAACCCCACAATCACTGAGCCAGGGTTGTGAGAAAGAGGCTCCTGTCTTCATCAACATAGGGACAAAGAGCTTTGCCTGGGGCTTGTTCCCTGGCAAGGTAACCCCCCCCAAGTTGAGGGCATGTGGATTGGTATGGTTCAAAAGGGGGGTGCTCGCTCGTCTTCCCCCTCTTCCTGGCCTGCCTGTTTGGATAAAGGTCTGGTATGGAGTTTAGGGGGGACCCACACCGATTATTTAAAAAAAAAAAACAATTTTTTTATTTTATTTTTTTATGGCTTGTTTAAAGGGGAGGTCCACCCTAAAAAAAAAAAAAAAAAAAAAATGCCTAAAAAGGCTAAAAAAATAAATAAAGAATATATATTTTTTTCACTTACCAGAAATGGCTGTTGCTAGGCAGATCGTCCTAATCTGCCTCTTCCTATTCCGCGGTGATCTTTGGTCTTCTCCTCCTCGCGTTGTCTTCTGGTGAATGGGGAGCGGTGTGTTGTGGAAACTGTGTGTGTCCCAGAACACAGCCGGTCATTCACAAAGCACCGCGCGACTCGTGCATGCGCAGTAGGAAACGGGCAGTGAAGCTGCAAGGCCCCACTGCCTGTTTCCCTTACTTTGAATGACAGTGCCGGGACCCGAGAGCCGAGGGATGGGTGGCCTCGGGTGGCTGACATCGCGGGTACCCTTTGTAGTTGCTGACTTTAAATTTTTTTTTTTTTTTCGCTGGCCCACCACTTTAAATGTATTTTTTTTTTCTTTATATATGTGAGTTTTGCTGCAGCAGGTTCTACAGTGCCTTGAAAAGTATTCATACCCCTTGAAATTTTCCAAATTTTGTCATGTTACAACCAAAATTGTAAATGTATTTTATTCAGGATTTTTTGTGATAGGCCAGTGGAAGGAAAAGAAAAGCTTCTAGCTACATCTAGAGAGTGACATTTTTGCACATTCTTCTTTGCAAAATAGCTCAAGCTCTGTCAGATTGGATGGAGAGTGTCTGTGAACGGCAATTTTCAAGTCTTGTTACAGATTCTCAATTGGATTTAGGTCTGGACTTTGACTGGGCCATTCTAACACATCAATATGCTTTCTAAACCACAATCACTGAGCCAGGGTTGTGAGAAAGAGGCTCCTGTCTTCATCAACATAGGGACAAAGAGCTTTGCCTGGGGCTTGTTCCCTGGCAAGGTAACCCCCCCCCAAGTTGAGGGCATGTGGATTGGTATGGTTCAAAAGGGGGGTGCTCGCTCGTCTTCCCCCTCTTCCTGGCCTGCCTGTTTGGATAAAGGTCTGGTATGGAGTTTAGGGGGGACCCACACCGATTATTTAAAAAAAAAAACTATTTTTTTATTGCCAGCAAAGGCTTGTTTAAAGGGGAGGTCCACCCTAAAAAAATAAAAAATGCCTAAAAAGGCTCAAAAAAAAAATAAAAATATATATTTTTTTCACTTACCAGAAATGGCTGTTGCTAGGCAGATCGTCCTAATCTGCCTCTTCCTATTCCGCGGTGATCTTTGGTCTTCTCCTCCTCGCGTTGTCTTCTGGTGAATGGGGAGCGGTGTGTTGTGGAAACTGTGTGTGTCCCAGAACACAGCCGGTCATTCACAAAGCACCGCGCGACTCGTGCATGCGCAGTAGGAAACGGGCAGTGAAGCTGCAAGGCCCCACTGCCTGTTTCCCTTACTTTGAATGACAGTGCCGGGACCCGAGAGCCGAGGGATGGGTGGCCTCGGGTGGCTGACATCGCGGGTACCCTTTGTAGTTGCTGACTTTAAATTTTTTTTTTTTTTTTTTTTTCGCTGGCCCACCACTTTAAATGTATTTTTTTTTCTTTATATATGTGAGTTTTGCTGCAGAAGGTTCTACAGTGCCTTGAAAAGTATTCATACCCCTTGAAATTTTCCAAATTTTGTCATGTTACAACCAAAATTGTAAATGTATTTTATTCAGGATTTTTTGTGATAGGCCAGTGGAAGGAAAAGAAAAGCTTCTAGCTACATCTAGAGAGTGACATTTTTGCACATTCTTCTTTGCAAAATAGCTCAAGCTCTGTCAGATTGGATGGAGAGTGTCTGTGAACGGCAATTTTCAAGTCTTGTTACAGATTCTCAATTGGATTTAGGTCTGGACTTTGACTGGGCCATTCTAACACATCAATATGCTTTCTAAACCATTCCATTGTAGCTATGGCTGTATGTTTAGGGTCGTTGTCCTGCTGGAAGGTGAACCTCTGCCCCAGTCTCAAGTCTTTTGCAGACTAACAGGTTTTCCTCTAAGATTGCCCTGTATTTGGCTCTATCCATCTTCCCATCAACTCTGACCAGCTTCCCTGTCCCTGCTGAAGAAAAGCATCCCCACAACATGATGCTGCCACCACCATGTTTCATGGTAGGGATGGTGGGTTCAGGGTGATGTGCAATGTTAGTTTTCCGCCACACATAGCATTTTGCTTTTAGGCCAAAAAGTAAAATTTCGGTCTCATCTGACCAGAGTACCTTCTTCCACATGTTTGCTGTGTTCCCCACATGGCTTCTCGTAAACTGCAAATGGTATATCTTATGGCTTTCTTTCAACAATGGCTTTCTTCTCGCCACTCTTCCATAAATGCCAGATTTGTGGAGTGCCGTACTAATAGTTGTCCTGTGGACAGATTCTCCCACCTGAGCTGTGTATCTCTGCAGCTCCTCCAGAGTTACCATGGGCCTCTTGGCTGTTTCTCTGATGAATGCTCTCCTTGCCCAGCCTGTCAGTTTAGGTGGACGACCATGTCTTGGTAGGTTTGCAGTTGTGCCAGACTCTTTCCATTTTCAGATGATGGATTGAACAGTGCTCCGCGAGATGTTCAAAGCTTATGATATTTTTTTAAAACCTAAACCTGCTTTAAACTTTTCCACAACTTTATCCCTGACCTGTTTGGTGTGTTCCTTGGCCTTCATGATGCTGTTTGTTCACTAAGGTTCCCTAACAAACCTCTGAGGGCTTTACAGAACAGCTATATTTATACTGAGATTAAATTACACACAGGTGGACTCTATTTACTAATTAGGTGACTTCTTAAGGCAATTGGTTCCACTAGATTTTAGTTAGGGGTATCAGAGTAAAAGGGGGCTGGATACAAAAAAATAAAAAAAATAAAAATTAAAACCATTTATAATTTTTTCCTTCCACTTCACAATTATTTGCCACTTTGTGTTGGTCTATCACGTAAAAAAAAACAAATAGAATACATTGTAATTTTTGGTTGTAACATGACAAAATGTGAGAAATTTCAAGGGGTATGAATACTTTTTCAAGGCACTGTATACATGATACAGATGTGTTACTTTACAGGCAGACTAAGGGACCCCCCCCCCCCCACCCCAGGCACTATATTTAAATGAATTTTGTATTTTTATTGTTTTACTTTAAGCATCATTAAAATCAATGCTCCTTTAAAAACAATATTTTTGAAAAAAAATGTTTGCATTGATAAATTCCCCCCATGGTAGTCCCCGGGCCCCCATACCCTTTTTATGGCCAATAACTTGCATATAAGCCTTTAAAACAGGGACTTTTACGTTTTCAAGTTCGGGTGCCATAGACTTTAATAGGGTTTGCGGTTCGGGTCCACGCTTTTGTCATGTTTTGGAGTTCTGGTGCAAACCAAACCGAGGGTGTTCGACCCATCACTACTGTCAACTGTGAATTCTGCATCATATCAAAGTGTGCTTTATGAAAATGGGAGTCCATCTATCTAAAAGGTGAAGGCCAATTCCAGGATAGAACTCAAACAGAGAGAATCCCTCTACTCCACAAAGAAAAAAAAATGTAGTGGAAACTGACAACTGGTCCTAAAGTCACCAGTAAATCACCAGCACCCCTATAAAACCGTAAAAGGGGATTTAGGTATCAATTTAAAACCCAACTCCTTTTTAAAGTTGGATAGCATTGGAAGGTACTAGAATCATCACAGGTTTTTTTAATTACAGGTTACGTTCCTATTGGGGAGATTAGATTACCTTTCAGGTCCTGTTGTGGTGACATCCTCTTATATCCCGACACACATGTCTTTTGGACATGAAGTGAAATCTCTCCAGTGGGTATACAGAGGTAATAATGAAAACTAAACAGAGGTTCTAACCCTTGTCCTAGCCACAAAAGACGTGTTTATTGTTGTTTATGTGTCCACTTGAGAGTTTTCCTTTCAATTCCTGTACAATTGAGAATAAGACTGGGGAACGGGAAATGTTCCCAGTGTGGATTCAGACAGCTTTAATTCAAATAGCCCAAATAAATTATTCCTTATTTTGCTACGTTATGTACTCCAGGAATTCATTCAGAAACCCCCTGAAGATTTATTACGTCTCAGCTTTGCGAAAGATGTTTCTTAAGCAGCAGAACATACTTAAAGTGAAAAACTGTACAAACATAAACTATTGTCGTCAGACAATAGAGTGCCAGATGGCCTTAAAGGAGCTACTAAGCTGTTATTTACTGCCCTGAAGTCAATCATACCACTGGGGAGGCTTACCACTTCCTAATCATAAAGACACAGCTTTCCAACAAATAATCCTTCCAACCACTGGAATATTAATGTGAAAAGGTGAAATACATTGTGTTCAGTAGATAAAATAATTAGTTTCCTTGTAAAAAAAATCTGTGTCCTGCCACAATACTGGAAAACACAGCACCCAAGTAATCTTGTAGAACTGGTAAGTACAGATCCTCATTTAATACTATGCATGCATGAAAAAGAACAGAAATAAACTGTAAAGCCATATCAAGTTGCACAAGGTAAAGCAGAATTCTAAAAAGCACTGATTATATCTAAATTGGTAACATAACCAATCTAGACAATGGGATTGAGGAAGAGAGAAGGAGAAATAGAGAGAAAAGAAAGAAAGAGAAACTAATTTCACTTTATTATTGGGAGCCAGACTTTAGCACCAACCTAACAGCTGTAATCCCTTTGATGGACCTTTAATGGTTAGTAGGAGAACTTTAATTGTATAGAGATATGACAGTTGATGGGCGTAATCCTGAAGCCAGGGAAGGCTCTCAGTGTGCCTTGGCATGCTTCTCTGAAATTACCCCCCTCCACTTCCCCAGTTCAAGTCCTTTAGCTTACCTTGTCCTCTTGAGAGCTCTTCATCACAAAAGGTTATGTAGTAATAGACACCATTTAAATATAGTTTTAAAAAAATGGAATATTCCACTTGCCAAAAACACACAAGAATATATACAGTAATTACTAAGACAAGGAAACATGATTTATGTTTCAATGGTTTTTATTAAGTTTTCACAAAATACAAATTAAAATACAAATTCTAATTAAACAGTTCTCAACAACTTTTTGGGTATTACACGGTAATCATAACATTGCATACATCCACTTGCATAGGGACCCCCTGTCGGGAGTCCTTGGTCCTCAGTGTAGCTTTCCAAGTCCCGTATTTGGTGCTGTGCTATTGCATGACCTTGGCTAGTAAAAGAAAATGTGTGATTAATTGTAAGTGAATTACGTTCTCATACCCATCTTTGCCATGCCTCCTATTGAGGCTGGCTCTAACCTGCAATTTGTGCTATGCGGAGGGAAATCCCCCATCTCGCGACCCCTGCCATGCCCCCTAACAGTGGGGGCTGCCAGTTCCCAGGCCTCGAGTGCAGGGTTTCCTCTGTGCGTTCAGTGATTTAACTTTTCGAGAACCTCAAGTGCCAGTCCTGAAGTGCATAAGTAGGGGTGGAAAAGAATAGAAATAAAAGGGAAGAAAGGGAGAATCAAGAAGTGGGAATAGAAGGGGTTAGGGAAAGGTGGGGGGGAGGGCCCCACGCTGCCAGTACAGTTAAGAAGATTCCTCAGTCGGTAGGGTCCGAGGATCATTTGACAGATAACTGATCCATGGGTCCCATACTTTATGAAATACTTTAATTTTGTCTTGTATTATCGCCGTTAGTCTTTCATTCAGCATAATCCATGAAAGTTTACGATTAAATTGATCTAACGGTAGGATCGCAGACTTCCAGTTTCGCTATAGTGATTCTGGCCGATATAAAGATAAAAGCAAGAAGCCTCCCGCTATATTTGGGGACCCCAGACACTGTGTCCCCTAGTAATGCATGTCTTGCAGATTTCGGCAGGTTATGCTGAGTGAGGGTGTACACAAAATTGTAGACCCTTATCCAGAATCTCCTGACTTTGGGGCATGCCCACTAAATATGGTAAGCTGTCCCTATCTGTCTGCATCCTCTAAAGCAGTTCGGGGAGGTTCCTGGAACGAAAGTGGCCAATCTGGCCGGTACCATATACCACCTTAGCAATACCTTATAGTTAGCTTCAATAATTGAGGTATTAATAAGGGAGCGAGATGCCACAATTGATATTGATTGCCATTCATCTAAATTTAATGTCTCCTGGAGATCGTTTTACCACATAGTCATATAGTTTAACTTCTCAGTAGTACATGTCAAAACCGTATATATTGCAGATATATATCCCCTAAGTTTGTCAAACTGTCTACACAGACTTTCCGGGGGGGTCATTGTTGCTAGGTCTCCCTTTCGGGCCAAAGAACGTAGGTAATGGTGTACTTGGGTTAGCCTATAATTTTCTGTAGGTGGCATCTGATACTTATCGATTAACGTTCTTTCAGTTAGTATACCTCTATGATCACAGAGATCCACAACCCTTATCAGACCTTTATTGGTCCGCCAATCAAATGCAGGGGGTGAACTCTTTATTCCCAAGAAGGGGTGCTAGCGGATTGTGGGGGGATCTAAATTTGTGCAGTCTTGTAAGTCTATCCCATATCTCTAGGGAGAATGAGAGTAGGACATAATATAAGTGGCCGTTCCTTCATTGTTAACCACATCAAATGTGAGACTGGATTAGGATGACAGGAGTAAGACTCCATGGACATCCAAATTGTTTGGGGTGTATGAGAGTGAAATTTCGCTAGTTGGGCTAATTGGGCTGCATTAAATATTTTTGTAGATCCGGGAGCCCCAATCCCCCCTTCAGCTTTGGAGTATACATTGTTCTCTTGTTCACCTTAGGCCTCTTGTCGCCCCATATAAACTGTAAGATTCTTTTCTGGAATGATTGCAAGTCCGAGCGAACTAAAGATATTGGTAAAGTACGGAACAAATATAATAACCTCGGTAGCACGTTCATTTTTATAGAGTGTAGTCTGCCAAACCACGATGGGGGGTGAATTGATTTAAAAGAAACCAAATCCCTAAACACTTCATTATAACTAAATTAAAACACCTATTCGAAGTTACCACCTGCAGACAAAATTCAAAGACCCCAGGTTCTCTAACTGTAAAACTGAGGGAAAGACAAAAAGAGATAAGCCTGTTCTTCTTCAGCCCTGAAAGGCACACCTGCCTGCCATTGTAAGTAAGGTGCCTGTTCATTGAGGTAGGTCATTTATTTCACTTGGACATTGAGTGTGCAGGCACACCTTTCAGAGTACAAGAAATATTTACCCCTGTACACCCTACCTGAACTTTACATACCTAAGTGCCCCCTCCCTCGACTTTATGTACTCCTGTGCCCCCTTGCTCAACCTTTGCATTGAGATCAATAGGACACCTATCCTTCCCTCAGCTTAGCAAGGTGCTAGGTGTAATCTTGATGACCTCTTCTTTTATTTCCACATCCAATCACTGTCCAAATATTGCCTCTGTTGCCTCCATAACATTTCCAAAATATGCCCTTTCTAAACCAAATATACCACCAAGTTAAAATTCCCTCTCTTGTTATCTCTCACATCAACTATTACAGTCTTACTCCCCACACAGGCTATTCCCCTTTCATTCTATAATGAATGTTGCTGCCAGACTCATCCACCTTCTTACCAACCACTCAGTGCCATCCCTCTCTACCAATCCTTCCACTGGCTTCCGATTGCCCAGTGTACAAAATTCAAAATATTATTAACAACATACAAAGCCACCCACAACTCAGCCCCCCAACTACATTATCAATTTCATCTCAAAATATCACACAAACTGTAATCTTGCTCTTGCCAAGACCTCCTGCTCTCTAGCTTCCCTATCACTTTCTCCAGTGGTTGCATCCAGGACCTCTCCAAAGCCTCTCTTATCTATCCTCTGGAACTCCCTATCTGTATGATTATCTCCTATCTCAATTTAAACAATGAAAAAAAAATAAACAATAGTATTAAAGAGTTACAAATGAAGTTACAAATGTTGTAAAGAGGTACAGATGTTTTGTTTTTCCCATTAACTAATTTTCTTTCAGATCGAAATGAGCACTTACTCTTCTCATGAGGAGTCCATGGATGTCTTTAATTAAAAGTTGAGTGTTTGTCATTGTCATTGTTGTATGGTGGTTGTCTTGTCGTGTTGTTTTTGTGTGATAATGGCCAGATTTAAATTTTTTTTTTTTTGTTATTAATTTTTTTTTTTTATGATTATTTTTCAGATTTTTGGTATTTGTTTAGTCATCTATTTTATTTTTGTTCAGATGGAAAAATTATTATGTTTAGTCCACCTGAAAGGGGGGTAATTGGCTATGCCCTCAATGAGCAGCAGAATAGATAATCATGAGATTTGTCCTCCAGCTGGATACATTTTGTTTGGTTTAAGACAAGAGTTGTTGGTAGGAAGCCATTCTATCCTCTGGAATTCTTTATTTTTCTTTGTTTTATGTTCATTCAGGTGGAAAAAGTTACAAGATTTATGCTTTGTCCACCTGAAAGGGGAGTTAGTGCATGGATCTTAAGATACACATAATACAGTGTTTTTTTTTTAGTGTTTAAACTGAGAATTTTTAAGAAACAACATTGACGTTCGTTTTGTTTTTAAATTTTTGATCATACCATGGGGATCCATTTTAGAGTGGGTTCATCCTAGAAGTCATGGTTGTTTTGATAGTATGGTCAGAGTTGCAGAAGCCAGGAATAGTAGGTTCCTGGGTTCCAAGGAAGGAACTATAAGTAAACGTAGCAAGCGATCAGATATTATGGATACAAATTTGATTCTGCTCTTGTTTTTGACTTTCAGAGTCCTGGTGGAGTGGGATTGGAGAGGTCTCTGGAACAGGGATGACAGATGTTTATCTGGTTGGTAGTTTGTCTGTGCCATACCACACTGCAAATTTGTTCTGATAAGCATTCAGGAGAGAAGGGACAAACAAAAAGATTCAGATTGATACTTGTTTTTTCTTGTGGACAATTTAGTGCTAATGCTGAATCTGAAAGACTGTGCCTATCAACAAGACTTGTGAAACATTCTTGCCGGAATCTCTCCTGATGAATGAAACATGCTATTAATACATGTGTAATGGGTTGGAGGTTGGAATATAACATATCCAATCCGTCAAAACATGAAATGTAAAATATGTTTTTTTTTGTTGAAGGGAGGAGTTTAATGAAGAACAGGTTTTTAATGTGTGACATGTATTGACATAACGGAATTAATATGGTGCAGGTACCCAGGAGGCTGGCACTTATGCATAATAAGGTGTCTGTTGGCCAGACTAGAGGTTGGCCAGGTGACACATCAATGAGGTGTAAATTTCCTTGTATGGGGGAAATACGCCTGATTGATGTCTCACCTGAGAGGTTGAAACCCTGCACAGGAAATGCCAGTGAATACACACAGGAGCATGCTCCGTTAGATAAAGGAAACAAACGTTGGATACCAGGGTACAATATGCCTTCACAACATGGCGCTGCAACATCTCACAGTGGTTGATAAAACCTATTACCCTATATGTGCTTAGTATACACTGTATCAAGTACGGTCATTGTACCAGTGACTTACTCCCAGAGATGCGCGGACACAAAATGAGGTTCATGCAGGACGCTTATGTCTGAAGAGTAACCGGAAGAGGAGGGATGTTTTCAGCACTATATTGGGAGAATAGGAGCTGGGATGGGTGTTGTTGATGGAGTGGACATCGGCCTCCTGAGGAACAAACTCGCAGCCATAGCTTCAGACAATAAGCAGGACTTTGTTACTCAGAGAGATTGGTGGCAACCATAATAATATTCAACGAAGTCGCATAAACACCCAGGGTAAAGTGGCTCTGGATTTTGTCAACCATGTTCAGAGGTTGGTAGAGAGTGTGATGGTACAGGACAGAAATCTGTCATGGGCTATGGCGTGCAGGCAGTGGCAGGCGGAAGTATCAACCAACATCAAGCTGATTGTACAGTCTCTGTATGAGGGGCAGTGGCCTGATGAGTTAGCATCACCGCTTAGTAAGACTTTGCCAAAACACGTTGCTTACACTAATCCAAAGTGGTGGTCGAATGCCTGGATGGGAAGTACTGGTTTGGGTTGTGAAAGGTGTTATGCTGTATGATCCCATATAAAGAAGTGCAGACTTGGTCTGTATATTTGGTGGCATCAATGGGCTTACTGCCTGGGGATTCTATCTTGTTGCATTTGAGGCTAAATTACCCACATGTGATCAGAGAAGATGGAAGCTGGAGGCAGGTTGATATTTCCCTCAGTCGGAAGCATGACCATGATGTCCTTTGCATGCCAGGTCAATACACAATGGTGAATGAGAAATGTTGGGAAGATATTTTACTCTGTGTTCTGGATGGAGAAATCATTGCTGGGAAGGAAGCACCTGGGTATTATTTGGGACATGTTTCTTTGTCCTAAAGAATACCGAGGTAACGTTAGTCATGGAACTAGAGGGTTCCTTGAACCTAACCATAGGTAGAGGTGCATGTTATACCCTGGGCATGGTCTCTGAAATCCAGGCACAGGGATAGAATTGTGTGGGTTTTGTCATTGTTGCATATTTATATGTTAGACTCAAAATGTACATAGAAGGGTCTCCCACTTATCTATGCAAGCTGGGGGACAAATGGATGTTAAGGTCTCTTCGTACAAGTTAGAGACTTTGCTGCCAATTCAGAGCCCCGAGGTACCGCAGACATGCCATGTTGCGGTGTGAATGACCACTGTGAGCAAGCCTGCCTAATCCCGGCCCATATTTATAGTAAAGGGTTATAGGAGGTGGGGAGCGGGGTGCATAGTTGAATGGGTTATATATATATTATGGTAATGGGTTGATTCATGTTATGGTATAGTGTGACCTATGTGTATTGTAGGTTAGTAATATGGGTGAATAAGGCCCTCCTCGAGACTCGGTATCTGAAAGCTGATTGATAAGTTGCTCTGAATGGCTGCTGGTGAATAGTGAATGAATGGACACCCCTTGCCGGTACTGCACCCCGTCCTAAAGATATTGGAAAGGAGACGATATAGAATGGTGACATGGAAGCTGTCACTGAAGAATGACGGTGGTGTGTCACTCGGTGGCAAAGCGGCACGTGTTGGGAAGCACAGGGCGTTAAGACCGTTATGGACTATTCCATAGGAGCTGTTTCTAAAGCATATGTTGAAAAACGCAACATGTTAAGTCAGTTAAGGACTGTTCTATAGATACTGGTTCGGAAACACATGTTGGGGAGAAAACAGTTATGGACTGTTCAATAGGAGCCGTGTCTGAAGAAGGGTGGTATGCGCCCTTTAGGTGCAAAGCGGAATATTTTGGATAGCAACATGGTTTAATATCTTACTTCTGATATTTCACTTCCTGGTTGACACAGCCAGGAAGCCTTCAGTTGGAATGAAACACATCAAAGAACAATGGCTTGTAATCAGAAGAAAAATTGGCTTGGCTCAAGCCCACCTGCAGTGATATGTATAATAGCAATCTTCAAAGGGACCACTGCTGCCAAGGTGTCTGTGGAGATTTGACACAGGGCTAATGGAGCTGCCCCTAGTGGACAATACAGCATGCTTCCTGGAGAATGGGCAGACAGTTGAAGGATTAACTCTTGGTGATATATATTGGATGGTAGGCAAATGGGGGTGGCTACGAGTGGGCGTGTATGTTTCAATGAAAGGAGCACACACACAGGCGATTCTCTCTCTCTGCCTTTCTCTCTTCCGATGCTGGTCTTTGCATGAGCCTGCTTGGCTCTGCCATCTTGAGACCTTGCTCTAAACGCTGGCTTGTGCCTAAACCATGTGGCCCAGAGCCCTTTCAACATCATGAGACCAGCCGATAGGAGTCTTGCTAGAGGATGTGATAAGTACATTCTTGTATTGTGTTCTGATTGTAAGTAACACTGTAATACCTTTTAATTCTTTATGTTAGTTTCCTAATTTCTTGGGAAATAAATCAGACTTGCTTACTTATAAACCGTGTGTTTGGTTTCATAGCTAACCTGGTATAACTGTGATATCAACAGTAACATGTGCTCAGAGTTTTAATAGACTATTTAACTATAGGGATTAGACAAATTAATACACAGATATAATATTAATTATTGCATCGATTACTTCATATGTCTACGTTTAAACAGTCCCTCAAAACTCATCTCTTCAGGGATCACCTATCCTGCACATCCTGCCTCTATCTAAATAGTTATGTTTGAATTTGTGATCAACTCATCCCCTCACTTTCCCCTTCCTTTTAGAACAAGCCAGCTTCTCCTATCTCTGTTGTCTTAAGGTGTAATGTAACTGTACTGTCTTCCTTTTTTTTTCTTTCCTTTTGTTTTCAAAGTGCAACACTGTATAACAGCGCAATATAAATCTTTTTATAACATATAACAATAATTATGATGGAGTCATGCCAGGAAAGCACAGTCAAGGGATATGGCCATTTCAATATTTGGGCAATGATGTAACCAGGGAGATCCCACCTCTTTGGTAATACTAACCTGTCCACCAGATCCAGGCAAGCAGTTGACAGGAGAGGATCACATTGCCAAATTTATTTTTCTTTAGTGGTACTATGGTACCCCTTATTCATTTACATAGTGGGGACTTCTCTCTGGGGTCCCCTTTATTGTTAAAGGGCCTTACAGATTCCAATAAGCCCCCAGCCTATAAACCCCACAATCACTGAGCCAGGGTTGTGGGCAAGAGGCTCCTGTCCTCATCAACATAGGGACAAGGAGCTTTGCTTGGGGCATGTGGCTTGGCATTGTTCTGAAGGTCAGAGGATTGTGCATGCTCACCCTTCTTTCCTGGCCTGCATGTTGCATTTTTGGATAAGAGTCTAGTGTGGAATTTTTTGGGGGACTCCACACTTATTTGCTTGATTTTGGTGTGGGGTTCCCCCTTAAAATTCATACGATTTGGGGGTGATCACATGTCATTTTTCTTTTGCACTTCCTTTACATCAATACCAGACCCTCATCAAGGATATGGGTTTGATGCAGTGGTGGCCCGTGTATTGTGGGCACACGGTAGCCACCCCCCCTAGCAGCTCCGCCACCCTCCCTATCCATGTTCTCGGCCCCTTTTAGGATGCCGGGCACATGAATTCCTATGGCAGGGTGGGGCCGGGGTGTGTTTTTTGAAGCACCTGATTAGAGTCAGAGGCTCTAATAGGCTTCAAAATAGGGTGGGCTCGGAATGCAGAGAGTGCTCCCCAAACCCACCCAACTGTGTGACCATGACAAATGAATTTTCGCTATTTTAGCACAACAGTTACTCCCCGGCAATCAGAAGGCAGGTCAGTGAGACCTGTTTCCCAATTGGACAAAGCGCCAGGCTATGGCTGCCTAACACTGTGGAAGAGGTGACACACTGGAGCTGGACCTGCCGCTGCCTGGAGGACACAGCAGGAGAGGAGGACACAGCAGGAGAAGAGGACACAGCCGCCGCGTAGTAAGTGCCAGACCTCCGGGGGGGGGTTTGGCTGACAGTGCAGCTAGCCCCGCGGCCACCCCTGGTGCGGGGGGGTAGTGCTGGTCGTTTGCCACCCCCCAGAAGAAAAGCCCACCAGCCGCCACTGGTTTGATGGGTATTTTAGGGGAAACCCCACGCCATTTTTTGTGGGTCCCCTATTAACATCTATACCATACCTCATCTAGGATAAAAGTCTGGTATAGATGAAGGAAATCCCTGCTCATTTGTTTACAAACAGAAGTAAAGTAGCCGACGCTTTCATTTGCAGCATTTTTTTATTTTTTTGTCAGTTTTGCTGCAGTAGGTTGTATACATTGTACTGATGTGCCACTTCATTTCAGCGGTTGGGGCATCCCACGGACATGTTATTTATCTACCTCAATACCAGACACTTTCACCCCCTTCCTGCCTTGGCCATTTTTCATTTTTCAGTGCTGTTACACTTTGAATGAAAATTATTACATTTTTGGAGGTCGTGGAGCACCATGACAGTGCAATCACCTACAAAGTGAACCCATTTTGGAAAGCAAACACTCCAATGTACTTTCTAAGAGGCATAATGAGTTTTTGGAAAATTTATTTTTTTGCCACAAGTTTTTGGAAAATGCAGGAAAGAAAATGAAAATGACACAAAGTTGAAAGGATATTTCTAACACACAACATAGGCATACTAGATGTACACACCAAAAACACATTTGGATACTCTTCCTGAGTATGGGAATACCACATGCAGTGTTGGTCATCTTACTTTAAAAAAGTAATTAGTTACATTACAAATTACTTCTCCCAAAAAAGTAATTGAGTTAGTAACTCAGTTACTACATTGGAAAAGTAATTAGTTACTCAGAAAAGTAACTGTGGTTTTTTTTTTTTTATATTCTTAGGGGCGGGTCTAGTATTACTGTAAGCAAGGGGTGCGTTCCCCCCTGCACATCTATTTCCCCTCTGTACCCCCCTGCACGTCTGTTCCCCCCCAACACATATCTGTTTCCCCTCTGTACCCCACTACACATCTGTCCCCCCCACACACGTATATCTGTTCCCCCTCTGTACCCCACTACACGTCTGCCCCCCCCACACACATATATCTGTTCCCCCTCTGTACATCTGTCCCCCCCAAACTCACGGATCGGATTGTTGCTTGGATCAGAGTCACGGATCGGATCATTTTTCGGATCAGCAAATAATAATTGAATTTGCAAAAACCTGTAAAAATTCCACCACCATAAAGCCCCCACTGTAATATCCATAATCTCACCCACTGTAATATCCACGTCATCTCCTCAACTGTAATATTGGCTGAGTATGGCTGGGTACGGCTGAGCATGGCTGGGTACGGCTGGGTATCGCCGAGTATGGCTGGGTATTACCGAGTATTGCAGAGTATGGCTGGGTATGGCAGAGTATTGGCAGGGTGTTGCAGAGTATTGGCAGGGTGTTGCAGAGTATTGGCAGGGTGTTGCAGAGTATTGGCAGGGTGTTGCAGAGTATTGGCTGGGTATTACCGAGTATTGCAGAGTATGGCTGGGTATTACCGAGTATTGCATAGTATTGCAGAGTATGGCTGGGTATTACAGAGTATTGCAGAGTATGGCTGGGTATTACGGGGTATTGCAGAGTATGGCTGGGTATGGCAGAGTATAGCTAGGTATTACGGGGTATTGCAGAGTATGGCTGGGTATGGCAGAGTATGGATGGGTATTACGGGGTATTGCAGAGTATGGCAGAGTATGGCAGAGTATGGCAGAGTATGGCTGGGTATGGCTGGGTATGGCAGGGTATGGCAGGGTGTTGCAGAGTATTGGCAGAGTATTGGCAGAGTATTGGCAGAGTATTGGCAGGGTATTGGCAGGGTATTGGCAGAGTATTACCTTGGTATTGCAGGGTGTTGCAGAGTATTGGCAGGGTGTTGCAGAGTATTGGCAGGGTGTTGCAGAGTATTGGCTGGGTATCGCAGAGTATTGGCAGGGTGTTGCAGAGTATTGGCAGGGTGTGTATTGGCAGGGTGTCGCAGAGTATTGGCAGGGTGTCGCAGAGTATTGCAGAGTATGGCTGGGTATTACCGAGTATTGCAGAGTATGGCTGGGTATTACCGAGTATTGCAGAGTATGGCTGGGTATTACCGAGTATTGCAGAGTATGGCTGGGTATTACCGAGTATTGCAGAGTATGGCTGGGTATTACCGAGTATTGCAGAGTATTGCAGAGTATGGCTGGGTATTACCGAGTATTGCAGAGTATTGCAGAGTATGGCTGGGTATTACCGAGTATTGCAGAGTATTGCAGAGTATTGCAGAGTATGGCTGGGTATTACCGAGTATTGCAGAGTATTGCAGAGTATGGCTGGGTATTACAGAGTATTGCAGAGTATGGCTGGGTATTACGGGGTATTGCAGAGTATGGCTGGGTATGGCAGAGTATTGCAGAGTATAGCCAGGTATTACGGGGTATTGCAGAGTATGGCTGGGTATGGCAGAGTATGGATGGGTATTACGGGGTATTGTGGGGTATTGCAGAGTATTGCAGAGTATGGCTGGGTATGGCTGGGTATGGCAGGGTGTTGCAGAGTATTGGCAGAGTATTGGCAGAGTATTGGCAGGGTATTGGCAGAGTATTGGCAGAGTATTGGCAGAGTATTGGCAGGGTATTGCAGAGTATTACCTGGGTATTGTCAGGGTATTGGCTGGTATTGCAGAGTATTCGCAGGGTATGTGCTGGCATCCGATCTCTCCCCTCCACTGTACAGATCTGTACACAGAGGGGAGAGAGGAACCGGCGTCATCTTGACGCCGGTTTGTTTACAAGTGATCGCTCCGTCATTTGACGGAGCAATCACATTGTAAACGGCCGACGGGTGCACCAAGATGGCCGCCGCTCCGGAGCTAGGCCGGAGCCGCGGCCATCTTGGTACACCAAGATGGCCGCCGCTCCGGAGCTAGGCCGAAGCCGCGGCCTTTCCTAAGGCCGAGGCCGTGGACGGCTCCGCGGACCGCGGCGAGTAATTGCGGTAACGCCGCCCCAGTAATGGGAACGGCGTTACCGCGAGGGGAAGAGTAATCAGTTAGATTACTCGTTACCCTTTAAAGTAACGGCGTTACGTAACGCCGTTTACTTTAATCGCGTTAGTTACAACACTGACCACATGTATGAGACTTTTTCACAGCCTAACCACACACAGGGACCCACAATCCAAGGAGCACCTTCAGACTCTTTTGGAGGCCCTGGGGCTCAAGGATATTGGAAACACCCTTACAATGACCACATTTTGCAAAGCAAACACCACAGGGTATAGGGAGTCATTTGAAGACTTCATTGTTTTGCTGCAAGTTTTTTGAAAACGTAGAATGAAGATTTTAATTATTTTCTTTACACAAACTTGTCAATTTATTGAGATATTTCTCACATACAGCATGGGCATACTTGGATTTATAACCCAACATACATTCTGCTACTCCATCTGAGTATGGCAATACCACATGTGTGAGGCTTTTTCAGTGCCTGGACTGTTTCTATAACAGACATTGTATCATGTGTATCACACAAATCACCCAATTGTTTCAAAACCAATGTACTGTAATGGTCGCCTCTATAAGAGTGGTCAGAGAATATACAGTAGCTTAGTGTAGCATCACCTAGAGCAGTCCCTGTTCTTATAAGCCAAGCAAGTCTAGCCAACTGGGACATGGCTGCCACCAGGAATGCCATGTTGATTGGCCAGGAAGTACAGGAGGCTAAAGAAAAAAAGAAAAAGAGTTCCTGTGGTTCCAGGAGTGCAGTTGTCCACAGGGGATGGCTGGGACTGGTGTTTCGCAGGAACATAGTCAGTTGAACATTCAGGTGCAAGCAGAGACAAGGTCAGCAAGCAGGCATAGGATTGGTCCAGGCAACAGGCAGAAATGTGGTGAATAAACGGGCCAATCAAGAGCCTTGAGACTAGCTATGGCGGTCCGGCGACATGCTGGTGTGGTGGTGATCGGAGAACTGGGACTGGCTAAACTATTAGTGCTCCTTCATATCTGAGCTGCGTTGCAGATTTGACACCCCTCAACCGCTACCCCTTTAGCTGCAGAGGCAGTGGCTGGGGGTGTACACATGCCATGACTGCAATGCTTTGCTTCACAGCTGGGGCAGGAAATATACCCCCTGTTTGTCGCTGATCATGACCAATTCAAGTGAATAGGTTTGCTTGTGTAGGGTCCAAGGGGTTCAAGCAGGTGGTGAGGAGACAATAAAATGAATCCTCATTGCTTGTCAAATGCATTGCACATGTGAACAAATTTTTATTGTGGCGGTGATTAGGTACAATATGACTGGAGCGGCAGTTATCAGGGACAATAGGACTGATGTGGCGGTGACCAGGGACACTGTAACTGGTGTGGCAGTGATTAGGGACACTGTGACTAATGCAGCAGTGATTAGGGACACTGTGAGTGGGTGGCAATGATAAGGGATCACAATAGTAAACAATGCTATCATGAATAGACACCATTCATGACAGTTGTTTACTAGTGAGCGATCAGCCCTGTACAGAGCACTGTGATCCGCTGTGTCACAGATTGTGCCGCTGCACACCCCAGGGGCGGGTATGTCTTCCCACTCGCCTGGATGTTTATCTACATTGGTCGGGCGGGAAGCGGTTGAAGGACTTTTGCATTTTTAATGTTGCAAATAAAGCATTAAAATGGCCTATTAGCCTAAGAAATTGCCATTATTGTTTTTTTTTTTCTTGTTCAAACATTTTATTAGGTAATGTATGATACAATAAAAGTAGGTTTCGGTTCATAAATGGACTACAAACAGGTGTGAAACATAACAGTAGCCAAAATCAATTAACTTATGAATAGCTATACGTATGTGGGTGGGGAAAGCAGGTATTTGACATGAGGAGCCATATCTAAAGGTCTAGTAGGCTCATTCGTATGGAGCAGTTGCTGGCCCGCATGTGAGTAGATAGGGAATAAACGTGACTCACCAAGCATAGCAATAGTGAAACAATAAACAAACAACATTCCAAAGTATAACCAATAATTGGCCACCTAACAAAGGAAGTTGGTTTTACACGAAAAGATAGAAAGAGAGATACAGAGACAGAGCCGGGGGAGGAGGAGAGGGGGCGATGTGACGAGAAGAGAAGAGAAGATGAAGGAATAAGGGGGAGGAGTGGGGGCAAGGAAACCCATGGTGTCTCTAGAATGTGCTAAGTGGAGCACATCAGGGAACTTTCCATTAAGGGAACTACTCATGGAAGCAGAAAAGATTCATTGAATGTGGGTGGGAGAAAGTGTGTTACCCATGGGGACCTTAGGGTCTTGTATTTGGCAACTCTGTCTGTAACAACCACTTCTATTTTCGCATTGGATCATGGCTTGTGTAACCTTGTTTTTGACTGCAAGGACAAAGAGGGTGGGGGACTTCCAAGATTTAGCGATGATTTGTTTGGCTGCTGTTGTAATCTTCTATAGAAGCTTAATCTGGTGTTAAGGAAGGCGGTTTTAGTTTCAACAGCGCTATAGATGGATCAGGCGCTAGAGATGTGTCAAAGAGGGTGGAGAGCATGCCAAATATGGAGTTCCAAAAAGCTTGTGCTATTGGACATGACCACCAAATATGAGGGTGGGTCCCTTGGTCTGTGCAACCTCTAAAGCAAGTAGGGGGGTATTGGGGAACTCATTTGGTGATTCTGGCAAGTACCAACGGGTCATAACTTTGTAATTAGTTTCAAGTGCCACAATATTTTGTGAGGATGATTGTGTGGCTTGCCAGATATGTGACCATTCTGCACCAATTAGTGTTAGTTCCAAGTCGTTTTCCCATTTGGAGGTATAAGAGGGGGTGGATGAGGAGCCAGTGTGTAGTAGTTGGATGTAAAGGGCTGAAATTAGGCCCTGTTTGTGTGGGTCATTTTTGCATGTCTGTTCGAAAATAGACATGGAAGGGGCAGAGGTGTCCCTAGTGATTAACGGCATAAGTAAGTGTCTAATTTGAAGGTAATTAAAAATATCGGAAGAAGGGAGGTTGTGAGACTCTATAAGGGCAGGAAAGGGTTTTATATCATCGGGAGCAATAAAGTTATGTGCTCTAATAAGATTTGTGGAGGACCATATCCTAAATGATGGTGAAGTCCGGCTGGATAGAACGCAGGGTTGCTCAGAAAAGAGAGCAATGGGTTATGGGGGGACTGGAGGCAATGTTTGGTTTTAAGAGCCATTACTGTGTTTTAACATTCTGCTCCTTTTGAGTTTAATGGGTTTTGGATTCAGCATTCAAACTTTTGTAACATTCGCCAAACCTGCCTCAAATTGAACCCAAGTACATTTGGCTCATTCCTGGTCTTTTCCTTTTATAATGAGTATGCTGTTGCAATTAATTTTAAAACACTGTCAGGTTTTGGCTTCTAGAATGAAAAAAGGTCAAATAAATGTTACAAATTCAGCACACAGTGAAGGCATTTGTCCAAAGATTCCAAGATAAAATAAATAACTATTATACAAGCAAATATAATGGAGGCTGATAGCTGGCCAAGTAGTAATCAGTTTAAATTATATGGATTTGTTCAATACATAAAAAGGTTGGATTGGATTGGGAGAATCTCTGACTACTCAGGGATTTTTCAGATCTACTTAGGATGACATATTTTAGCAATCTAGGCTATCAAGTATCATGTCAAGGTTACATTCAAATTTTTAAAGATCTGCATGTATGGATAAACACAACTGGATTCCCATGCAAGTGGTTAGCTTGTTCCTAAATATATCTTTAATGTTCCATGCATTATGCTAGGAAAGGAATTGCAATTTTGACAAAGTTGTCAGCTTTTATAACCTATGTGACACTTTCAAAAATGTAGCAAATCTGCTCATATACCAGTACTTCAGTGCCCGATGTCATCTGACCTTGAAAGTTCGGTAAGTTTGGACCTGGTTAGTATTTGGCCTCATGTACACTGGCCATTTTTTCAGCTGCACCCCCGGGCGCCTGGCATTTTATTTCTCCTAAGCTTCATGTCCCTAGTTTGCCTTGTGAAACACCGAAATGCATAAAACTTTTAGGATAGGTTTTGGAAGTTGGGAATTTAGCTTGTGCAAAGTTTCAAGACAATTGATTGAGGTTTAGGCACATTATGGTACATTAAGCTCTTTTTACATTAAGTTGTTCACATTAAATGTTTTAGCATTGTAAAATATAGCTTAATGTGAATAACTTTTGGTGTGATTTACCAAATTAACTGAAATTTTCAGAATATGTTGGCATGGATAGAGTCTTCTATTGTGTGAAGTTTGGGGGAAATTGGATAACATTTAACGTCAAGTTTGTACGTTAAGCCACATTAAGCTCCCCAAAAAACAAGCTTAATGTCCCTAGTTTGCCTTGTGGAATACCAAAATGCATGAAGCTTCTAGGATAAGTTTGGAACGTTAAAAACTTAAGCCCCGTACACACGATCAAATGTTGGATGTCAGGCTGTTGGCAGAAAATCCGACTGTGTGTATGCTCCATCGGACAATTGTTGTCGGACTTTCCGCCAACAAATGTTGGCTAGCATGTCTTCAAATTTTCCACCAACAAATGTGTGTTGTCAGATTTTCCGATCGTGTGTACACAAGTCCGTCTGACAAAAGTCCAAAGTACAAACACGCATGCTCGGAAGCAGAAGCGGTCAGTCTTGTAAACTAGCGTTTGTAATGGAGAATTAACATTTGTGACGTGGCAAATTATGAAATCTTCAAATACAGTGCACAATTCTTTTCTTCTTTAATGGGATAATAATGAAGCTGCTTTGCTGGTGATACTGATAGAGTTATTGCAAACAAATTTTCAAAGGCTTTTTTTTTTTCTAGTGATATCAAGAATAATATTATTGTTTTTTTTATTTTTATTTCTGCAAGTTACCACAACACCATTATAATAATAAAGATAATAAAGATGTAAATGTTAAACACATGTAGTCTCCTCCAAAGAAAAAGTGGAAGAGCTGTGGGTGATGATGCACATGATTTGGGTGAATCATTTCCTTAGACAAAAGGGCACTCCCCACCTAACAAGATGACAATAAGCACAATTCTCTGACGTTTCTGTATATCAGGCAAGTTTACTATAATATTAGAGCTGTATCAAGGGCTGCCCTAGAATACAGCCAGAAGAAGGACCTATGTAGACACCAGTGGAAAGACAAAATGTGAAAGAATCCTGCTAGGTTTTAAGGAAGTTGCTATCACTGAGCTCTCTTTTCAAAAAACTGCTAACTGGCTGGCTGCCATTTTGGTTCTCTTGCATCACCACTTTGAAATAATACATAGTTACATAGTTACATAGTCAGTCAGGTTGAAAAAAGAGACAAGTTCATCCAGTTAGACCACACAAAAAAAAACAATATCATACAATCCCATATACCCAATTCTATACCCACAGTTGATCCAGAGGAAGGTGAAAAACCCCAGCAGAGCATGCTCCAATTTTCTAAAGCAGGGGGAAAAATTCCTTCCTGATCCCCGAGAGGCAATCGGATTTTCCCTGAATCAACTTTACCTATAAATGTTGGTACCCAGTTATATTATGTACATTTAGGAAATAATTCAGGCCTTTCTTAAAGCAATCTACTGAGCTGGACCACCTCTGCAGGGAATCTATTTCACATTTTCACAGCTCTTACTGTGAAGAAACCTTTCCGTATTTGGAGATGAAATCTCGTTTCCTCTAGATGTAAAAAGTGCCACCTTGTCCTCTTTGTTGACTGTAAAGTGAATAACTCAACACCAAGTTCACTATATGGACCCCTTATATATTTGTACATGTTGATCATATCCCCCCTTAATCTCCTCTTATCAAGGGTGAATAAATTCAGTTCCTCTAATATTTCCTCATAGCTGAGTTCCTTTATGCCTCTTATCAGTTTGGTTGCCCTTCTCTGCACTTTCACCAGTTCCCCAATATCCTTTTTGAGAACTGGTGCCCAAAACTGAACTGCATATTCCATATGAGGTCTTACTAATGATTTGAACAGGGGCAAAATGATATCTCTCTCTCTGGAGTCCATACCTCTCTTAATACAAAAAAGGACTGTGCTCGCTTTGTTATTATTGAGCTTATGATCTACCAAAAACCCCAGATCCTTCTCCACTATGGATCCCCCCAGTTGTACTCACCCTAGTATGTATGATGCATGCATATTCTTAGCCCCCAAGTGAATAACTTTACATTTATCAACATTAAACCTCATCTGCCACACAGTCGCCCAATTAGACGGAGCATTGAGGTTGGCTTGTTAATTGGAGACATCTTGTAGTTTTTAAGATCAAAGATACAACTACATTATCTCACATAATTGAGTACACCCCTAAGTGAAAATGTCTAAAATCGGGCCCAATTAGACATTTTCCCTCCCCGGTGTCATGTGACTCATTAGTGTTACAAGATCTCAGGTGTCAATGGGGAGCAGGTGTGTTAAATTTGGTGTTATCGCTTTCACTCTCTCATACTGGTCACTGGAAGTTCAACATGGCACCTCATGGCAAAGAACTCGCTGAGGATCTGAAAAAAAGAATTGCTGCTCTACATAAAGATGGCCTAGGCTATAAGAAGATTGCCAAGACCCTGAAACTGAGCTGCAGCATCATGGGCCAAGACCAAACAGCAGTTTAACAGGACAGGTTCCACTAAGAACAGGCCTCGCCTTGGTTGATCAAAGAAGTTGAGTGCACGTGCTCAGCGTCATATCCAGAGGTTGTCTTTGGGAAATAGACATATGAGTCAGTGCTCAGACCATACGCCGCACACTGCATCAAATTGTCATCCCAGAAGGAAGCCTCTTCTAAAGATGATGCACAAGAAAGCCTGCAAACTGTTTTCTAGACAAGCTGACTAAGGACATGGATTAATGGAACCACGTGCTGTGGTCTGATGAGACCAAGATAAACTTATTTGGTTCAGAAGGTGTCAAGCGTATTTGGCAGCAATCAGGTGAGGAGTACAAAGACAAGTGTATCTTGCCTACAGTCAAGCATTGTGGTGGGAGTGTCATTGCCTGGGGCTGCATGAGTGCTGCCAGCACTGGGGAGCTACAGCTCATTGAGGCAACCATGAATGCCAACATGTACTGTGACATACTGAAGCAGAGCATGATCCCATCCCCCCAGAGACTGGGCCACAGGGCAGTATTCCAACATGATAACGACCCCAAACACAACTCCAAGCCTTGCTAAAGACGCTGAGGGTAAAGTTGATGGACTGGCCAAGCATGTCTCCAGACCTAAACCCTATTGAGCATCTGTGCGTCATCCTCAAAACAGAAGGTGGAGGAGCGCAAAGTCTCTAACATCCACCAGCTCCGTGATGTCGTCATGGAGGAGTGGAAGAGCACTCCAGTGGCAACCTGTGAAGCTCTGGTGAACTCCATGCCCAAGAGGGTTAAGGCAATGCTGGAAAATAATGGTGGCCACACAAAATATTGCCACTTTGGGCCCAATTTGTAAATTTTCACTTAGGGGTGTACTCGCTTTTGTTGCCAGCGGTTTAGACATTAATGGCTGTGTGTTGAGTTATTTTAAGGGGACAACAAATTTACACTGTTATACAAGCTGTACACTCACTACTTTACATTGTAGCAAAGTGTAATTTCTTCAGTGTTGTCACATGAAAAGATATAATAAAATATTTACAAAAATGTCAGGGGTGTACTCACTTTTGTGAGATACTGTATGTTGGAGACCCTTGTAAATTTTACATCGTAACCTTCTACTTCCAAACTGTAATTTGAAGTAAAACACAAAGCCAAGTATTATTCTCCACAATTTTTTTATTGTGCATTAAAAAAAAAAAAAAAAGTAGACATGCTATCTGCCAATAGAACTTAACCAAAAAGTGCATTCTATGCATCCAAAAAAAAAAAAATGAAAATATACTAAATCAAATCATTATTCAACCAAAAAAATAATGTCAAAGCAATAACTCCAAGGCCAATAATAAATAACACGTTATCTCCGATTCCACAACATGTCTGGTTGACGAACGGACATTCAGAAACGAACTGAAAAGCACTAAATGAAAAATGTGAAAAGAAGAGCGAGAATCAACACTCACCAAACTTCAACTAACACGAAATTATCAGAAGGAGCACAAAGGGTGGCTCTAAACAGCTTAAAAACCACGTAGTACGTCTAGTACGTCACTACGTTCATAATTGTTGGCCAATATTTGTGTGACCGTGTGTATGCAAGAAAAGTTTGAGCCTACACCCTTCGGACAAAATTCCACGGTTTTGTTGTCGGAAAGTCCGATCGTGTGTACGAGGCATTAGGCTGTGCAAAGTTTCAGGGCAATTGATTAAGGTTTAGGCACTTTATTACACATTAATCTACATTAAGCCATTTTCACATTAAATGTTTTAGTATGTCCCCCTATGTGTACTTGCACACATATGCCGCGTACACACGATCCGACATTACGACAACCAAATCCTGGATTTATTTCCGACGGATGTTGGCTCAAACTTGTCTTGTATACACACGGTCGCACAAATGTTGTCGGAAATTCCAAACGTCAAGAACATGGTGATGTATAGCACGTACAACGAGCCGAGTAAAATTAAGTTCAATAGCCAGTGCGGCTTTTCTGCTTGATTCCGAGCATGCGTGGATGTTTGTGCGTCGGAATTGTGTACACACGATTGGAATTTCTGACAATGGATTTTGTTATCGGAAAATTTGAGAACCAGCTCCCAAATTTTTGTTGGAGCCTACACACGGTCGGAATTTCCGACAACAAGCTCCCATTGAACATTTGTTGACGGAAATTTCGACCGTGTGTATGCGGCAATAGGCTTTTAGAGGAGCTTAGAGGCAGAGGCATTTAGAGGCAGGAAAAAAACTCACTGCCAGTAAGTCCAGCAGCCGCAGTCGAGTTTTGGCAAGAGAAAAAAGGCTTGACTCTTCTAAACGCGTGTAAATGCCCGTTAATGCTATGTGTGTTTAGCGCTTGAGTGTTAATACATTACAATGGCCAGAATCAATTATCATTATGGCCAATGAAACAAATTAAAGTGGTTCTAAAGGCTGAAGATTTTTACCTTCATGCATTCCATGAATCCTTACCTGAGCTCCCTTCAATACAGTGATGTTCACGATAGCCTCGGCTATCCTGGGACTCTCCGTCCTCATTGGCTGAGACAGCAGTGGGAGGCCATTGTCTCCCACTCCTGTCAATCACAGCCAGTGAGCCAATAAGGAGGGGGGTGGGGTTGAGCCGCGGCTCTATGTGTCTTATGGACCTCCAGGGCAAGCAGCTTTCTCTGGGGGCACTGCTCGAGGGAAAGAAGCCATGAGCGCCGGTGGGGGACCCAAAAAGAAGAGGATCGGAGCTGCTCTGTGCAAAACCACTGCACAGAGCAGGTAAGTATAACATGTTTGTTATTTTTTTTTTTTTAAACTGAAGCCTTAAAGTGGTTGTAAACCCTTACAAACCACTTTGGCCTACAGATAAGCCTAGATTAAGGCTTACCTGTAGGTCCAATAAATATCTCCTAAACCTACACGGTTTAGGAGATATTTAGAAAAAAAAAGGCACCGCTGTCTACGGCGCATGCGACGTAGACAGCGGCGTGCAGGCGCACTTAGCATGCCGGAGATCACGGCGATATGCCGCTCTCATGCGCATGCGCGGGAGTGACGTCATTGCGACTCCAGCGAATGACAGCGCTGGAGCAGCGAGACCCGGAGGTCACTCCGGGATTGATGTCGGCGGAGGAGGACGTGGTCTAGGGTCGCTTCGGGGCTTCGTTCTCAGGTAAGTTATTCATAATGAGCTAGTATGCTATGCATACTAGCTCATTATGCCTTTGCCTTGCAGGTTCCATTTTATTTTTTTAAAGGAGGCTTTACTTCCTCTTTAATACCACTTTAATGAACAAGTGCTTGATGCCTGTAAACATGCATAAATGCACATAAATGAGCACCTAAATGAGCCTAAATATGTTACACACTTTTTACAAGCATCAGGCATTCTTTTCTGACAAAACACTGCTGCCAGGAGAAAAGAAGTAGAAAAGATGTAGCTGGATAGCCGCACTCCAAATTATTCAACTTTATTTCAAAAGATATAATAAAATCCAGGAGAAAAGACTTTAGGAGAGTTGGCCAAACATCCTCTGTAGGAGAATCAATATATATATATATATATATATATATATATATATATATATGGAAAAAGCAATATATAGTTGCGCTACTTGCAAATCAAAAGTGAAACAAAGCAGCCGATATCAACAATGATACAATTGTGATAATAAAATGAAAAATAAAAAATGCAGCACTGAAAAAAACTGATTAAAGTGATATATCCAAATAAATGCATATAATAAACCAGTAATAAAAATAAAAAATAGGTTAAAAAGAAAAACACCTGCCCAATGCCTCTAACGGCATAGGACAGTGAAACATAAGTAAAAATTGTCCTCTGTGTGCTAATAATGAAGTCCACTTCAACACAATGAAAGTGAAAAAATGCACGTGATAAACACAATAGAACATAAATATACACACAAAGTTCATATAACAGTGATGTGGATGTAGAACTATATAGTTCAATGCTAGTTCACAAAGTAGTATGGGATTTCCACCACAGGGGATGCATATACCTCCTCTTCCAGCATGCAGTAGAAAGGAAAACAAACTTTAAAATGAAAGAAATGGGTACTCTTACCAAATGGTGTGGACCCACACACCGTAGCGGTGAGTCAATCAGGCATAAAGAGTAATCCACAACAGCCGTTCTTCCCTTTAAGTTGACATGGCATCAGATGATATGGCCATGGTGCATGTATCAAGATGTCACATATGCGATAGCCACGTCCAAATACCACAACATATGAAATGTTTCATGGAGAAAAAAAAAAAAGGGAGAAAAAAAGCCTCCACATAGAGCAGGTCACTCCGGTAAAAAATGTATTTAAAATAAAATAAGCAATAAAAAATGGTACAAAACTTTAAAAAAGATGTATGCAGACAATAAAAAGCATGGTAAATCTGGCCAGTAGGCTATGTACCCGACATGTTTCGTACAAGAGTACATCAACTGGGGCATTGATGTACTCGTACGAAACATGTCGGGTACATAGCCTGCTGGCCAGATTTACCATGCATTTTATTGTCTGCATACATCTTTTTTGATGTTTTGTACCATTTTTTATTGCTTATTTTATTTTAAATAACTTTTTTACCGGAGTGACCTGTTCTGTGGAGGGTTTTTTTCTCCCTTTTTTTTTTTCTCCATGAAACATCTCATATGTTGATGAGTATACCCCCTTCCGAATCGGTATTTGGACGTGGCTATCGCATATGTGACATCTTGATACATGCACCGTGGCCATATCATCTGATGCCATGTCACCTTAAAGGGAAGAACGGCTGTTGTGGATTACTGCTACTGGTCCACACCATTTGGTAAGAGTACCCATTTCTTTCATTTTAAAGTTTGTTTTCCTTTCTACTGCGTGTTGGAAGAGGAGGTATATGCCACGCCCCTCTGAAGACAATTTCCAATCGAAACGTGCGTCGGCGGCGCTTCCCTGGTCACGCTTTCCACACACATCTACTTCCGGTTTCTGGTGGTTGTCAGCGGTGCCTAGCTGGAACGCACGCCGTCTCTCCACACACACAGGACGGGAGATCCATCTCTGGTACATAGTACCACCCCAATTTGCCAACGCTAACAGCCCCAGTGCAGGGTGGGCACTGAAACTCGTGAGTAGGCAATTGGCCATGTTTTAATCTACTATTTTAAATAAATGAAACAATATCACACTATGTAGTTGTTTCTCTGCCTTTTCATATGCATTCCATCTGAGCTCCTGAGAGGAAGATACCTACTACTGTCTCCTGCTAAACCACCTGTTAAACCACATGTGTACAGGCACATACCTGTAAAGGCTTTTATTGACTTTCTTTTTGGTTAAAGAAGTCAATAACATCTGGTAAGCAGCCAGCTGTTTTTTTCTGCACAATTGGGTGACCAATAAGAAGATAAGAAAATTTGGTGAAGGGTCCTTCATAGATTTAAAGTTAAAGATTGGTGGTCCTCGATTGATTTCTTTGACTACCTTACTCAGCACAGAAGTTTTTTTGGTTTTTCACTTTGTGTTAAAATCCACGAAAGACTTTATACATATAAAGAACTTTGCACATGTGATCTATGCTTCTAGCATGTTGTTGAAACAATTCAGAGGACTTACACGGATATGTGCCTAGGATAATATATAAGTGTATGCACTATTGCTATTGCTTTTTCCTTTCACAGCGGGTTATTCTTGCAGTTTATATCCAAGTATTGGGTATTTATCTATGATTTATGATTGGTAATTCATTATATATTTTTATTTTATTTTATTTAGAACCAAATTAATTATATCTACCACCCCTTAGGTGTTAGTAGTATACCTAATTAGCGCCCCTGTCACAATATTTTTCCACTAATCAAATCTCACGATTTCCAAGGGAGCAGCTTGATATTCACAATTTTTGTTTTGTAGTTTCAGTTTTTTGTGGCGCAGAGTTTTACAGCTCTTTATATAGAGCAGTCTTTTCACATACCATTTTTTATTGCTTATTTTATTTTAAATAACTTTTTTACCGGAGTGACCTGTTCTATGTGCAGGGTTTTTTTCTCCCTTTTTTTTTTTCTCCATGAAACATCTCATATGTTGATGAGTATACCCCCTTCCGAATCGGTATTTGGACGTGGCTATCGCATATGTGACATCTTGATACATGCACCGTGGCCATATCATCTGATGCCATGTCACCTTAAAGGGAAGAACGGCTGTTGTGGATTACTCTTTATGCCTGATTGACTCACTGCTACGGTGTGTGGGTCCACACCATTTGGTAAGAGTACCCATTTCTTTCATTTTAAAGTTTGTTTTCCTTTCTACTGCGTGTTGGAAGAGGAGGTATATGCATCCCTAAGGCATTTCATATATTTGGGTCTCCATGCATGAAACCAGGTGACCCCCCTGTGGTGGAAATCCCATACTGCTTTGTGAACTGGCATTGAACTATATAGTTCTACATCCACATCACTGTTATATGGACTTTGTGTGTATATTTATGTTCTATTGTGTTTATCACGTGCATTTTTTTCACTTTCATTGTGTTGAAGTGGACTTCATTATTAGCACACAGAGGACACTTTTTACTTATGTTTCATTGTCCTATGTGAGAGGCATTGAGCAAGTGTTTTTCTTTTTAACCTATTTTTTATTTTTATTACTGGTTTATTATATGCATTTATTTGGATATATCACTTTAATCAGTTTTTTTCAGCGCTGCATTTTATTATTTTTTATATATATATTTTTTTTTTACAAAAGGTGATGGGAGGTTTTATAGGGTTATAGATATTGTTTTTTGTCCCAACTCTTTTGTGTATTTAATTAATGACAGCTGTGTTATTTGACACATGGTTGGATACTCTTCATCAGGTCCACCTCATTTGTCATCCTCTCATTCGTAAGGGCAGACTCTTCCTTTGTGGAGGGATATTTGAATATTTTATGGTTGCATTCATGTATGTAGTTTGCACCTAGCGTGATGAATGGCTAGACATGGTCTAAAATGGTGTGGTGTGAAATAGAAACTTGAGCCTGGCGGACAAGATGGGTGAACTAGAGATACAGTTGTATGAGGAGAATGTGAGAATTTCAGAGACCTGGTTCAACAGCTCTCATGATTGGCTGGTAACCATTCAAGGGTATTCTCTTTATCAGAGGGATAGAGAGGGTGAAAAATGGGGAGGTGTATGTCTATATATCAAGAATAACGTACAAGTGAATGTGATAGATAACATCACTAAGGGAGCTAGGGAGGAGGTGGAATACTTTAGCTTCATCCCTTTGGAGCTCATGCTTCAAAGTCTGCAAAAGGACCCAAGAATACGTGGCATAAAGGAGAAGGATGATTACTGGTTGGAAACCCTCCTTGACCACCGTTATAAGGGGAAGGTCTCAGAACTCATCCCGTCCCCACAGAGCGTGCAGAAGATAAAATCTCTTGAGGACACGTTAAAGAGGATTTTATTGAATGCTTTTTCCTGATTCCTGTAGGTTACAGTGTCGTGGAAAACTTAGTTTTGAGTCTTCTGTTGGTTAAGAGAGGAGCGTTGGAGAAATGAGGCATTTTGGAATTTTTTTAGTCCTTAAATTCTTTAAGTATGTAAACAGTAAAAAAGGGAGGACAGACCATATTGGTCCCATAAAGAATGAGGAATGACATCTAGTTACAAATGATGGGGAGATGGGGAAGGTATTGAATTTATTCTTCTCCTCAGTCTTCACGAGCGAATCGGGGCTTTAGTAACCAAAACTGCAGTGCTTATCCTCATGACACGTCACAGGAAGCACCTTCATGGCTAACAGAGAACAGAATTAGAATTAGACTTGGGAACTTAACATTAATAAATCACCGGGACCGGGTGGCTTGTACCCGAGGGTACTTAGGGAAGTCAGTCAAGTAATTGCCAGACCATTGTTCCTAATTTTTACTGACAGTCTACTGACTGGAATGGTACCAGCTGATTGGAGAAAAGCCAATGTAGCACCAATATTTAAAAAGTGCCCAAAATACATTCCTGGTAATTACAGACCAGTTAGCTTAACATCAATAGTATGCAACCTCTTGACGGGGATGATAAGGGACTATATACAAGATTTTAGTAATGAAAACTGTATCATTAGCAGTAATCAGCATGGATTCATGAAGAATCGCTCTTGCCAAACCAATCTATTAACCTTCTATGAGGAAGTGAGTTGCCATCTAAATAAAGGAAGGCCCGTAGACGTGGTATATCTAGATTTTGAAAAAGCATTTGACACAGTTCCCCATAAATGTTTACTGTACAAAATAAGATCTGTTGGCATGGACCATCGGGTGAGTACATGGATTGAAACCTGACTACTAGGGATGAGCCGAACACCCCCGGGTTCGGTTCGCACCAGAACCTTCGAACCGACCGAAAGTTCGCGCAAATTTTCGAACCCTATACGTTATAATGGACGCGAACGTTCGAAATCAAAAGTGCTAATTACAACGGCCAATATGCATGTTAATGTCATAAAACAGGTTTGGGGACCCGGGTCCTGCCCCAGGGGACATATATCAATGCAAAAAGAACTTTTAAAAACTAACGTTTTTTCGGGAGCAGTCATTTTAATGATGCATAAAGTGAAAAAAAAAAAAGTGAAATTTTCCTTTAAATATGGTACCTGGGGGTGTCTAAAGTATGCCTGTGAAGTGGCATGTGTTTCCCGTGTTTAGAACTGTCCTTGCACAAAATGACATTTGTAAAGGAAAAAAAGAAGCCATTTAAAACCACTTGCGGCTTTAGGTTTGTTCTTAAGTAGAATCTGAACAGGTACATTATGAAGTGTAGCTCCATCCCAAAAGATGGGAGGGGTTATCACCCCTGTAACATTTGCTGTCTTTGCACATCTGTTCAGAACATGTCACCTCACTTTCCGTCCCAATGACAAATGTTTTTGGAAAAGTGGGGTTTTAATTGAAACAAGGATTGGTGATAAAGTATCAGTAGAGAGGAGATACCTTTTTCCCAAATTAAATCTAACAGGATAGAATTTCCCTTCCTAGGGGTAGATTTCCTCTCACTTCCTGTTTTCTCTTTCTATTTGCAAGTAGGAGTCGTTTGTAAGTTGGATGTTTGAAAGTAGGGCCCTGGCGTATATACTCTGCAGAAATTTGCCCTATTAGATGTTGGTGTAGCCACAAGACTGGTGGGCACAGGAATGGGCCCTGCTATGAGTTAATAGATCAAGATTTGTAATTGCATGCACCTGTTGAACAGGGCAGAAAAATTGGGGGTGGTGGTGGTGGTGGACGGTGTTGCCACAAGACTGTAAGCTCTCACAGTTACTCTTGGTGGGCGCAGGAATGGGCCCTGCTGTGAGTTATTAGATCAAGATTTGTAATTGCAAGCACCTGATGAACAGGGCAGAAAAATTGGGCCTTTGGCGGTGGTGGTGGACGGTGTTGCCACAAGACTGTAGGCCCTCATAGTTACTCTTGGTGGGCGCAGGAATGGGCCCTGCTGTGAGTTATTAGATCAAGATTTGTAATTGCAAGCACCTGATGAACAGGGCAGAAAAATTGGGCCTTTGGCGGTGGTGGTGGACGGTGTTGCCACAAGACTGCAGGCCCTCATAGTTACTCTTGGTGGGCGCAGGAATGGGCCCTGCTGTGAACTATTAGATCAAGATTTGTAATTACCCGCCCCTGTTAAACAGGGGCTGAAAAATTGTGCCTTAGGCACTGGTGCTGGTGCCACAACACTGCAACCCCTCACAGAGACTGTACTTGGAGCACAGCAGTCACACGTGTTGCGAAGCATTTTTTTTAAAAAATTGTAAGTACACGCCCCTGTTAAACAGGGGCTGAAAAATTGTGCCTTAGGCACTGGTGCTGGTGCCACAACACTGCAACCCGGCCCTCACAGATACTGTACTTGGAGCACAGCAGTCACACGTGTTGCGAAGCATTTTTTTAAAAAATTGTAAGTACCCGCCCCTGTTAAACAGGGGCTGAAAAATTGTGCCTTAGGCACTGGTGCTGGTGCCACAACACTGCAACCCCTCACAGATACTGTACTTGGAGCACAGCAGTCACACGTGTTGCGAAGCATTTTTTAAAAAAATTGTAAGTACACGCCCCTGTTAAACAGGGGCTGAAAAATTGTGCCTTAGGCACTGGTGCTGGTGCCACAACACTGCAACCCGGCCCTCACAGATACTGTACTTGGAGCACAGCAGTCACACGTGTTGCGAAGCATTTTTTTAAAAAATTGTAAGTACCCGCCCCTGTTAAACAGGGGCTGAAAAATTGTGCCTTAGGCACTGGTGCTGGTGCCACAACACTGCAACCCCTCACAGATACTGTACTTGGAGCACAGCAGTCACACGTGTTGCAAAGCATTTTTTTAAAAAATTGTAAGTACACGCCCCTGTTAAACAGGGGCTGAAAAATTGTGCCTTAGGCACTGGTGCTGGTGCCACAACACTGCAACCCCTCACAGATACTGTACTTGGAGCACAGCAGTCACATGTGTTGCGAAGCATTTTTTTTAAAAATTGTAAGTACCCGCCCCTGTTAAACAGGGGCTGAAAAATTGTGCCTTAGGCACTGGTGCTGGTGCCACAACACTGCAACCCCTCACAGATACTGTACTTGGAGCACAGCAGTCACACGTGTTGCGAAGCATTTTTTTATAAAAAAATTGTATGTACACGCCCCTGTTAAACAGGGGCTGAAAAATTGTGCCTTAGGCACTGGTGTGGTGGCATGGATCATTGAGGAGGAGGAAGAGGATAGTCAGTGAACATAAGAGGACAGTCACTCAGCATCAGCATAGGCAGTCTTGAAGGGATGTGACATTAAAAATTATTCGGTTATATCCGCCTCAGGTGCCTGGTAGCTGGTGGTGATCCAAGACTGATTCATTTTGATGAAAGTCAGTCGATCAACCGAGGCGGTGGACAGGCGCACCCTATGATCAGTCACAAATCCTCCAGCAGCACTGAATGTGCGTTCGGAAAGAACGCTGGAGGCAGGACAGGCCAGTAGCTCAATTGCATACTGTGCAAGCTCTGGCCAGTGATCCATCCTCAGGACCCAGTAAGCCAGAGGATTTTCGGTGGGAAAGGTGTCCAAGTCTGACCTTGCCCCAAGGTATTCCTGCACCATGTATATCAGACGCTGGCGATGGTTGCTGGAACCGATCATACCTTGGGGCTGCGGACTAAAAAATTGTCTGAACGCATCGGTCAGACGTCCACCTTCCCCATCGCTCCTTCTGCCACTGACCGAAGCCTCAGCAACTCGTCGCCCAGGACCAGGAGTTTGTAGCCTCCCAGTTTCTGGGAACGCGTTGCACAGACCTTTCTGCAAGGCCTCCCTGAGATGTCTCATCCTCTGCTCCCTCTGCGACGGCAAGATAAGGTCCGCAACCTTACCCTTGTACCGCGGATCAAGGAGAGTGGCCAGCCAGTAATGGTCCCTCTCCTTGATCCGAAGAACACGAGGATCCTTCCGCAGGCTTTGCAGGATCAGGGAGGCCATGCAGCGTAGGTTAGCTGAGGCATTCGGTCCGGAGTCTTCTGGGTCACTGAGGATGACATGATCGCCAGCCACCTCCTCCCAGCCACGTACAAGTCCACTGGTTTGTTGGGACTGTACATCATCCCTAAAAGACTGCTGCTGCTGATGCTGAGTGCCAGGCTCCACCTCCATGCTCACACAATCCTCCTCCTCCTCCTCCTCCTCCTCCTCATCCTCTTCCTGTGTGATGGGGGGGACAGAAGGAACACTGTCCGGATAAAGGGGGCCTTGAGAGGCAAGGAAGTCCTCCTCTTCCTGCCTCTGTTCTGCCTCAAGTGCCCTGTCCATTATCCCACGCAGCGTATGCTCCAACAGGTGGACAAGAGGGACAGTGTCACTGATGCATGCACTGTCACTGCTCACCATCCTCGTGGCCTCCTCAAATGGTGAGAGGACAGTGCATGCATCCCTGATCATGCTCCACTGACGTGGGGAAAAAAAACCAAGCTCCCCTGACCCTGTCCTGGTGCCGTAGTCGCAAAGGTACTCATTGATGGCCCTCTGCTGCGTGTGCAGTCGCTGCAGCATGGCCAACGTTGAGTTCCACCTGGTGGGCATGTCACATATTAGGCGGTTCTTGGGCAGGTTCAGCTCCTTTTGCAGCTCAGTCAGCCGAGCACTGGCATTATAAGATTGGCGGAAATGCACACAGACTTTCCTGGCCTGCCTCAGGACATCCTGTAAGCCTGGGAACCTGCCCAAGAACCGCTGCACCACCAGGTTGAGGACGTGAGCCATGCAGGGCACATGGGTGATCTGCCCCTGTCGCAGGGCGGAGAGGAGGTTGGTGCCATTGTCAGAAACGACCATTCCTGGCTTAAGCTGACGTGGCGTCAACCACCTCTCGGCCTGCCCCTGCAGAGCTGCCAGAACCTCTGGCCCAGTGTGGCTCCTGTCCCCCAAACACACCAGCGCAAGCACGGCATGGCATCTTTTTGCCTGCGTACTTGCGTAGCCCCTTGTACGCCTACGGAGCACCGCTGGTTCCAAGGACAGAGCACTGGAGGAAGAAGAAGAGGAGGGGGTGGAGGAGAGAGGTGTGTCACAACCAGTAGCAGTAGTAGCGTTTTGGAGGCGTGGTGGCGGAACAACCTCCAACACTACTGCACCTTGTCCTGCATCCCTCCCAGCTGCCAATAGAGTGACCCAATGGGCCGTGAAAGAAAGGTACCGTCCCTGTCCATGCCTGCTGGACCATGAGTCAGCGGTAATATGCACCTTACCGCTGACCGCCCTGTCCAGCGAGGCATGGACATTGCCCTCCACATGCCGGTAGAGAGACGGAATCGCCTTCCGTGAGAAAAAGTGGCGTTTGGGAACCTGCCACTGAGGAACCGCACATTGAACAAACTCACGGAAGGGGGCCGAGTCTACCAACTGAAAAGGCAGCAGTTGAAGTGCTAGCAATTTAGCCAGGCTAGCATTCAACCGCTGGGCATGTGGATGGCTGGGAGTGTACTTCTTTCTACGGTCCAGCAGCTGGGGCAGGGAAATTTGCCTGCTGCAATCGGACGTCGGTGTACTGCAAGTACTTGGTTGTGACACACCTAATTCTACACCTTCAGTCCTCTCAGAGCAGCTTTCAGAGAGGACTGAAGGTGTAGTGGGGATGGAGATCCCAGCTGAGGAGGAGCAAGGAGAGGTCCGCTTAGTTCTTTGGTGTGGGTCTTTTATGTGTGCCTGCCAACGAGCTGCATGGCAGGTCGCCATATGTCTGGTCATGCTTGTGGTGCCCAAGCGGCTGATGTTTTGGCCACGCGAGATACGCTTGAGACAAATATTGCAAATAGCAGTGGTGCGATCTGCTGCACTCGTCTCAAAAAAGGCCCACACCAAAGAACTTTTCTGATAACGTGCAGAGGCAGCGCCCTGCACAGGCGGAGCTCTGCGGTGTTGTACAGTTGCTGTGCTGGCCTCTACCTGGCCTCCAGGGGGCATCCTGCCTCGTTGGACATGTGACGCCGCATCCTCCTCCTCCTCGTCCTCCTCCTCATCCTCTCTCCCTTCAGGCACCCACGTGGAGTCAGTGACCTCATCATCCCCTCCCTCTTCACCACTAGAGCAAACCTGGCAGTAAGCTGCAGCTGGTGGAACAGTACTGCCAGATTCCTCAAGCTGGGTATCATCATCCGAGCCTTCGAATCGTTGGGCATCCTCCTGGAGCATGTACCCAACACTGTGCTCAAAGAGTTCGGGGGACTCCTCAGGAGGACATGGTGGGTCTAGGGAAGGGGTGGCTGATGATGCTCTGTCAGTACCCTGAGCCTGGGTGAGAGAGGATGAGGAGGATGAGGAGGATGAGGAGGGCTTGGTCATCCATTCTACCAAGCCTTCAGCATGATGCGGCTCCACATGTCCAGCTGCCGAAAACAAAGACGCGCGTGTCCCATGGCCACGTGCTGATGACGATGCACGACCACGTCCACGTCCACGGCCACGTCCACTAGAAACAGAGCCTGCCTGCCCTGTGTTCTTGGCTCTGCACGCTCTGCCTCCCCTTGGCGGTCTTCCAGCCATTGTAGTCGGTAGTCCTGTGGGTGCTGCTGAGAAGAAAATATAGGAGCTCTGTGTGATGCCACTAACACACTAGAAGTCCTATGGGTGCTTCTGCAAAGAAAATAGAGGAGCTCTGTGTGATGCCACTAACACACTAGAAGTCCTGTGGGTGCTTCTGCAAAGAAAATAGAGGAGCTCTGTGTGATGCCACTAACACACTAGAAGTCCTGTGGGTGCTGCTGAGAAGAAAATATAGGAGCTCTGCGGGATGCCACTAACACACTAGAAGTCCTATGGGTGCTTCTGCAAAGAAAATAGAGGAGCTCTGTGTGATGCCACTAACACACTAGAAGTCCTGTGGGTGCTTCTGCAAAGAAAATAGAGGAGCTCTGTGTGATGCCACTAACACACTAGAAGTCCTGTGGGTGCTGCTGAGAAGAAAATATAGGAGCTCTGTGTGATGCCACTAACACACTAGAAGTCCTATGGGTGCTTCTGCAAAGAAAATAGAGGAGCTCTGTGTGATGCCACTAACACACTAGAAGTCCTGTGGGTGCTTCTGCAAAGAAAATAGAGGAGCTCTGTGTGATGCCACAAACACACTAGAAGTCCTGTGGGTGCTGCTGAGAAGAAAATATAGGAGCTCTGTGTGATGCCACTAACACACTAGAAGTCCTGTGGGTGCTGCTGAGAAGAAAATAGTCCTATGGGTGCTTCTGCAAAGAAAATAGAGGAGCTCTGTGTGATGCCACTAACACACTAGAAGTCCTGTGGGTGCTGCTGAGAAGAAAATATAGGAGCTCTGTGTGATGCCACTAACACACTAGAAGTCCTATGGGTGCTTCTGCAAAGAAAATAGAGGAGCTCTGTGTGATGCCACTAACACACTAGAAGTCCTGTGGGTGCTGCTGAGAAGAAAATATAGGAGCTCTGTGTGATGCCACTAACACACTAGAAGTCCTATGGGTGCTTCTGCAAAGAAAATAGAGGAGCTCTGTGTGATGCCACTAACACACTAGAAGTCCTATGGGTGCTTCTGCAAAGAAAATAGAGGAGCTCTGTGTGATGCCACTAACACACTAGAAGTCCTGTGGGTGCTTCTGCAAAGAAAATAGAGGAGCTCTGTGTGATGCCACTAACACACTAGAAGTCCTGTGGGTGCTGCTGAGAAGAAAATATAGGAGCTCTGTGTGATGCCACTAACACACTAGAAGTCCTATGGGTGCTTCTGCAAAGAAAATAGAGGAGCTCTGTGTGATGCCACTAACACACTAGAAGTCCTGTGGGTGCTGCTGAGAAGAAAATATAGGAGCTCTGTGTGATGCCACTAACACACTAGAAGTCCTGTGGGTGCTGCTGAGAAGAAAAATATAGGAGCTCTGTGTGATGCCACTAACACAGTAGAAGTCCTATGGGTGCTTCTGCAAAGAAAATAGAGGAGCTCTGTGTGATGCCACTAACACACTAGAAGTCCTGTGGGTGCTGCTGAGAAGAAAATATAGGAGCTCTGTGTGATGCCACTAACACACTAGAAGTCCTATGGGTGCTTCTGCAAAGAAAATAGAGGAGCTCTGTGTGATGCCACTAACAAACTAGAAGTCCTATGGGTGCTTCTGCAAAGAAAATAGAGGAGCTCTGTGTGATGCCACTAACACACTAGAAGTCCTGTGGGTGCTTCTGCAAAGAAAATAGAGGAGCTCTGTGTGATGCCACTAACACACTAGAAGTCCTGTGGGTGCTGCTGAGAAGAAAATATAGGAGCTCTGTGTGATGCCACTAACACACTAGAAGTCCTATGGGTGCTTCTGCAAAGAAAATAGAGGAGCTCTGTGTGATGCCACTAACACACTAGAAGTCCTGTGGGTGCTTCTGCAAAGAAAATAGAGGAGCTCTGTGTGATGGGACTAACACACTTCAAGTCCTATGGGTGCTTCTGGGAAGAAAATATAGGTCTGTGTGATGGGACTAACACACTTCAAGTCCTATAGGTGCTTCTGGGAAGAAAATGTAGGTCTGTGTGATGGGACTAACACACTTCAAGTCCTATAGGTGCTTCTGGGAACAAAATATATGATCTCTGTGTGATGGGACTAACACACTTCAAGTCCTATAGGTGCTTCTGGGAACAAAATATATGATCTCTGTGTGATGGGACTAACACACTTCAAGTCCTATAGGTGCTTCTGGGAAGGAAATATAGGTCTGTGTGATGGGACTAACACACTTCAAGTCCTATAGGTGCTTCTGGGAACAAAATATATGATCTCTGTGTGATGGGACTAACACACTTCAAGTCCTATAGGTGCTTCTGGGAACAAAATATATGATCTCTGTGTGATGGGACTAACACACTTCAAGTCCTATAGGTGCTTCTGGGAACAAAATATATGATCTCTGTGTGATGGGACTAACACACTTCAAGTCCTATAGGTGCTTCTGGGAAGAAAATGTAGGTCTGTGTGATGGGACTAACACACTTCAAGTCCTATAGGTGCTTCTGGGAACAAAATATATGATCTCTGTGTGATGGGACTAACACACTTCAAGTCCTATAGGTGCTTCTGGGAAGGAAATGTAGGTCTGTGTGATGGGACTAACACACTTCAAGTCCTATAGGTGCTTCTGGGAACAAAATATATGATCTCTGTGTGATGGGACTAACACACTTCAAGTCCTATAGGTGCTTCTGGGAAGGAAATATAGGTCTGTGTGATGGGACTAACACACTTCAAGTCCTATAGGTGCTTCTGGGAACAAAATATATGATCTCTGTGTGATGGGACTAACACACTTCAAGTCCTATAGGTGCTTCTGGGAACAAAATATATGATCTCTGTGTGATGGGACTAACACACTTCAAGTCCTATAGGTGCTTCTGGGAAGAAAATGTAGGTCTGTGTGATGGGACTAACACACTTCAAGTCCTATAGGTGCTTCTGGGAACAAAATATATGATCTCTGTGTGATGGGACTAACACACTTCAAGTCCTATAGGTGCTTCTGGGAAGGAAATATAGGTCTGTGTGATGGGACTAACACACTTCAAGTCCTATAGGTGCTTCTGGGAACAAAATATATGATCTCTGTGTGATGGGACTAACACACTTCAAGTCCTATAGGTGCTTCTGGGAAGAAAATGTAGGTCTGTGTGATGGGACTAACACACTTCAAGTCCTATAGGTGCTTCTGGGAACAAAATATAGGAGCTCTGCCTGCCTGCCACGAACACACTACAAGTCCTATAGGTGCTTCTGGGAACAAAATATAGGAGCTCTGCCTGCCTGCCACGAACACACTACAAGTCCTATAGGTGCTTCTGGGAACAAAATATAGGAGCTCTGCCTGCCTGCCACGAACACACTACAAGTCCTATAGGTGCTTCTGGGAACAAAATATAGGAGCTCTGCCTGCCTGCCACGAACACACTACAAGTCCTATAGGTGCTTCTGGGAACAAAATATAGGAGCTCTGCCTGCCTGCCACGAACACACTACAAGTCCTATAGGTGCTTCTGGGAACAAAATATAGGAGCTCTGCCTGCCTGCCACGAACACACTACAAGTCCTATAGGTGCTTCTGGGAACAAAATATAGGAGCTCTGCCTGCCTGCCACGAGCACACTACAAGCCCCTCTTTCTAAATCAATCTAAATGAATGAATCTATCTAACTCGATCTCTCTAAGTAAATCTCTCTAACTAACTAAATCCAGCAGAGTGTCACAGATCTAGCCTGCTCTATCTGCGCCGGAACAGCATGTGACCGGCGCAGACGGCGTGGCGGCCTTTTATAGGGGGGGGGCGTGTACTACAGCCCCTGAGCTGTAATTGGCTACAGGCGTCCTGCCTGTAGCCAATTATGGCTCTTCGAGTTTCCGGGGCTGTGATTGGCCAAGCATGCGGGGTCACAGTGCATGCTTGGCCAATCATCAGCCAGCAATGCACTGCGCCGGCCGCGCCGGCCGCAATGCATTGCGGGGCCGCTCGCATCACACGAACGTGATGCGAGCGGCCAAAATAGTTCTGGGCTCGCCGAGCGAGCGAACGCCCGGTGCTCGATGCGAACGTGGGTTCGCATCGAGCACCGGGCCCATCCCTACTGGCTACAAGGGCGAGTTCAGAGGATGGTGATAAATGATGAATACTCAGAATGGTTGGGGTGGGTAGTGGGGTCCCTCAGGGTTCTGTGCTGGGACCAATCCAATTTATTCATAAACGACCTGGAGGATGGGGTAAACAGTTCAATCTCTGTATTTGCAGACTATACTAAGCTAAGCAGGGCAAGAACTTCTCCGCAGGATGTGGAAACCTTGCAAAAAGATCTGAACAAATTAATGGGGTGGGCAACTACATGGCAAATGAGATTTAATGTAGAAAAATGTAAAATAATGGCATTTGAACCTCTGGGGAATCTAGGATGGAAAAGGACCTGGGGGTCCTAGTAGATGATAGGCTCAGCAATGGCATGCAATGCCAAGCCGCTGCTAACAAAGCAAACAGAATATTGGCATGCATTAAAAAAAGGGATTAACTCCAAGGATAAAGCGATAATTCTCCCACTCTACAAGACTCTGGTCCGGCCGCACCTAGATTATGCTGTCCAGTTCTAGGCACCAGTCCTCAGGAAGGATGTACTGGCAATGGAGCGAGTACAAAGAAGGGCAACAAAGCTAATAAAAGGACTGGAGGATATTAGTTATGAGGAAAGGTTGCGAGCACTGAACTTATTCTCTCTGGAGAAGAGACGCTTGAGAGGGGATATGATTTCAATTTACAAATACCGTACTGGTGACCCTACAATAGGGATAAAACTTTTTTGCGAAAGGGAGTTTAACAAGACACGTGGCCACTCATTAAAATTAGAAGAAAAGAGGTTTAACCATAAACTACGTAGAGGGTTCTTTACTGTAAGAGCGGCCAGGATGTGGAATTTCCTTCCACAGACGGTGGTCTCAGCGGGGGGCATCGATAGTTTCAAAAAACTATTATATAAGCACCTAAATGACCAAAACATACAGGGATATACAATGTAATACTGACATATAATCACACACATAGGTTGAACTTGATGGACTTTGTCTTTTTTCAACCTCACCTACTATGTAACTATGTAACTATGACTCTTGTGTACTGCCATTCTCATGCAAAAAAGTGTGTAGCTCTTGGTTGCTACTAGTAACTAACATCCACCATGTCATCCTGCTGCCAGACCTCCATCTATCCCTTCTGAGACCATAAACATTCATTTGCGTAATTTTTTTGTTTTTGCTTATTGGGGAATATAACTTTGTTGGTGGAAAGGAAATATGGGATGCCCATAGAACAATTGCTTTGCCATGATATTTAAGAATTAGAACAAAAGGTTGAGCCGTGAAGTACTGATGTACAAATAATATCTATAGACGCTTCCCCTGCATAACACCATGCAGACTATTTCTCCTCCTCTGCATATCTCCTGCAGACTGTTGCTCCCAGGACTTCCACCCTCCTGCACAAACTTCCACTGGAGATCATTATTCTTCCTGTCACATCATCCTCTTTTGACAAAAGATACCACTCTGAACAGTCTCAGTTGCTGGCTAGAATTTGTTGCACTGTTACTAGGCCAGAGGTCTGCAGTACCTCTCCCCAGCGGCCTAGTAATTTAGTAGCATGTGCTGATTGGAGGACTACTTCTCCTAGCTAGTTCGGCCTGCAAATCCTGCACCCTCAGGCCATAGCGATTTGACACTCTCCCCACAGTCTCTCCTCTGGCCTCGCACCCAGCTCCCCTGGCATGCCTCATCCAGAGCTCCACTGTGGACCACTCACGACCTTCTCCTACCTCGAGTCCATGATGCAGAACTTTAACTGGACATACGTTCCGGCAGCTTCTCCAGCCCCTCTGTTCCAGAACACTTCATCCATGACCGTGTAAAGATGAAGCTCCTTCCCAGCTATCCCGGGCTCCTCCGCTAGGCCTCGCACCCCCCCAGATGGAGATGGGACCCCTGCTGCTGCCTAGTACTCCATTCTCCACGTCTCCTGGCCGACCACTCCCCCCAGTGAGCTGTTACCTCAGCTTATATGGGAGGCCTGCCCCTTGCCAATTCCAGTTGGGGATTGGTCAGGGCTCCTCACATGAGTTGCCTGCCACTCCAGTTCTAGACCCTGCCCCTCTTCCAGAACATTCTTCCTGAGGGCAGGGGAGGCGCCTCAGAACTAAAGCACAGGTGGTCACACCCACTGCTACACTAACCACTCCCTGCCCCCCAGATCAAAACAAGCAGACCTAGCCTGAAGCATAGGCCTGCCCAAATGTATCTGCACTGACAGTTTCCCTTACAAAATCCTCACTCTAGCACCTACCTATAGTAGAGTGTGCAACAAGTGAAAGCGCTTTACATATGAACAAAGATCTGTGATGTACTGCACTTTATAAAAAAGAAAAGAAGGAAGGCACACGGACCTTGTGCATTACCCCTACAAAAGCTTTATTTGAATATAAAACAGCAAAATTTATACTCACAAACGAGTATTGATAAAAGGCATAAACAGTAAAGCAAGTCCACTATTCGGAACTTCAACAATGATTTTTGAGGAATCGTTAGATCCACTCAACATCAAGTCCTGGCTTGTTGAAGTTCCGAATAGTGGACTTGCTTTACTGTTTATGCCTTCTATCAATACTTGTTTGTGAGTATAAATTTAGCTGTTTTATATTCAAATAAAGGGCTGCAAGACGCCAGGCATTACTTTATGAAGCTGATTGCATCACATATTGAGAGACTAGACACCAGAGCGCAGGAGAATTTGTTTCGTATGTACTGCACTTTGCCATGCTTGAAGTTCCTCTGAGTTGCTGAAGAGTTTTCATCCTGGCCCCAGGCAGAGCATATGGTGTGCGCTCCTGAAGTACAAAACCCACGTGGCACATTTACTATACATATAATAAATATAATGCAATTAGCACTATTTTTAGGGGGGGGGGGACTATTCACCCAAATGCAGTGTGATTAGAATGAACAAAGACAAATGTCCCCCATACTGCTTCCTATTTGTCTTTGGATATAACATGTATTTGCTTTTCTATGTGGGTACAGCTATATTTGCAGAACAGGTCAGCTTGTTAGATCAGGGGTCTCCAAACATTCTAAACAAAAGGCCAGTTTATTGTCCTTCAAAGTTTACTGGGGGCGGACTGGCCAGTGGGAGTAGAGAATGTCCTGGTGTCAGTGAGAGGAATAGTGCCCCATTATTGGTGTCAGTAGAATGAATAGTGCCCCATCATTTTGTGTCAGTGGGAGGAATAGTGTCCCATTGCTCTTGTCAGTGGGAGGAATAGTGTCCCATTGTTTGTATCAGTGAGAGGACTAGTGCCCCATCATTGTGTCAGCAACAGCGGGGGTAGTAATGTCCAGCCAGATAAAAGCAAGCAAAGGGCCGCATCGGGCCCTGGCCCGCAGTTTGGAGACCATTGTGTTAGATGAAGGAAATACAATATACAACATTATAGACATAGAACTCAACAGAAAAATAGTAAATAATTTGTTCACATAATTTGGAAACTTAAAATGATCCTACAACAATAGTATATGTATGTGTGATTGTGTGTTTAAACTAACATATAAATCCATACTAAGAAGTAAACAATTTGCCCCTGCATTGGTGAACTCTGCAAACTGACATCCCATGTCCAATATTATAGCAATGTAATGCATTCATTTTCTCAACCTCTGCTTAAGTAATCCCAAAAGGTCTTGCCTTGCTAGAGAATCTCTGCATTATCAGCAAATTCTCTATAACATAGTCTGTTGGGGGCACTTGAAGAACAGTGAAGAAACTTAAAAATGAAGCAAGGTTTCAGGCAGCAACATGGCAAATAACCTTTTTACTATATATTAACACTAAAGCCCCATACACACGCTCGGATTATCCGAGGACCAGGTCCGTCGGATCATGTCCGTCGTACTTTGTCCGATGTTGGTTTTGCGTACACGCGGTCGGACAAAGTTGTCGGAAAATCCGATCATTCTGAACGTGGTGACGTTTGTTGCCTATGACGGGACTACGTAGAGGCTAGTAGCCAATAGCTTTGGTCTTGTAATGTGATCTGAGCATGCGTGGCACTTTGTCCGTCGGACTACGCTACACACGATCGGATTTGGTGTGATCGGACTTTGTTGTCAAAAAATCTATCCAGCAGGAGATAGGACTTTGTCCGTCGGACAATCCGATGGAAACTGTCCGATGGTGCCTACACACGGTCGGAATTTCCGACAACATTGTCCGATAGGACAGAATCCATCGGAAAATCCGACCGTGTGTATGGGGCTTAAGAATTACTGCAATATTAAAATGTTCCGAGCATTAACAGAGATAGAAACCCTAAAACGATACTCTAGGGGCAGAGCTACACATCGATTTTTAGTTGATATGTTCAATGTAGAATAGATACCTGATTTGCCAATATGTAATCATAATTGACATTTTCATAGTTAAGCCTCGTACACACGATACGAAAATCAGATGGGAAAATTCATGCAACAAGCTTTCTTTCCCGATTTTCGGATCGTTAGTACGGTGCTTTCGACAGCCGATTTCACTTTTTCATCAGACAAAAGCTGGATGTGCAGACTATAACATTCTTGTCGAATGTGAACTCAACGTCTGATATTCAGATGGTCAGTACAGAAATCGTCACACAAAAGTCGAAAGTACAAACACACATAATCGGAATCAAGGAATGACCCGGAAGAGTTCGGTCTTGTAAACTACCGTTCGTAATCTATAAATGAACATTCGTGACGCGGCAATTGATGAAATGTCGAAATGCAGCGCACATTCTCATCTTCTTTAATGGGATAATAATGAAGCAGCTTTGCTGGTGATACTGATGTAATTATGCCAAACGTATTTTAAAAGGCATTTGTTTTGTAGTGATATAAATAATATTAATATTATGGTTGTTTGATTTTTTGGGGAATTTCCACAGCACCATTATCCCTGAGTTTTTAAGATCAAAGATACAACTATCGCTTGTTAATTTTCCATTGTGTTGTTTTTAATGTAACTGCCTACTCCCAAACTGTCATTTGAAGAAAAACACATAGCTAAGTATTATTCTACACAATTTTTTTATTGTGCAGAAAAAAAAACTAAAGATATTTAATTAGGGATGCTATCTGCCATTCAAATAAAAATAACTTAACAAAAAAGTGCGAATCAACGCTCACCAAACTTCTACTAACATGAAATTAGCAGTAGGGCCCCAAAGGGTGGGGTTTGAGAAATTAACTTCCTCTTTATAATCTCATAGTACGTCACTATGTTCGTTTTTGGCGAGCAACAATTTGCGGATAGTTAGTATGCTAGACAAAATCCTGCACACGCGCTTTTGACTAAAATCAGACTCTTGGTCGTACAACAATCAAACTGTGCGTACGAGGCTTTAAAGATAATGTTTTTTTTCTTGGGATCACCCTTTGTGGGAGATGCACCTAATATTGGTAATTCCTTTCCTGATATTCTTCTGGGGTTCCTAAAATCCGAAAAAAGAATTGAATGTTTCGTGAACTGAATGTTTCGGATTGTAATGTTAAGTAATTAAGTAATACAAAGGGGCGGGTCGCCGGCTCATGTCACATGGTGACCCCGCCCCCTTATGATGTCACAGTCCTCGAGGATGCTGGGACTGTGACATCATATGGGGGCGGGGTCACTATGTGACATGAGCCGGTGACCCGCCCCTTGTCCCTATATAATTGGCAGCGCAACGCGTCTGATCCATTAGAAGAGGCGACATCGCTGAGTCAACATCAGAAGAAGAAAGAAGAAGAAGAAGCAGAAGCAGCAGAAGCAGAAGGCGGCAGCGACAGAAGCCCGGGCCACCGCTTGTAAAAGAGCTGGAAGAAGAAAGCGGAGGCCCGGCAAGAAGAACAGAGCAGGAAAAGACCTCTGAAGTCGGAACAAGACCCCCAGACGACGACGGCGGTTACGAAGGAGAGAGCCAGGCTCCTCCGCTAGTAAAAGAGCTAGCAAAAGATATCGGAGGAGTCTGGCGAGAAGCCCCCCAAGACGGAAGAAGACCCCCGGAGCTGTGCAATAAAGTATTTTAAAAAATTGTGTCATTTTTTATTTACACTTTTTTTCCCTAGGTGAATGGGTAGGGGTACATCGTACCCCATACTCATTCACATAGGGTGGGGGGCCGGTATCTGGGGGCCCCCTTATTAAAGGGGGCTCCCGGATTCCGATAAGCCCCCCGCCCGCAGACCCTGACATCCAACGGCCAGGGTTGTCGGGAAGAGGCCCTTGTCCTCATCAACATGGGGACAAGGTGCTTTGGGGTGGGCGGGCCGCAGGGCCCACTTTTCCCCAGGGCACCCCCCATGTTGAGGGCACGCGGCCTGGTATGGCTCAGGAGGGGGGGGCGCTCGCTCGTCCCCACCCCCTTTTCCTGACCAGCCGGGCTGCGTGCTCGGATAAGGGTCTGATATGGATTTGGGGGGACCCCCACTCCGTTTTTTCGGCGTAGGGATTCCCCTTTAAATCCATACCAGGTGACAGGGCTAGCGAGGTGTCAATGTCGCCGATCGAGTCCTTCCTTCGCTAGTCCCGTCTACCTGGAGTCACGTTCTAAACGAACGGACTTTACTCCGTGTGTGGGGCAAATCCGTTCATTTCAAAAGTCCCGCGGAATTCCGTCAAAACTCTGGCTGATTGTCCGCCGGGAAAGTCCGGGCGTGTGTGGGCAAGTCCACACGTTCGGAAAGTCCGGCGGACCTCCGCTGGAAAGTCCGGCGTATTGTCCGGCGGACCTCCGATGGACAATCCGGCCGAAAAGTCCGCTCATATGTACGCCGCATTACAGGTACAGGTGCCATGCACAATAACACACCAGGAAATAAAATATCAATAATAATAATAATAATATTAGATGAAAAAAGTGCTAAATGCATACATGTGTGATAGCAAACATGTATAAATAAAAAAAGTAAAAAGTAAGAAAAAAATGTAAGAAAAAGTGCAAGTGCATAAACCATACAAGTGTCTCTATATTATTAATAAACAGTTCTTTGTGGCAGCCTGTCTTGGGCTGTGATAAGAAACACAAAATGTTGATTGCTGTGAGACTAGATGCAGGTGACGTGATCTCCGGTGATCATACTATTGACATGCTTGTTACATCCAACCGTGGCTCTGAATCATGCATAGGTGAAATCCGGGAACCCCTTGCGGTATTAAGCTCACCTGCGAGCGTGTGACCAGCTTTTACACTCAAGTCAAACTCGAGTCAAAACACACATATGAACCACTATAGAGTTCTCAGCTGTTTCACTGGATCAGTAATCCCATTGACAACGTCACATATGACGAAACGCGCCTGGGTTAGGCACGCAGTGACGCTACCACGCTGTACGAAGTGAGGACGGGCTCTCTAACTTGCCGCCTGGCATTTGTGTTCTTATGTGATTTATGCAAGTCAACTCTTTTTTTTTTAATCTTTTTTATGCAATAAACATGTTGTATCAGAGTTACTCTATGGGCGGCTTTTTTTCTATTTGAGCGGCTTTGTAATGAGCTTGTAAAGTGTGTGGATACAGAGTACTACCAAACTGGCCTAGTGTGAGGTATCGATCCAGGTAGCATATGACGAAACGCGTCTGGGTTAGGCACGCAGTGACGCTACCACGCTGTACGAAGGGAGGACGGGCTCTCTAACTTGCCGGCCGGCATTTGTGTTCTTACGGGATTTATGCAAGTCAACTCTTTTTTTAAATCTTTTTTATGCAATAAACATGTTGTATCAGAGTTACGCTATGGGCGGCTTTTTTTCTATTTTGAGCACCTTTGGAGTGAGCTTGTAAAGTGTGTGGATACGGAGTACTACCAAACTGGCCGAGTGTGAGGTATCGATCCAGATAGCTGGGAGGTCCATGGCATGTATCTGAGGTTGCAGATTGATAACATCCATGCTCATTTTGCTTCACCATCTGGTAAGCACATAACCCTTTTGGTGGTCGGGTACTCCTCTTCACTATTATTGTTTTAAGTGAAGTCATCGTGGTGTATGTTTCCAGCTACGTCCAGATTTCATCTCTGTTCCCTGAAAACACACCTATGTTTACTTCTGTTAAATGACTGTTTAATTCATTACTGCCATACTATTATTACCAGATGTTACCAGTATATGGACTTATGTGATTATATCATATTTTTCCAGTTATTGTGTGCATTACCTTTCTGCCACACACTGTGGCTTTATTTGTATTGTTGTCTAGGGTTTAGCTTTACTTATTGGCGTAGCTTTATAGATCTGAAATAATAAAAATGCCATAGACATATTCCCTATTTTGTAGACGCTGTAACTGTTGCACAAACCAATCAATCAACACTTATTGCGATTTTTTTTTACCAAAAATATGTAGAAGAATACATATTGGCCTAAACTGATGAAGAAATGATTTTTTTCTCATTTTTTGGGGGATATTTATTATAGCAAAAAGTAAAAAATATATATTTTTTTTCAAAATTGTCAGTCTTTTTCAAATACCACCAAAAGAAAGCTCTATTTGTGGGAAAAAGGGACACACATTTCGTTTGGATACAGCGTCGCACGACTGCGCAATTGCCATTTAAACCTTAACTAGTCAAAGCAAATATTTAGCTGTTTGGTTTCTTTTCCTTATCTTCAGTAAAACAGCAACTGCTTTAATCCAAGTGGCAACACCTCTATTTTCTTTCTATTTCTGATCACCGAAGGGTAGATAAATCCTAGAATACATTTAAAGCATCTTGTTTAACCAAGGCTTTGTGTTGACTTGACCGACACCAAAACTCTACTGACCCCTAAGCATACATAGTTGACAGAAAAATGAATGTAATCATCTGGAGAGTGGCCTGCTTGTACTTTTTCTCCCAGCTATGCTACACGAGATTTAATGAAATAACCGATGTTAAAAATTGCTTTAATATAAATAACCTAATTAAACCAGGAGAAACCAACAGAGGAATGAGCAGGGTAAACAGAAATAGAGAACAATCTTCTACATAAAGTAATCTGCTAGGGGTTCCTTAAAGTGATACTAATGGTATATATTTTTTTTAAATAATAAACATGTTATACTTACCTGCTCTGTGCAAAACAAGATCCTCCTCTTTTCAGGTCCCTCCTCTGACACTCTTGGCTCCTCCCCCTGCAATCATGCATGTTTGCTTCCGAGCCCCACCCCCCACTCCCTCCTCACTGGCTGTGATTGACAGCAGCGGGAGCCAATGCTATCCTTGAGCCAATGAGGAGGCAGAGAGCCAGGAAAGCAGCTGTTCTCGTGCACCTCACTGGATCAAGATTGGTTTCCTCTGACCTCCAGTGTAATAGGATACTTTTCCACTGACCACAGATGTAATGGGTACTTTTCCACTGATTACCAATGTAAGCAGGGCCATCTTAAGAGCATTATAGGCCCCCGGGCAATACAGTGCACTGGGGCCCTGTCTACACGATCACGCACGAGAATGATGTAAAAAAAAAAAATGCAAATGATCAATAAGGCTATATTTATTGGTACTTCCAACAAAATCAGTGTTTAAACATTAACACGTTAAACAATTAAAACGTTTGGACACTATAACACAAGTTTGGTGGGCACAGTGGCAGCGTTTGGGCACAGCGGCAGCATTTGATGGGCATAGTGGCTGCATTTAATGGGCACAGTGGCAGCTATTGATGGGCACAGTGGCAGTTTTGATGGGCATAGTGGCTGTGTTTGATGGGCACAGTGGCAGCTTTGATGGGCAAAGTGGCTGTTTGAATGGGCACAGTGGCTGTTTGAATGGGCACAGTGGCTGTTTGATGGGCACAGTGGCAGCTTTTGAGGGGCACAGACAGTGGCTGTGTTTGATGCACAACTTGAACTTACTTAAGTAGACATTGCTAGACTTACTTGAGGCCTCCGGCCTGGTGCAGTACAGTGTGTCACTCACAGCAGCAAGGCAGCGCCAGCTATCAAGGGCCGTCTTTCCGCTCCCTCTCCATGTTGTCTGAAGAACATGGCAGAGGTGGGCGGAGCTTGTTCACTAGCCCCTGGGGCAGCCGCGTTGTGCGCTATGAATGCTGGGGCAGCCGTTGCCTCTGATTGACGTCACTGGTTGCTAGCTAGATGCCGGCCAGTAAAGTGAGCAACCAGTGAAGTCAGTCAATTTAAGCAGCAGATTGCAGCGCTGAGGATCAGCCCTGGATGGGGCCCCCCAGACAAGTGGGGCCCCCGGGCAACAGCCCAGCATGCCCAGTGGAAAAAACGGCCCTGAATGTAAGGGGTCACTTTTCTACTGACCACAAGTGTAAGAAGGCACCACACTGACCACTAGACATGTGCAATGTGTTTTGGTCTGAATACAAGTTTGGACAAAGTTCTGGTTATTTGGAGATTCGAATGTATCCAAACCTCCAAATGAAATAGTAACTAATAGTAACAAATTTCGTTGAAATCCGTTAAAATTTGTTTGATTTATTCATTTTCTAACGAATTCCAGCTTTTCATAACTATAAGATTTCGGATTGGTTGAAAAACGATCGACCGATTCGAATTCTGTGTGAAGAATAGCTGGTTATTAAAGTGTAAGAAAACCCCCTATCGTTTTCGGCCTAGGAAGCTGTCGTCTTTGCCTCTGTTTAATCTACAACTGCCATGATGCTGCACATGTGATCAGTTGTGACCCCAGCCATTGAAAGGTTTGACAATTTGGTTGAGAGCACAACCAATGGTGTTACATTTCCAGGACGTGCCGGAAATAAAACAGTTTTATGGATGGGTTTACCGCTTTAAGCAGTGGGGCAGGAAGCTGACCGCCGGCGTCCTTAACAACCATGACTCATCATCTGTCAGCTGGCTTCCCCACTGACAGATGGATGTAAAGAAAAGAATGCCAGCATTGCCCAGCAATAGAAAAATGTTAAAAGAATACAGGCCATATGCCCTTAAAATTGGGTGGGGGGTGGGTGCATTGGGGCTCTGCCCTCCCCCTGCCCCAAAGGACCTTGTCCCCATGTTGATTGGGACAAGGGCCTCATCCACACAACCGTGGCCGGTGGTTGTGGGGGTCTGCGGGCAGGGGGCTTATCGGAATCTGGAAGCCCCCTTTAACAAGAGGACCCCCAGATCCCGCCCCCCCCCCCATTGGAAAGAGTATGGGGTACATAGTACCCCTACCCATTCACCAAAAAAGTGTAAAAAAGTAACAAAAACACAGTGACAGTTTTTGACAATTCCTTTATTAACCACTATTATACAGCGGCAGGTCGGCACGTTCCCGCAAATCGACGTAGGTTTATGTCGGCTCCTTTAAGGAGCCATAGCAGGCATGCGCGCACGCTCGCTGTACTACAGGGGACCCGATGCGCATGGCCGGCGGCCACAAAGTCTGCCTTCCACCCGCGATCGTGGGAACAAGAGCCATAATGGGGATCTGTCAATGTAAACAGACACATCCCTGTTCTGACAGGGGAGTTAGAGAGAGATCTGCTGTTCCTAGTGATTAGGAACAGCGATCTCTCTCTTCCTCCAGTCACCCCAGCCCCTATACAGTTAGAAACACTCCCAGGGAACACACTTAACCCCTTGATCACCCCAAGTGTTAACCCCTTCCCTGCCAGTGACATTTATACAGTAATCATTGGCTATTTTTAGCTCTGATCGCTGTATAAATGTCAATGGTCCCAAAAAAGTGTCAAAGGTGTCTGATCTGTCCGCCACAATGTCGCAGACCCGCTAAAAATTGCAGATCAATGCTATTAGCTACTAGTAAAAAAATAAATAATAAAAATGCCATAAATATATCCCCTATTTTGTAGACGCTATAACTTTTGCGCAAACCAATTAATATACGCTTATTGCGATTTTTTTACCAAAAATATGTAGAAGAATACATATTGACCTAAACTGATGAAAACATTTTTTTTTTTAATTTGGCATATTTATTATAGCAAAAAGTAAAAGATATTGTTTTTGTTTTTTTCAAAATTGTCACTCTTTTTTGGTTTATAGCGCAAAAAATAAAAACTGCAGAGGTAATCAAATAGAAAAGAAAGCTCTATTTGTGGGGAAAGAAGGACATCAATTTTGTTTGGGTACAGCATTGCACGACCGCGCAATTGTCAGTTAAAGCGATGCAGTACCGTATCGCAAAAAATGGCCTGGTCATTAAGGGGGGAAATTAAGTGGTTGAAGAATAAAAAACAGTGTCCCCCGATGTAATTCCATCATCAATCATGTTGCCTGCTGGACCCGAAAGATTAAAAATAAACGCTCTCGGGGGGCGTGGCCTGACGGCGCATGGAGTAGGACGCACTTTACACAGCTCCGCTCGTTTATCCTGCAATCCATTCCATCCTGCTACCCACGAGTGGAATTAAGATCCCCTACTCACCTAGGGTGAAGCCCCAGACCGAGGAAAGCATGTCTCCACCGAAATCCCAGAAAAACGCCGCCGCCAAACTCGAGCAGTTCCGCCGTCAGGAGAGGGGCGAGGTGGAGGAAAATGGCGCTGAGAAGGTCAGTGGGGAGAGGACAGCGGGAGACACGGACAAACTCCTTGAGGCCATAACATTATGCCGCACCTCGCTTACCGCACAGATGGAGGAGGTGAAAGTCGACATATCCCTCATCAGGCAAGACTTCCACAAGCTCCGTGACCGGGTTACCGGGGTGGAGACACGGGTAGGCCTCGTGGAGGACGCACTCCCGCCACTGCAGGCCGGTACAGAACGCATACACAGGCAGATCCAGCAGCTATTCTCAAAGCAAGACGACATGGAGAATAGGATCAGGAGGTGCAACATTCGGCTGATCGGCCTCCCTGAAGGATCAGAGGGGAAAGATCCGACCGCATTCCTTGAGCAGCTGCTGATTAACACCTATGGCAGAGAAGCATTCTCCCCTATGCTAGCCGTTGAAAGAGCACACCGCATGCCGGCCAGACCACCACCTCCCGGGGCCCCCCCACGTACATTCATAGCCAAACTCCTAAACTACAAGGACAGAGACACAGCACTCAGAATGGCCAGGGAACGGGGTAATATCCCCCTGGGAAATGCCAAAGTTGCCATCTTTCCAGACTTCTCGGCGGAGGTCCAGAGGCGCAGACAGGGCTTCATGGAGGCCAAGAGACGGCTGAGATCCCTTCATATCAAGTATGCAATGCTATTTCCAGCGAGGCTCAGAGTGGAACATGATGGCAGAGTCTCCTTCTTTGAAGATCCGGAGGACCTAGCTACCTGGATTGAACAGCGTGGAGCACAGGAGGGAGCAGAGTGAAGAGCCTGGGGGTAATACTCCTCTAACCTTTTTCCCTTTTTCCCCCAGAAAGGGGCTTTGTTGTTTACTTACTGCCCCAGGCATGTTCTGCCTGAGACCCTGCACAATACACGTTGGTACTGTCTGCCATCCTGCACCACGAGACGGCATCCTCACCCCCCCTTTTTTACCTGCTGATTGCAGGCTGAGAAATGAGGGTTCTGGACAATCCTGGCCACAAGCTGAGAGGGATCTCCCCTTTCCTCCTCCTTTTTTCTCCCTTAAATTTTTTTTATCCCCAGTCCCCCCCAATACCCCCCCTCTTCTGTTTGTCCCTCTCCCCCTCACCGTTTCCCTGACCCCCTCCCCCCCTATTTTTCTTTTTTAAATTCCCCTCGAGGCTGAGGTTGGAGAAACAAAACTTCTCCTTTGAACTGCTGAGGCTTTTACCCAACAATTACAATGGTAAACGCCGTGGAACAATCATCACTTTTTACCTATATGCAATATTCGTTACTGTCCCCCCCAGGAGGTTCAGTACACTACATATGTGGCTACTTAGGTAGCAGGAGCTCTGTTAGTCCTACCACGTATGTGTGTAGTGCAGCGTAAGTTACCCCCACGCACAGTTAAGATATGCAGCCCACCTGTCTATGAACAACCATATGGTAATGTTTTATTTTTTGCACGAGATGGTTTTAGGACCCACACCAAAGTGAAATTCAGAAGACTACATATGTGCAACACCTACCTCTCGTGTACTCTGTTTAAGGTCGTATGTTTTACTTTCATATCCGCTTTTACATGGTGGGCTGCAGGTCAAGTTTTGTTATGGGATGATGCCCGCACAGGTTGGGGAGGGTGCAGGGCGGGGTGGGGGGTGGGAGGGCCGGGGAAAGTTGTTCACTCAAGAATACATGTTGCTGAGAGCAAACTATCGATCAGGTATTATGCTATGTCTTATTCATTGTCTTGCAGGTATCCACTTAACGAGTATGTTGTAAAGATGGTATACACAATGGCCACTTTAAATATGATGCTGATAGCCTATGAGGCTGGGTTAAAAATATGTTCACAAGCACACCCATGGCTACTTTAAAATTCCTGACCTGGAACGTGAGGGGCCTCCGAGACACGGTTAAGCGCTCGGCAGCCCTCACGTTCCTGAAGAGGCAGAGAGCTGATATCATGGCAGTGGTTGAGACGCATATAGAGGGGCAGATGCAGAGGGCACTCCGCAGACCTTGGGTGGGATGGGCATATCATTCCACCTACACTTCCCACTCCAGGGGGGTGTCAATTCTTATAGCCAAATCAGTCCATTTCGAACTGACGGAGCTCTGTCTGGACCCCCAGGGCCGCCATATATTTTTGTCTGCTAAATTACATGGGGAACCTTTCCTCATATTGGCCTCATATATCCCTCCCCCCTTCTCCCCCGCGACAGTTACGGAGGGCCTTGAGTTCATAGCCAAATATCCCACAGCACAAACGGTATGGATGGGCGACTTTAATACTACACTTAATGAGGACCTGGACAGACTCAGGACTATGCCAACCATTCAGAAAACGACTGGGGAATCTAGACTTTCTAAAATGGTCTCCTCCTTTCAGCTGGCTGACACGTGGAGATACAAATACCCTCACACACGTCAATACTCGTGCTTCTCCTCTACACACAACTCTATGTCACGCATCGATTTTATATTTGTTTCCAAGAGACTCCTTCCCCGGCTGCGGGAGGAGTCGTTTGGCCCCAGACTCCTTTCAGACCATCACCCATACATTATTACACTTAGTACCCCACAAGACAGACCTTCACGGACGTGGCGTCTAAACCCATTCTGGCTGTCGCTTCTCCCTGAAGATGACAGCATATCCACTGAATTGGGCAGGCACTTTTTGGAAAACGCCGGCTCTGCATCTTCCGCAGCAGTCTGGGAAACCTTTAAACTTCATGCCCGTGTCACCCTACAATCTAGAATAAATCTGATAAAGAGGGACTCCGCAGCAGCTTATGACAAAGCAATATCAGAATTAACCCTGACGGAACAAAAGTACAGGGGGGACCCGTCACGAGACAATGCAGACGCACTAAAATTACAAGCCAGAGCAGTTACCCAAATCCAATACGAAAAAGCCAGACAGAAGTTATTTTTTAGCAAGCAAAAACATTTTGAATTGGGGGAACGGGCGGGTAAACTCCTTGCCTACCTCGTGCACAACGAGGATAGACCCCCGGTGGTTATTACACTCCAAGACTCTGGAAACCAACCTGTCTCAGATCCCCTGACTGTTTCCTCCAAATTCAAAGAATTCTATACAGACTTATACACGTCCACAGCCCAAGAGGACCCTGGTCCCATGGCTCGGTTTTTTGAATCCATCTCATTCCCCAAACTATCCCAGGAACAGGTCACCTTACTAGAAGCACCTCTCACTGAAGAAGAGATTGCAGGGGCGATAGCCAGCTTTGCCAGAGCTAAGACTCCTGGCTCAGATGGCCTCCCCATAGAATTCTACTCGCAGTTCACAGAGATACTCACTCCCAAGCTACTTGCTCTATATAATGACCTAATTAAAACACAAACTCTACCGACATCCATGAGAGAGGCCACCATAGTGCTAATACCCAAACCGGGCAAGGACCCTGGTCTCCCGGAGTCCTACCGCCCTATTTCCCTCCTCCAGGTCGATATAAAAATCCTCGCCAAAACACTTTCCACTCGCCTGAATCAAGTTATCCTTACTCTAATCCACGCTGATCAAGCAGGGTTCATGCCTGGCCGCAACACCTCCTTTAACCTCCGTAGGCTCTTTATGAACCTACAATCCTTCCATGACAATGTCGGTACTAGGGTGGTGGTGTCCCTAGACACGGCCAAGGCATTTGACTCAGTAGAGTGGAAATACCTATGGGGCTGCCTGGAGAGATATGGTTTTGGTCCACGATTCATCAAATGGGTACAGCTCCTCTACTATGAGCCAGTGGCCAGGGTGGTGGCAAATGGGTGGCCGTCTGAACTTTTCACCCTCAGCAGGGGCACGAGACAGGGTTGTCCATTGTCTCCCCTCCTGTACGCCCTAGCGGCGGAGCCCCTTGCCATGTCTGTTCGGGCAAACACAGAGATTAAGGGTTTGAGGATGGGGTCCCTGAGCGAGAAAATAAGCATGTATGCAGACGACACCCTGCTATACCTAGCTGACTCTGGCCCATCCCTCACCACCGCCCTCCAAACGATTGAATGCTTCGGCAGATTTTCAGGCCTTAAAATTAATTGGGGAAAATCTCAGATTCTTCCCCTGGACAGCTTTCCACCTCCTGCATCGCAGGCTGACCTGCCCTTGCAACGAGTAGACGTGATTAAATACTTGGGAGTTCATGTGTCCAAATCCCCGGCTGAGTATGTCAAGTTTAATATTGAACCCCTGATCCCCTTAATTAGAACTAAAGTACAAATGTGGTCCCGCCTACCCCTAGGTACCTGGGGTCGAATCAACCTCATAAAAATGATCCTACTCCCTAAGATCTTGTATGTCCTCTGGCACTCCCCGGTCTACTTACCCCTTAGATACTTTAAACTAATTGAAGCTCTTCTCAAACCATTTGTATGGGGGAAAAATAGACACAAGTTAAAATGGCAGGCACTCAAGAATCCCACAGACAGGGGGGGTACGGCATTACCAGATTTCAACCTTTACTACATTGCCTCTCAGCTCTCTCAATTATTTCATATTGACAAGGTAGACAGGGACAGATTCCTTGCACTACTATCTCCCAAATGGGCACAACTGACAAACGACCCAATCTATGCGATTACAACGGGTACCGCGGCCAATGAGACAGGTGGAGACAGGTATTCCCTGACATACCACTACAATCGTATATGGGACCTAGCAATCTCTAAACTGGGTATACCCCCACTGAATGACTACACTCCACTGTGGCATAACAAGAAACTGCAGGACATGTATAGCTTCCAAGATGCTCATCTCTGGCTCAGGCGAGGTATCTTCTATTTGAATCACCTGCTGGCGAATGGAGCAATAAAGACATACACGGAACTCAAAGCAGAATTTACACTACAAGACCACATGCAATTCCGGTACATACAGCTAAGACACGTAGCTCAGGCACAACTAGCTCAACTAATCCCACAGCCCACTCCTAACCCTATCATGGCAATCATTAAAGATACTGACCCCAGTAAGCTCATATCATGCTTCTATAACATATTAAAATAGCATACAACCTGAAACCACACTGGGAGGGAGACCTAGGCCCCCTGGAAGATGAGGAATGGGAAGAGGCGATGGAAACGTGCACACAGGTATCCCCCAAGCTTTCAGACAGAATGACGCAAATTAATATACTGCACCGTGCATACCTCACCCCTCTCAGAGTGGCTAAATACAAACGGGAGCAACCCAGCACATGCCCCATGTGCACTTCTGCACAAGGCACCTTTTTTCACCTGCTCTGGACGTGTCACAGGATACAGGGTTACTGGGAGCAGATAGTGGAGTTTCTACACGACAATATGGGCTCCCCTTTGGCTCTAGACCCCAAGCAATGTCTGTTGGGGATATTCCCAGATACCCTTGACAGACACACCAAGACGTTTCTCCAGGAGACCCTTTTTGCCAGCAGGAAAGTGATAGCTAGGAAATGGATGAGACCGCTACCCCCAGATATTATAGAATGGAAGGCTGATGTGAACTCTTTTCTCCCCTACAAGAAGTTTGTGTATATTAACAGAGGATGCCCTGAAAAATATAACAAGATATGGGACAGGTGGCTCCAGAACTCTGAGACATGCACTTAATGGGGTGTAGAATGTACCTGCTAGTCCTGTACTTACAAGACACAACCATAGATGTATACCCTGTAAGAACTATGACAATAATTTGTACACGTGGATGCCAATGTATTTGCTTTATTGGATGCTTACTCTGATGACAACATGCGAACAACCTGTACATTTTCAAAGCTGTATTATTATGTTTACCTGTTACCAATAAAAGTTTTTTTTGAGTGAAAAAAAAATAAACGCTCTCACCGACATCAAGGTTAGCCGCCAACTGCAGGCTAAGCTGGCTGCCATTACTTGTATAGGTAAGGGGCAGGGCAAGCTGACTACATCGCCCTTTGGCACCGCCCCTTTCTGATGCGACAGACCGGAACATGCTGGGTCTTTGATGTCAGAAGGGGCGGTGCCACCAGGTGACGTAGCCAGGTGACCCCGCCCCTTTACCTATATAATAACTGTCAAATGGAGGAGCAAGCAGTAGGCAGCCAGCCTCCGTGATGATGGATTTACATCGGGGGCGCGGTTTTCTTTTTTTTTTATAAAGGATTTGTCAAAAACGTTCTGTGTTTTTATAACTTTTTAAAACTTTTTTGATGAATGGGTAGGGGTACTATGTAACCGATACTCATTAACATTCAGGGAGGGCCGGGATTCGGGGGCCCCCTTCTTAAAGGGAGCTTCCAGATTCTGATAAGCCCCCTGCTCACAGACCCCCACAACCACTGGCCATGGTTGTGGGGATGAGGCCTTTGTCCCCAAAAACATGGGGACAAGGTGCTTTGGGGTAGGGGGCAGAGCCCCTCTGCCCAAAGCACCCCCCCCCATGTTAAGGGCATGTGGCCTGGTATGGTCCCTGATCTGCCGGGCTGCATGCTTGGATAAGGGTCTGTTATGGATTTTTGGAGGTGGATTATATATTATATATTTTGGAGTGGATTTCTCCTTAAAATCCATCTCAGACCCCAAGGGCCTGGTATGGACTGGGGGGGGGCTGCACACAGTTTTTTTTAAACATTTTTCTATTGCCGGGCAATGCGGACATTCTTTTATTTTCATTCATCTGTCAGTGGGGTAGCCAGCTGACAGATGATGAGTCGTGGATGTTAAGGATGCGGGCTGCCGGCTTCCCGACCCACTGCCTAACAACCAGCTATTCTTCACACAGGATTCGGATTGGTCGATCGTTTTTCGACCGATCCGAATTCAAATTATTCTGAAAAGTTGGAATTTGTTAGAAAATTAATAAATGAAACAAATTTTAAGGAAAACAAAATTAATATTAACAAAAAATATTAACGTTAATATTAACGAAAACGAAACTAAACTAATTCCAAAACCAAACTAAACAAATTCCATAATGAAACTAAATTAGTAACATACTAAATCTATCCGAAACTAAGCAAAACAAATTTTTCCGTTCTGCACATGCCTACTGACCACCTACTGTATATTCTTTTATTTATTATATCTACAACTTAGTGATCATTGTTCCATGGAATGTAGATATAATATTGTAATGTTTAGAAGGGGTTGCCTGGAACCTGACATTTATTTATAGGTAAAAAGGCTGAGAAAGGTTGATCTACAGCAATCTACAGATGCGAAAAGGGCTATTCCAAATTTCAACTACTTCAGCTATCCCATATACAGTATATATATAGCCTGCATCATCTGGAACCCGGACAATTCTCTGCACAATCAGTATTTTTTTTTTTCAGAGCACACATATTTTTAAAAGTGATTTGGAATGTAGAATGATTGTGCAAGGGAAGAATTAGCTAAATATTTAGGCAGAGATAGAAGGTAAAATGTGAGCACTTCCTCGTCAGTGAGGGCTATGTGATGCAATACTGTAGCCAGTAGTACCTGACTATAATGCTTCTACAAATCATTGGTGTGCCATAATCAGCAGCAGCTACATTGGATAACATGAATAATTACTGAAGTTATTGATTCTGTTGCTAACTTCAAATGTTGTGAAAAGTCACATCAAGTGGGCTACACAAATCACTGGGAATTTCTGTGACAAAGACCTTTCATTGACTGCAATGTATTTTTTCCTATCAACAAAAAAGGAGAACAATTTTGTACTACTACAAAGATTGGCATGTTTTACAGCAATGATGATGAAAAAGGCAGGTTATAGCTAATGAAAGCTACATAACATTGCCTTGCTTTAAAAGATATAATTATTATTTCACTTCTACAGTGAGGGAAAAAAGTATTTGATCCCTTGCTGATTTTGTACGTTTGCCCACTGGCAAAGAAATGATAAGTCTATAATTTTAATGGTAGGTTTATTTTAACAGGGAGAGACAGAATAACAACAAAAAAATCCAGAAAAACGCATTTCAAAAAAGTTATAAATTGATTTGCATTTTAATGAGTGAAATAAGTATTTGATCCCTATCAATCAGCAAGATTTCTGGCTCCCAGGTGTATTCTATACAGGTAACGAGCTGAGATTAGAAGCACTCTCTTAAAGGGAGTGCTCCTAATCTTAGCTTGGTACCTGTATAAAAAAGACACCTGTCCACAGAAGCAATCAATCAATCAGATTCCAATCTCTCCACCTTGGCCAAGACCAAAGAGCTGTCCAAGGATGTTAGGGACAAGATTGTAGACCTACACAAGGCTTGAATGGGCTACAAGACCAACGCCAAACAGCTTGGTCAGAGGGTGACAACAGCTGGTGCGATTATTTGCAAATGGAAGAAACACAAAATAACTGTCAATCTCCCTTGGTTTGGGGCTCCATGCAAAATCTCACCTCGTGGAGTTTCTTTTACAAAGGTTTATTAGCATGCCATCCAAAATTTCATGTTAACATTTAGATGGCTATAGTATATGGTAGACATACCAAAGCTAAACCAAAAACCTATAACAATGTAAAGGAGACATGAGCAGTAAAATTGTGCAGAATTCAAACGCGATGGTCCATCGAACCAGGTAACTAAATGGAAGTCCAGAAATAGCTTTTCGAAGCGTTCTGGTGGTCATAGGGTGTCTGCAATGTCCTCATAACACACCTAACATTTCCAAATTAAATTTCAAAAATCTCCTTATTGGGGTGGATGCTATATATAAAGTTGAACTAAATAAGACAATATAGAAAGCATAATATTTTAAGTATAAGTATAACCATTCCAACCAGGGTAACACCTGGTGTCCTGATAAACCTGTGGCATGAATGCATAATACGTAGCAGCCAAAAGAGAAAATAAGCAACCTAGAGAGAAAAGGTGGAAAAGGCTGAGATAGGAGAAGAGAACAGAAAGAAGAAGAGGAAAAGAGTCCATGGGGTGTGCGCCAGGGGAGCTTTACATCAAGAGTAACGCACTCAATGTCAAAACGGAAAGGCTGAGAGTATGTAATCCATTGTTGCCATACTCAGAGAAATTTGTCATGTGTGTCTGAGAGGACAGTCGTCAACTTCTCATTAGCCATGACATCATTCAAACAGTTTTTGACCGCCTTGTTCTGGGCGTAGCAATTCAACGATTGGTTTGCCTAGAAGGGCTTCATAGGGGTCCCTTTTGAGATTAGTATGGAACAGGTTGCAAAGAAGGGTATATACCCTGACCCACAGCCTGCACGCCGGCGGGCATGACCACCAAATATGTGCCATGGAACCCTCCTGTGAACATCCCTGGAAGCAAAGAGGAGAGTAAGTTGGGATAAAGTGGGCCAATCTAGCTGGCGTATAATACCACCTATACAACCTTATAGGGATTTTCCAACATAAGCACATTTTTTGAACACTTGGAGAGAGCTATGGTCATAGTCTACCAGTCCTTCACCTCGTGGAGTTTCAATGATCATGAGTACGGTGAGGAATCAGCCCAGAACTACACGGTAGAATCTTGTCAATGATCTCAAGGCAGCTGGGACCATAGTCACCAAGAAAATTATTGGTAACATACTACGCTGAAATCCTGCAGTGCCCGCAAGGTCCCCCTGCTCAGGAAAGCACATGTACAGGGCATCTGAAGTTTGCTAATGAACATCAGAATGATTCAGAGGAGAACTAGGTGAAAGTGCTGTGATCATATGAGAACAAAATCAAGCTCATTGGCAGCAACTCAACTCGCCGTTGTCAGGTCACCTGAGACAAGGTGACAGATGCACTCCGTAGGAGTTGGAAGTGCACCCCTAGGTAGTGGACCTTAGGACTGACTGCTGTGGATTGTACCCAGGGAGATTCAGGACACAGGTCTACTGGATCACTAACACAGATCCCAGTGGGAGCTAGAACATAGATTCCCCAGGGCACGGAGTCTAAGAGCCAGCAGGTGTTCGCCAGAGCCTCCAGTGGTGAGGATGGACTTCGCTGCAGTCTGGCTCCAGGTCGCGGCCCCTAGGGTCTCACAGCTCACACTCACGGTAGACTACAGGAGAAGGAAGCAGCAGGCTGGAACGACAAGGATAGTAAGGGGATAATGCAGAGGTCAGGGCAACTAGCAGACAGGAACAACAGAGTACACGCCAAAGGTTCAGGGTCACAGGCAGACAGGGATGGTCGGGGACATGCCAAAAGGTCAAGGTCACAAGCAGACAGGAATCGTTGAGAACACACCAAGGTCGGTAACAGAGACAAACATAGAGCACACGGCAAGCAGGAAACAGGAAGCCGAAAACACAATGAATACACAATGGTTGATCAGCACCACTGGCTTGCAGTGCACAGGTTAATATAGGGTTCCCTGATAGGGCCTGGGGTGGAGCCATGCTTAGAGGAGAGGTTATAAAAACCACCAGGTGGAAGTGGCTGGCCTCTTAGTCTGAACACATGAGTGACACCAAGTTACTATAGAGGAATCTTCATTGATTTTTCCATATAAATATATATTATATCTACATATATGTGTCCTAACTGAGGGGCTTTGCCCTTTGCCTTTTGGGTGGCCCACTTTCCTGGGGGAGGGGGGTATCTGCCGCCTGCTGAATTCATCAGAGCTTTTTTTGTAACTGTTTTTGAATCTTTGAGATTCTGTGTTATGTTATAAACTGTTTGTATTTATTTTATGTTTTTTTCATATATGTTCAATAGATCTATGTGCTCCTGAAGAAGTGTACCCTTATGCGCAACATGTAGAGCGAATATTCTGCATTTGGATTCACACATTGACTCTAACCACTCCATGCCTGCATCCTAAATTGGTTACCACTACTGGGACTTTAACCACTGTACCATTGGATGTATTAGTATAAATCGTTTATGTTGGAAGTGTTGTTAGAACCTATGTGTGGGTCATATGATAACAGTTTTATAGACGATATGTACAAATAATCCCTTTTTAATATTTTTCTACGAATAAAAAACCTTAATTACTTTTATATGGTCTACCCGTGTGCCTTTAAAGTCCATCTTTTTAGTTTCTAGTTATCATTATCGGGACACTATTATTTGTATATCCACAGTAAGTTGCCCTGTGAGGATATACATTAAATCCATAATCCTTTCTATTCCAGCATTACAATGACCCAAAGCAAATGGCCAAGGCAACAAAGTAGTGGCTCAAGAAGAAGCACATTAAGGTCCCAGACCTTAATCCCACAGAAAATATGTGGAGGGAGCTAAAGGTTCGAGTTACCAAACGTCAGCCTCAAAACCTTAATGACTTGGAGAGGATCTGCAAAGAGGATTAGGACAAAATCCCTCCAGTAATGTGTGCAAAGCTGGTGGCCAACTACAATAAACATCTGACCTATGTGATTGCCAACAAGGGTTTTGCCATCAAGTACTAAGTCATGTTTTGCGAAGGGGTCAAATACTTATTTCACTCATTAAAATGCAAATCAATTTATAACTTGTTTTCCTTACTGTAGGTTATCATTGGTGGCCTGAATCACTCATATTTCTTACATTTCTTGGCCATTTTTCCTTGAAGATACTCTTCATTTTTGATAAAGGTGTTTTTTTTTTTTTTGTTTTTTTTTAAACAAATAGACACCCATTGATATATTTATTTATTTAACATAGGGAACTGTAAAACTAATGAGGAATTAGGATATCATGCTACTTTTGAAATCCCCACAAGATATAACAAGCATAAGCATGTGATTCAGTTTGTCAGCAACCTATAAAATAGTTTACTATTTTAAGCCTTATGTGGCAAATTTGTGTGTTTAGATGTTAGTGTTTATTTCAAATCTCCCTAGAACATATTAAATACAGTTCCGTGGCAAGAGAGGAGGTGATATATCAAATTAGTAGAAAACTGCAGATGTTACCCAAAGCTTTCACATAGATTTATGCTCTCGTTTCCTAACCTGCCATGAAATAAAAATACATGTTTCTACAATTTATACTGCCATTACTGTAAAAAGTTAGTGAAACTTGGGAAATTTATTAAAAACATGTTTTGACAAGCTCACATTAAGAAAAGTGTGCCAATTATTTTTTTTTTGTGGAGCAGAGGAAGTACAGTGTGAAACAGTCAATATGCCTCTCAGAATGATGATCTTAGGAAAAAAATTCCTTTTGTGTGTAGAACTGGACAATGTCTTACATAATAATATGTTAAAAAGAATATGTTAAACATAAACTTTTTATTCACTAAAATAACCTCTGACATAACTAGGGACATAGCTGTACATGACAGTACCCCACTGCAAAAAAAATAAAAATAAATAAAAAACCAGACCACGCCACCCATTTCCAAAACCAACATGGCTCTGCATCTTGGATCATTAAATGGATATGTGAGTATGGTTATAGGGGCGTTTTATATATACGCCCATTTATATATATATTTACATGTTCAAATAAACATGTTTGTTTGTTTTTTGTACTGATTTCATATTTTATGTTTTTAGAGAGTGGCTTCCCTGAGGAAGAATTTATATATGCACTTTTCGAAACGCGTTGGAATCATTTCAACTGCCTACCGTCTAGAGTCATATTTCTTGTCTCTTCATTGATCTGTAGTTTGAAATGGCCGCTCTTCTATGATCCATTACATGTTAATGTCATATACATATTTTTTGTATGGACTATGTGCACAACGTGTATAAATTGTTTTTTTCTTTTTTGTTCTTGTTGTATTAATAAATATATTTTTTTATCTATATGAATATTTTTGTTATATTGCCTTGAAAATCCCACTATTGGAGGTAGTGAATTTACATATAGATCAGGGATGATGGCAATTACATGCCATTCCCCATGAGTCTAATTAATTTATAAACCAAAATGGAAGAATACTAATTGACTTTCTAGCAGTGTTGCCAACCGCCAGTATTTTTACTGGCAGCCAGTAAAAAACAGGGATTTTTCTCCTGACAGTAAATACCAGTAAAAGGAAAGGATTGCCAGTTAAAAATAGGTTTGTGACGCTCAGCTCTGCACATGCACAGGTATGGTTCGGAGCCAGCCGCGACCATCCGAGTACATGCTGGTGTGTTTGGGCGGCGCAAGTGGGGGGGGGGGTCTGGTGGAGGCAGTGCCTGAGCATGTCATGCGATGCAAGGAGGCCTAAGGGAGCTGCTGGAGCCTTGTGTGTGGGTCTGCGGTACGGAAGCAAGGCAAGCAGGGAACTTGACTGTCAGGGCTGTTTGGATTGGAGTGGACCGAAGGGACCACCTGTCATGGAGAGAGACTGTCACTGTGACTCATAATGGGACGTGTCATGTCAGTGGGGTGTCATCATCATCTGTGCTGCTGTTAGTGTCACTGTGAGAGTCAATTTTATGCATGTGTGCCTGCCCATTCTAATTTCTTGTCCTGTGCCTGAGCTACTCACTTACTATTTTGAAAATAAAATATTAAATGTTTTTTTGCCTTAATATCCACCTCAAATCACATTTCTATCTGCATATTGTACTTGTTTGTAGTCTAAATACTGATTTGCATTTAAAACTGTAATTTTGTCAATTTTGGAAATGCCAGTAAAAAAATCTTGCTATGCCAGTAAATTATGGGTGTTGTGTCAGTAAATTTCAATCTCGTAGGTTGGCAACACTGCTTTCTAATATAAATCTCTCTCTCTCTGTCTCTCATTAAGGGGACATAAATAGCAGGAAAGAAGACAGGTTGCTACAATCTGAAATCTGGTAGTATAGGGACTTTAAAAAAAATATGAAAAACAATTAATGTTATAATAAGGGTCAACTATTTGGGGGTACCTTTTTTAATGCATTAGAACAGATACAGACAGCAAATTATTAAGATATTGTAGCTTGCACATTAGCAGTCTTTGGCCCCTTTCACACGGGGCAGACTCGGTTTTGATCAGCAAGTGATCTGTCCGCTGATCTCCTGCAGATCAGAGCAGAGCGGGTGGATGACAGGTCGGTGTCTGCTCAGTTTCTGAAGAACGGACACAAAGTCCACTGTGTTCTATGGGTGGCCCGGTCTAAACGGTACCTCCACTGAAGCTTTATCACCAAGTCTTGTTTCCACAACCCAACATTTTCAAAATCCAATTGTCACAGGGACAGAAAGTGAGGTGAAATCTTTTGAACAGGGGCACAGACAGCAAAACAAACGTTACAGGGGTGCTAACCCTTCCCTATGCTATCCAAAAAACGAAAAAAAAAAACATTTTTGGACTGGAGCTACACTTAAAAAATGTACCTGTTCCGACTTACATACAGATTGAACTCAAGAACAAACCTACAGACCCGATCTTGTTTGTAACTCTGGGACCGCCTGTAATGTGTTTGTTTTGTTGTCTTAATATTCACTCAAATCAAGGCGACAATCTAAAGTGCTGTGACTCATGTTATTACAAGGGAATGCGTTTATGTGTTTAGGCGTCATCAAATGCATCGATGCAATTGTGGTGTGTGGAATGCTGCACAAAAAGAACACTTATCAAATAGAGAACACTAAAAAAAGTGCTAATATTATTAATTATTATACAGTATTTATCTAGCGAAAACAATTTGTGCAGCACTTTACATTATAAAGGGAGACAGTACAGTTACAACACAATACAAAGGGGTTAAGAGGGCCCTGCTCACAAGAGCTTACAATCTAATTGGGTGGGGCAAGTGGTACAAAGGGTAATAACTGTGAGGGATGAGCTGATGGAAGAATGAATAAAAATAATTGGAAATTAACCGGCACAGTCCCGGAAGATTTTACCCCCTTCCTGACCAGAGCACTTTTTGCGATTCTGCACTGCGTCGCTTTAACTGACAATTGTGCGGTCGTACGACGTGGCACCCAAATAAAATTGACGTCCCCTTTTTTCCCACAAATAGAGCTTTCTTTTGGGGGATTTTGATCACTTCTGCAGTTTTTATTTTTTTGCGCTATAAACAAAAAAAGAGCGACAAAAGAGTTTAACAACTCTTTAACACTCATTAAAATTAGAAGAAAAGAGGTTTAACCTTAAACTACGTAGAGGGTTTTTTACTGTAAGAGCGGCAAGCATGTGGAATTCCCTTCCACAGGCGGTGGTCTCAGCGGAGGGCATTGATAGTATCAAGAAACTATTAGATAAGCACCTGAACGACCGCAACATACAGGGATATACAATGTAAAGGCCCGTACACACAATCAGACTTTTTGACAACAAACATGCAAATTAGCTGTTTTGGACCAACATCCGACCGTGTGTACACTCCATCGGTCCAACTTTTTCAGTTTTTTATCGGACTTTTGTTGGCTGTGCAAATGGACCAACTTTCTGCCAACAAAAGTCCGATGGAGCAAAGTCTGATCGCGTGTACACAAAACCATCGGACTTTTATACAAAGTACAAACACTCATGCTCAGAACCAATGCAAAAGATCAGACAACAATACAGAAGTTGACCAAAGGTGACGCTGGAGTATTTGAACGTCCTCTTTTGAAGTGTCTTCAGTATGTTGAAACGTCACTACGTTCATGTTTGTTGCCTTAAAAGTCCGATCGTGTGTATGCAATACAAACTTGGGGCCAACGCCCTTTGTACAAAAATCCACGGGAAAGTTTGTACAAAGTCCGATCGTGTGTATGAGGCTTAATACTGACATATAATCACACACATAGGTTGGACTTGATGGACTTGTGTACTTTTTCAACCTCACCTACTATGTAACTATGTACTATGACAATTTTGAAAAAAACGCAATATTTTTTACTTTTTGCTATAATAAATATCCCCCAAAAATATATAAAAAAAAACAATTTTTTTCCTCAGTTTAGGCCGATATGTATTCTTCTACATATTTCTGGTAAAAAAATCGCAATAAGCGTTTATTGATTGGTTTGCGCAAAAGTTATAGCGTCTACAAAATAGGCGATAGTTTTATGGCATTTCATTTTTTTTTTTACTAGTAATGGTGGCGATCTGCGATTTTTATCGGGACTGCGACATTATGGCAGACACGTCGGACAATTTTGACACATTTTTGGGACCATTGGCATTTATACAGCGATCAGTGCTATAAAAATGCATTTATTACTGTAAAAATGTCACTGGCAGGGAAGGGGTCAAAACTAGGGGGCGATCAAGGGGTTAATTGTGTTCCCTAGTGTGTGTTCTAACTAAAGGGTGGGTGGGACTGTCCAGGGGAGATGACAGATCGGTATTCATACTCTGTATCAACAGACGATCTGTCACTTCTCCCCTCAGAGAACGGAAATTGTGTGTTTACACACACAGATCCCGGTTCTCAGTGTGCACCGAGCGATCGCGAAAGCCCGGCGGTGATCGCGCCCCTAGTTACATAACGTAGTTACGCCCACCCGTGCCATTCTGCCGCAGTACATCTGCAGCGGCTGGTCGGCATGTGGTTAATAAGAACTAATTAAACTATTAAGCAACCATTTCAAGCCTTATAATTATATCTTGTTGAGAAATATGCATACTGTATACATATTTGAAAAAAACATATTTTTATGGACTATGCTACTTACACAAAGTCATTTTTGAAGTCTGTAGATGTATAATGGGGAACAACCTACAACTAATAGCTGGGGTAATGGAAGCCTCACTTTAGAAGAACATTATCAGATGAAGGTGGCTTTCACTGTTGCAATAGTAATTTAAATAAGCTTGCAAAGAAGATAGAGCAACTTATGATTGAGGCCATAGCTGAAGCAATGGTTTCTAGCTTCTATCAGTGAATTAAATTGCATGAAAAAGGTGTGAATTGTCTATGATACAAGAATTTCCTAATTGCCCTGCATACAGACAGTGAAGCCTATACCACATCACTCTCCGTGTCCCTCTTTGTGCTATTAACCACTTCAGCCCCGGACCAATTGGCAGCCAAAGGACCAGGCCCCTTTTTGCGATTCGGCACTGCGTCGCTTTAACTGACAATTGTGCGGTTGTGCGACGTGGCTCCAAAACAAAATTGGCGTCCTTTTTTTCCCACAAATAGAGCTTTCTTTTGGTGGTATTTGATCGCCCCTGCGGTTTTTATTTTTTGCGCTATAAACAAAAATAGAGCGACAATTTTGAAAACAATGCAATATTTTTTGCTTTTTGCTATAATAAATATCCCCAAAAAATATATAAAAAAACATTTTTTTTCCTCAGTTTAGGCCGATACGTATTCCTCTACATATTTTTGGTAAAAAAAATTAGCAATTATTGATTGGTTTGCGCAAAAGTTATAGCGTTTACAAAATAGGGGATAGTTTTATAGCATTTTTATTAATATTTTTTTTTTTACTAGTAATGGCGGCGATCAGCGATTTTTATTGTGACTGCGACATTATGGTGGACACATCGGACATTTTTGACACATTTTTGGGACCATTGTCATTTATACAGCAATCAATGCTATTTAAATGCATTGATTCCTGTATAAATGACAGTTGTAGTGAAAGAGTTAACCACTAGGGGGAGGGGTTATGGGCTGTGACGTGTGTGTGTTTTTTTACATCAGGTCCGCTGGTCCCACGGCCGGGGTCGCGGAGCTTCAGTTTGTTAATGTATCTAAATTTGCTAGTCCTTATAACACTCCCCTCCCCGCAGACTGACAATGCTGCTGTCCAAAGGTGCCTCCTGTGCTCCTCCATCCAGAATGGGTGGACTCTAATACAAGAGGTGTGTTACTGTCAGATCACCAGGTGAAAACAGAGGGAGAAAAGCCTAAAAAAAAGAAAAGGACTGCAGCCACCACATGTAATGATTGGTAGGCTGCAATATATTACCCGTATATACTCGAGTATAAGCTGAGTTTTTCAGCACACTTTTTGTGCTGAAAATGCCCCCCTCGGCTTATACTCGAGTCAAGCACTTTTCTGCAGCAGAAAATGAAATAAAATTTTCCGACCCGACTTTCGGGCCCCGTATCTAAATTTGGTGTGCAAACCCAGTGGAACCAGCTCTACAACATATCCAAATTTGGGATTCCTATTACCAAGTGGCCCCAAGATACGGGGGCCCCAAAAGTCGGTTTGGAAAATGTCATTCTCTGCTGCAGAAAAGTGCTTGACATTTTCCGAACTGAGTTTGGGGCCCCATATCTCGGGGTCACTTGGTGATAGGTACCCCAAATTTGGTGTGCAAACTCAGTGGAACCAGCACTAGAACATATCCAAATTGGGGTTCCAAGCACCAAGTGGCCCCAGGATACGGGCCCCCAAAGTCGGTCAACTGTGTCCATCTGCAGCAATGTCATTTCAGGACCCTTTGGGTCCAGAGACCCCAAATTTGGCTGCAGATATGGGGCATCTAGGAACCCTTAACTACCAAGTTTGAAGTTCGGGGGACCTATGGCTGCAAATGGGCACAGTGAGGCATGCAAATGGGCACAGTAGGGCATGCATATGGGCACAGTGAGGCTGCAAATGGGCATTGTTGATCCTCTTTTTCACTTACAGTAGCTGCGCATTTCTAACCCTAGGCTTATAATCGAGTCAATACGTTTTCCCATTTTTTTGTGGTAAAATTAGGTGCCTCTGCTTATTTTCGGGTCGGCTTATACTCGAGTATATACGGTACATTTTTGGTTTTGGGTTTTGGTTTGGCTTTGAGAAATCCACATTTCTTTTCTTTTAGTATACAACAAAATAAAGATGGTATTTGCTAATGAAAGGAAATGTAAACAATTAGTTCAGTTTGGCCAGGAATTTCATCTGGCATTGTCAACACAGGACAGAAGTTGTTCTGAACACTAGTAGCCTCCAGCAAAATGTATTCTCAAGTTCCTTGTTGGAGATGTAGTACTGATTCAGGTTGTCTAATGCATATGTTCTGGGAGGTGGCTATTAATTAACTGTATTGAAAAGAAATTCACTTTTTACTCTACTACTCTACTTTATTCAAATAACTGGCCTTGCATTTGAATACAAACAAAGATACCAACCTTCTACTTGAACACACAGGGTCTCTTAAAGTGTAAGCCCACTCTTAAGCCTAAAACACACGGGCCAAATGTCAGGTGGCATTGGCCGGTTCAAAAGAAACTAACCGACATTCGGCCCTTGTGTATGGCAGCCGGTCCATCAGAAGCTAGCCGAATGGGTCATATTCAAAAAAGGTCTGCCGACCAGCTCTCTCAGCCAATGGCTAGGAGCACTGAAGGAGCAGCACCCAATTGTGGGCTACATAGTGAAGATCTTTGCTTGGTGCGTGTCAGGGGTGTTTCAGTAGGGCATCCAACTCCCAGAAGACATCTCAATAATGCGTAAAAATTTTGTTCCTGTGCCACCCTGGTTTTCTCTGTGTAGGGCTTGGAGATTGGTTGTGTCTGGGAGAAGGTCACATGATCCCCTATACCAGGGATCCTCAAACTACGGCCCTCCAGCTGTTGCAGAACTACACATCCCATGAGGCATTGCAAAACTCTGACATTCACAGACATGACTAGGCATGATGGGAATTGTAGTTCCTGAACAACTGGAGGGCCATAGCTTGAAGACCCCTGCCCTATACCATGAGGGCTCCTAACAAAGTGGTGAGAAAGTTTAACACGGATGCTTAAATTTGGACTGAATGGACAAAGTGACACGTTCCTTTAAAGTGGATGTAAACCCCAATTTTTTTTTATTTTTTGATGTCATAATGTAGAGAATAAGATTTCCTTCCATTTGAGCCCAGTCTTGCCACACAGATTTACTCCAGGCCTGAGCAATCCTCTTTTATTGTTCAGTTAAAAATATTTTGACAAAGTCTTGAAAACGTTGTAAAAAACGCCCCCTTGCTGTGAGTGACAGGTGATTTACATATCTCATACACTAGCCTGAGACAGGTTATCATCAGATCACTGGATGTTCTACTCTGCCCAGCTCTGACTACATACATGTCCCCTAAATCACTTGTCTGTCTATAGTCTGCTGACTGTTCACTGCATCCCATGATGAGAAACATCCAGTCAAAACACAGTAAAGCTGGGAGAGCTGGAGGGGAGGGGGGATGTGAATCGTAAAACTTTTTACACAGGATGTGCCTGTCTCAGGCTAGTGCATGATATGTAAATCACCTGTCACTCACAGCAAGGGGGCGTTTTTGACAAAGTTTTCAAGACTTTGCCAAGATATTTCTAACTGAACAATAAAAGAGGATTGCTCCGGCCTCGAGTAAATCTGTGTGGCAAGACTGGGCTCAAATGAAAGGAAATCTTATTCTCTACATTATGACATCAAAAAATAAAAATAAAATTTGGGGTTTACATCCACTTTAAAGGTTTACATCCAACATTTCATGAATACCAAATCATGAGTCTTGGGCTGATTTGAAGATGTTGGGTGAGTGTAAACCTGGCAGGCCATACATGATTCATTTTTTTCCATTCAACCAGTAGGTTAAGCTGATTCCCATAACCACACAAGTGAAGTGAATGGGGAAATAAAACCCCCAACCCCCCCCCCCCCCGTTTCCCCTATTTATTTTCTTTTCCATGTATTTCCTTTCTTATACCTCTATAAGCTGAACAGCTGAAAAGTTAGAAGTACCAAGCCTGTCTACCCATACCTAAACCGATACTTCAGCTAAGAAAGTGAGGCTTAAATGGCAAACAGTGGTAATTATAGTATGGATAAGGACTTTCATCAAGTTGGCTGTTATTGTATGTAGCGCTGGCTTCTGATGAGCAGGCGCTATTGTTTTTCAAAAATTAAGTTGCCTGAAGCCACAGTTGGGCTCCAGGATAATTTCTCTAAATTTCTGGTTTCAGTACCAGTCCAGCTGGGTTGCACTGGGATCTCCTTGACCGTAGGTGTCGCTGTCACCGTCAGCAAGAGTGGAAACGCAGTCTAGCTGGATGCATTGAATGCCACTTGTCTCTATGAGCCGGCCCAGTTGGAGTGTTCTCCTGCTGTGAATTCTGGGGGGTGGTTAGCTGCACTTTGTCATAGACTTCTATTATTTCTTTCTGAAACTGCACCAAACCCGCAGGTAATAACAGAAGTCTATGGCTCAGTGCAGGTGATCGTATCAGTTTGAAAGCAGCCCAGTAACCACTGCAGAACATATATACATTGTGATTTTAGCAATAAGGAAGACAAAGAACAGCGCCCTCTAAATGCAGCAAGTTAATTAATTTAATGGTTAAAAATAAGCATAGAGACACTCACAAACGAGCAACATTTTCCAGCATGGGTATATAGTATGTTTTCACCTGCGCTGTCCCGGGGTGATGCCTGGCATCACTGGCTGGTGATGGTGATCAGTTTTTCCGCCACAAACCGGCTGCACTGTTGGCTCACAGCGCTTTCAGAGCGAGGATCGGCAGTGCTCTGTGACGACGTCACTTCCGAGTACAGGGTCAGCGGGCGGTGCTTCGCAATTGGAGCATGCATGCTCCTTCCTCAAACCTGGGACAGTGCGGATGAACACACATACTATATACCCATGCCTGAAAATTTTGCTCATTTGTGAGTATCTCTATGCTTATTTTTAATCATTAAATTAATTAACTTGCTGCATTTAGAGGGCGCTGTTCTTTGTCTTCCAGAGTCTCTAGCTTTTGAACTGGCAGCCTTCCAAGGACAGCATATTATTCTCCTCACACGGACATATTTATGTAGACTTGTTTTGATTGCCCTATTTTACTGCACAATGTATTTCTCCACCCCATACCTTTTCATTAGTAATATATAGCCATATCCAGAGTGCGCCATATTACCTTGTTGTTTGTATGTGATTTTAGCAGAAATCTTACCTTTAATAATAGTCTTCTATTCAGGTATCCCTGGCTGAGTGCATTTGGTATCACTCCGTCTATGACAAGAGTCAGCGCTATACAGCAGGGATCCTCAAACTACGGCCCTCCAGCTGTTGCAGAAGCCTTGTTCACAGCACACATGTGAATAATAAAATGAACATATACAGTATATGTAATAGAGAAGAAAAATACATCCATAATGAAAAATGTTTTAAAAATATATGCATAGTAATATACAAATACACATACATCAAAAGGGGAAAACGATTTGAGAAACAGATCTACATCGTAACCAGGGGCGGACTGACCATTTGGCCACTTGGGCACTGCCCGAGGGCCCTGGGCCACTAGGGGGCCCCATCAGGGTTGCCAGCCTCAGTAAAACCAGGAACAGCATGTAAAAATCTGTGTTTTTTTTTTTTTTACATCTGTCTCTGAAATGTCCCTTACTGACATACTTTTGGTCTAAAAATCCAGAGATTATAGCTGCCCCACCTCTCCAGTACCTTCTCAGCCTACTGTGTGATTGTATACTGTGTGTGTGTGTGTGTGTATACTGTGTGGCCCCATAATCTCTGATTGCCTGGGGGCCCCATAATCTCCTATTGCCCGGGGGCCCCATGAGTTGTCAGTCCGCCCCTGATCGTAACAGTGAATTATTCCCTTGGGTATTCTCGTTTGGAGATTGAATATCCACCAAACCTCACATAACAAAAGTTGGCGGTGTGTATCCCCAACGTGAGAAAAAGTTTTTAACTCTTTCCAAACCTATAAACTAAAAAGATGACATATTCCCACCATGTTCATACTTAAAATTTTGGATACGTTCGATTTTTGTCATTGTTATAAGATGCCCCATGGAAATGTTCACTAACTCTTGCTCTTAATGATCTAGAAATACAGCCTACATATTGTTAGACATGTGCAATTCGTTTCGTTTTTCGTTTTTTTTCGTTATTTTCGTTCGTTCGTTTTCGTACGAATGAACGAATCATTCGAATCGTACGAATCCGAATAACGAATCGTTCGAATCGTACGAATCCGATTAACGAATCATTCGAATCGAACGAATCCGAAAAACAACGAAAATCAGAAAAAAACAAATTAGAAACAACGAATGTACTAATGAAGAAAATCCAAAAAACGAAAACGAACGAAAAAATTTGTACATTCGTAACTTATTTTTTTGTTGAATTGGTAATTTTCCGTGTCCCTTACAATGGTGCTGCTAAACGTGCTTCGAATGGATTGAACAAAAAAATTCGTACATTCGTAACTTTTTTTTCGATTCGTAACTTTTTTTTTCGATTCGTAACTTTTTTTTATTTTTTTTTTTCGATTTGTAATTTTCCGTGTCTCTATTGAACCAAAAAATTCATACATTCGTAACTTTTTTTTCGATTCGTAACTTTTTTTTTCGATTCGTAACTTTTTTTTCAATTCGTAACTTTTTTTTTTTTTTTTTTTTTTCGATTTGTAATTTTCCGTGTCTCTATTGAACCAAAAAATTTGTAACTTTTTTTTTCGATTCGTAACTTTTTTTTTTCGTATTTTTTATTTTTTTTTCGTAATTTTCTGTTTTTTTTTCCTATTTTTTTTTCGATTCGTAACTTTTTTAATTTATTTTTTTTCGATTTGTAATTTTCCGTGTCTCTATTGAATCCAAAAATTTGTAACTTTTTTTTTCGATTCGTAACTCTTTTTTTTCGATTCGTAACTTTTTTTTTTTCGATTCGTATCTTTTTTTTCAATTCGTAAATTATTAAAATGTAAATGTAAAATTACATCAAATTATGAATTATGCTCTGATTACGAATCTACGAATGTTACGAATGTTACGAATGTACGAATAAATACAAATGCGTCCGAAAATTAAACGAAAAAACGAATCAACGAAAAAAAAACTCTTATGAATGTACGAATCGTTACGAATATGAACACCGACGACTTACGAATGTACGAATCGTTACGAATCCGAACAACGACGACTTACGAATGTACGAATCGCTACGAATCGACGGAAACGAAAAAAACGAAACGAAAAAAAATGAATTTTTTTGTTGTGCACATGTCTACATATTGTTGATTGCATTTGCTGCACTCCACAGCATAGACCACGTTGTCCGTGCCACAATTTATATAATCACGGATGGAGAATTCTCGTCCAGTGGCACACAAAACAAATGTCCTATGCTATCTTGAGTGTCTACTGCAAAAGCAACATGTATTGTTGCCACAAATGTACGATCCCACAGTGCTAAGTCAGGTTTTATTGTGTCTGCCAGACTCAAAGAGACTGGGAGACAGAATATTACCTAATGTTTTGGCACGACGGCTTGAAAATCTACAGCCTGTTGTAATAATTGGTGCCAAATCATTATCTGTGGAAAGTATGGGTAAATGTTTCTGTATAATATTTTTAATTTCATTGAACTCCAAGGAGAAGGTGGTAACAAATGTGACCGGACTCCTCTCCCTGGTATTCACGTCAACTTTACTAGTTTTAACTCTCCCACGGCCAGCGTTCTCCAGAAGGGTATGTCTATTTTTCTCTGAGGCCAGCATTTGTCATATTGCTGTGACTGAAGCCTTGATGTATTAGTATTACATTCTTTATTAAAAGCTTCTTCAGTAGAACAGTTGCGCCTGGCCCTAGTAAACTCCCCTATCAGAATCGATCGTTTGGTGTTGAGATATGTATGGGTAGCTACGATACCCTGGACAGCATCTCCCATTAACGTTATGTCTAAGAAATGAATAGTATCATTATGGCTGTCAGAACTAAATTCCAAATTAAGGGAATTATCGTTAACCCAAGATACAAAAGAAGGCACAATTAAGAGAGGAACTATTCCAAAGTAGGAGCAGATCATCTATGTATCGACCATACCATAGGATAGAAGCTGCACATGGGTTAGTAACAGAGACTATGCATATATTTAAAAAAAAAAAAATTCTTTGGATGTATTTCTCTTCTCTATAACATACACTAAGCAAAATTATAACTACAACACTTTTGTGTTTGCCCCTATTTATCATGAGCTGAACTCAAAGATCTACGACTTTTTCTATGTGCACAAAAGGCCTATTTCTCTCAAATATTGTTCACAAATCTGTCCAAATCTGTGTTAATGAGCACTTCTCCTTTGCCAAGATAATCCATCCACCTCACAGGTGTGGCATATCAAGATGCTGATTAGACAGTACGATTATTGCACAGGTGTGCCTTATGCGGCGTACACACGCTCAGACTTTCCGGCGGGATTGTCCGTCAGACCTAGTCCAGAGGACAAACCGCCGGACTTTCCAGCGCAGGTCAGCCGGACTTTCCGCGCCCCCCCCTCCTGAGCCGTACCAGGCCGCGTGCCCTCAACATAGGGGGTGCCCTGGGGAAAGGGGGGCCGTGCGCCCCCCCACCCCAAAGCACCTTGTCCCCATGTTGATGAGGACAAGGGCCTCTTCCCGACAACCATGGCCGTTGGTTGTCAGGGTCTGCGGGCGGGGGGCTTATCGGAATCCGGGCCGCTCTCGCCGCCTTCTGCTCCGTCTTCTTCTTCTTCACATCATATGTGACATCATAGGGGGGCGGGGTCACCATGTGACATGTGACATGAGCATGTGACCCCGCCCCTTGTCCCTATATAAGTCACAACACCGCGTGTCTCTGCCATTCCGGCCAGAGGGAGCGACGAGTCAACATCGGAAGAAGAAGAAGAAGAAGAAGAAGAGAGGAAGAAGAAGAAGAAGAAGACGGCGCAGAAGGCGGCAACAGCGGCAAGAACAGAAGAGACCCCGGAAGACCCCCGAAGGCGGAACGAGACCCCCAGACGGCGGCGACGACGAAGAAGAAAGCCGGGCTCCTCCGCTCGTGAAAGAGCTAGGTAAAAGAGCAGAAGAGAGCGGAGGAGTCCGGCGAGAAGACCCCCCCAAGACGGAAGAAGACCCCCGGAGCAGTGCAATAAAATATTTAAAAAAAATTGTGTGTTTTTTTTATTTACACTTTTACACCTAGGGTGAATGGGTAGGGGTACATCGTACCCTATACTCATTCACATAGGGTGGGGGCCGGGATCTGGGGGCCCCCTTATTAAAGGGGGCTCCCGGATTTCGATAAGCCCCCCGCCCGCAGACCCCGACAACCAATGGCCAGGGTTGTCGGGAAGAGGCCCTTGTCCTCATCAACATGGGGACAAGGTGCTTTGGGGTGGGGGGGCCGCACGGCCCCCCTTTCCCCAGGGCACCCCCCATGTTGAGGGCACGCGGCCTGGTACGGCTCAGGAGGGGGGGGGGCGCTCGCTCGTCCCCACCCCCTTTCCTGGCCGGCTGGGCTGCGTGCTCGGATAAGGGTCTGAGATGGATTTGGGGGGACCCCCACGCCGATCGTGTGTCGGCAAGTCTGTTCATTTCAAAAAGTCCCGCGGACTAGCACACAGACAATTTTAAGTCTGAACTTAAAACTTAGTCCGCCGGACTTTTGGCAGGAAAATCCCGCGGGAAAGTCCGCTCGTGTGTACGCCGCATTAGGCTGGCCACAATAAAAGGCCATGCTAATATGTGCAGTTTTATCACACAGAACAATGCCACAGATGTCACAAGTTTTGAGGGAGCATGCAATTGGCATGCTGACTGCAGGAATATCCACCAGAGCTGTTGCCCTTGAATTGAATGTTCATCTCTCAACCATCTCTACCTTCAAAGGTGTTTCAGAGAATTTGGCAGTACATCCAGTGGCGTACACAGTGGGGGGCGGGCCACACCGGGTGCCACACACTGGGGGGGTGTCAGGCCGGCGCCCCCCTCCGCGATTGAAGCGGAGACATCGCGGACTTAAGTACCGCAGCGGCGCGGTCACAGGCAGCGGTAGGTGAGGTGATGGGAGGGGGTGTTCGCCGCAACGATTTCCTTCTCTCATTGGCTCTGTCTCTCTGATCTGTCTCGGCTGTCTCATACAGCCGAGCAGAGTGAAGCCGCCTGCGGCGCCTCCCCCTCCTCCTTGTAGTCTGTCTACACGTGTGCTGCTGTGCTGTGCATCATGCCCCTGATCATCACCCGACTCCTGAGGTACATTATGGGTCTGAGGGGGGGGCTCTGCATTGTAGTTGGGGGACTGTATTCTAGGGGGGTCTGCACTGTAGGGGGGGGGGGGTCTGCACTGTAGGGGGGTCTCCACTGTACGGGGGTCTCCACTGTAGGGGGGGTCTCCACTGTAGGGGAGCCTGCACTGTAGGGGGGTCTGCACTGTAGGGGGGTCTGTGTAACATGCAGGGGTCCAGAGCTGTTAGGGGGGTGTCTGTGTAACATACAGGTGTCAAGAGATGTGCGGGGGCTGTGTAATGTAAAGGGTCTAGAGGTGCAGGGTGTTGTGTAATGTAAAGGGGTGCAGGGTGCTGTGTAATATAAAGGGGTGCAGGGTGCTGTGTAATGTAAAGGGGTCCAGGGGTGCAGGGTGCTGTGTGATGTAAAGGGGTCCAGGAGTGCAGGGTGCTGTGTAATGTAAAGGGGTCCAGAGGTGCAGGGTTCTGTGTAATGTAAAGGGGTCCAGAGGTGCAGGGTGCTGTGTAATGTAAAGGGGTCCAGAAGTGCAAGGTGCTGTGTAATGTAAATGGGTCCAGAGGTACAGGGTGATGTGTATTGTAAAGGGGTGCAGGGTGCTGTGTAATGTACACAGTAGTGACAAAGAGATATTTAAGGATGCAGAGGTATGCCGCGGGCACAGTGGGGTGTTTTTACGTTTTAAGGTGGGGGGGTGCCAGATATAGGATACGCCCCAGGTGCCAAATGCACTAGATACGCCCCTGAGTACATCCAACCGGCCTCACAACCGCAGACCACGTGTAAGCACACCAGCCCAAGACCTCCACATCCAGCATCTTTACCTCCAAGATCATCTGAGACCAGCCACCCGGACAGCTGCTGCAACAATCAGTCTGCATAACCAAAGAATTTCTGCACAAACTGTCAGAAACTGTCTCAAGGAAGCTCATCTGCATGCTCGTCATCCTCATCGGGGTCTCGACCTGACTGCAGTTCATCGTCGTAACCAACTTGAGTGGGCAAATGCTCACATTCGATGGCGTCTGCTACTTTGGAGAGATGTTCTCTTCACGGATGAATCCCGGTTTTCACTGTACAGGGCAGATGGCAGACAGCGTGTATGGCGTTGTGTGGGTGGTCTGTTTGCTGATGTCAAGGTCGTGGATCGAGTGACCCATGGGGGTGATGAGGTTATGGTATGGGCAGGCGTATACTATGGACAATGAACACAGGTGCATTTTATTGATGGCATTTTTAATGCACAGAGATACCGTGACGAGATACTGAGGCCCATTGTTGTGCCATTCATCCAGGACCTTCACCTCATGTTGCAGCATGATAATGCACTGCCCCATGTTACAAGGATCTGTACACAATTCCTGGAAGCTGAAAACATCCCATTTCTTGCATGGCCAGCATACTCACCAGACATGTCACTCATTGAGCATGTTTGGGATGCTCTGGATCCGTGTATACGACAGCGTGTTCCAGTCTCTGCCAATATCCAGCAACTTCGCACAGCCATTGAAGAGGAATCAACAGGCCACAATCAACAACCTGATCAACTCTATGCGAAGGAGATGTGCTGCACTGCGTGAGGCAAATGGTGGTCATACCAGATACCGAATGGTTTTTGGACCCTCCTTCTGTCAGCATTACACCTGCTGACATTTTGTGATTAATCACTGATTGGTCAATCAAATGTGTTAGTAATTGAAGGAGGGACGAAAACCATTCTTGATGTTTTTGTGTATATATATATATATATATATATATATATATATATATATATATATATGTTAATTTTATTATTCACATGGCTAATTGCTGCTGAAACGCATCTGCCACTGTCTGTGTACTCACTGGTATGGCAAAATAAAATACTTGAGGACTATGGAGTTTCCAGCTGTCTTTTCTTGATGACTCTCTTGTCTTTTGGTGGATGGGCGGACACCACAGCTTAGGCACCCAGATTGCGGCTTCCAGTCTTTACCTAAACTCCAATGCTCTGAGCATCATTTTGTTTGAATCATTGCATATAAATATAATTTTTGATCTGTGTTTTCTTTTTACGTTGTAGATTTGTTTTTACTATTATCAATATTGTTCTCTATCGCACTACACCTGAGTGGTTCTGAAGAAGCAGTGCAGCCGCGAAACGCGTTGATCCATCCCAAGGACTAGTGGATTGTTTATTGTAATATATTATATGCAGCTATTTTGATGCTGCGGTCTTTTAAACTGTATAAAATAAAAGTATGCTCTTTAATATAAACAACATTTTGCTTATGCTTATCTGAATGTACATAGAAGTGTATTCAAAGTCCCAGCTACACTCTCTCTTTTCCCATACCTAGTTCCAGTGAAGGGAACTCTTAAGGCGTCAGCATAACAAGACATTTTGGACAATTTCATGCTCCCAACTTTGTGGGAACAGTTTGGGGATGGCCCGTTCCTGTTCCAACATGACTGCGCACCAGTGCACAAAGCAAGGTCCATAAAGACATGGATGAGCAAGTTTGGGGTGGAGGAATTTGACTGGCCTGTACAGAGTCCTGACCTCAACCCAATAGAACACCTTTGGGGTGAATAAGAGCAGAGACTGCAAGCCAGGTCTTCTCGTCCATATCAGTGCCTGACCTCACAAATGCGCTTCTGGAAGAATGGTCAAACATTCCCATAGACACACTCCTAAACCTTGTGGACAGCCTTCCCAGAAGAGTTGAAGCTGTTATAGCTGCAAAAGGTGGCCCAACTCAATATTGAACCCTACGGACTAAGACTGGGATGCCATTAAAGTTCATGTGCGTGTAACGGCAGGCATTCCAATAATTTTGGTAATATAGTGTATGTACATGTGGCAGGCAGAATAGCCTCTTCCAGGAGGAAGCGGTGAGCGGTCCTTCCCCATTGCAACGGGAGCAGATAACCACCGCAGAGGTCCCCAGCCTGTGCACAGGTAGGGAAGAGTAAGAGTTTCACTAAATGCATTTGTGAAGTCCAGTTTATTTGTTCAAGTATACACGAGTAAAGGTAACCCATGTTCAGGGCGAGTGACCCAGTCTACAGTGCCTAGAGTAGCCATCAACATGCGTAACATAATAACATTAGGGGAGCAGAAATAAAGGGGGATAAAAGATAGTTTTGGTACAGGAGGGAGCAGGTGGATCAGGGCTCTGGAAGCGATGAATCGAAGCCTGGTGTCAAATAGTTATCTATCCAGTGTAGGGTTACCACCTTTTCTTCAAGCTAAACCCGAAAACTTTAGCGGCCTGGACACCTTTGGATGCCCCAAGGAGAGCCGTAATGTAGTACGCATAGTGTGCTGCAGTGAACAGTGGGTGTGGCCAAATTGCTCTTGCTGACATCATCACCCTGCCCCCCAGTGATGCCGAACCTGCCCCCCAGACAGCTGCCGGGCGGCAACAAATTTGTTTATAACTATCTTGGTTACATGGGCAGCCACAGCCCGATCTGAATAATGTGTCTGGGTTTCGGGCAAACTGAAACCTGGACACATGATTCAAAACCCAGACTGTCCGGGTGAATCCCAGACAGGTGGCAACCCTAATCCAGGGTTGCCATATCTTTATAAATTTAGAGATTCTGGAGTGTGGCCTACGTTTCTTCATGAATCCTGGCTTGGGTGATTCTGTTTTAAGCTTTCGTAAGGCAGAGTCTAGGAGTTTTCCAGGCTTTAGCATTAGTTTGTTTAGAAGCAGTCGTGACTAAAAGAACGAGTTTTGCAACAATCTTTTTTTTAGTTCAAATAACTCTTTTAATCAAAGGTTTTCAAACGTATATAGGCAACTATCTTTTTTTTATAATTTAAAATCTGCACATTTTTACCAAAACGCTTGGACAGGCTAAAAGCCCAGCACACATTGAAATGAAGCAACAAATATGGTATAAATAAATCGGAATATTTAATGACTATCAAAACACAAACTCAAGTCATAAGACAAAGAACAAGGGGGCAAGAAAATAATAAAATCATTGTGTAATCAGCCCACTGCTAGATTCCCATTGCTGCCTTCATTCACAAAAGAGAGGAAGCTGGCACATTTTTGCCAGAGACATGTCATAGTTAATCCTCCCAAACTCACAGACCGAGAAGTCCACAAAGTAAAACTGAAATTCGGGAGTCTATTTTCTTCGACATAAAAAAAACAGTGAGGATTGCCTGGCTCTAGCAACCAAAGGCTCCAAAGCTGGTGCCTGCTTATTTATGTATAAATAAATGAAATATACAGATATAGATAAAGTGGTATATGTAGTAATGAGGAACCACAGGTTCTACAATGCTGTGCCTTACGACCTTTAAAATAACATTTTGTACATACAATAAAAACTGGAAAATATATATGATTTTAGCTTATCCAACAGAATATCAGAGGCACATGCCCCTCACGTAATAAAGCTGAGGAGAGCAAAGCATAGCACCCTCCCCCATTGCCAATGCTCCACATACTTCTGCTGAGGTTTAATTGCACACATTGATCACGCGTGTAAAACTTCCGCTACCAGCACTTCAATAACTACTCCCCAAGGGGCAAGCTCTACAACTGTTTTACACAGGCCACAAATAAAAGTACATTAAATGAGTGGAGGGGGTTAAACAAGGCAACGTAGTTATTCACTGTAATTAGGAAAGAACATCAACAGGAGACACATGAGAATGAGCTATGGCAACCAATGCAAGAGACACATCCTCTAAGGCTGGTGGTCAGAGCCATTTCCTTGTCCTACAAACTACCTCACATACCCTGTATATTTCACACTCAGCTGACAGGATATGGTCGTGTGAAGATAAAAGAAAAAAAAAATGGTTAAATTACACCCATCACCCATTATACAATGGGCCTTTCCTTAAAAAAAAACATATTGCCCAAAACATCAAATTTTATTCAACTTTTATATGATTTTAGTACAAAGTCAAAGGTGATTGTATCCTTATTGCTGCAATTGCAACAACACAGTTGATTAGTGCCCATGATACTTTCATTTATTTGCATTAAGGCCCCATGCACATGGAGCATACAAAAACATCACTTAGGCCCCTTTCACACTGGGGCGGGAGCCGCGGTGATGGTAAAGCAGCGCTATATTTAGCGCTGCTTTACCGTCGTTTTAGCCGCGGGATTCGGCCGCTCGCGGTGCGGTCTTACCCCCCGCGAGTGGCCGAAAAAGGGTTAAAATCTCCCGCAGAGCGCCGCCGTAGCGGCGCTTTGCGGCGGTATTGCCGCGGTATTACCGCAGTGTCCCATTCAAATCAATGGGAAGGAGCGGTATATACCGGTATATACCGCTCCAAAGATGCTGCTAGCAGGACTTTTTGGACCGTCCTGCTAGCGCACCGCTCCAGTGTGAAAGCCCGCCGGCTTTCACACTGGAGTGAATGGGGCCGGATTTTTTCAGGCGGTGTACAGGCGCTATTTTTAGCGCTGTACTGCCTGAAAAATGCCCCAGTGTGAAAGGGGCCTAATACAGGTGTTCAGTGTTTTTGTTTATGCTTGTAAAAGCATCTCTTTGTCAGCCCTTGTGGCCATGCACACGTAGGATTATACAGGCGTATTCGAAGAGAAGTGTTTAAAGGTAGAAAAAAAAACGCACCAAAAGACGCGTTCTGAGAGGAGCTTCTGAGCAGAAAGAAAATTGCGCGTACGTACATAAACACGTCTAAATGCTCATAAACACGCATGTATGCACGTAAATATATTCCGATGGTCAGAATAAATTAATATTTGAATGCATTTACCCTCAAAAGCCATGCACACATAAACACGCAAAAATACACAGAGGCGTAACTAGAGCCTTTAGGGCCTGGTGCAAGAAATCATGAAGGGCCCCCCTGGTCCCCACCTGGGTCCTATCTCACTGATCCTGGGCCCATTTACTCCCATCGTGAGAACTTTTATTATGGTCCCACATAGGGTTGCCACCTGTCCAGGATTCACCCGGACAGTTCCGGTATGGAATCATGCGTCCGGATTTCAGACTGCCTGAAACCCGGACACATTATTTAGACTGGACTATGGCTTCCCAGCAGGGTTGCTGGCTGCAGTTGTCTAAGCTGAGAGTGTCTGTTACACTCTTTCACACTGCCCAAAACCAGCACAAAAAGCCCACCCCCACACACACACAGACGGGAGAGGAGTTTTTCCCCTTATATCAGAGTCCTCTCCGTACATCAGAGTTCTCAGTGTTCCCCTTTAAATCAGGGTTCCCAGGGCATCCCTTATGTTAGAAGCCCCAGAGTTCTCCCTTACATCAGAGTCTGCAGAGTCCCCCCTTACATTATAAGGGAACTCTGCGAGTTCAGATGTAAAAGAGGAACTCTGTGGACTCTGATGTAAAGGGGACTCTTGTTATTAACTTCATATGATTAGAAATGTTATTTAATAGCAAAATATATGTATAGTTTATACTATAGAAAATAAATTGCTGTACGCCGCTAAAGTGTTTGGGTTTGAAAAGGTAGCAACCCTAGTCCCACAGCGGGCCCCCTTCCTTCTGTCTTGGGACACCTCAATCTCCATCTCTGCAGCCTCAGCAGCACAGAATGAGTGAACAGGAATAGCTCTGTACAGAGCTTCCCATTCATTCATAAACTGAAGTATAGTGAATACAGTTTACTATGACTCAACTATGAAAAAAAAAAGTCAGCGACCGTTACCAATTACTGACTCTATTCATTAAGACAAGAAAGGGGGTGGTAAATTACACATTTACCGACTCCTTCACTGCTCTCCATCAGTATTCCCGTAGCAGCCAGTGAGAGGGGGAAATCTGGCAGCGCTGCAAAGGGAGGGCAGGGGAGCACACAGTGTCCTGGGGCAGCAGTTGGACCAGATTGGTCCAAACAAATTTAAAGTGAGAGAAAGCTGAAGAAAGATTTTTATAGAAGGGTGACCAGGGCATGTGAACAAGCCCTAACAGTTAGCCCCCGTACACACGGTCGGACATTCCGACCACAAAATCCGTCTGATTTTTCTAACGCATTTTGGCCGAAACTTGTCTTGCATACACACAGTCGCACAAAGTTGTTGGAAAATCTGATCCTTCGGAACGAGATGACATTGAACACGTACGACGGGACTACGTAGAGGCCAGTAGCCAATAGCTTTCATCTCCAAATTTTTTCTGAGCAAGCGTGGCACTTTGTGCGTCAGAAATTCTCAACACACGATCGGAAAAAGTCGGATCGGATTATGTTGTCGAAAATTTGAGATCCAGCTCTCAATTTTTTTCCGATGGAGCCCACACACGGCGGATTGTCCGACAACATGGTCCAATCGGACATTTTCCGTCGGAATTTCCGACCGTGTGTATGGGGCATAACAATTACATTTTGAGGTCAAGCTTTCGAGGCCTTGTGTTTCGGATCATTGTCATGTTGGAATGTCCAAGTACATCCCATGCACAGCTTCCTGGCTGATGAATGCAAATGTTCCTCTAGTATTTTTTGATAACATACTGCATTCATCTTGCCATCAATTTTGACCAAATTTCCTGTGCCTTTGTAGCTCACACATCCCCAAAACATCAGCGATCCACCTCCGTGTTTCACAGTAGGAATGGTGTACCTTTCATCATAGGCCTTGTTGACTCCTCTCCAAATGAAGCGTTTAGGGTAGTGGCCAAAAAGCTTAATTTTGGTTTCATCACTTGACTCAAATGACTTTGTGCCAGAAGATTTGAGGCTTGTCTCTGTGCTGTTTGGCGTATTGTAAGCGGGATACTTTGTGGCATTTGCATAGTAATGGCTTTCTTCTGGAAACTCGACCATACAGCCCAGCTTTCTTCAAGTGTCTCATGATTGTGCATCTTGAAACAGCCACACGACATGTTTTTAGAGAGTTCGGTATTTCACCTAAAGTTATTTGTGGGTTTTTCTTTGCATCCCAAACAATTTTCCTGGCAGTTGTGGCTGAAATTTTAGTTGGTCTACCTGACCGTGGTTTGGTTTCAAAAGAACCCCTCATTTTCCACTTCTTGATTACAGTTTGAACACTGCTGATTGGCATTCTCAATTCCTTGGATATATTTTTATATCCCTTTCCTGTTTTATACAGTTCAACTACCTTTTCCCGCAGATCCTTTGACAATTCTTTTGCTTTCCCCATGACTCAGAATCCAGAAATGTCAGTGCAGCACTGGATGAAAGATGCAAGGGTCTGTCAGGAGTCCAGAAACTCATTGACCTTTTATACACACACACTAATTACAAGCAAACAGATCACAGGTGAGGATGGTTACCTTTAATAGCCATTCAAACCCCTTTGTGTCAACTTGTGTGCATGTTATCAGGCCAAAATCACCAGGGTATGTAAACTTTTGATCAGGGTCATTTGGGTAGTTCCTGTTGCCATTATGATTTAAAAAGGAGAAACACAGTTGATTGATAATAAGTGGCTTCAACCAAACATTTTTCATGAGTGAAAGAAATTTTTTTGTGTTATCATTCATATTCTCTGAAAAATAGCCAAGAAATCATAAACTTATGAGCACAACTGTATATAACTCATAGAATATGACTGAATATATAGAACAGGTCACATCTAGTGCAATGCATTGATAAACTGGTAACAGAATCAAGTGAAAACATTCATTCCAAAAGATGTAAAATTAGTAAATAAAACATGCATACATTTTATAATCTGTTTCTGTAAGTTTAGCAAAGTGTAGATGCTTTTTGTTAAATGCTAAACTGATGAATTAGATCAATTCTATACAAATAAAAGGCGATCCTTAATAGCAGCTTTTTTTTGTTTTTTTATATTTGTCAGGTGCGTCGGGCGGTGTGATTGAAGATGGATGGACATCGCGGGACACATTTTTTTTTTAAATATAGCAATTGTCAAAAACTGTCTATTGTGGTTTTTACTTTTTGACAGTTTTTTGGTGAATGGGTATGGGTACAATGTACCCCACACCAGTGGCGGAACTATAGGGGTCGCTGCAGTCGCACTTGCGACTGGGCCCTGCCGTTCTGCTGCTGTAGGAGGGTCCCAAGACCTGGCAACTCCCCCTGCACCACTGGCTGTTCGTTTAACAGACAGGGGGGAGGTGGGAGGCGGCGATCGGCAGCTGTATGGTGCCCGTGAGCCACGGGATCTCCCTGGGGCTTGTAGTTCTCTCTCCGAATGTATACAGTGGAGAGGAGAGGGGCCTCTGGCCCGGGCATATTTTACTCTTCAGTGAGTTGCTCTGCTTCTACACTCTTGATGATACATGCCCGGGTCAGAGGCCCCTCCCCTCTCCAGTGGATACAGTCAGAGAGAGGACTACAAGCCCCAGGGAGATCCCGCCGCCCATGGACACCATAGAGCTGCCGATCGCTGCCTCCCACCTACAGAGATGTGCTGGGGGTCCAAGGTGCACAGCGGAGACCTGCCAGGTACAGGTTGAACATCTGGAAGGGGGGTAACTGTCTGGGGACCCTGATGTAAGGGGAGGCTCTCTGGGGACCCTGATGTAAGGAGGGGCCCTCTGGGGACCCTGATGTAAGGGGAGGCTCTTTGGGGACCCTGATGTAAGTGGGGGCTCTCTGGGGACCCTGATGTAAGGAGGGGCTCTCTGGGGACCCTGAATTAAAGAGGGGCTCTCTGGGGACCCTGATGTAAGCAGGGGCTCTCTGAAGACCCTGATGTTAGGGGACGCTCTCTGGGGATGTAAGGGGGATCCGCACTATGTAACGATATTTTATATATATATATATATATATATATATATATATACACGCACACACACGTATATTATATACATGTGTATGCCCGCCCAAGCGTATGACTTTCTTTACTTCGCTGCTATAGGCTTTAGCCCGATATCTTCTGTAGATCTAGCAATGCCCCTGGTGGGGGCCCTTCATGGTTTCTTGCAACGGGGCCCTGAAGATTCTAGTTACGCCTCTGCCCCATACCCATTCACATAGGGGGGGTGTGGGATTTGGGGGACCCCTTGTTAACGGAGGCTTCCAGATTCCGATAAGCCCCCTGCCCGAAAACCCCCAAACCACCGGGCCAGGGTTGTGGGGACGAGGTCCTTGTCCCCATCAACATGGGGACAAGGTGCAACCCCCCCATGTTGAGGGCAAGCGACCTAGTATGGTTCGAGAGAGGGGGTGCTCGCTCGTCCCCCCATCCTGGCCTGCCAGGCTGCTTGCTTGGATAATAGTCTTGTATGGATATTGGATATTGACCTGACGTTCCCCTTCAAATCTAGACCAGACCCAAAGGGCCTGGTATGGACTGGGGGGGGGTCATGCCTTTTTTTTTTCTTAATTCTGTCATAGGGTTCCCCTTAACCACTTCAGTACACTATTTTTATAGTATTTATATATATATATATATATATATATATATATATATATATATATACATATTAATACACTGCCTGCACTGTATATATAGTCTACACTACACTGACTACACTGTGTGTATGTATATATATATATATTATATATATATATATATATATATATATATATATATATATATATATATACTAAACTGCCCGCACGCCACTAACTAACCTGCCTCTAGCTAATGTTCTCTCATTCATAACACTACATACGGCCGCCGTGTAAGCAGCCTTATATAGTGTGGGGTGTGGACCCTAAACCATGATTGGCTAAAGGCACCCTGCCCAACCCTTTCAGAATTTCATCACATATTTTGTGTTCCCGTACTTTTATTTTGTGAGTATACAACTTTTTTTATTTGGGGCATTAAAGGGTTTGGAAAAATGTATCGACCCTGGTCCCAATAAGACTGAGAACCACTGTTTTAGATAAGGCCTGTAATCTTTTCAGTGAAAGGGCCACATTGTCTATTTTAGCGTTAGCATTACTGTTGGGGGGGGGGGGGGAGGGTAGGGGGGGTATAGTGCATAGTGCTTGGTACGGCTTGGGCATGATTTCAGCCCATTGATTTTCAATGTAACTCGCATTCAAGTCGGATCATTGCCTTAACTGATCCAACGTGTGACAAGTGACTTGTGCTCTGAGGATCTTGAAGTGCATGGGGTCCCCCAAAAATTCATAACAGACCCTTAGCCGAGCATGCAGCCCAGCAGGTCAGGAAAGGGGGTAGGGGATGAGCAGGCGTCCCGACCTAAAATCACCTTGTTCCCATGTTGATGGGGACAAGGGCCTCCTCTCAACAACCCTGTACGGTGGTTGTGGGGGTCTGCGGGCAGGGAGTAGGAAGCTTATTGGAATCTGGAAGCCCCCTTTAACAAGGGGGTCACCCTGATCACGCCCCCCACCATGTGAATGAGTATGGGGTACATCGTACCCCTTCCTATTCACCAAAAAAAGTGTCAAAAATAAATAAAAACAGTACATTTTTTTTGACAAAGTCCTTTATTAAAAATAGCTCCATGTCTTCTTTCCCTGGTGGTCTTCTCCCTCCTCCGGTTCTACTCCCTCTGCTGCCAATGTCTTCTTCTGCAGCTGATGTCTTTTTCCTCTGGTTCTTCTCCCGCTGCATCCGATGTCTTCCTCCTCCAGTTCTTCTGCTGGTTCTTCTCCTGATGCTAGCTCTCACATGCCAGCTCCCTCTTATGACATCACAGCTCCATCTTGCCCCGGGTGGTGATGTCATCTTAACCCCGGGTGGTGGGGTCTCCCCATCAACATGGGGACAAGGTGCTTTGGGGTGGGAACTATCCTCCTCCTTCCCCCTCATTGATGACAGGACCATTCAAAAAGTGCTATGCCATGCACAGTAGGAAACCGACTGTGAAGCCTGAAGGCTTCACTGCCAGTTTCTTGTACTTGCAATGTACAATGACAGAGCAATCAGTTGCCAACAAACCGGAACATGTCCGGTTCAGCTCCTCCCCTCTCCTAACACACTGTACCAATCTGTGTGTGTGTGGGGGGGGGGGGGGGCTGGTGCAGCAGCGCTGTGGGCTGGATCTGAAGTGCCCACAGGACTGATCTGTGCCCATTCATGTCCATCCATGCTCCATCCTTCCTCATTCATGTTCATTCAGCCCCATCCATGGCTCATCCATCCCCATTCATGGCTCATCTGTGTCACATCAGTGATCATCCATGCCGCATCCATGGCACATCAGTGCTCATTCGTGCCACATCCATGCGACATCAGTTTTCATCTGTGCCACATCCATGCCACATCAGTGCTCATCCGTGCTACATCAGTGATCATCCGTGCCACATCCATGCCACATCAGTGCTCATTCGTGCCACATCCATGCCACATCCGTACTCATTTGTGCCACATCCATGCCACATCAGTGCTCATTCATGCCCATAAGTGCTCATCCGTGCCACATCAGTTCTCATCCATGCCACATCAGTGCTCATCCATGCCACATCAGTGCTCATCCGTGCCACATCCATGCCAAATGAATGCTCATCCATGCCACATCAGTACTCATCCGTGCCACATCAGTGATCATCCGTGCCACATCAGTGATCATCCGTGCCACATCCATGCCACATCCATGCCACATCAGTGCTCATTTGTGCCACATCCATGCCACATCAGTATTTATTTGGGTCACATCAGTACTCATCCGTGTCACATCCATGCCACATCAGTGCTCATCCATGCCCATCAGTGCTTATCTGTGCCACATCCATGCCACATCAGTTCTCATTCATGCCACATCAGTGCTCATCTGTGCCACATCCATGCCAAATGAATGCTCATCCATGCCACATCAGTGCTCATCCGTGTCACATCAGTACTCATCCATGCCACATCAGTGCTCATCCGTGTCACATCCATGCCACATCAGTGCTCATCCATGCCCATCAGTGCTTATCTGTGCCACATCCATGCCACATCAGTGCTCATCCATGCCACATCAGTGCTCATCTGTGCCACATCCATGCCAAATGAATGCTCATCCATGCCACATCAGTGCTCATCTGTGCTACATCAGTACTCATCCGTGCCACATCAGTGCTCATCCGTGTCACATCAGTACTCATCCATGCCACATCAGTGCTCATCCGTGTCACATCCATGCCACATCAGTACTCATCCGTGCCACATCAGTGCTCATCCATGCCACATCAATTCTCATCTGTGCCAGATCCATGCCACTACAGTGCCCATCAGTGGCACTACAGTGCCTCACAAAAGTGTAATAGGTAGTCAAATTAGATTTTAAATTTATATACCTAGGCTGTGTAAAAGTCTCACACATGTGGTATTGCCATACTCAGGAGGAGTAGCAGAATGTATTTTGGGGTATAGTTGCAGTATGCTGTGTGAGATGAATAACCTGCTAATATGACAATGTTTCGAAAAAATAAAAAATAAAAAAAAATCTTTATTTTGCCAGGAATTGTGGGAAAAAATTATAACTTCAAAAAACCCACCATGCCTCTTAGTAAATACCTTGGAATGTTTACCTTCCATAAAAGGGGTAATTTGGGTGGTATTTGTACTTTCCTGGCTTGTTAGTGTCTCAGGAAATGAGATAGGCCGTCAGTGCATCAGGTGTGATCAATTTTCAGTGATTGGCACCATAGCTTGTGGACTCTATAACTTTCACAAAGACCAAATAATATACACTGATTTTGGTTATTTCCCAAAGATATGTAGCAGTTTAAATTTTTGGCCTAAATTTATGAAGAAAAATTACAAATTTGCAAAATTGTATTAACAGAAACGAAGGAAAATTATTTTTTTTTACAAAATTTTCAGTATATTTTCATTTACAGTGCAAAAAAATAAAAAACCCAGCGGTGATTAAATACCTCCAAAAGAAACCTCTATTTGTGTGAAAAAAAGGACAACCATTTCATATGGGTACAGTGTTGCATGACTGAGTAATTGTCATTCAAAATGCGAGAGCAATAAAATTAAATAAAAATTGGCCTGGTTAGGACGGGGGGTTTAAGTGTCCGGTCAGCAAATGGTTAAGTAACCTCTTGATTTTCGATGAGACTAACATGCAAAAAAAAACAAAAGACGATCATTCGTCCGATAATCTCATTGTGTGTACCAGGCATTACTCTCTCCAAAATGGAAACAAAAGTTTTGCCTTTAGTTCTTCTTTATTTTGTACCTACTTTTGTATCTGATTAGTTTTCCATTGCTTGTACTTTGTATAACATATATGAGATCTGTTATGTACACTGGAGACGGGTCTGATGAAGTCACGGATCAGTAAGAGTCCGAGGCTGGTGGTTATTATTCATGAGGAAGATATCTGTCAGCAAGGATGTGGGTTCAGCAGAGTGACAGGACAGAGCTCCGCCCTCCTGTCATCTATATCATATAACAGCCCGCGCTAACGCCACGCCTTCGCCTGTCACGTGACCCGAGCCCTCTGCAAGCCTGCTGCAGTTGAAGAGAGAGGTGCGGGGATTTAAATGCGTGTGATCGGTGTGTGTATGTAGAGGGAGCGGGACGGGTTCTAGAGAATATCATCTCACCATTCATGCACTGATCTCATACTGCCATCTCTCTGCAGTACTTATTGTGAGCACCATGTATTTCCTCTATCGCTGCACTTCTCTATAACTGTACTGAGTGTTATCTCCCAGCACTCTCTTCTCTCTCCTATCAGTCCCTGCACTCTGTATTGTATGTCTGAGGCTGATCTGAATTGTATGTCTATGAGGCTGATCTGAATTGTATGTCTATGAGGCTGATCTGAATTGTATGTCTATGAGGCTGATCTGAATTGTATGTCTATGAGGCTGATCTGAATTGTATGTCTATGAGGCTGATCTGAATTGTATGTCTATGAGGCTGATCTGAATTGTATGTCTATGAGGCTGATCTGAATTGTATGTCTATGAGGCTGATCTGAATTGTCAGGGGTGGTGCAAGGGCTTTTGACACCCTAGGCAAAACCTAATTTTTCTGCCACCATTGGCTCCACCACCTTTACACTGTCCATGTGACAGAAGGCGGCGCTATACAGAAAGCATCGGCTCTGCTTCCTCTGGCGCTGGCTCCAGTGCTGCGCCTCTAATTACACTACCGGTCAGACTTGGTTAGTTGCATTCTGCAGCCTGCAGAGGGAAACCAGGCCGAGCGCCCCTAGGGGGCTGCCTAGTTTGCCAAGTGGTAGCACTGGCCCTATGTATTGTATGTCTGAGGCTGATCTGCATTGTATGTCTATGAGGCTGATCTGTAGCATTGTGTTATTGTACAGGCATGGTGAGAGGAGTCCCCAGCATCATAGGAGATCTCATCATGTCCCCCTGGATCTTTTTTCTGGCCGGCTTCCTGCTCTGCTCTGCTGATTCCTCCTCAGATCCTCCCAACATCGTCCTGATATTTGCTGATGACATGGGATATGGAGATCTGGGTGTCTATGGGCACCCCACCTCCCACACCCCTAACCTGGACTCAATGGCCGCTAGAGGACTGCGCTTTACAAACTTCTACACCACCGGAGCCGTGTGCTCACCTTCCAGGTAATCATTCTATAGGGTAACCAATGGCTTTCTTTGGATGTCGGTTACTCACTGACTATGTGTGTAAAGTATTGCTCTTTTTACATAAAACAGAACCAAGTATCATCTTGTAGCCTTAAGTAATTTGTATAGAATTTTATTATTGATAAGAAAAGCAGTAAAATAAATCCCCCCCCCCCCCTACCAGCAACAAACTCCCCCCCCCCCAGCAACAATAGATCCCCCAAAAGCAACACTAGACCCAACTTGGCAACAATATACCCTCTGCAACAACACCCCCCCCCCCCCCAGCAACAACAGATCCACCCCAAACAAAAGCAACAATAGATCTTCCAGCAGCCAGCAAAAATATACCTCTCCCTGAACAGTAGACCCCTCCCAGCAACAATAGAACCCTCCAGTGGTGGCTGGGGCTCCCATTTTCTGGGGGGCGGTAAACGAGCCACTTGATCATCACCCCCCCCCCCCCCCGTCGATCGACAGACCCCGCACTTACCCCATCTAGGTTGCGGGCCTGTGTCTCCTCAGCAGCTTCCCCCTGAACCCTCCAGGCCAATCAGGAAGACAATAGTGAATGTTAATTTGCTATTCCCACACAACTGGGTGGGCTCAGGGCACAGTGCTCTTCGCCCCGAGCCCACACTTTTTTGAAGCCAATCAGAGCCTCAAAATTTATTTTTTAAATCTATGCGTCTGGCACCCTGCATGTGGATTAGGGGCCAGGTGCAGAAATTAGGGGGGGGGGGTGCCCCTGCGCCCCTAATGGAGCGGCCGTCACTGGAACCCTCCCTCAAATCCCCCCCCAGCAACAATAGATTCCCCAACAACCAGCATCAATGGACCCTCCAGCTCACCCCAGCACCCCTTGCCACTACATACATTTAGTGCTGGAGGTGTATTCCCCTGTGTTCCTGGTGGGGGGGGAAAAAAAATTGTGTGTCACTAACCCCCAAAGGAGCTGCTGGTTTGATTTGGGCTAATTGTTACCTCATCTGCTTGTGTCGCCGTCTTAGGGGTCCCGTGGAAAGTGGCCCAAAGAATGTTAAATCCGACACTTAATCCTTTTTTGCTTATTTATTTGAAATAAAGGGTCAGAGGGTTAAGGGTGAGTTCAGGCACTTGGTAATTGCGGGGTAGAGGTATTAGAAGAATCCAGAGGACAAACAGCTCCACAGACTGGAGCCAGCGACCCCCGGATAGGCCCCTCTCACTTGGCTCTACAAAGTCTCTGCCACAGACTTGTTGATTAAGTTTAAGCATTACTGAGAGATCTTGAGGAATTCAGAGAACTGGCATACAGTACCAGTTTCTTGCAGCCAATCCGGCGATACTGTATGGGTGTTGATCCGGGTTGCGTCCTTCAACTGAGTTTCCAGGCCTCTCCAGAGACACCAGCCTTGCGCTTGGTCTGCTCCTGGATAAGTCCTCCTCCAGTTTCTGGGCCTCTCTCCACAAGCGAGACAGCACCGGGCCATCCCTGGATCAGTAGGCCCTGAGACTTTTCGGGCCTACCCCCTCTGTTGCATAGCCTTGGGCCAGCCGGCCCCCGAGACACAGGATACATGGGCTGCGCACCCCAGGCCAGAAGGGCCATAAGGTCAGGGCAGCGGACCCCAAGAGCATTCAGGCCCAAAACGCCCAATGTATCACCCCCGGAAAAATGGCGTCGGCCCCTAAATACCATCTCCCAGATGCACAGCAGGAAGAACACTCCCACTGAGCTATTCCCGAGCAATAGGTGGCATTCGATACATCCAGCTGAACTGCGTTTTTTACACTTACCGACGGTGACAGCGACACCTACGGTCAAGGAGAAACCAGTGCAAACCAGCTGAACTGGTACAGAAACCAGAACTTTTTAGAATAATTAGCCTGAAACCCAACTGCGGCTTCAGACAACTTAAATTTGAAAAACAATAACGTCTGCTCATTAGGATCTGGCGCTATATATATTAATATAATATAATATTTTTATATTAACTAGGGCCGAAACAACAAATCGATTATGAAAATAGTTGCCAACTATTTTCATAATCGTCAGCCTATTAGTTGGCCTGCATACAGAATGCATTATTTGTTTACATATTAGGAAATACAGTGAAGCCCACATACAGCTTAGTACATCATCCATACATGTCAATAAGTGCTTGAGAACTTGTGAATGCGTGAGGAGCAATGCATCATGGGACATGTAGTCCTGGGCAGGAAGTGAGTGGTTCTAAAGGCAGAATTTTTATTTTTTTTATTTATTTTTTACCTTGCTATAGGGGCACTCTATATTATACTGTACACTGTATGAAAATTCCTTTGACCAAGAAGTTTTCTATTATGCTTCTTCGAATTTTCCCATCACTGTGGTCGAAAACTAACATCGATTTGACCCCAGTAACGATTAGGAAAATCGAAGGAACGTTCTTAAAATTAATATTTTTTTTTTGAAGGAAGATATTGTTTTTGTATGGCCAGCATAAATGACAGCATGCGCAGGTAGCTTTTATTAAGCCACCTACCTATGACAAGGGTGTCTGTCATACAAAATATATTACAGTTCTGTCCGAACATTTTTTTTTATTTTATTTTTTTTGTTTTCCTTTTAAATAAACAATTTAATCTGAGGCTGATATTTACCAGATTCAACCTCTAATAGTATATACAGTATGTCTCTTCTGTCTGTTGTCCTCAGAGTGGATTAGAGATTTTGCTCCCTAACCATTTAGTTGGTTATTTATACTTACCAATGCATATAGATAATTAAGAATAAATTGCCTTTTTTATTTTATTTTTTTTTTAACTTTACATATTAACTAAATTTATACACCAGACTTTTCTTCTTCTTTTTTTTTTTTTAAGGTTATTATCCAATTAATCGATTTATGAAAATAATCGTTAGTTGCAGCCCTAATACTAACCTATAACATAGGGTCCTCTTTTAAAATGATCTCTATAGGTAGCATGGTGGTTAAAAGAAACCTGTCATGAGAAATAAGTTGAAGCTGCCATTGCTGTTCTGAATATACTAGTTGCCTGGCTGTCATCCCGATGCCTTGGTTTTAGCACACATATTGCTATAAATAGTACAGATCCAGTGGAACCTCGGATTGCGAGTAACGCGGTTAAAGATCGCTTCGCAATACGAGCACTGTATTTTTAAAAATCGTAACTCGGTTTGCGAGTGTTGTCTCGCAAAACGAGCACGATTCAGGCCAAAGCGGTGTGCAGTACCGCCTTTGAGCAGAGCCCAACGTCGCGTTCGGAAAGGCCCGAGTACAGCAAGTCATAGGAAGTCTTTCCGAGGTTTGCCGAGGTCAGCCGAAGAGTCCTCGGACCTTTTCTGCCTTCTCCTAGGCTCTCCGGCGCCCCCCCCCCCCCCCCCCTGCGGTATTACATCCCATTAAAGTCAATGCGGAACAAATAATTTTTGTTTCCATTGACTTCAATGGGAAAACTCGCTTTGATATGTGAGTACTTTGGATTACGAGCATACTCGAAAGGATTATGCTTGTAATCCGAGGTTCCACTGTACTTGTATAGCACCATCAATTTACGCAGCACTTTACATATTTATTGCACATCCACATCAGTTCCTGCCCTCAAAAAGCTCACAATCTAAGGTCCCTCATTCACATTCATACATACACATAGTAGAGCCAGTTTAGACCGGAGCCAATTAACCCACCAGTTCTCACGTTCCTCTGACTTTGTCGCAGGGTAGCCCCAGGTTGTAACTAGTAGACGTAGTAGTCGTAAACAGTCAGGAATCTAGTATTTCTAGAAGAATGCTAGTAATGGAAGCCCATATACTTCTCTTGTGACCTTTAAGTGGATGGGAGCAAAAAAACAGTCTCCATGGAGTTTCAATGCTCTCCCCGGATTAGTTTTTGGTATAGCTGCTCCTTGGATATTAGAATGTAAGGGAAGAAGCGGACTGGCCTACTGGAGGAACCCTCAGAAGTTCCTAAGCCCTAATCCGTAATGGTAACTTTGATCCGGCAGTGGCTTTAATTTAATTTCCTACTGCTGAATAAAAAAAAAAAAATGTAGGCAGTGTGAAAATGAGCCAATATGGAACTACTAGCTATATAACAGACTAATGCCGCGTACACACGATCGGAATTCTCGTCGAAAAAACTGACGGTTTTTACGACGGAATTCCGCTCAAGCTGTGTTGCCTACACACGATCACACCATATTCCGACGGTCAATAACACAGCGGCATAAAACACGTTCGACAGCACTATAAAAGGGAAGTTTAATGCTTCCGAGCATGCTTCGAATTGTTTTCCGAGCATGCGTCGGAATTTTGCGTGTCGGAATTGCATACACACGATCGGAAAATCCGATAGGTTTTCCGTCGGAAAAATTGAGAACAGGTTCTCAATTCAAAGTCCGTCAGAAATTCCGACAGAAAAAGGCCATTGGGCATACACGCGGTCGGAAAATCCGATGAAAAGCTCCCATCGGACTGTTTCCATCGGAAATTCCGACCGTGTACGCCGCATAACAGTTTGCTTTGCCCTACATTATTTTATTTTTTTTGCTTCATATGTCTTATCAGTGCTGTGTTTATTGATTAAATAACATTATCCCAAGCATTTGTAGAACTAAAATAGACGTATATTTTTTGTGTTTATTTGAAATGGTATTGTACAATTGTGTATTGTAAAATGATGCTGCTGGGTTTCTGTGGCAAATGTTCTGCAAAAACTCTCCTTTCTGGCCTGAGATGTCCAAAGACTGAGCATAAATTACAATTGGCAGGGAGTTGTACTTGATCTCCTGTATATTCACTTCTATTTGGGTGTTAACAGACAGTGGAGCCTGTTTAGACTCAGCCACCCATCGAGCGCTGGCTCTGTCTGTGGGAGTGCAACAAAAATTTAGTAGACCAGGACCTGTCATCCACCCTCTGCTTTGATCAGCAGACAGATCCGCTGCTCATCAAACCAAGGTCTGCCCCGTGTGAAAGGGGTCTTAATGGGGTCTGATCGGTGAAATGTTTAAAGTGATTGTAAAGTCTTTTTATTTTTTTTAAATAACAAACATGTTATACTTACCTGCTCTGTGCAGTGGATTTGCACAGAACAGCCTGGATCCTCCTCTTCTCGGGTCACTTTTCACTGCTCCTGGCCCCTTCCTCCTGTCAAGTGCCCCCACAGCAAGCAGCTTGCTATGGGGTCAACCGAGCCAAGCTGCAGCTCCGTGTGTCCATTCAGACACTGAGCTGAAGTTCGGCCCTGCCCCCTCTCTCTCCTGATTGGCTAACTGACTTGGACAGCAGCGGGTGCAAATGGCACCGCTGTGGGGTGTCAGCCAATTGGGAGAGGGAGTCCCCGATGGCCGAGGGACTTGTGGCCATCGCTGGATAGAGAGGGGGCTCGGGTAAGTATTAAGGGGGCTGGGAGGGAGGGGGGGGGGGTGCTACACACCGAAGGCTTTTTATCTTAAAGCGGTAGTAAACCCGCTGACATTTTTTTTTTTTATACACCTGTAAGGGAAAAGGCATAATGAGCTAGTATGCACCGCATACTAGCTCATTATGAAATACTTACCTTTAGAACGAGGCGTCGGTAACTCACCTGGTCCACGCCGAGGTCGCTGACATGTTGCCTCGGCGTGTCTTCCGGGTATCGCGACTCCAGCGCTGTGAGTGGCTGGAGCCGTGATGTCGTCACTCCCGCGCATGTGCACGGGAGACTTCTTCCCGGAAGGCTTCGGATTCTGCCGGCCCTTCAGCCGAGAATCCCCCGTGCGCATGCGCCGCTGCAGTCAGCGGCGCATTGCACGGGGAATATTTCCTAAACCGTACAGGTTTAGGAGATATTTTTTTTTACCTACAGGTAAGCCTCATTATAGGCTTACCTGTAGGTGAAAGTCAAAATTTTGACTTTACTTCCACTTTAAGCTAAAAAAAACTTCTGCCTTTACAACCCCTTTAACTTTTTTTTTTTTCTACCTTCATTTAACAATGTGAAAGAATAGGAATACATTATAGCCCCATAAATGCTAACAAATCAATCGTGTATATTATGTTTTTAGGTCTGATTAGAAAAGGAAATGTTGAAGAGTATTGTTCTTAGATGTTATATAATTTAGTATGAGTTCTCAGTTTGCTACTTTTCAATTTTGGTTCATTCTTCTCTGTTTTAAAGTATAACTAAAGGCAAAAAACATGTAATTTTCTTTTTTTTTTTTTTTTTTCCTCAATGCTCACTGGAGTGCTGAGCTAAGGAGGGGCGGGGAGCGCCCGTCTCAGCGGCTCGCTGAGAGGCTGAGACACCTATAAGTCCAGGCACCTGGCGAAGTCGGGATGACGCAGTGCATGGACTAATCTGTGTGACGTCAGCAGAGAGCGGACTTCAGACCGCTCTCCGCTAAAAAAAGGAGTGCAAAACAAATTGCACTCCTGTGACCCATAGGAGAAGCCCAGCCAAACGAGCTCACGCTGGACTTCTCCTTTAAGGAGATGCGCCCTCTTTTTGGATTGTTTACCATTCTCAGTGAAAGTAAAAGAAAACCCTGAATGTTGGGTTGTCCCCAGAAAGGTAATAGAGGGGAAATCTTCCAATGAGGACACTAGTTCTGGTGACCTGGGGGTCCCAAAGGAAATCCCTATAATTTGCAGGGATTTTCTCTCACTTCCTGTTTGGCTATGGAATAGGAAGTGAAGAGAAATCCCCTGCAATGGTTCACATATGGCAATAAAGAAATCTGACAAGGGTTATAAACCTCTTACTTTATCCAAAATGAAAAAACATGTTTTACCTATAGTTCTACTCTTTCTTTTCTCTATCTTCTAGAGCCAGCCTCCTGACAGGTCGTTTCCAAACTCGTTCTGGAGTGTACCCTGGTGTGTTCTACCCCAGCTCAGTTGGAGGTTTACCTCTCAGTGAGGTCACCATTGCTGAAGTATTACAGTCCCAAGGTTATGCCACAGCCATGGCAGGTAAATGGCACTTGGGCCTCGGGCTGAATGGGACTTTCCTACCAACTCGACAAGGGTTTCAGCACTTCTTGGGAGTTCCCTATTCCCACGATCAGGTAAAGCTTCTGGAAAGGTGATGTAACTATTATTTGTAACCCTCCTAGTCAGAGTGTGTCCACACAGCGAGGGGGGTGTAGTAAGAGTTTACTTGGATTATATGTGTTTGTTAATTACTGACAGCTTACACCAGGGGTGTCCCACCTGTGGCCCATGGCCGCTATGAATGCTGCCCAACGCAATCATACACTTACTTAAAAATATAGACTTTTTTGGGAAATTTTTTGTAAAAATGCATTTACACTTAAAGTGATACTAACGTCTTATTTTTTTTCATCTGTAAAAATAACAAACCTGTCATGCTTGCTTCCTCTGTGCAGTGGTTTTACACAGAGCAGCCCAGGTCCTTTTCTTCTCGGGTCCCTCGTTGGCTCTCCTGGCTCCTCCCTCTTGCTGAGTATCCCCACAGCAAGCGGCTTGCTATGGGGGCACCCAAGCCAAGTTGCTGCTGTGCGTGTCCATGCAGACATGGAGCCGCGGTTCCGCCCTGCCCCCTCTTTCTCTTCATTGGCTCACTGACTTTGACAGCAGCGGGAGCCAATGGCTGCACCCAGAAGGCTTTTTATCTTTATACATAGAATTAGGATAAAAAAAAACTTTTGCCTTTTTAGAACCACTTTAATGAACACATGCTGAAGAAAAATTTGACAGTGTCCCTTTACTGGACCTTATAAACGTTTTATCTGCTCAAAGAATAATATCCCAATCTTCACAATCATGCTTCATTCACGTCGTCAGTTCTCGGGAGAACCTATATTTGTGAGCAACTATTTTCATGTAGGGATGAGCTGAACACCACCCCGGTTCGGTTCGAACCAGGACATGCGAATAGGCAAACAATTTGTATCAACAAGAGACCACTGTTAGTCTATGTGACACGAACATGAACAATCAAAAGTGTTATTTTTAAAGGCTTATATGCAAGTTATTGCCATAAAAAGTGTTTGGGGACCTGGGTCCTGCCCCAGGGGACATGTATCAATGCAAAAAAAAGTTTTAAAAACGGCAGTTTTTTCAGGAGCAGTGATTTTAATGCTTAATGTAAAACAATAAAAATTAAATATTCCTTTAAATATCGTGCCTGGGAGGTGTATATAGTATGCCTGTAAAGTAGCGCATTTTTCCCATGTTTGGAAAATTACCACAGCAAAATTAAATTTCTAAAGGAAGAAAAGTCATTTAAAACTGCTTGCCAGAAAAGTCATTTAAAACTGCTTGTCGGATCCCAGCAATATAGATAAAAATCATTGTAAAAAAAAAAGGCATGGGGGTCCCCCCAAAATCCATACCAGGCGGTGGGCTTATCAGAATCTGGAAGCTCTCTAGACCCCCAGACCCCCCCCCCAATGTGAACGGGTATCGGATACATTGTACCCCTGCACATTCACCAAAAAGTGTCAAAAAGGTAAAAATGACAAACAATTTTGGTGAAGTCTTTTATTAAAAAAAAAAAAAAAAAAAAAACTGTCCTAAGATGTCCATTCATCTACGATCACAGCGTCCGACCAGAGGGGGGGAAAAAAAGCACAACTACTCCGCCTCCATGGGAGGCTCCCGCTGGCTGAAGCCTCTTTCCGATGACAGCTGTTATAAAGCTGAGGGCGCGGCCACGCGGTGACTTAAACGGATGACACCGCCTTCCTCCGACGTCATGTGGTGTCAGAAGGGGCAGGGTCACCTATTTACGTCGCCGGGTAGCCACACCCTCAGCTATAAAACAGCTGTCATCGCAATGAGGCTTCAGTCAGCAGGAACCTCCCATGGAGGTGGAGTAGTTGCACGTTTTTTTTTTTTTTTTTCCTCCCACTGGTCATCGGACGCTGTGATCGAAGATGAATGCACATCGCGGGACAGTTTTATTAAAAATACCCATTCACATAGGAGGGAGGCCTGGATCTGGGGGTCTGAAATACAAACAATTATTGCGCCTTTCCTATAAAATAAAACTGAATCAAGGAAAAAGCAGCTACACAGAATGTGACAAAAATTCAAATCAGTAATAGTGGTGAATATGTATCGCTAAACCAAACATGTAAACAGTGCAAACTTGTGAGTGAGATTAATCAAACAAAAAAATGAGTGAGAAAAAGTCCACATAGAGGTAAATGAAACACCAAATGTCCATCTAGACACGTAGATGAATACCCAGGATATCACACAGCCCCGAGAGTCATCAAACTGTAGGCATCTTCAAAATGAACATCAAGGTTCATATACGCTTACCAGAGATGTTGGACTCGACTATCGTAAGACAACGAGTCAATCATGCATGAATGCACCCATGGGACAGGGTGAAGTTGGAGTAAGGCCCATCCGGGAATTTCCTTACATCAGATATACAGTCATCGTGGACCTAAGGAAATTCCCGGATTGGCCTTACTCCAACTTCACCCTGTCCCATGGGTGCATTCATGCTCGATTGACTCGTTGTCTTATGATAGTCGAGTCCAACATCTCTGGTAAGTGTATATGAACCTTGATGTTTGTTTTGAAGACGCCTACAGTTTGACTCTCAGGGCTGTGTGATATCCTGTGTATTCATCTACTTGTCTAGATGGACATTTTGGTGTTTCATTTACCTCCTATGTGGACTTTTTCGCACTCATTTTGTTTCATTAATCTCACTCACAAGTTTTCACTGTTTACATGTTTGGTTTAGCGCTACATATTCACCACTATTGCTGGATCTGTGGGTCACCTTGTTATAGGGGGCTTGCATATTCCGATAAGCCCCCCCCCCCCCCCCTGCCTGCAGACCCCTACAACCACCAGGCAAGGGTTGGGGGGAGGAGGCCCTTAACCCCAAAGCATCCTCCCCATATTGAGGGTATGTGGCCTGGTATGGTTCAGGATGGTTTTCCTGCGGCATGCCAGGTTGCGTGCTCTAAGGGTCTGGTATGGATTTCAGGGGAAACCCCTATGCAATTTTTTTTTTTTTTTTTTTTTTATTTTGGCGCAGGGTTCCCCTTAATATCCATACCAGACCTGAAGGGCCCGGTGTGGATTTTGGGGGGGGGGGGGGGACCCCCACACTTTTTTTTTTTTTTTTTTTGGTGGATCCCCTTACTATTCATACCAAACCCAAAGGGCCTGGTAATGGACTGGGGGGTCGTGTCTTTTTTCAATGATTTTTATCTATATTGCCAGGATCCGACAATTCATTACAGCCAGGAGCAGTTTTAAATGACTTTTCTTCCTTTAGAAATATCATTTTGCTGTGGTACTGTTCTAAACATGGGAAAGATGCGCTACTTTACAGGCATACTAAGGACAACCCCCAGGCATGATATTTAGAGGAATATTTCATTTTTATTGTTTCACTTTAAGCATTATTAATAGGGATGCACCGATACCGATACTGGTATCGGTGCTGATACTAAGCATTTGCACGAGTATCTTTACTCATGAAACTGTCCCTATACCCAAAACCGATACCTTTGGCTCGGTAATTTCAGCTGTCAGCAGGAATTCCCTGCTAACAGCTTAAAAGTAAAGAAAGAGAAATGCTGGCAATTATTGGTTGTTAACCACTTCGCATCCGCCCATAGCCGAATGACGGCCACAGCGCGGATGTGAAATCCCGGGAGGCCGTCATATGACGGCCTCCCCTTTCCTCGTTCCCTGTGCGCGCTCACGAGCGCGCAGCAGGGAAATTCTGTGTTGGCCGTGTCCCTCGGACACGGCCAATAACAGCGGCCGTTTACAGCGCAATCGCCCTGGCCAATGAGAGATGATCTCATATGTAAACATATGAGATCATCTCTCAGCGCCGCTCCTCCTCCTCACACAGAGACAGCGTGTGAGGAGGGGGAGATGAACGGCTGCAGCGCCGTAAGTTTTAAAAATCAAATGCCATCTGTCCCCAATGCCATCTGTGCCCAGTGACATCCCCAGTGCCACCTGTAGTCAGTGTCACCTGTCATCAATGCCACGTATCAGTGCCACGTATTAGTGCCGTCTGTCATCAGTGCCACATATTAGTGCCACGTGATATGAGTGCCATCTCTCATCAGTGCCACATATTAGTGCCATCTGTCATCAGTGTCACGTGTCACGTGTCATCAGTGCCCCGTATTAGTACCATCTGTCATCAGTGCCACGTCAGTGTCACGTGTCGTCAGTGTCACGTGTCATTGTCCTGGTGCTCCAGGGCCTTCAAAAGTGTAATAGGTAGTCAACAATTTAGATGTGTAATTTATGCTCCTAGAACATGTGATGGCGCTCCCTGCATGTTGGGCCTCTCTATGTGGCCAGGCTGTGGAAAAGTCCCACATATGTGGTATCGTAATACTCAGGAGGAGTAGCAGAATTTATTTTGGGGTGTCATTTGTGGTATACACATGCCATGTGAGAGAAATAACCTATTACAATAACAATTTTGTAGAAAAAAAATAAAAAATAAAAAAATAATTCATTTTGCAAAGAATTGTGGGAAAAAATGACAACATCAAAAAGCTCACCATGCCTCTTACTAAATACCTTGGAATGTCTACTTTCAAAAAAGGGGTCATTTGGGGGTTATTTGTTCTTTCCTGGCTTGTTCGGGTCACAAGAAATGAGATTGGCCACCAGTACATCAGGTGTGATCAATTTTGTATAATTCGCACCACAGTTTGTAGAGTCTCTAACTTTCACAAAGACCAAATTTCCACTAATTTGGGTTATTTTTACCAGAGATATGTGGCAGTATAAATTGTGGCCAAAATAAAAATGCTGTACTTGTAATTTATAGTTAAAAAGGGTCAATGTCAGTTATGCCCAAGTGATCTTTCAATTTAAACAAGTGTTTAAGATGAGCAAAAGTGGTGAGCACACAAAAGCAAATCAGTGACTTATGCAAAACGGACAAAATATTAAAGGACAAGTTAGCAAATAATATAAACTTCCAGCCCCCCTCCAAACCCACATAAGCCACACTAAGCTGATCAGTCCTCATCCCCAAAGAGGCATACTTGCCTGCTTCAGTGATGGCAGCCTCCCTTGTTTACATCCAAGCCAGTAAAATCTAGTACTGGGCTACCTAACATTAAATAGACTTACCGTATATACTCGAGTATAGGCCGACCCGAATATAAGCCGAGGCACCTAATTTTACCACAAACAACTGGGAAAACTTATTGACTCGAGTATAAGCCTAGGGTGAGAAATGCGCAGCTACTGTAAGTGGAAAAGAGGGTCAATGATGCCAATTTGCAGCCTCACTGTGCCCATGCAGATGGACACAGTTGACCGATTTGGGGCCCTGTATCTCAGGGTCACTTAGTGCTAGGAACCCCATCTTTAGATATATTGTAGTGCTAATTCCACTGGGTTGGAATACAACATTTGGGGTTCCTAGCACCAAGTGTCCCCGAGATACGGGGCCCCAAAGTCGGGTCGTAAATTTTTTTTTTTTTTTTTTTTTTGCTGCAGAAAAGTGCTTGACTCGAGTATAAGCCGAGGGGGGCACTTTCAGCACAAAAAAATGTGCTGAAAAACTCGGCTTATACTCGAGTATATACGGTAAATGGACATTGCTCCAGCCTATACAACCTATTCAAGTCTATAGAATATAATTGCGCAGGCCGACCAGTACTAGCTTTTAATCTGCCAGGATGTAAAGAATACTGGAGACTCCCAGTTGAAAGAACTATGCATCTCCGGGGGATGAAATATGCACCTAGGGGTATAGGTTTAGCTTAGTGTATGGGACTAAAGCCCCATACACACAGTCGGATTTTCCGATGGATTCTGTCCTATCGGACAATGTTGTCGGAAATTCCGACGGTGTGTAGGCACCATCGGACAGTTTCCATCGGATTGTCCGACGGACAAAGTTCTATCTCCTGCTGGATAGATTTTTCGACAACAAAGTCCGATCACACCAATTCCGATCGTGTGTATTGAATTCCGACGGACAAAGTGCCACGCATGCTCAGATCACATTACAAGACCAAAGCTATTGGCTACTAGCCTCTACGTAGTCCCGTCGTACGCAACAAACGTCACCACGTTCAGAATGATCGGATTTTTCGACAACAAAGTCCGACCGTGTGTACGCAACACCAACATCGGACAAAGTACGACGGACATGATCCGACGGACCTGGTCCTCGGATAATCCGAGCGTGTGTATGGGGCTTAAGAGTTATATCATTTGTGAATGTATTTATAGGAAAGTCTATGAAACAAAATATTTTAAAGCCTATAGTTATGTTTTATTTAATATCCTTATGACTCTACTTATTTAGAAGTTCATATACTACTCTTACATGTCCGGTGTTCTAATAAAATCATTAGGTAACATGGAATGAAACATTTATGGTGTTTTCTACTTAAACACCATCACTGTGGATAAGAACCATATGACATTTAAAATGTATTAAATAAATAGGTACATACAAAAGAGCTCAGAATAATGTATATCTAGTACTGTACAAATTAACAAACTATAAATTTAAATAAAACATAATAAAATATCTTAAAGTGTCCATCTAGCCAAAAATATTTTATTGGTTCTGGATAGAGTGGGAAAGGGTTAAAACCGTGTGTGTGTGTATGTATGTGTGTATGTGTGTATGTATGTATGTATGTATGTATGTATGTATGTATGTATGTATGTATGTATGTATGTATGTATGTATGTATGTATGTATGTATGTATGTATGTATGTATAATATATTGTTCTATCTGGGGCTCTGTTAAAGCTTCCCCCCTTCCTGTCCAGGTGACTATGATTTCTACCAGACTGGAAGTGAGGGGAAGATCTCCCAGCAGCAACAAAAACAGAAATAAAACCATTTTTAAAGTAGAGTAGATAAAGGCTAGATCCCTTATCTGCTTTTTATTAGGAATCTCACTAATTGAGCGTCAGAGAGCAATATAAACTCAATAGTTGTTCTTATCCTTCCTACTTACATCCAAAACTGGAAAAAAAAAAAAGTTTTGACTGGACAAACTTTCACTATAGAAGAACTTTGTGAATCATTTAACCACTTTCAGACCGGACCAATTTGCAGCCAAAGGACCAGGCCCCTTTTTGCGATTCGGCACTGCGTCGCTTTAACTGACAATTGCGCGGTCGTGCGATGTGGCTCCCAAACAAAATTGACGTCCTTTTTTTTCCCACAAATAGAGCTTTCTTTTGGTATGAAGAAAAATTAATAATTTCCTAAATTGTATCACAGAAACAAAGAAAAATGCGTTTTTTTTTTTCAAAATTTTCGGTCTTTTTTCAATTATAGCGCAAAAAATAAAAAACCCAGAGGTGATCAAATGCCACCAAAAGAAAGCTCTATTTGTGGGAAAAAAGGACAAAAAATTCATTTGGGTACAGTGTTGCATGACTGAGTAATTGTCATTCAAAGTGTGAGAGCACCGAAAGCTGAAAATTGGTCTGGATGGGAGGGGGTGTTGGTGCCTGGTAGGCAAGTGGTTAAGGAACAGGGCCGCCGAGTCCTTAACAACCAATCACGTGTCCTCCAGGATTTCCCTCCCCGCCTCCTCCTCCCCTCTCGCCAGCTATCACCAGGCTCAGGACCGCAGGTCTGTGGAAACTTCCTGCATTAGAGGTGAGCAAGCCCAGCTCCCCCCATCCCACTGTCCTCCCCCCCCCCCCCCCCCCCCCTCCTGCTGGGTGCAGCTCTCACATTCAGCTCTGCTCATCGCGGCTCCGCTATTTCTGTCACAGTTCAGGGAGCAGGAGTAAGTTCAGTGTGACCTCTGCATAGATCTGTCCTTTCATTGTCAGCTGCATGGCTCTGCACACATCAAGATTTCTCCCTGTGCCCTGTGTCCGCCTGGTGCACCCCCCCTCCTCCTCTCCAGCAAGCAGAGGCACACACGGCCGGCACCACTGCAGCAGGTCAGTGTGTGAATAGATTCCCCCCCATGTGTCAAACACTAATTATCTATATAGTGCTAAATACATGAAACTGACATAGAAAACTGAAGTCTAATATCAATGCCTAAATATATCTTGGTGTGTACTAATCTCAAAATTAGTATCTATAGTGTCCATGTAATTCCAGCAAATAGGACTGTTTGCACTGGAGTCAGTGGCATATCTAGGGTATGGCAGCCATGGCTAGTGCCATGGGCGCCGTGGGGGGGGGGGGGGGGGGCGGGCGCAAAAAAGCCGCCCCTGCACAATAAAATAGTTCCATCCGTCCATTCGCGGCCGCCTCCCGCACTAATGCAGTCCCCTGCGCCACGGCCAGCCTTCACTAGCAAGTGAGGGAAGCGGCAGTCTCCCCCATCCCATGACGGCTGATGAGTTGACTCTCCCGCCTCCCGGGTCATCTACGTAGCCGTAGTGTAACAGGCGGAGGCGGAGCCTAATGCGGAGGCGGAGCCTAATGCAGAGTCAGAGCCTAATGCGGAGGCGGAGCCTAATGCTCCGCCTACGCTCCTTTCTGCAGCTGCTTCAGCTTCTCCACGGAGCGAGGTCTCCCGGGTCTGTGTGATGTCACGTGACTGTGAGGACTCTGGAGGCTGGAGAAGAGAACTCTAGAGAGAACATTATGTCACTAGAGAGAAGAGAAAAAATTGGAACCCCCAGACAGCAGCACCTGGAAGGATTAGCACTGCAGCCTAGAAGCAGGTACAATTACAGAACCAGTCAGTCACCACGATCTTGAGCATCAAATATAGTGCTCAAACAATATGGATTAAATAAATATGCTTAGCCATAGATATCACAAATAAAGTATAATAAAGTGATTTGTACAAGTAGTACCTGCTTTTGCACAAATCAATTTTATTACACTTTATTTGTGATATCTATGGCTAAGCATATTTATTTAATCCATATTGAGCACTATTTGATTGGCTGCTTGCTTGGGCCTGGCACACACGCACAATCGCACATGGTGGTGACTTAAAGTCATCATGTGTGATTCTGCGTGTGTGCCAAGCAGACAGGGCTGGTGCTCTGTCGAGAAATGCCTGGCTATCGAATAGTGCCCAGGTGGAACTGTGCATGCGCCGCACGGAGCCGCAGAACAGCTGAGTTTACGATCAGCTGTTGTCCCGTGTGGCCGAGGCACGTTCATGTAGGTGAGGGACAGATATTTACATGAAGGGGGCGGATATTTCAATGATGGGCAGTGCTGGGGGTGGAATTTGTATTGATGGCCAAAGAAATTTGCAAAATAAATCTTTATCTGCTATTCATTTTGAACGCTGCGGGCGTGTTTAGTCAATTGAAGGGCAGATTTTTCTATATTACATAAAGGTCTCTTTACCAGATTTGTTTGTTCAGCGATAAAAATTCCGCCCCTAGTACTGGCCATCATTGAAATATCCGCCCCCTTTATGTAAATATCCGTCCTCGCCTACATAAACATGCCTCGGCAACGCGAAACAGCTGATCTTAAGCTCAGCTGTTCTGAGGCTCCGTTCTGCGCACGTGCAGTTCCGTCCCAGCATTTTTCGATAGGGGGTACTTCTCGACAGAACACCGGCATTACCACTAGCCAAACTAGGCAGCTGCCTAGGGCACCTGGCCACTGGTGATCCTATTCCCTCTCTACCTCTGTCCAATGTCAGAGGCGCTGGCGCTGCATTTATGGGTGCTGATGTTACTGCATTTATGGGTGCTGGTAAGGCCGCATTTATGGGTGCTGATGTTACTGCATTTATGGGTGCTGGTAAGGCTGCATTTATGGGTGCTGATGTTGCTGCATTTATGGGTGCTGGTAAGGCCGCATTTATGGGTGCTGATGTTGCTGCATTTATGGGTGCTGATGTTGCTGCATTTATGGGTGCTGATGTTGCTGCATTTATGGGTGCTGATGTTACTGCATTTATGGGTGCTGGTAAGGCTGCATTTATGGGTGCTGATGTTGCTGCATTTATGGGTGCTGGTAAGGCCGCATTTATGGGTGCTGATGTTGCTGCATTTATGGGTGCTGATGTTGCTGCATTTATGGGTGCTGATGTTGCTGCATTTATGGGTGCTGATGTTGCTGCATTTATGGGTGCTGATGTTACTGCATTTATGGGTGCTGATGTTACTGCATTTATGGGTGCTGATGTTACTGCATTTATGGGTGCTGATGTTACTGCATTTATGGGTGCTGATGTTACTGCATTTATGGGTGCTGATGTTACTGCATTTATGGGTGCTGATGTTACTGCATTTATGGGTGCTGATGTTACTGCATTTATGGGTGCTGATGTTACTGCATTTATGGGTGCTGATGTTACTGCATTTATGGGTGCTGATGTTACTGCATTTATGGGTGCTGATGTTACTGCATTTATGGGTGCTGATGTTACTGCATTTATGGGTGCTGGTAAGGCTGCATTTATGGGTGCTGATGTTACTGCATTTATGGGTGCTGATGTTACTGCATTTATGGGTGCTGGTAAGGCTGCATTTATGGGTGCTGGTAAGGCTGCATTTATGGGTGCTGATGTTGCTGCATTTATGGGTGCTGATGTTGCTGCATTTATGGGTGCTGATGTTGCTGCATTTATGGGTGCTGATGTTGCTGCATTTATGGGTGCTGATGTTGCTGCATTTATGGGTGCTGATGTTGCTGCATTTATGGGTGCTGATGTTGCTGCATTTATGGGTGCTGATGTTGCTGCATTTATGGGTGCTGATGTTGCTGCATTTATGGGTGCTGATGTTGCTGCATTTATGGGTGCTGATGTTGCTGCATTTATGGGTGCTGATGTTGCTGCATTTATGGGTGCTGATGTTGCTGCATTTATGGGTGCTGATGTTGCTGCATTTATGGGTGCTGATGTTGCTGCATTTATGGGTGCTGATGTTGCTGCATTTATGGGTGCTGATGTTACTGCATTTATGGGTGCTGATGTTACTGCATTTATGGGTGCTGGTAAGGCTGCATTTATGGGTGCTGATGTTACTGCATTTATGGGTGCTGATGTTACTGCATTTATGGGTGCTGGTAAGGCTGCATTTATGGGTGCTGGTAAGGCTGCATTTATGGGTGCTGATGTTGCTGCATTTATGGGTGCTGATGTTGCTGCATTTATGGGTGCTGATGTTGCTGCATTTATGGGTGCTGATGTTGCTGCATTTATGGGTGCTGATGTTGCTGCATTTATGGGTGCTGATGTTGCTGCATTTATGGGTGCTGATGTTGCTGCATTTATGGGTGCTGATGTTGCTGCATTTATGGGTGCTGATGTTGCTGCATTTATGGGTGCTGATGTTGCTGCATTTATGGGTGCTGATGTTGCTGCATTTATGGGTGCTGATGTTGCTGCATTTATGGGTGCTGATGTTACTGCATTTATGGGTGCTGATGTTACTGCATTTATGGGTGCTGATGTTACTGCATTTATGGGTGCTGATGTTACTGCATTTATGGGTGCTGGTAAGGCTGCATTTATGGGTGCTGGTAAGGCTGCATTTATGGGTGCTGATGTTGCTGCATTTATGGGTGCTGATGTTGCTGCATTTATGGGTGCTGATGTTGCTGCATTTATGGGTGCTGATGTTTCTGCATTTATGGGTGCTGATGTTGCTGCATTTATGGGTGCTGATGTTGCTGCATTTATGGGTGCTGATGTTGCTGCATTTATGGGTGCTGATGTTGCTGCATTTATGGGTGCTGATGTTGCTGCATTTATGGGTGCTGATGTTGCTGCATTTATGGGTGCTGATGTTGCTGCATTTATGGGTGCTGATGTTGCTGCATTTATGGGTGCTGATGTTGCTGCATTTATGGGTGCTGATGTTGCTGCATTTATGGGTGCTGATGTTGCTGCATTTATGGGTGCTGATGTTGCTGCATTTATGGGTGCTGATGTTGCTGCATTTATGGGTGCTGATGTTACTGCATTTATGGGTGCTGATGTTACTGCATTTATGGGTGCTGGTAAGGCTGCATTTATGGGTGCTGATGTTACTGCATTTATGGGTGCTGATGTTACTGCATTTATGGGTGCTGGTAAGGCTGCATTTATGGGTGCTGGTAAGGCTGCATTTATGGGTGCTGATGTTGCTGCATTTATGGGTGCTGATGTTGCTGCATTTATGGGTGCTGATGTTGCTGCATTTATGGGTGCTGATGTTGCTGCATTTATGGGTGCTGATGTTGCTGCATTTATGGGTGCTGATGTTGCTGCATTTATGGGTGCTGATGTTGCTGCATTTATGGGTGCTGATGTTGCTGCATTTATGGGTGCTGATGTTGCTGCATTTATGGGTGCTGATGTTGCTGCATTTATGGGTGCTGATGTTGCTGCATTTATGGGTGCTGATGTTGCTGCATTTATGGGTGCTGATGTTGCTGCATTTATGGGTGCTGATGTTGCCGCATTTATGGGTGCTGATGTTACCGTATTTATGGGTGCTGATGTTACTGCATTTATGGGTGCTGATGTTGCTGCATTTATGGGTGCTGATGTTGCTGCATTTATGGGTGCTGATGTTACTGCATTTATGGGTGCTGATGTTACTGCATTTATGGGTGCTGATGTTGCTGCATTTATGGGTGCTGGTAAGGCTGCATTTATGGGTGCTGATGTTGCTGCATTTATGGGTGCTGGTAAGGCCGCATTTATGGGTGCTGATGTTGCTGCATTTATGGGTGCTGGTAAGGCCGCAAATGTTTTGTCAGGGGCACAGTTTCAGTGCTTGCCATAGGCGCCATTTTCACTAGATACGCCTCTGACTGGAGTTTTGGTTTAACCAACCAGTGGGAATTTGTAAATCAAATAATATGTATTATGTATGAAATTTTGTTTATGCATGGACACTATATAGATGCTAATTTTCAGATTATTAACACGCCAAGATATATTTAAGCATCCATATTCACTTTTTCTTTGCCAGTAATTTTTGTTTTATGTTATTAAAACTATAATTAGGATTTGACACAGCAGCACATATATTTATACTTATTTTTGGTGGGGAGCATACGCTGTTTTTCAATCCATGTTTGTTTACGTGGCAGCGCATACATTTTGTTTTTGTTTTATTTGAATAGAGAGCAGTAGTAGGATTGTGACTCCCCCTCATCACTTTATCAGCCCTTCTTCTTCTTTTTTTTTTTTTTTTCCTCTCATCTAGCACATCTTCACCCCAGCCTCATCCAACTCCCCCAAACCACCCCTTTTACCTACTCTTTCTAGGTGATAGGTATCGGTATTGGCGAGTACTAAAAAAAAAAAGTATCGCTACTCGGTGTCAAAAAAATGGTATTGGTGCAACCCTATCTGTCAGTGCTCATCAGTGCCACCTAATCCTATCAGTGCTCATCAGTGCTGCATGTCAGTGCCACCTAATCTGTATTGTGCTTTGAAAACTGTCACATGACATTAAAAAAAAGTATCGGTAATTGGTATCGGCGAGTACTTGAAGAAAAAGTATCAGTACTTGTACTCGGTCTTAAAAAAGTGGTATCGGGACAACCCTAATTATTAAAATCACTGCTCCTGAAAAAACGGCCGTTTTAAAAACTTTTTTGCATGGATACATTTCCCCTGGGGCAGGACCCAGGTCCCCAAACACTTTTTTTTTAATGGCAATAACTTGCATATAAGCCTTTAAAATTAGCACTTTTGGTTTTTCCTGTTGGTGTCCCATAGACTTTAACAGTGTTCCGTGGCTTTCGAATTTGCCACGAACACAGCATAATGTTCGCTTCGAACATCGTGCTCATCCCTACGTTCAAGGATGAAGCACACAAAGGGCAAAATTAAAACCAAAATATCTGAGCACCTTGAGAATTCATTGAGAATTGCTACTACTTCCATCCAACCAGATATTGATGCTTTCGTTTATCAAAAACAGTGTAAGATATCGTACTAGTTTTATGTTGCCCTCTTCTACTTTTTTATAATAAAAAAATTACAAAAAAATGTAGTTTATTACTTGAATAGGTACATTATCTATATCCATGGTTGTTAACTTGTAATATGCCTGACTTTTTTTCTGCTCACCAGCTATCCTTATTGTTAGTGTATTTTGTGTGGCCCAAGACACTTCTTCCAATGTGGCCCAGGAAGGTCAAAAGGTTAGACACCCCTGCCTTACACATTCATTAGCAGTGGGTTTTGCTATTACATAGCAAGACTAAAGAGGGAAAACCTGCAATGTGCCTTAGTGCTGACAATTTGCAAAGTAGTAATGGTGCGCTAAAACGGTTTTAACATTTTAATTCCTATGCTAAATTTGGCTGTGAGTGTTCTTGGATCTACACAGAGCTAAAATGGGTTGGTAGTGGGACAAGGAATGAGTTTGGGCACGGCTCAAACCCAGAAGGAATTTCAGTGCTAGGCCAATCGGCTACTGCTGAGTTATTCCCCACACCGTGCTGCATGTTCAAAAAGGGGCTGAGATGTTCATGACATCATTGACTTAATATGGCCATGGCCATGTACATTCCCATTCCTTTGCGTATGTGCAACTGTAGGTCTGGGGATGCCTTGGCCATAGCTGATTGGGTTAACACTGTTGGCTTCTTTCCAGGTTTAGCCAGTCATGGGCTCAGACTCATTCCTGGTTTGGATGCTCAAAACTGATATTTTGGCTTTTCATAGATGCCAGCCATTTGATTTTTGTCTAAAGAGTCATGAATCGGATATGGGGATAAACCTTGATAACCTCCTTCTGAAAATGTTAGTTGACTGTTATTCTAACCTAATAACTTTATTATTTTTTGACACATTAGCCCCAAAACAAGTCACGGATCAAGTCTGATAAAATTAAGCATTCTGGCTGCATCCTTAGAATAGGAAGACCCAGTAAGGGCAGTTCCATGATTCGCTTGTGATGGGATTCGTATAGGTTATTCAAGGGAGGGTTCTGCATAAATAAATTCCTTGGCTTGTCCACTTGACAAGGCTTGGAAGCTTAATAGGGCTTTCACAATGTTTGATATTCCATAATATTAAGAATGCATCCGAGGAATGATTGTTTTTCTTGTGGTAGCATTAGGATGGTCACCTATGGTTAAAGGGTATCTCCACTGTTGTGGGGAAAAAATTAGCAAATAAAGAAATATAGCGTATACAATTGCAACACAAGTCATATAATTAATGTTATTAAAAATTACCTTTCCTTTTCAATCTGCAATGCTGTAATTTTCTGAAAATTACATATGGCTATCCTGGAGGAGTTCTGCACACCGAATGTGTACTGACCACCCCCCCAGAAACCTAATTTCCTGCTTATGTGATTTAGATCACCAATTTTCCCAGAAGTCTGCTGTAAGATGCAAGTCAAATTTCAGGCATCCCCTGCAACAAAAATGCCATTTTTGGTGAGATACTTCAGGTAGGAAATCACGTCTAAAGGGATGCAGGCCCAGCAGCTTTCTGCATTAGAGCTTTGCAGGTGCACAGCTGATTGATAATTATGAAACCACTCCCATTGGACACACTTTCCCACATGGATACTGACAAGCACACAGGGATTTCTTCAAAATAACAAAAGGTAGGAATATGCAACAAAGTTTGTTAAAATCCTTGCACTGTACATAGATACACTTCAACTTTGGGGGAGCCATAGTTTTTAGTCGGGTTCCGCTGGTGCTTATGGAGGCCTAAGAAACCATGACTTGGCCCCAAATTACTTGGAGATAAAATATTACTTAAAATATATTAGTAATTATACTGCAGAGGTTTGCTATCTGTCCTATACTTTATTTATGTTTTTATTTTATTTATTTTTTTTACATGCAGGGCCCCTGTCAGAATCTAATATGCTTCCCTCCAGACACGCCTTGTTATGGGACATGTGATTTGGGTGAAGCTCTTCTGCCGGTGTTCCTTGATGAGCATATCTTGCAGCAACCCGTGGACTTTACTCAACTCGTCCCTCTGTATGAGCAGTTCAGCAAAGCATTTATTCAGAAAGCAGTTGAACAGAATAAACCATTCTTCTTGTACTATGCGTCACATGTGAGTCACCACTTTACTTATTCTTAAAGTACCATAAGCAACAAGCAATGCATTCAGTGTTCTCACACTGGGGAGAGTTCTGAAATAAAACGAGGTCAAAAAGCAAATGTCCTTTCCTGGTACTGAAAAAAGGGATCCAGAAGGATGGATATACACAGTTCGCCTTAGGAATAGAAGGATCATTTATATGTTGTCCCTCACTATCCTTAAGCCAGATGATACGATTTTCTTACCTGTAACCACAGGATACAGGAAAGAAAATTGTTCAATTCTTCCATCAACAGTCGGTGTGGGGGGAGTGCACAGTGATTATTGCTAGCGACCAATATTTGCATCTTTAAAATCTGACATGCTGGTTGTACCCAAGTCGATCGCTAACTTGTCTTGGGAACATTCAGCCTGCCCATGGATGGCTAAAATCTTGTCACGTTCTTGCTGAACCGGCTGAGATTTGAATGGTCTATGGCTGGCTTTAGAGACCTTGTTTACATAGTTAGGTTGAAAAAAAAGACACAAGTCCATCCAGTTCAACCACAAATAAAAAAAATAAAAAAAAATTATATACATACATACATGCATGCATACATACATACATACATACATACATACAATCCCTTGTCTCCAACTTTAAAAAATTGCAGGTAAAAGAACACAAAAACTTTAATATTTTAAATGTTTACTTGCAGTGTTTTTTCCTTTTCCATAGATAATGATATTTTTTTTTTTTTTTTTTTTTTCTTCACTTGCAATTAGCCTTTGAACATTTTATAGACTATTTGACTACGCCAGGAGAGTCTGTTCCCTAGCACAGCCCATCCTTCCTTGCACATCACAGCTCTCTACTTTTCTGGAAGTGTATAATTACTGTCTGTGCTGGCCTAGCTACATTGCCATTTTTTTTGTTTCTTCCCTACACAAGCTTTTATGTTGCCGCAATGGGATGAGTAAAAAAAATATTACTTGAGTGACAGCTCTGGGACTGCTGACATCGCCTCCAAGATGGTGACACTCAGCAGCAGTCTCAGGGCATTTTGATGTCTACACAAGAGGCATTTTCCAGTAAATAGCATGCAGAAAAAATGTTAACTGCACATACAGCTTTATGGAAAATCTTTGAAATCAATGTTCTGACTGCAGGATTTCTTTAAATGACCAATTCTGTTTTTGTGAATCTTTGAAGGAATTTACTTCTCCATTAGGAATATTGCTGATGTCATTGATGCAGTCTATGGGGTCATCCTGCTCCTGGCATCACTGACTTTGAGCAATGTGATCAGGAAGGAATTTTTTTCCCCTGCTGTAGCAAATTGGATCATGCTTTGCTGGGGTTTTTCGTCTTCCTCTGGATCAACTGTGGATGTGGATTGGGTATATGGGATTGCGTGATAATATTTTTTTTATTTATTTTTATGGATGAACTTGTCTTTTTTTTCAACCTGACTACGTAACTTTGGGTCTGCCCCCTTAAATGTGACAGTGCACATCATCTGAGCTGGAAGGCGCTAGTGATGTAGCCTTCCCAGGATGCATTTGTAAAACCCTGGTTACATCATCAGTGCCTTTCCAGGAAGTGGAATTAAAAGCAAAAAAAATATTTAATGCATGGAAGATGATTTCATATCCGCATGCTGTTGTGATTTATAGTGAAATGGGGGGAAATGTCCACTTTTAATCCTTTTTGCTCTCACTGACGTATGTTATACATTCACAGCAGCAGGGGCTTTACACACACTAGCAGCAAGGAAAGTCACATAAGCCTTTACATATAGCGGGAACCCCATTATAAAGAAACCTGCTATTCATAATACCTGCAATATGAGGAAACCCATCATTGAAAAATCTGTGTATTTGTATACTCCATGAAAGTGTGTGGGGTGTTTTTTTTTTTTTTTTTTTTTTTTTTTTTATTTATTTTTTTTTTAAAAAAGCATTTTATGGTTGGGTAGAAGACAACCGACAAGTTTGATCCTTATAAAAAATAAAGTTCGCTTTGTCAAACCCACTTTTTTTTATTTTTTTATTCATAATGCTCCCTACTGATTTATCTTTAATGGGCTTAAAGAGGAGCTGCAGCCTCCCCAAAAAAATACGTCAGCAGCTACAAATACTGTAGCTGCTGACTTTTTAATATAAGGACACGTACCTGGCCTCCAGCGCTGTCCTCACTCGAGCCAATTCTTCAATCGGCTTCCGGTACAGACGCCAGCATCTTAATTAAGGGAATAACGGCAGTAAAGTCTTGGCTAATTGGGCCCAATTTGGACATTTTCACTTGGGGTGTACTCACTTTTGTTGCCAGCGGTTTTGACATTAATGACTGTGTGAGTTATTTTGAGGGGACAGCAAATTTACACTGTTATACAAGCTGTACAATTACTACTTTACATTGTAGCAAAGTGTCATTTCTTCAGTGTTGTCACATGAAAAGATGTAATAAAATATTTACAAAAATGTGAGGGGTGTACTCACTTTTGTGAGATACTGTATATGACCCCACCACCTATCCCCCCCCCCCCCTTTTAACTAAACCCACTACATCTTTTAAGAGAGCTGTGTCAAACCTCTTGTATAGAGGCAAGTCAAAAGAGTTTTTAACCTTTAACACGCAGAGTATCTATCTCTATGTGGAGAACCCAGTGTTTCCAGTTTTTCACAATCTGCCTAAGGCTCCATTCACACTAGCGTGTTTTTTTGATGCATTTTGCAGGGAAATTTTTTTTAACATGGGTTCCTATGGAACATGTTCATCAATGCATTTTTGTTCCTCTGCGTTTTTGGAAAGGGTTGGACTTTTTTTCATGCAAAATGCAGCGTTTTGCATGTATAGAAGTCAATGGACCCGCATCCAAAACGCAAGTACCGCGTTTTTGCCGCGATTTGGGTTTTTTTTTTTTTATTATTTTTTTACACTGTATATAGCTGGTTGCTAAGCAACCACAGTGTAAAAAAAAATGCAAATCGTGGCAAAAACGCGGCAAGAACTGCAAAAACGCTCAAAAGAAAAATGCATAGATGTGAATCGCGCCTAAGATCTACAAATCGGGCTATCCTGTTCAGGGTTACAGCCATTGGATCACTTTTAGAGTGTTTGGGGGAGTTGGTAGACTTCCATTTTCAGCCGCTGGTTTTGCATTTACTGGGCTATATTAAAGATACTAGTGTGGCACTGTCTCAGGTCAAGACTCTACATTGGATTTCTAACTTTTTGTGAGTGACTCTGGATATTAAAGCTCCCTGTTCATTGATTCTCCAACACTGGACTACAGGCCGTCAAATATCATTTGTATAAATATAGTTCTTACTTTTTGTGTCGCTTTTTTTTTACTTGTACATAATTTTCTTTATGACGGCTGTTTTTACATCCAGCGTTGTGGGGCGTCGATGGGTGCCAAATTCTCACCCTCCATGGCAAATTTGTATATTGGGTGGTGGAAGGCACTTGTTCTCTCGTACTTCCCCTTTACCAGACACATCCACTGGTATGGGCTCTGTATTGATAATGTTCTGGTGGTGTGGGATGGAGAGTGTAGCTTACTTGATAGCTTTTGAACTATGAATATCCGTCAATGTAATCTTCATTTTACTAGCGCGTCATCCTGTCACTATTGATTTTTTTTTTTTTTAAGATGTTACCTTGCAGGGTAATTTTGAAACCGGAAATATTCCTTCCTGTACATATTGCAAACCCTGTTCAGGTAATGTCACTTAATATGCCACAAAGTGTCATCCCTCCAACACCAGCAGGGCGATACCAGTTGGAGAATTTTCTATGTAGAAATTGTTCTATGGATCTTGCTTTATAAGGAATGTAACATCATTGGCACCCAATTTAGCACCAAGAGGTTTCCAGAGAAGGTATACAGAGATGAATGAGTCTGATTAGTAATAAAAACAGAGAAGATCTTTTTGAAAGGGAGTAGAGGTAGAGCTGGCAACAGATTTAGAAATACATCTGAGGATCGAGCTGTCCCCTTTGTGACCACCTTTTTTTTCCAAAGAATATAATCAAGTTCTAGCAATTCTAAAGAAGAATTTACTTGCCTTGTACTCTAAGGATTTTTTTTTGCAGAAACGTTGTAGATTTTTTGGCCACCGTCCACCCACTTTGGGTACCTTCCTCTTTCCAAGCCCTTTCATATTTGCAGAAAAGGCACCACCAATGTGGCTGTCGTACCTGGGATGTTGCCCATGTGGCCAGAATTCTTTATAGGAACTGTCATTTGAATCTACGTACAAAATTGTTTAGCTGTCGGGTCACTGGTGAACAGTTCAGGTTAAAACAATATAAACTGTGGTACAAGTTATGTTGTGTGTTTAATTATCTGCACTTTAATTATATGCAATTTGCAGTATGTATGATATACAACCTGATCCTTGAGAACTAGGATCGGTGAGCACTACTATGACATCCCTATGCCGCTTTGCATACGTGGGTGGAGCAGTTTGGGGGTTAGCAAGGAAGGGGCGTGATCTACCTGTCGCCTGCCCACTCTAGTGGCAAAGTGAGTATGTACACAATGTAATACAGCATGTATTAACAGTTTGATCTTGGTTTAATGGCACTTAAAAAAATAGATATCAATGTACTCTCAAAACTAGGATATCCCATATAGTCAGCCTAGGCACTGGAACTTTGATCTTTTTCCACAGCACACTCATTATCCGCAGTTTGCAAGCGCTCGATATACAGGGCAATCTATAAGAGGAACGTATGGAGACGCATTACTGGAATTTGATGGCACAGTAGGAGATCTTATAAACACTGTGTGGGATTTGGGAATTCAAAACAACACACTTTTCATCTTTACCTCTGACAATGGGTGAGTCACACATGTGGGTAGGGAAGGGGACTATTCTTGTTTACAAATGTGATGTGCGGTGTCTTTTTATTCCTATGACCACTCTGGAAACACCTGAATCTGGTATTTTGACATGGTGGGATCATTTGATTTGATGAACAATATACCAATGTGTCTGAGTAATGTTTTAAGCACAAAAAAAAATATCTAATAGTAAAAACGATCAGCACATTAACGGTACCACAAAACAAAAAAATGTATATAAAATATCAAATTTTATTTGTACAAGTGTTTAAAATCACAAATGCATATAGTAACCTATTAAAGATGCCACTGTCATCTCCTACAATTTGTTACATTTTATTCCTCCCGTCATCCATAATAGAAGTAGTGTGATTGGTCACTTGCCATTTTCTTTAACACTTTTTTCAAGGGTCATAGGCCCGCTTCATCAGGACGACCAGCAATAACAATGAATCTCTGTTGTAGGTAGATTTAGTAAAAACAAGGCATTACAGCCCGCAATCTCCATATCGTGGATCCAAGAGGGTTGGAATGTGTCCCATCAGGTTGCCAAAAATCAGATTAGGGAGCCAATCATACATAGTGTACTTTAGACATTCTGTGAAATATGGACGTTAAGATGAATCCCCCTAGATCAGTATTCCTTGCAAAAAGACCTCCATAAATCGTTCGGAAGCAGGGTAATTGCCCTAATGTTTTAAGCATAATAGCAGTGCTCTTGTGGTTTACAAAACATCACACCCAGTGATTGTGAGCCACAAATGGGACCTGATTTACTAAAGCACAGGAGTTCCGGCAAAAAAAAAAAATACAAAAAGTGTAGCTGCTGACTTTTAATAATCACACTCTCACGAAGCCCCGCTCCTCCCCACGGCGCCGGCATTCTTACTGTGCGTGCCCAATCTCCTTAGACATGTCCCAAAAGATTGCAGGGAGGGAGCTTGGATGCCTTTTTATAAAGAGGGTATCTGCTCCCCCCCCCCCCCCCCCCCAAAAAAATGACATGCCAAATGTGGGTTATCAGGTGGTCACCTTCACTTAAAGCGGAAGATCCATTTATTTTTTTTGGGTGGAACCCCGCTTTAACTTCTGTTTTCTAACATTTAGTCCTACATTGAATTTTAATAAGTAATTTCTCTAGAATTTGATTGGATACTTGAAGAAAATACTGTCTGAATCACTTTGTCACGCTTTCACTTTACACAAATCAGACCCTGTATGCGTTAGGGAAGGATGATCTGTGTTGTCCATAGCACTCAGTTAAGTTTGAAAAAACAGAATCTAATGGACTGTACTGGGCAGGCTAATTTGTCCCTTGTCATATTGTTGCTTGTGGTCCAAGGATGTGTATGACTGTGTTTGGTATTAATAATGGATGCAGAGAGTATGACTGTTTAGCTCAGTTATTTAAAGCGGTCCTGCACACACTTCATTTAGTAAACCTCTTTGCCTTCCAAATCGGGCAAAGAGTACTAAATTTAAGTGTGTTTTTTTTTTTTTTTTTTTTTTTTTTTCCACTTGCCTTGTAATTACTGACCTTCTTTCCTCTGTCTCTTCGGCGGTGGGCGGTGTCTCTGCGTCAATCCTCGTCATGCCGCACTGTCTCCTGGGATCTGGTGTCATTGATCCCAGGAGTCAGTGTGGACATCCGCCGAAATCTCGCGAGATTTACGGGGCTCGTGCCGAAATCCTCGCGAGATTTCGGCGAACGTGAGCTGCACTTTGCCGTTACTGCGCACGCGCGAGATCGGCGCAGTAACGGCGGTGCATGCTGGGCCATAGAAGGGGCCTATGTGGCTTCACATGCCCACATGCAAGATGGCACCCAGCAGCAACACTTTTTATAAGTGTCTTTCTGACGAAAACCCGGCAGCAATTCCCTCTTAAAACGGAACACGTGAGTGTACAATAACCATCTCCTCCTATTTCTTCTCATTGCAGAATAAAAAAAAATACATTACAGACAGTGTCATTCCGCTTTAAGTTACTGTATATAGGTACAAGTCCGTATTGATTAACCTTTTGTTTCTTCTCAAGGCCTGAAACAATGCGCAAGGAGATGGGTGGTACCTCTGGACTCTTGAAATGTGGCAAAAGTACAACCTACGAGGGAGGCCTAAGAGAACCTGCAATAATGTACTGGGAGGGAAAAATAGAACCAGGTAACAAATTGAGCGATACTCCCAAGAGTTTGATGATAGTTCTAGCATCAAGATAAGGTTGAGGGGCCCTTTTTTGATTTGAGATTAATCTGTGAACAGTGCTCTTAACACCACCTTGATATGCTATATATTACATTTTACAATGTTCTCCTCCAGGGGATAAAGTTACATGTTGCACTTTGTCTCACATTTTATTATTTGCTGTGGATGGCTAGCTATGTGGTCGAGCAGGACGCTCTCCCTTCCCTACGGCCATCTGACAATGCAACTAACACAGATGGCTGCACTGATTTGAGCTTTGACTACTTCTCCTTCAGTTACAACGGGTGAGGAAAGCAGTCCAGTAGATGAATTGTGGGTGTACATACTGCACCTGTAGTAAAAGTATGCTTGCAGCAATACATTTACTACAAAGCACAACTAACACTTTTTTATAGTTGGTACAGAAATAAGGGAACTAGACAGATAAAGGTACAGTCGTGGCCAAAAGTTTTGAGAATGACTCAAATCTAAATTTTCACAAACTCTGCCGCTTACAGCTTGCCAGAACCACCTCTGGAGGGAGTCGATTCCATTTTTTTTCACAGCTCTTATGCCCCGTACACATGGTCGGACATTCCGACGGAAAAAGTCCGATCGGATTATGTTGTCGGAAAATCCGATCGTGTGTGGGCTCTATTGGACTTTATCGTCTGAATTTCCGCCGGAAAAAGTTTGAGAGCTGGATCTAAAATTTTCCGACAACAAAATCCGATTGGACTTTTTCCGATCGTGTGTAGAGAATTCCGATGCACAAAGTACGACGCATGCTCAGAAAAAATTTGGAGACGAAAGCTATTGGCTCCTGGCCTCTACGTAGTCCCGTCGTATGTGTTGTACGTCACCTCGTTTCGTACGATCGGATTTTCTGACAACTTTGTGCGACCGTGTGTGTGCAAGTTTCGGCCAAAATCCGTCGGCAAAAATCAGATGGATTTTGTGGTCGGAATGTCCGACCGTGTGTACGGGGCATTACTGTAAAGAAAGCCTTCCATATTTGGAGATGAAATATTTTTTCCTCCCTAGATGTAAAGAGTGTCCTCTGTGATGACCTTAAAGTGAATAACTCACTCAAAACCAAGTTCACTATATGGACCACTTATGTGGCGATCCCGCAGCTGAATCAACTATAGGAGACACACCTGGCGCTTGCTGGACTTTCTTAGGTGCCCCGAAGCCTTCTTCACAAATGCAGTGGAAATGTTTTTTAAAGCGGTAGTAAAGCCGCTGAACTTTTTTTTTTTTTTTTTTTTTTTTTAACACCTGTAAAGGAAAAGGCATAATGAGCTAGTATGCACCGCATACTAGCTCATTATGAAATACTTACCTTAGAACGAAGCGTCGGTAACTCACCTGGTCCATGCCGAGGTCGCTGACATGTTGCCTCGGCGTGTCTTCCGGGTATCGCGACTCCAGCGCTGTGAGTGGCTGGAGCCGCGATGTCGTCACTCCCGCGCATGCGCACGGGAGACTTCTTCCCGGCAGGGTTCGCATTCTGCCGGCCCTTCAGCCGAGAATCCCCCGTGCGCATGCGCCGCTGCAGTCAGCGGCGCATTGCATGGGGAATATCTCCTAAACCGTACAGGTTTAGGAGATATTATATTTTTTTTTTTTTTTTTTTTTTTTTTTTTTTTACCTACAGGTAAGCCTTATTATAGGCTTACCTGTAGGTAAAAGTTATATTTTTGACTTTACTTTCACTTTAAGGGATGAAGTTAATTTTCATGTCAAAGAGGGACTTTGCAATTAGTTGGACTTCATCTGATCAGTCTTCATAACATTTTGAAGCATATGCAGATTGCCATCATAAGAACTGAAGCAGCAGACTTTGTGAAAATTAATATTTGTGTCATTCACAAAACTTTTAGTCCACGGCTGTACACTAGTCAGAGTTGGTAAAATGAACCTATTGCTTACATATAGCTTAGTATATTGTAGCACCACAAATTTGCATAGGTGTAATTGCCAAATATAATGTAAAACTGTGATGCCTAAATGTCCGCAACAAAATGGCTTTGCCAGAGTTTAGAAGCTGGAAGTCGGCCTCCTGTAATTGGTAAAATGCATTTCCACTTTTGCAGACAAATTTGCAAAAGCCTCACTATGTGTTTTGTAATTTGTGTTCACTAAAATCGCAAAAAAAAATCATATCATTTAGGATGTTTAGAAAGGGTGTCCTGGCTGATGGCAAACTTGTATGAGTAAGTTCAGTGTGAGTCTATCCAAATAGAAATCCTTAAGACTGGGTTCACATATGTGCGAATTGGATGCGTTTTTTTTTTTACCTGCATCCAATTCACATAACGTGAATTGGAGCAGCTCTCAATGGAGGCGGTTCACACATCTCCGGGGCGGCCGCTGTGCAGTTTTGAAAAGGGTCCTGTGCGTTTTTGGGTCTGGTTCAGGTGCAAATTCAGGCAAAATCTCTCACGTGATTAGCAGCTGAACTGGTGAACAAACGCAATGGACTCTGGATCGCAAACCGTAGCCGGGCATGTGTGAACCCAGCCTAAAAACAAAATTAGCTCCCTGTCATAAACCAACAATGATAGAAACCCAGCTTCTATATATTGAACCCTTTTGTTAGGCCAGACTTTGTTCAAATCTAGTTTAAAGCGGACCTTCAGTATTTTTTTTTTTTTTTTTCAACTTTCCATCTATTCCATCCTCTGCCCTTGTTTTAACTTTAGATGATAAAACCTTTTTTATTTTTATTTATTTTTCTGCCAGTATACCTTTATACAGCCCACTTCCTGTTTCTTGTCTGGTAAAATGCCTAGGCGTGTGACATCATGCACAGCTCTCACGCTCGTGAGAGTTTGCCAGGAAGGGGGGTGAGTCATAAGAGGGCCAATGAGAGCTGGAAGTGTGCCTGGGTCCAGGAAGTGAACAACAAGCAGCTTCAGCTTCCCACAGTTAAAATGGTTGCAGCCAGACTCAGTGGAGGGGGATTTCTGCAGCATATTTGGCAAGTACAGAATCGCAGTGTATATATAAAATAATATGCAAAGTGGTTGGAGGGAAGCTTCAGAATGGCATAGATTGTTTGTAGGGTAAGCAGACTGCAGTTTCTCTTTAAGACCGATCATGAGATCTGCCAGTACTGTACCGACAGGGTTAATTAAGACAAACACAGCTCCTCAGCCCCTTACGAATGAAGAGATTCAAATAGCATTTTTCCCGAGGCATCTAAAAAGAATCCCCCCCCCCCCCCCTCTCTTTTTTTTTTTTTTCCTCTCTATGTGAATGGGAACGTGTAACAAAATAAAATAGGTGTTCTTTCAGTTTGACTGCATAAGTGAAAATACACTTTTGAATATAAATGGCTAATCACACCGTGTGTTTGTTTGTGTATACACAACAAAGTTGGGTACAGCTTGCCTATAAAAATAGAAAGAAAGAAATTTGTTGCAAACACATAAAGCATTTTCAGATGGGTAATGCAGTTTGACGCTAGTTTCAATGTTAAAAAAAAGATTTGTTTACTGATGAAGAGATGTCTGTACTTGGCACAGGCCCCCAGGGAGTGTAGCATGGAAGGTATCTCTAAATGAATTAAAGAATGCTTGTGATAAAACTAAGATCTATCTAGGCATCCATCCAGGACTTGCTATTTTGGTGTGAGGGGCACCCTGGTAAGCTTGTTAAGTGATGTTTGGCACTGCAGTTATGTTTCGAAAACCTGCAGATTTAACAGCTTCATACTGATCGCTTCTCAGCTTATCCCTGTCTGTACCAAAAGGGCATTGTGTTCCGTCTCATTTATCGATTTGTCTTTTTGTTGTACACTTTTGCAAGTAGGGCTTCCCTACCACTTGTTTTTTATCTTGTTACTTTGTTCCTCTGTATTTTTTATTTTTTTTTCTCTGTATTATAAAGTTCTGGATACAGTGTTGGCTTTATGGATAAAATGATTAACCTTGGCACAGACAGACATGTGTCACAAGCGGGTAACCATCAAGTGAACCCAACAGGAGAAAAATCACAGGAAAGAAGTGTTACAAGCTACGAAAAAGTTTCCTCTAATGGGACTTTTTGGGGCATAGGCTACTCAAAAAAAAACAGTTTTGAAGATTAGTAAATTTTATTAGAAAAAGCAGGTAGGAAAGACATGATGATAAAACCACAATTGATGCAATTACAAACATCGGTGCACAAAGAATGACCTACAATAAACCACTTGCTCTGTCCAGTTATGTATGTGACAGAAGGGTACAGAAGTCATCCTCTTCAGAAGTCATCAGAAGTCATCCTCTTCATCAGGGGTAAGTGGTTATGAAAAGTGTGTCTATAATCAGCAAGAACAAATATAAGAATTTATCCTACATTAAATATACATTTGAAAAAGATATTCAAACAGTATAGGTATACACTGACTATAAGGTTTGTGTAGACTTTAATGGGTATTGCATCATAATAAAAACCAGGGAATAGTTGCTGCCATAAGCCATTCAGAGAAGTCCAAAGGGTGGAGGCACGCAGCGGATCCGACCAAGACCACCCACCGAGGGCACTCAGCCCCAAAGGACTGGTACAACTGGTGTCTCTGAAGGAAAGAAAATAGTTGCCGTCCATACAATATGGACTGCAATCACTTAGCTATGCCCAATGGTTTTCTGCCTCCCCAGTAATGTTTTATGCTGTCCTCTCTAGGCCGACAGTGTGTTATTGATGTTTAGTATGAACACTCTACTCCACACGGTGTGACTCTGAGGATCCCATCTTCACTGCTTCAGTCCACCAAGCAACAAAGGTCTGTATAGTGGCTGACCAATAACCACATAATGCAGAGCATAGTTGAGATGCTTTCGTTTTACTTCATCCACCTATTGTAATACATATACTCTTTTCTTCAGAGACACCAGTTGTACCAGTCCTTGATGTGGTGCCTTCCCCCTTTGGGGCTGAAGCTGAGTGCCCTCTGTGGGTTGCCTTGGTCGGATCCGCCGCGTGCCTCCACCCTTTGGACTTCTCTGAATGGCTTATGGCAGCAACTATTCCCTGGTTTTTATTAAGATGTAATACCCATGATATTCTACACAAACCTTATAGTCCGTGTATACTTGTACTGTTCGAATAGCTTTTTCAAATGTATCTTTAATGTAGGATAAATTCTTATTTGTTCTTGTCGATTCTATAGACGCAACACTTTTTTCATAACCACTTACCCCTGATGAAGAGGATCAATGCTGTAACTTGAAACACGTTGGGTACCCTCTGTAGCATACATTACTGGACAGAGAAAGTGGTTTACTGTATGTCATGCTTTGTGCATCCATGTTTGTAATTGCATCAATTGTGATTTTATCACGTCTTTCCTACCTGCTTTTTAACTTTTTATAGTAAAATGTACTAATTTGTAAAACTTTATTTTTTGAGGAGAATTTGCCCTTAAAAGTCCCATTAAATGAAACTTCTTTCGTAGCTTGTCTGACTTGGGGATGTGGGCAGTGTCTTTCTACCCTATAAACAATTGGCATATCTTTTTGAATTCTCATGAAGTGTTACTTTTCATCTTTTAACAAAAACAACAAAGAAAAATACAAGCTTATTTACAAGCCAGCCTGCAAAAGAACCAAATTGTCCTGTCTAACTGTTCACTTTGAAACTAGGGGTTTAGTTTGCACACATTTGCAAAAATATGCATTAGCTGTAGCGGCACCTTAGTGTACTGCAGTCCTAACTCCAAAATTGGAGCCCATATATAATAATGGATAGATTGAGGGCAGGTGTGCCTGGGGAAGCCCAACCCTCCTGAAAGGCACAGGGATGCACCGGACACCCAGCAATGGCAGCAAAGGTATCCAGTGCGCCCCCGCGCCAATTAACCAACACTACAAATGGCAACCACCCCAGCCTGTAGCTGGCCTTTGCAGCAAGGACTCTCAAAATTTATAGTTAGGACTGCAGTACACTGGGGTGCCGTGAAACGGCCCTGCAGCTTATGCATATATTTGCATATATTTGCATATATTTGCAAATGTGTGCAAACTAAACCCCTGGTTTTAACGTGAACTGTTAGACAGGACAATTCATTTTTTGCAGCCTGGATGGTAAGTGAGCTTGAAATTTTTCTTTGTTTTTTTTTATCTTTTAACCCCTGCTGTCCTGGCAAGATGTAAATAGTTTTAGGCGGACTAGTTTACCAATAACTAAAATGTGAAGCAGAGACATATTGGTATTTATCTGTAGCCAGTAATTTATCATTGTAAACAAAGGGTGTATTTTACAAATGTTTAAATAGAATTCTGCACAGCTGAAGTGCATGTACATTCCTTCTATGTGAATGGGGGGGAAAAAAATGAATGTTTTTCTAGATCTAGTGACCAAATGCAACATTTGACCAGCACAGGAAACAGCCTAATGGCATTCATGTTTTTCCCTATTTGTACATGCACTTTCACTTGGGTGAATTGCTATTTGATTATTTTTTTTTTTTTTTTATCTAATACCCACCTAACTGTTCTGGTACATCACTAGTTTGCGATCATGTGAAATGCCCCCTTCCTAAAAAATTATAAGCATTCAATGCATTGTGTAATTCCTTGCTTCCCTGGTGACCATTGCAGGAGTTACCTCTGAGCTGGCCAGCACACTGGACATTTTGCCCACAGTAGCAACCTTGGCAGGAGCCAGCCTTCCCAATGTCACATTGGATGGATATGATCTGAGTAAACTGCTTTTTAAAAATGGGAAGGTAAGTCATTTTAAATACATGCAAATATACTATAGAGCATTATTTCAGTTTATGTGCACCAACATATTATAATCTGCCAATCTTCTCCAGTATACAGTACACCTAAGATATGAGCTGCCTGGTAGCTTTGTTTAAAGTAAGCTCTAGTCACCGTGACAGGTTTAACACTATAATAAAGGTGCCAGATAGATGTGTTTTATTATGATGTATGAATACTCAACGTGCTACCAGCCGTGTATCTTGTATCCAAAAGCATTACTAAATGAACACAATTTTGTATCTTTTATTATTGGTTTACCCTGGCAAGTTTCAATATTGCCATCTGTTTTAAGTCAGTATCATTTGTAGATCCTTTATTAGTTTAGGTGCCCACACGTGTTGAAATTTGCTGCTTTTTCTTCCTATGTTTACCAGTAATTTTTATGAATTGTAATCAAACTATTGGAATTTGTTTGGCTAGTATACCTCAAACTCCTTTTTTGTACTATCTGATTGTAGTGCTGCAAATACACAAGTTTATACCATACTTGCATCCCCCAAGAAAATTAATCCTAAACCTTTACAAAAAGCCCTATATACCATTCATAAATGGTACCATCATGTGCATATAGATAAAACAAATGTGTGACACAAAGTCCCACTTCAATCTGAGCCCTTTTGTGCTCTACAATCGCTTCAATACCATAAATGTGACTCCCCCTGTGAATCCACCACCAGTCACACTAAACGCTCACATTATTGTTTGACCTAGAAATGCAGTAGGTCAAAATGCTACTTTCCCTTTAAGGGGCAGATGGATACTAGGTGGTTCTCTACGCTCTTTTGCTGGAATCGTACACTGCCACTATTCATCCACACCCTCCTCGACTTGTGTACAACCAGGGTGCCCATTCATGGATCGAAATTTGACCGGTCCATGCTAAACTGGACAAATTTCGATCCATGTATTTATGGCTTTAGTTATTAAATTCCCTTTCCTGAGTAGTTTTGAAGTTCCCTTTTATGAACCAAAACATTCAAGTCCTTCATAGTGTGGTCTGGTTGTGAGAAATTATGTCTCACAGGTGTGCAGAAATCATCTTCCTTATGTCCCTTAAAGAGGAAGTAAACCCTGATGGGTTTTACTTCCTCTTTTTTTTTTCCCCCTGCAAAGTAAAAGCATAATGGGCCAGTATGCATTGCATCCTAGCCCATTATGTGTCTCTTCGCCCCTCTTCCTTCCGGGGGCCGAGGACTCTGGCTTTGTGACTGTCCGGAGTCGTGTGACGTCACATGCACGCGGGAGCCATCGGTCACGGCACTTGCTAGTGAAGAAACGACATGGAGGGCTGATGGCGGCGCAAGCGTATATGGTAAATGGCTTACCTGTAGGTCCTGTAACTATCTCCTAAACCTACACGGTTTAGGAGATATTTACAGGACCTACAGGTAAGCCTTTTTATAGGTTTACCTGTAGGTACAAGTGATGTAACGGGGTTTACAACCACGTGTGTGTGTGTGTGTGTGTGTGTGTGTGTGTGTTCTTTTTTTTTTTTGTAATTTTTGTGTGTGTGTGTGTGTGTGTGTGTGTGTCGCCCCTGGTAGTGGTGAGTCTGGTTAGCAGAGAAGGGCCTCCCTTGCGTCTCCCGCTCGCCGGTCCCCTGATGATGTGACAGTAGGACCAGGAGTCAGGAGGGGCACAGGTGCCTGGCAGGAACAACAAGACCGGTACAAGAGCTCCCTGGATCAGCTCAGCGGTTGAGGTAAGTAGGTATCAGCAGATAGGCAGGTTCTGTATGCAGACTGGAACAGGTTAGCTGTGTGCAGGCTGGAACAACAGGTAGACTTGGATCTGTATGCAGACTGGAACAGCTGGTAGACTTGGATCTGTATGCAGACTGGAACAGCTGGTAGACTTGGATCTGTATGCAGACTGGAACAGCTGGTAGACTTGGATGGTCAAACAGTCCGGGTCAGGTATCAGGCTGGCAGCGCAGTACAGGTGGATAAGACAAGAGAATGGTCACAGACAAGCCAAGGTCGATATGCAGGGACAGAGCGGATGGTCAAGGATAGCCGGGTCAAACAGGTAAACAGACTTCAGATCAGGTTTTTCACACAGAACGCTATAGAGCAGACAGCGGGGACCGTCAGTGACAGAAGGGTTTAAATAGCCTCATTGGCGCCAATGGGGGGGCGCACCCGTCCGCGCACGCTCGCTCTCGTCTGCGGGCGCGCTCGCGCATGCGCAATGGCTACCGAGAACGGGAACCAGGGATGCTGAGGCGCCGATTACTGGCAGGATCATCAGGTCGCCGGCCACTGGTGGAGCCTTCATGACATTGCCCCCCCCTAAGGGGCAGCCTCCGGATGCCCTTCGGGGCAAATTTCTCAGGATGGGCTCTCTTAAAGGACTAGACTCTTAGCGTGGATGTTCTCCTCGGGCTCCCAAGAGTTTTCTTCGGGACCGTACCCCTTCCACTTGATCAGGAACTGGTTTTGGTTCTGCCTTCTTCTGACATTAAGGATCGCCTCCACCTTGAACTCCTCTTCCCCGTCCACCAGAACTGGGTCAGGAGGGATGGCCCTCCTATTGGGAAAAGGATTACTAACCGAGGGCTTCAGCAGGGACACATGGAACACCGGGTGGATCTTCAGTGACTCCGGAAGTTCCAATTCGTAAGTCATCTCGTTGATCCTCCTCTTGACCGGGAAGGGGCCCAAGAATTTGGGGCCCAGTTTCCGTGAAGGGCAAGCCAATTTTAAGTTGGTGGTGGATAGCCATGCGGTTTCACCCGGAACAAGCACCAATTCCCCCCGTCTCTTCTTGTCAAAAACGACTTTATTATACTCCTGAGTCCTGGTCATGGTTTCCTGGAGAAGTTGGTTATTGGTGGAGAAGAAATGGATCCGTTCTTGGACTGCTGGCACAGTGCAGTCAGGAAGCGAGTTAGGCAGGAATGCCGGGTGAAACCCATAGTTAGCAAAAAAGGGGGTTTGTTTGGTAGCGGAGTGGGTGGCGTTGTTATAGGCGAACTCGGCCAGAGGCAGAAGGGAGATCCAGTCATCTTGGGCAAAGGAGGAGAAACAGCGCAGATACTGCTCTAGGGTCTGATTGGTCCGCTCCGTCTGCCCATTAGACTGAGGGTGGTAGGCAGATGAGAGAGCAAGTTTGATATCCAAGGACTGGCACAGGGACCTCCAGAATCGAGAGGTGAATTGCACCCCTCGGTCCGAAACGATATTAGCCGGTACCCCGTGAAGGCGGACAATTTCCCTGACGAAGACCCGTGCCGTCTCTGGGGCTGAGGGGGTGCCCTTCATAGGGATGAAGTGCGCCATTTTAGACAGGCGATCGACGATCACGAAGATCGTCGTGTGGCCCTCTGCTGGGGGTAACTCCACGATGAAATCCAAAGAGATCATTCTCCAGGGGCGATCTGGGACGGACAGGGGCTTAAGAAGACCCCAGGCCCTGGTCTTGGGATTCTTGTTCCGGGTGCAGGTAGGGCAAGTGTCCACAAATTTTTTACAGTTGGCCCGCAACTGAGGCCACCAGAAGGTACGCTGTACCAGATCGGTGGTTTTGGCGACACCGAAGTGACCAGCCAAAGCGTGGTCGTGGCATAGCTCCATAGCTGTTACCCGGAGTTGTTCTGGGGTATAGATCTTGTCCCCGTACCAGAGTAGACCATCCTTTGCCTGTAGCTGGGTTTCAGAGGTGGGCCTTTGCCCTGCTGAGGCGCGTTTGAACCGGGACAGCAAGTCCTCTTGGAGAAGGAGAAAGTTTCCAGGGGCCAGAATAGTATCAGGAGAGGCTTCTTCCTGGTGCTTGTGGTACATCCTGGACAAGGCGTCTGGTTTGACATTCTTGGATCCGGGCCGATATGTCACATGAAAGGTGAAGCGGGAAAAGAAGAGCGCCCACCTGGCTTGTCTGGGTTTCAACCTTTTTGCTGACTTCAAGTATTCCAGGTTTTTGTGGTCAGTAAATATTAGAATGGGGTGAGAGGCCCCCTCCAGGAGGTATCGCCATTCTTCCAGGGCGGCCTTGATTGCCAGTAGTTCCCGGTCGCCTACATCATAGTTCTTCTCGGCCGAGGACAGTTTGCGGGAGAAGAAGGTGACTGGGTGCAGCAGGGACTTGTCCCCCTGCCTCTGGGATAGGATAGCTCCCACCGCAATTTCTGAGCCATCTACCTCCAGGGTAAAGGGTAGAGAGGAATCCGGGTGCCTGAGGATGGGTGCCGAAGTAAACGGGGTTTTAAGGGCATCAAAAGCCTCCTGGGCCTCGGAAGACCACCGGAACCGGGTCCCTTGCTTGGTCAGCCGGGTGATGGGTGCCACAATGGCGGTGAAACCTTTGATAAATTTACGGTAAAAATTGGCAAAGCCAATAAACCGTTGAATGCCCTTCTTATCTGCCGGGGTAGGCCATTCCAAGATGGCAGAGATCTTCTGGGGATCCATTTCGATGCCCGTACTTGAAATGATCAGCCCAAGGAAGGGAATACTCTCCTGTTCAAATTGGCATTTCTCTGCCTTGGCATACAGACCGTGGATACGGAGCCGACCCAGGACCTCCTTGACATGTCTGCGGTGGGATTCTAGAGAGGAAGAGAAGATCAAGGTATCATCTAAATATACAACGGCAAACAAGTCCAGGAAGTCCCGGAGTACATCGTTAATAAAGTATTGGAAGGTTGCGGGGGCATTGCATAGGCCGAAGGGCATTACAAGATATTCGTAATGCCCATAACGTGTCCGAAAGGCCGTCTTCCACTCGTCTCCATCTTTAATACGAACCAGGTTGTAGGCCCCCCGAAGGTCAAGTTTCGTAAAGATGGTGGCCGTACCAAGTCTCTGGAATAACTCGGGGACCAGTGGGAGAGGGTAACGATTCTTAACCGTTATATTGTTTAGCTCTCGATAGTCGACACAGGGCCGGAGGGTGTGGTCTGTCTTCTCCACGAAGAATATGCCGGCACCCGCAGGAGAGGTAGACGGGCGGATGAAGCCCTTCCTGAGGTTCTCTTCGATATACTCTTTCAGCTTGCCTTGCTCCACCTCTGTCAGAGGAAAGACCCTTCCGAAGGGGATTTCCGCTCCCGGAAATAATTCGATGGGGCAATCATAAGCCCTATGAGGTGGGAGCACCTCTGCTGCCTGTTTACTAAAAACGTCCAGGTATTCGTGGTAGGCTTGGGGAATGGCCTGACGGAGGTCCACCTCAGAGTCCCTACTTAGCAAAGTGGCCAACTGGGAGGAATTAGAAGGTCTGCAAGACATCTGACAGTATAGGGAGGAGAAGGAGACCATCCCGGTAGCCCAGTCAATAACTGGGTTGTGGGCCTTCAGCCACGGCATGCCCAGGATTATGGGAGATAGTGGAGAGGAGATAATGTCCAGACAAAGAAGTTCCTGGTGGTTGCCCGAGATGGTCATGGGCAGTGGGGTGGTCTCCTGTGTTACCGGGCCTGACCGGATGGAGGAGCCGTCCGCCAGGTAAACTGACAGTCCCTGGGCCTTAGACTGGAGGGGGATCCGATTGGAGTCCATGAAGCAACTGCATGCCCCGGAATCAATAATGGAGGGTTCTTCCCGGGAGCTGAAACGAGACAGAGGGCAAGGTGAGAGGAGATCTGGGTTGAGGAGTCCAGAGGGCTGGCAGGCATGAGGGGGCACTTACGAGCCTTGGCTGGGCAGTTCCTTACGTAGTGCCCGGGCTCACCGCAGTAGAGGCATAAGTTGTTGACCCGACGTCGTTGACGTTCCTCTGGGGTTAGAGAGGGCCTCAGGAGCCCCAGCTGCATGGGCTCCGAGGAGTCAGGAAGAGGTGCGGGTCGGTGGACAGAGCCGGTTTGCAGATGACTTGGGGCCTTGGGAAGCATCCAGGTAGGGCGAGAAAAACTGGAGGCACGTTCAGTCCTGCGTTCCCTTAGCCGCCGGTCAATCTGAATGGCCAGGTTAATCAGAGTGTCCAGGGTCTGGGGCACCCCAACCCTTGCCAGCTCGTCTTTTAGTGCCTCAGAAAGTCCTAGACGGAACTGGTGACGCAGGGCCGCGTCGTTCCACTGTGTATCCGCACCCCAGTGCCTAAAGTCCGCTACATAGTCCTCTACGGGCCTTCGCCCCTGCTGGAGGGTGCACAGAGTGGTCTCTGCGGTTACTGAGAGTTGGGGATCTTCGTAGAGCTGGGCCATGGTGTCGAAGAATGAAGCAAGACCGGCTAATGCGGGGTCCTTCTGCTCTAGGAGGCGGTGGGCCCAGGTCCGAGGGTCTCCGGACAGTAAGGAGATCACGAAGCCCACTTTAGTGGCTTCCAGGGAGAAGGTGCGTGGCTGCAATGCAAAAAACAGTTCACAGGAATTGCGGAAGTCCCGAAAAAGGTTGCGGGCCCCCGAGAATTTCTCAGGGATTGGTACCCGGGGCTCTGGGGGGAGCATTACCACCGACGGACCTGAACTTACCCCGGATGGGGGTGTTGGTGGTAGGGAGGGCCCCACGGGGCCGACCGGGTTGGATAGGGCCAGCACCCGTTCTTCCAACCGGGTGTATCCCTGTTAAAGGTTCTTTACCGCCTCGGTCAGTCCCGCCAGGTGTTGGCACAGTCCCTCCATAGGAGAGGCCCCCTGCTCAGACTCAGACATGGCTGTCTGCTACTGTCACGCCCCGGGTAGTGGTGAGTCTGATTAGCAGAGAAGGGCCTCCCTTGCGGCTCCCGCTCGCCGGTCCCCTGATGATGTGACAGTAGGACCAGGAGTCAGGAGGGGCACAGGTGCCTGGCAGGAACAACAAGACCGGTACAAGAGCTCCCTGGATCAGCTCAGCGGTTGAGGTAAGTAGGTATCAGCAGATAGGCAGGTTCTGTATGCAGACTGGAACAGGTAAGCTGTAGCTGTGTGCAGGCTGGAACAACAGGTAGACTTGGATCTGTATGCAGACTGGAACAGCTGGTAGACTTGGATGGTCAAACAGTCCGGGTCAGGTATCAGGCTGGCAGCGCAGTACAGGTGGATAAGACAAGAGAATGGTCACAGACAAGCCAAGGTCGATATGTAGAGACAGAGCGGATGGTCAAGGATAGCCGGGTCAAACACAGGTAAACGGACTTCAGATCAGGTTTTTCACGCAGAACGCTGTAGAGCAGACAGCGGGGACCGTCAGTGACAGAAGGGTTTAAATAGCCTCATTGGCGCCAATGGGGGCGCGCACCCGTCCGCGCGCTCTCGTCTGCGGGCGCGCGCTCGCGCAATGGCAAACGGGAACCAGGGATGCTGAGGCGCCGATTACTGGCAGGATCATCAGGTCGCCGGCCACTGGTGGAGCCTTCATGACTGTGTGTGTGTGTGTGTGTGTGTGTGTGTGTGTGTGTGTGTGTGACAATTTTTGATGAATTGATTGGGCTGCACAGTTTGCAGATCTTGGTTCCTTTTATTTGTACCTTCGTAATCGGAATAAAGCTAAATGCAGCTTTGGATCTCTGCTCAGGCTACCCTGGTCCTATTCTGTGGGTTCCACTAAAGGGAGCAGGCTGGAAGCAAGTCCCTCCTAATTTGAAGCACAGTGTAGAAGCATAGAAACCATTCTGGTAACTGCACACCATGCCAATTCATATACCAACAAATGGTGTCAGCCTCAGCTTGCTCTACCTAGGCCATGCCCCCAACGCTTTTTCTCCCTGTCCCTGGAGCTTAATCGGAATGAAGTTTCCTGCTGATTGGTTGAATGATTGCCTGAAAGCTAGCATTGGAGGTTGTTATTTCTTTCAGTGTGTCATCCTCTGTTATGATAGGTTGAAAATCTTTGATTTGAGTCTTTTTTCTTTTCTAGTTGCTGGTTTATCATAGTTGCCAACATTGTCCAAAAATTTACAGGGACGCCTTTTTTTTTTTTTTTTTTTTGTCTGTAGGCGGAGTCTTATAATTAGGGGGTGGGGCATTCCTTTGTACGCGTGACATGGCGGGGAAAGAAAAATGTGTCGCATGGAATTATGGATGTGGTTTAAACTAACATATTGGGTGTGGCTTAATGGGGGTGTGGTTCGAGTCTGAGAAGAACGAGGGATGGGAGGAGAGAGAAGGCAAGAAAGAGGGATGGAGGGACAGCAGGCCCAGATCCTACACCGCAATAGCAATATGTGTATTCCAGAAAGTTTAACAATCAGCAGATCAAGATACTCCAAACACCAGTGTTAGTGCTTCAATCATCATGGCACCATGGTTGTTATGGTGTCAGAATGATTGAAGCACATTATTTCTATTACATTGTAATATAAAATTAAATAGTTCAACTCTCCATAATGCAGAATCACTGGAAGCCCTGAGCGTGTCACTTGCCACGTCGCCTGCCACCAGATGCCATCGGGCGCCCCCAGCAGAGGTCCCTCCTTGCATCGGGCGCCCCCAGCAGAGGTCCCTCCTTGCATCGGGCGCCCCCAGCAGAGGTCCCTCCTTGCATCGGGCGCCCCCAGCAGAGGTCCCTCCTGCATGATTTGATCTCCCTTGCCATTACAGAAGACCAGCTCTCGGGGAGGCTGAGCACGACTTGCCGAGGGGAAGAAACAAGAGGTGGAGCCCGGGTGGCTGCCAATAGAAATGGAGCTGCCACCAACCCCCTGGCCTTTTCCACAACAGGTCACAGACCGTCAGCAGGCTGCAGGGCAGGGGGTTGGCGGCAGCTCCATTTCTATTGGCAGGTCTCTTTTTTCTGTGTGTTCAGTGGAGAGGGGAGGGGCCTCCGATCCGTGCAGCTAACCGGCTTCAGTGTACAAGTGAATTGTCTACTTGTACACTGCAGAGAGAAACCGTTCTGTTAGCTGCACAGATCGGAGGCCCCTCCACATGGGGAAGGAGATCTCGCGGCGATGTTTTCATAGCCAGAAGCTGTGGTGGCCGGTGCCAAAAAAAGTCCTGATACCCTGGACAAAAGCAAAAAATATGGATTTTGATCGGGATGCGTTCAGATCGGGACGAGGGTCCGATTTTTGTGATTGTCCTGGGAAAATCAGGACTGTTGGCAAGTATGGTTTATATGTGATTGCTAGAGGTACTCGGTTATTAGTTTTAGGGCTGTGTTTTATTATTTTATTTATTTTTCTGTAAGGTATGCAACATGACAAAGTAGTACGGCATTACAGTCCATTCTTAATGATCACCATTAACATTGATACAAAAAGCAAATGAAAACAGGGGTTTAAAGATGGCATTGAAAGCACAGGCCAATATCTTCTAATAACATACACTGCCTCAAGGCTGAAGGCTGTGGCATCCATGGTGCGTATATGCTGTATTGTGAGCAAAGTCACATAGGGGAATACGTCTGTCATGTACATACCGAGAAGACGGTACATAATGGCATGCATATAACTACCATGAGCTTGGGGGGGTGGGTTAAACAAAAACCTCATATAGTATAAGGCAACCATGTCCAG